>OX276373.1:12557266-13807266 GCA_946251855.1 Alsophila aescularia | reverse complement strand
TTAATAGTACTTTACTTTAGGATAATATTCTTTTACATAAAAATCAATAAAATGTATTCTTATCCAAACACTGTAGATTCCAACATTACCTACTTCTTTAGCATCTCCATCTATATCATATACGGAATTAAGAGTATTTAAATGTGAGTCTTTTAGCGGACTCTCACCGAAAGGACATACATGTACCACCTGCTTAAGCAAGAAGGGATGATTTATCCGTAAATATATCATTACTACGCCCGATTCATATTTATTGTAAGATTATAGATATTCGACAGTATGTAATACACTTGTATGCAATCGTGTGACCTCGATCTCATCTGATGGAAAACGATGATGTGGTCGAAGGTGTAGCACGCTTGCTTAATATATACCTATTCACTCTTGACTTGAACACGAAACACTGACGAGGGCAGGGCATTCCACTCCTTTGCAGTTCTTAAAATAAATGAAGAAGCGAAACGCTTCGTTCCTGTGCGAGGTATTTCAACCATAAAAGGGTGGCGCTTTGCCGATCGTCTAGTCGTACGGTGATGGAAAGGTGATGGGGGAATCATATTGTGCAGTTCTTGTGCACCCTCTCCATTAATGCAATCTGTAGAATACCGACAGGTTTGCGACCTCACGTCGATGCGCCAGACTTTAAAGCTTACTCTTTACTAGAGAGTATACCCAATGAGCCTCATAGCACGTCTCTGATAGCTGATACTTGGCAGACCCGTCCCGTCCGTCTTATTTATTTATTACGCGTGTATGCTAAACTTATAGGCGAGTTTTGTTCAATTGAGTTTTCAGAACTGATACCATAAATTGAGATTTTTCATTAAAATAAAATAGAAAATCAATATGTAGCCTAACATCTATATAAATGTTTCAATCCGTTTCCTTCCAGAACTGCTTTTCTATCTTGTACATAATTTATTAGGTGTTCTGTGACACAATACTTTATAATTTGTGCTTGTCTATTGCCTTTTACTATTATTTATTCTGTGCTAGTGCTGCCATAAGCTAGCACTACATTGATTTGGTGTAGTACCTTTGCAAAGATCATAGATAGATAGATAACACTTTATTGCACCAAATGAAACACTTACAAACAAAAATAAACTTAAAAATATAGTAAAATTGGCGGCCTTATCGCTGCCGTCATGTGTCTCAATATATTGACTATATAATAGAGGCAGTTGTTGGTGTGCAAAGATTGAGTATAATACCCAAAAAAGAAAGAAAAGACGATTATAAACAAATAAAACAAAAATGAATTTGAACAAAATATAAATAGCAAGATAATACTAATAAATATGTAAATAGCAAATACTAGTAAATATGTAAATAGCAAATACTAGTAAATATATAAACATTATAATAAACTAATAAATATTTTATGGTAGGTACATAAATAATATACATGAGGTATAGATAGTTTCAGCCAAAAGTGAAAAATTACAATGATGACAAGTAAACATTCTTAACCTGATGTTTGAGACTGCAACGATTGTGCTTTTCTTACAGGAATCAGTAAAGAGTTCCACAGTCGTACTGCTTGTACAGTGAAAGACTTATCATAGTAAGAGCTTTTATGCAAAGGAAACCTTAGGAGGAGATTTTCTGATGACCGTAGGAAGCGGGGATTTCAGCAATGCAGAAATTCAAATCGTTCCTGAAGATATCTTGGAGAAGAGGGATTAAAAAGTATATTGTAGAGAAGAGAAAGGATATGAGTATTTCGACGAAGGCGAATAGGGAGCCACTTGAGCTTAACACGAAATTGAGACACATGGTCATACTTGCGTAAGCCAAATATGAACCTGATACAAAAGTTTTGAAGTCGTTCAAGCTTGTTTAATTGCTCCTCAGTGAGATCAAGATAGCTGGCGTCAGCGTAATCTAGTATGGGAAGAAGAAGAGATTGTCAAGTGCAACTTTAGTGGCCGTTGGTAAAAAGTTTAGAAGCCGCCGAAGTGATCCTGCTGAAGCAAACATTTTGCAGCTAATAGCTCCGACCTGAGGAGTCCAAGTTAATTGCCGATCAATCATAACACCGAGGTTCTTGACTACTTCACTATAAGGGACTTTAACGCCATCAAAAACTACAGGCGGGAGATTCACCCAATCAATCTTAGAGATCATATGCGAGCCACCTACTATGATGACTTGAGTTTTGACTGGGTTGACACTCTCAGACCGAAAGCTGCGCTCCACTCAGTTATGCGTCGTAAATCGTTATTGATGATGTTAATCGCATTAGGTAGCTTTACAACAGTAAATTGAGTGTAAATTTGGAGATCATCTGCATATAAGTGGTAGGAAGAAGTTAGTTTCTCAGAGATTGAGTTTATGAAAACAGAAAAAAGAAGAGGAGAAAGCACACCACCTATATTATATTACTTACTACATACTATATTATACACACTACATTCTTACTAAAATCAAAGTGTAAGTGATTTCCTAAGTTACACGCGTGGTAACAAAAGGTCAGGCTGGACCACAGATTATGATTATAGTAGTAAGCCGGACTACACGGATAATGCATTACAAGCTTGTAACATACACTGTAGAGTATACATACGGACTACCTACCTATATTTCCTCCCCCACCCTTTGTTTTTGTGTTGTAACTCAGCCACTCTTTCGAATGGCACCTTGAGCATTTAAGGAACTTTAAAAAATATAACATAGATAATGAAAACCGGTATCTTCCGATCGAAAATAATAATAATATATTCGGGACAATTCCACACCAATTACCTAGCCCCAAACTAGGATACCCTGTACTATGGGCACTAGATAACGGATAAACATACATAGATACGAATATTATAACATCCATGACTCGGAAACAAACATTTCTGTTCATCACACAAATGATTGCACCTTGCAGGATTCGAACCTGCGACCGTTTGATTACGTACCTCGGGTCTCTAGCCACGAGACCAACCGGTCGTCATGATTTTGAATGTGATTATTAGGTAATCTGTGCCTTTATTCTGAGCCTTCCTTCTTGCTTCTTTTTTTGTATTTCTAATGTATTACTACCTTGGCAGATATATTAAGTTATTGAACAAAGATAAGATACCTACCTCTCTACTGAGAAAGCTAAAAATACTTCTATCTAATAGATTTTTAAACTGACATGGTCAATAACACTAAAATCAACATTAGAAACAAGATGTTTATCGTGTTAGGTTGTGGCAACCCCGCACAAGCCATTATAAAAAATAAGTTGCAAGCTCCATGATCATGAATGTTTATACGTGATACCGTTATCATGGGGCTTTAACAGTTTAAACTATAATCGAAAATTTTTTTAGTAAATATCCTATGATTTTTTATAGCAGTTAACGCCTGCTTAGCGTAATTATATATAATAATTTTATAATGGAAAAATTTGGATCACGGACGAGATTCGAAACCGCATACTGTGCCTCAGCGTGGCACATGCCTTTACCTACTCGGTTACCGAGACCTATGCGTCGTCATCCAAATCTTTACACTAGCTTCTTTGAACCCGTCTTATGGGGACGGTAACTCTATCTATTGATAGTATTACGAACTAACCAATCAAACTTGGTATTTTGTCTAAGGTTAGGCGGTACTTCACACCGGGACAGCTTTTGAATCTTTATCAAGCACAGGTCCGATCTTGTATGGAGTAATGCTGCCACCTCTGGGACGGTTCTGCCAAGTATCAGCTCGAGTCTCTGGATTCAATTGAGAGACATGCTATCAGGCTCATTGGGGATGACACTCTGGTAAAGAGTAAGCTTCAAAGTCTGGCGCATCGACGTGAGGTAGCAAGCCTGGCGGTATTCTACAGATTGCACTATGGAGAGTGTGCACAAGAACTGCACAACCCGATTCCCCCATCACCTTTCCATCACCGTACGACTAGACGATCAGCAAAGCGCCACCCTTTCATGGTTGAAATACCTCGCACAAGAACGAAGCGTTACTCTTCTTCATTTATTATAAGAACTGCAAAGGAGTGAAATGCCCTGCCCTCGTTGGTGTTTCCGATAAATTATAACCCCGGTGTGTTCAAGTCAAGAGTGAATAGGTATCTACTAGGCAAGCGTGCTACACCTTCGACCACATCATCGCTTTCCTTCAGGTGAGATCGTGGTCAAACGATTGCCTAGTACGTAATAAAAAAAAAACTATGGCTGGACCATAGAAAAAAACCCAGAAAATCCAAACACATTTCTTAAATACCTAATGCCTACGCGTCCGCAATCCATCATGGCCGCCACACGAGCTGTCACTTCACCCGCCAAAACTACCGCCGACAAGACACTTTATTAATTAACCCGAGTGTTACGCATTAATTAATTTAACAGAACTACCGCAACACTGGTTAACTTCCCGCCTATTTGTTAAAGTTAGAAGTCTGTTCTGTCTGTAGTCTGTTCTACAGAGCCAAAAAATATAAGCAACTCGTCTTTACTTGTAAAATTTAGCAGGCGCTTGCCTTGAGAAAAATTAAAATCAGTTTAAAGCCTCGCAGCAAGCACTCTAAGGCAAGATTTAATATTCACCAATGACATGTTATGAATGCCGCCGAGTTGTTTAGCTTCGCCGAAGACACGGAATAAAAACAAGCAGCAAATGTAGATTAAAAAAACCTAATCTAAAAACCAGTCTTTTCTGCTGGATAGGGGTCCAAAGTTATGTTAATTCTGAAGTCATCAATAATATTTTTAGAGGGTACTCCTCTATATTCGATATTGAAGCCAAACTGTTTTTCTTAAAAGCTTTTAGTTAACTTGCAATGTTTCTATGTTTGTTTAAGTCAAATCTTGCAAACTGAATTAGAACCACTTCCTCTTATCCTACGGAGTTGAGTTTTTACATGTTGGTTTATTTCCAATGACAATTCATTGTTATGGTAAGCATGACCTGAACCGACATCCAGAATTAGCTCCAGACAAAGGAACTCTTTAGCGGTTAACAGCACAGACACGAAATTTTGTATACGCATTTTATTATGAAATCAAATTTTATATTTTATGATGACATGGTGTCCAGAGAAAGGAACTCTTCAACGGTCAATAGCATAGACACAACATTTTGTGTAATCATCTGATTATGATAGCCGGTTTTAAGTTTTACCATGAAATGGTTGCTGCACTCAGGATTGACCTGGTCCTGACTAGGGAACTCCTCAACGGTTAACAGTACAGACACGAAATGTTTTACTTATATGCATTTAATTGTGATAGACAGTTCTAAGTTACACTTTGACACGGTTACTGCATAAAACCATTTTTTGTAAACGTTTTTAGTATACTTCTTTTAATTTTTGCCTGTCTGTTTGTCTATCTGTCTATATCTTGACCGTTCATCACGCTGAAACTACTAGATGAATTCAACTGAAACTTTGTATAATTTGAGTACATACTACGAGGTAGGAAATTGGATACTTTACATCCCGATAAATTAAAGGGTTCCCGCAGGATAGGGGATGAAAGTTATTTAAAAGAACGCGTATCACGCTGAAACTACTAAACGGATTTTGATGCAACTTAATACAGTCATAGTTTATATGATGGGTTATTATTAAGGGTACTTATTATACCGAAAATTAAAGCGTTCCTGTGGGATAGGGGTTCAAAGTATGTTAATTTGAAAGTGATAAATATCTATACGTATATTGAAGCAATAAGTAGAAAAAAGCCGGTAAAAAGAAGATAAAAAAATATGTGTAGGGTACATAAAATAAGCTACTGAACAAGAATATAACATTTAAAAAAAACGTATATGTATGTCTGTATGTTTGTTTGTTCGCGCATCACGTAAAAACTACTAGACCGATTGCAATGCAACTTTCTTTGTTGGATAGCTTAAGCTCTTACTTAAAAATGGAGGTACTGGATATCTCAATCCGATGAGTTAAAGCAGAGCAATAGATAAAAATATTTTTGACGGGACGGAAGGAATTTTGATCAAATGTTAGTATATTGGTATTTTAGGTCCTGGAATAGCACTTAGAACTGGTAGTTTTAACTTTGAGAAATGACCATGCGTGCGAAGCCGCGGATACAGCTAGTTCACAATAAAATACTTTGACTTTGAACTTGCAATGATCGTGGTCACGAGAAGGCTAAATTAGCAGGTGTCAGCGTCGAGAAGGGCGAGCGTAGTCTTCAACCACCCGCATTTTGTATTGTTAAAATTCAAAATTACGACACAACACTAACGACATCTGCAGATTTATTTTTCTATCGTTATTTGTTTTGTCTACCTACTCACCATCCTACTTGCTAAGTACTGACTCGAAACAAATGTCTTGCCCCCCAATAATCTTGCAGTAGTTTGCCCACATATCTATCCCAGTGCCTTCTTGGTTCCAGCAGCGACTTCAACCGAGGTGTACTCCCGGAGCGGTCGAAATGGAGCGGGAGCTATGGACGGCCGTGGGCTGGTAGCAGTCATCAAGCGGCAGGTCCCACTGGCCGGCCAGCTGGACCACGAGCTTGCCTGGGGGCAAGGCTGGGGCTGGGTCACTCTGCCCAACGGCGCGTGGAATGGACGTAAGTAGACAGTTTAAATTTTATCAAATCTAGCTGGTCTCCTAGTGTGATGAAATACTACACTAGGGCTAATTGCTGCCATCAAGCTTTAAGATCTGCTCTTGGATCAGCAGTTGACTGGAGTTAAGAATTTTCGTAAGTTGCTGTACCGTGCTGGAGGTAAACTGCAAAGTGGCTGTCACCAAAGTTCAGTTAACAGGAGACATTGACAAGGCTGGATGGCCTTTCCAAATGAAACAGTGAGTAAGGACAATATTGTAGCTACATTCCTTTCTCCAAGGATTTGGTCGCCGGGAATCAAGCTATAACTGAACCTTTGTATCAAATAGAGTCGGACAAAGCTGGCTGGGCAGATACATCATGCGATGGATAGGAGACAGGGGTGGGGCTGGGCGACTCTTCCAAACAGGGTCTGGAGCGGGCGTAAGTATTCCTCAATCAAGTTTTGACAGATGCTTAACGACGAGGCTGATACGAACCTACTGCATTTATAGTATGACTTTGGTTTACTACACAATGTCACTAACAGATTTGGTGCTTTCTGTGTGCAGAGATTAGGTATGTGTTGCACAATTCTCAACTAACTAATTTTAAAAGATTTTAAAAATAGAATATGTGAGGTAAATCAAATCCTGATGCTGCAAGGGCACTGTCATCCCAAGCCATGAGACTTTAAGATCTGTCTAGCGGTTAGTTTATCGTCTAATGTGAAATAAAATCTTTTAATTTAAACATTTTTTTACGGTTAGTTATACCTAAATCTCAACCATCTTGATCGAATTCGCCAATTATTTCCGGTTGCTAAAACATACTCGTAGTTTAAACATTTTTTCCAACAATGTTTTAATTGGATTGGATGACAGTTTTTAAACCCTTTATTATCTAATTCTGTTTTATTTTTATTCTGAATATTTCAATATCCAAAACATATCTGATAAGTTACACCAGCATCTAGTTACCAACATTTGCTGAATGAACTGAGAGAATGGAATCTTATTCCAGGTCTGACTTGGTCGCAAGACGGCGACGACTTCGCCCTGCACGCCATGCCTATCATGCACTACACCAACGTCTCCCAAGCCTGTTCCATGCTGGACGGCGTCACGGCCTATGAAGCATCAGTCTACGAACAAGCCCTGGCCGAATACGACGATAGTGGCACTTCTGACGACTGGGACTTTGGCGTCGACTGTGGGGATTTCATGATGTAAACCTAATGAACTTATAAATTAAGATGATGCTAAAGTAAGCAAGGAAACACCAGGCTATGATTGCATCTGGCATATGTTGTGCCGTTGATCTAGTGACATCAAAAACAAGTGTCTTATTCGACCTATAGACGCTAATATAATCCATGAATCTTAAAATGGTATCTCATGCGAAAATTAAGTTATCTAAGTGTCAATATTAACGAAGATTGAAGTGACCGAAATGTTCACATGTTTATTATGTTGACACAGGACGGGTTTCAAAGTTTTTAAAATTGTGCTGGTCACAAAATTCTGATTCCATGTGCCAATTCGTAAAATAATATCAATCTTATGAATATTTTGTATTTTTTATCGAAATGTAATCTTGTTAAGTGACTTTTTGATTTAATTGTTTTTTTAACGGATTATCAAAAGGAGATGGCTCTCGTTTCAACTTTGTTTTTTCTGTTTCTCTCATTTCGAGTATGATCTTATGTCTCAGGAATTTCTTATCCGATTTGGATAATTCTTTTTTTCAATTCGAATGGTAAACCTCCCGGGTAGACCATTATACATTTCGTGAGAATTGGTTCAAAGTTATGAAGTTGGTTAGAAGTTATGAAGTCGGTGTTTTGGTTATATTATTATTTACATAAAAATAAAACTTGCGATCAGATAAAGAGGTCTATCTATATAATAGTTGCATGTTATAGTCGTACTGTATGTTTGTCATAGAAAACGATGTGTGTAGCCATAATCTTTACCTAGATTTTCAAATTCTTCGGCCTATGGTGTAGGTGTTAATCAAGGAATAGTTACCTAGATACCTTCTACTAGACCTTCGACAACTTAAAACACGATGTTTCTTTGGTTTGTGCGGAATACTGACTAAAGATGAACTAAGTTAATCCGTTAGTTAATCAACCACTTTTCATCCCGAGAGTGCTGTGAGAGCCAGCTATGACAACTCGGGAAATGGGCCGCAGCACCCTATTTTCCTATGTATAAACACAGAAAAAATATAGTTGTATAATCAACAACTGCGATTATCAAGACGCCTGCCAAGATTGGTGATAATGTCATAAACCTCCCTTCCGTTATGATAGGCAAAACGCGAGCAACGTCTCGATATGGTGTTCTATGGGGAAGGCAATGATTGTTTAAAAAAAAGAGAAGACTACACCACCAATTCGACCTGATCCGCTGGTACGTGCAGGACTCACGCACACACTTTCACTGTGCTATGCCAATCGGCCTCCACATCGCAACATGATCTCGACCTTGTTAATAGTGTTAATTCTTTCGAATTCTCAAGGATGCCAAAAAACAATGCAGTAATTTGTGACAAAAATTGTGTGAAATTGTGTGTCAACCACAAATTATCGAATCAGGCATATACCCAGCCGCCATTTGCTATGATTCACTAGTTTGTTTGGCGGTGTGTATTTTTTTAAACGTTGCAGAGGAGGCCGATGTTCAGCAGTGGAGGTTTACTAGTGTTGAATTAATCTTAATCCATAAAAATATATCAAAGACAAAGATCAACATCATCATCCTGTTCCTATCCCACTGCTGGGTCAAGACCTCCCAAAGAAAGAGGATGGCCCGTAATCTACCGCGCTGTACCAGTGCCTGGTTGATATCCCGTGTCCTTGAATATGGTTCTCGGACATGACAGTTGCCTGGCGATGTTTTTCTTCGCGGTTAAACTTGAATATACCGAAAGAAATTGTTTCTGTGTGATAACGCTACTAAATACAATGGAGTGACTTTCAACATCAAATCATTACTTGGATAAATTGTTATTTATTCCAAAATATTGAAGTTTGTAAACGTAAATAAATAGCACGTTTCCTTTACAAGCACGTGTTCCTTTACGTGGCAGTTACGTGCACTATTTATACACTCGTACATAAGCCCGCACAAACCACGGAAGTATCGTTGTTCAAAACGGAACCCGAAACTCACAGAGCGATAATATTTATATTGTTACTTATAGTTCGAGCAACTTTGATGCTGAATGTAAACTGGGAAACTTTGATAATGTTATAAAACGTTTCCAATTTATATATTCTTACAATAATTACAATTATTTGGACAAACGTATTATTTGCACTGTTAACCCTTCGCGTTTGCAATTAAATGCACAATGTTTTCGAATTTTTACTTGAAGTTAATGTACAGAAATCAGGGTAACCATTCTGCTTATCTTTACTTCAAGATGAATGTCGCACAAACGAAAGAAGATTGAGGAATTTAAGCAATTCGAAACAAATAGGATAAGTACTTACGATGCGCTTGTCCCAAAATGACACCAACTACGGAGATTGTATTTAAACTCGCGAAAGAATTCATATTGTAGACGTAAGTCGGTGTTAGCATGTAGTCACGTGGTCGGTAGAAATTGTATTTGTTATACCTAACGAAAGTATCACCAATAATGGGGCAGTAAGATCTTTTAAAGCTAACGATTTTGTTCTTTTAAGAGGTCTCACAAAGGCACGTTTGTATTACGTCGGTAAAGTTAGGTGTGTATTAAATAATTAGTACAATTATTGAATGAGTGTTTAGTCGCTAAAATCTTCCGACCTACCCAAAGACTGCCTAACGTTATATTATCTGATACCTGTGTTGAGTGTTGTCCTAAGCGTGATAATTGCGGTTATTTATGTCCCTGGCCCTGCGAAAGGCAGTATTGCAAGATTTCGTACAAAACAGAAAGAAAGAAAATACATTTATTCATGACTGAACACGCAACATTGTACAAAAACCAAAAACAATAGAAACTAATATTAAGAAATAAACGAAACATAATGAAGTGTGTCACAAACAGGTCCCGCACTTCAGGCAAACGCTAAGGCAGCAAGCCTTAAAACAGATTTTCTGCGGGAACCGTAGAGCCGGAACCTATTTGTGACATCACAAACGCTTGGTGACAACTAGTTTTTACAAACAACAAATAATAATTATAATAATAACACAACAAATATACGATTAAATCGACAAGTCGCGCGGCGTATCGCGCAGTACTAGCAACACAAGATGCGTAATCAGTTTGGAGTTCATTTGAGAATGGATAGGATTGGTCTACGTGATGGTTTGTCATGTTTTTTACAATTGATAACGAAAGTAGAGAACCATGTTTAGTACCTACCCACTGTTTTTTTAGAAAAACAATTTAAAGCGTTGTTTAAAAAACCATTGAAAAACATTGATCTCTAAAAAATACAAAGAGTTTCCAATTCCCATGTTTAACGTAACTCCTGAGTGCTTCATCAGTAACCCAAGCATTGCCATCATGTCTAAAAAAAACAATGTTAATAATAACACAACTACATTGATTTCTTGTCTGGCTTAAAAAGTAAAGGTAAGCAAGATATAATAAAAAATGGTTGGACATGTCGTGCAAAATAACAAAACCAATTGAAAAGCTTAGACTGTACGAATGTAAGTAACATGATTTGGAAATTTTGGAATCAATATTCGGACGTCTATTTTGCACAATGTAACAAAAATAATTGAAAAGCTTGGGCTGTACGAATGTAAGTAACATGATTGAAATCAATATTCGGACGTCTATTTTGCACAAAATAACAAAGCCAAAATTGAAAAGCTTGGGATGTACGAATGTAAGTAACATGATTTGGAATCAATATGCGGACGTCAATTTTGTACAAAATCTTGCAATCTAGCTATAGATGTTGTAGCAAATTGTGTATTATATATAATGATTAGATTAATGTAGAAAATACTATTGTCACCATGGTATTGATTGTACTTACCTACTTTTGTTCGATTTAGATGTAAACTTATTTGTATTCACTTTATGTAGGTACCTATATGATTCAATATATTATATGCACCCGCCTGTATTGTTTAAAATGATATTTTATATTATAAAAACAATCTTAATGGCAAAGTTAAGCAACTTTTTATAGAAAATTAGTTCATTTTTTTCTTATAATAGTAGAACATTATCAATTGCGAAGTTGTTAGATAAATGTATTCTGCGTGTTTAAAATATTTGTGTCTATTTAGAAATAATTTCTATGTCAGCAATAAAAGAGACGCTGGTATCGTCGAGAAGAAATTTGATGAGATTGATAATGTATTTTTGTATGGGACGCTTGCATTTATCTATTATTTAATTTTAATGCGCATCCAATGTGTTCGTGTATTTTGTACTTTATTGTAATTTCTGAAATGTTTTATTTAATAACTGAGGATGGATTGAAATTATTTTCAAGCACAGCTTATTGTTTTTGAATATTAAATAAGATATATACATAATAATATTAAAAATGGCACTCATATATCACGCTAATAAGAAAATACTCGTGTTTCTTATAAAGCGGTTAACTTTCAAAAATGCTAAGCAACATATGGAGGCAACCTATTATTAATTATTTCTTATTGCCATAAATTTAGCTGTGCTTCACAAACTTTTGATCGCTGGTGTTACTATAAAATGTTATTATGTACTTATAAACACAAGCAATAGGTAGCTACTATACAGGCTGTCCCGTAATGAGTGGATAATCCTGCAGATACTTGTAGACCAACCAGGAAAAAAAAACCTGTAATGGACCTTTGTAATTATTTGTAAACTTGGGAAAATTCATTTCCTTGTTCACAGTTTTGGGTTTTTCTTTTTGAATATAAAATTTGAGCATCTGAGGTGTAAAAAAAATGTATGAGACCTTGGCCAACTACTTTAAAAACATGTTCTAACTTCAAGAAGATTGTAAACAGGTACATTTTTTTTTCTGGTCGCCTTTTCCGCCTCTACGAGTACCTGCAGGATTATCCACTCATTACGGGACACCTGTATATTTTGAAAGATGCCATATCGGGCAAAACTTAATGACAAGAGCAAACTTACCAACTGACTAAAAGTTGTCATTTAAATTGCCTGCGTAGGCAACTAACTATGCGAGAAATTGTAGTGCAGATTCCTGTGTAGGTACGTCACGAACAATTTAGGATAAGTTTCCGTAAATTGTGAGATGGGAAACTTTAAAAAAAGTAGCAATAGCATTGATCGAGTAGCAACCACCATTTAACAATTTCTATAAAAGCTAACCAGTGATCTTTTAATTAAATTACCAGAAGGGTTTATTTTGTGTTGGACAAAATGTGCTGTTTAGAATTGTGTAGCTAGCTCGGCGTGTCGTGTACGAGATAGTTCAGTAACAGATTATGAATGTTTGTATGTAACTTTTATAAATAAACGCCTGTTGGCTATGTACGTGTTTTATTTCACTTCACCATCATCCCTTTAAAATGAACAAAGAAAAGCTATGTGGCTTACTTCAGCCAAACTGAAAGTTAGGCCGGGGGTCGGGGTTTCCGCAAAGTAAGTGGCCCGATGTCTCCAAGCTCCATGATAATAATCAGTGATCACTTCGATGTTTACGTTTTAAGTGAATAAAATGTTCCATGTATTTTGTGAGATGTCTCATGACTACAACATGCCATGAGATCATCACATGATGTCACGTTGTTTTATACAACATAGTTAGAATTTTTACTTTATTTTTCCCAGTTTGATTGTTTGATAATTGTAGGACATCTCATTATCACTTTTATATTTGTTTTTTACATAAGTTTTAATATAATTTTGAAAAATTGTAAATAATTAACAAATATAGAAAAAATGATGTTCCCGTAGAGTTTCTTGGTGCTCTCTTTTCTAAGGGGTGTATTTCCGAAGCACCGGAAGAGTCAGAAGGGTATTATTTCCTTTTCCAGTGTGCGATTTATCTCTGTTGGTACATGAAACAAAAATTTCCTTTTCAAACACAAAGCATAATTAGTTTATCTAAATTTTATTGATTTGATCTTTTTATAATATTTAATCTATTTCTCCTGTTGATGTTTTTTGAATTTTGAATTGTAAAAGTACTATTATTTTGCCTATCTATACTTATAATAAAACTGTTGCGGGTCTAATTCTGTACAACTTTTTTTTGGGTTTTTCTATCTATTCGATAAAGCCAAATATTTTTTTTTCTGTCTGTCAGTTTATATCTTGGCTAGGCATCACGCCGAAACTACTGAATGAATTTAAATAAAACTTTGAATTATTTAAGTTCATACTACGAGGTAGGATACTTTTCATCCCGAAAAATTAAAAGGGTTCCCGCAGGATAGGGGTTGAAAATTATTTAAAAGAAGTCTTACCACGCTGAAACTACTGGATGGATTTTGATGAAACTTGTCGTAGTCATAGTTTATATGATGGGTTAAAATTGATTATACGTTTTATATCCCGAAAAAATAAAGGGTTCCTGCAGGATACGGGTCCAAAGTTATGTTAGATATGGTTTTTTTTCGGTAGTTACTCTATATTCGATTCTGAAGCCAAATCTGTATTTTTTTCATCTTGTCTGAATGTCTGTCTATCTGTTTGTATCTTGACCGAGCTTTATGCCAAAACTACTGAATGAATTCAGATGAAACTTGGTATGATTTGAGTTCATACTACAAGTTATGACATAGGATACTTTCATCCCGAAAAATTAAAGGGTTCTCGCAGTATAGGGGTTGAAACTTATTTAAAAGCACACGTGTGATGCGTGTGCTGAAGTTACTGGACGGTTTTTGATGCAATTTGCACCGTCAAAGTTTATATGGTGGGCTAAAATTGAGTATCTATTATTTTTATCCCGAAAAAAATAAAAGGCTCCTGCGGGATAGGGTTCCAAAGATATGTTAAGTTTGATTAAAGTAATAAATAATATATTTTTAGGGTACTCTTTATTAGATACTGAAGCCAAAACTGTATAGTTTTCATTTTTTTCTGTCTGTCTGTCTGTCTGTATCTTGACCGCGCGTCACGCCGAAACAACTAAATAAATTCAAATGAAACTTGGTATGATATGAGTTCATACTACGACGTCGGACATTCGATATTTAGCATAGTTATTTTGGGAGAGGGGATGAAAGTCAAAGTTTGTATTGTACTTAGTAGTAATTCATTAACACTTAGTCCAATTTAATTTATTATTTTTTTGTTTGAAAGTAGGTACCTACTTTAAATATTGTCATGTAAATATTTCAAAGTTATCGAGTTTGTAGTTCAGAAATTACAGACAACACAACCCTCAGTATTATGTATAAATAACTTGAAATCCGAAATGTATAGGAACGTTTGAACGTATGGCTCATCTTAAGCTGGTTTTTGCACTTTATCCTATAGCATTAACGGTCACCGTAGACACAAATAAAACGTAGTGTGGGTCGCCCGCCGGCCGGGTGGAGAGACGACTTGCGAAAGACATCTGGCAGCGACTGGATGAAAAGAGCCGAAGATCGGGCTCATTGGCATTCTTTGAGAGAGGCCTACGTCCAGCAGTATAGGCTGATGATGATGATGATGATGTAGACAGAAAAATCGCGTTAGACTTATTTTGTGGTTAGGTCGCAAACATCTGTATCGTCCTGTTTTGGTCATGTTGTTAGGATAAATACCAACTTAGTAGTACCAAAAGTTCCCCTGTAATCTGGACAAAACGAAATATTTATATATATATATTTATATTTATATTTATTTTTATTTTTCAAGAAATGTAAATTTGCACAGTTATCTATTGTATTGTTATTAAAATGACATCAAATTTATAAATTTGATTTATTTTCGGTGTATAACTTTTTTTTTATCGTGTGTGTCTGTTTATCTGCGTCTGTTTGTTCGCGCATCACGTAAAAACTAATAGACCGATTGCGATGCAGTTTTCACTGTTGGGTAGCTTAGGGTTTGACTTAAAAACTGGGTTACTTATTATCTTAATCCGATGAGTAGAAGCCGAGCAATCGATAAAAACTTTTTGACGGCTGAAGGAATTTTCTTTATATGTTGGTTTATTGGTATTTTAGGTCATGGATAGTAATAGAGTTCTTTTATTCTAGAGAAATGGACACGCCTGCAAAGCCGCTGGTACAGCTAGTTTATAACAAAATTCTTTGACTTTGACTTTGTAACGCCTGAGAATAACAACTATCATCATCCCTTTCTTTAAACGAAGTTTAGAAAAAGGGTTGTTCTGAGGAGTCCACCCACCAAAGCAGCCGACTAACCCGCCGACACAGCCTTTCACACGTCTTTATTGTCGGCGGGTTAGACTCCTTTATAGTTTCCCGCGCATGGTCATAGTTATAATGAGCGATGCTACCATATTGGCGGTATAATAGTGCGCGTATTCAAGTCGAGGATTCGATCCTCGACTCAACACTCATGTTTTTTCTAAGTTTGAATTTCCATCGTTCCGTGCTTCGGTAGGCATGGTCACAAGCCCTTGACAAACTCTGACACCAGAGGCTAGCTAGATACCTTAAAACAAGCAATTTGTGCAAGTATATAATTTGCGATATTACTCAGAAAATTAGTAGGTTCCCAACTCTAAGCTGCATGTTAGTAGGTAGGTACAATACATATATGGATTGCCATGGAAAAAAACAGTTTTATGTTAGGTACTCAGTCATTCTGCGAACCTTAAAATCCTCCTCCTTTAAATCCTCCTTTCGTAAACTAACTAACTATAACTATATCGTAACTATAAGCATTATAATTATCGTTACAATACAAATACAGTATAATGCACACCAAATAAATTATAGTTTAATTAATTATAATATAGAATATTTAACTATAATATTATTGCATTGTCATCGGTCTTTGACAGGTGTGCAAAATTTGAATTAAATCTGACCGTTTAAAGTGGGTCAAAATAGCGTTCAAAGGAGTCGGTTACAAACATACAAACATACAAGTGAAGCTAATATAAAGCGTGTAAAAATATAACAAGCCATAAATTCAAAAATTGAAAACACGCCTGCCCTGCCAAAAAGAGCTTATGCCAATAAATTATATATTGTTGAAACGTGCTCATCAAGGCCTTCAATTTGATATCCATATTGTTAAATAAGTTATTTTTCGTATTTCATAATGGAGCCATATTGACGCAATATAGAATTTATTTCTAAAAAAATATTGCCAGTTTTACTCAGGATGATGTAAGGATTCTAACAATACATCCAAATCTGTTCAGGCGTTTAAAAGTTATGGTGGAATAAAGAAACTCACATACATACATACAAAAACTTCATTTTTTTATTACTTTCTATGCAATCGTTTGACCACGATCTCACGTGATGGAAAGCGATGATGTGGTCGAAGGTGTAGCACGCTTGCCTAGTAGATACCTATTCACTCTTGACCTGGGTTATATTTTACCGGAAACACTAACGAGGGCAGAGCATTCCACTCCTACTCATACATACAAACATACATAAACCCCGAAAACATTACTCATCTTTTTTTGGACAGTCGTATAATACACGAACTGATACAAAATATTTAATATATGTGCACAATTGGCGTTCATAAAGCTTGATAACGATATATTCCAGAACTGTAAAAGGTGAACAAGCATAGGCCTCTTTGTACCATGTTAAATCATGACTCCGAGGGAGATTTGTTATAAATCCCGATTAAATAGAATATATTGGGTACAATGCCATCTGGCGAGGAGGAGCGTCTCCCCTCCGAGATCGCAAATAATGCCGACGTTAGCAAGTCCTATTAGTAGAAGCGCCATCTACTGGATCATGGTGCATTTTCTCCTCAAGTGGAAACCAGACTCCAAGTTTGGTAAGAAACGCCGAACGACCGTTTGCTGCGCCACTTTCTTCAATGAAGGATCAATGACAGCATTTGTTTATTGAAGAATGAATGATGATTTCGCCTTTCTAAAAATCAATGCATAATGGTGGAATTTGTCTCTGCAAGTGGTAAGGCAAAGTTTTCATCTCATAACTCAGAATGCTTGAAATGGTAAATCCACGCAGCGACACCTAGTGTCGAGAGACACGAACTAGAAGGAAGGTGTAAACGATGCGGAAACATCTGTCGGGAAGTAGTGCAACTTTTTGAGGTTACCATTATAATAAACGTTTCAGGAATTATTACAGGCCCTGGGTAGCTTAAAACAAAGGGCAAAATGTATGGAAAATCCGGAATAAGTCGTATCTTTGAGTTGGCGAACAAATCAGAAATTCAGAGGGCAGCGATTCATATGTCGAAAATAATTTACACATACAAATCGCTTGCGATGGTCACACCATGGAATGTTTTGACATATTGAGTAGAACACAGAAAACTTCCAGGTTATTTGTTTTTTTATATGGATTTGAGAAGGTAAACATCCTTATCTAGGCGGAACTTGACTGGAATGTACCAGAGCAGGCTGGAGGACAGTGACCTGTATAGCTAGGCTAACTGGGTCTGAATTACGATGCAAGCTGCAGTGTTGTTTCCAGAGGTTTCTGGAAAACCGGATGTAATGTTTCGGATTGCAGCCACTACTCTCCATAAAGCCAGAATCCGTATAAATACAAGAAGAAAAGCCTGCTGGGAGATTTTGAATACGGACTGTGAATTAGTTTTTTTCACATAGTTGGCACGTGATTGAGATCGGCGCAGGCAGCAGCAGTCTTTTGTGTAAACGGAGCGACCGAGATACGCAGTCCAGAACGAAGCGCGGAAACCAAAACTACTTGGTAACCGGCGAAATAAGTATACGAGTGCAAAAGTTAGGAAATAGTCGAGCATCGATGGACGGCCGCTACCGTCACCACTGCGAGCTGCTGTGCGCCGATCTCCGAGGGTCACCAGCCGGTCTCCGACGCACCATCTGTCCCGTAGAAGACACCGATCGAGAGAGACACCAGACACCGACCGTGGGAGACGCAGAAACCGTTCGAGAAGAACGGAAGGCACCGTTCGTGGAGAGCAGGAGGAGCTGAACGAGTGGAGTAAAGGAGGCGATCCGCGGCGGCACGCGAGTCGACAGTACGGCGTCCCGGGAAGCTTCCAGGATGGTCCACTCCAAATCATTTTCGAGTCAGCAAGCTGCGGTAGTGAGGGAAGCCTTCGCCTACTTGCGTGTTAGAATACTGTTGAAAGATACTTTCTGTTTTAAAGTTTTACATCCCTCTGGGAGACACAACCTTACACACACATTCATGTTTGCACAAATACGAGTACATTTGATTTAAAACGTGCTTATGCATACTCGACAGTATTCCGTTGCGTTGTGACCAATATATGATGAATTGCTGACCACTGTCTCTCTAAGTTTTTACTAGCCTAGGATACTGCAGTTCTAATGTAGATTCATATCGTACAGGCTGAATTTATGTACTATTTATGTAAGAAAATTTTATAATCATATTTGAGTATTTAAATCTTATTTTAAGAATTAGCTGTGTAGGAATATTTTTGATGCAGAACAAACTTAGTTAAGTGAAAAATACTTCTTTTGGAATTCTTCAGTAAAGGGGAGAGAACCAAGCTTTAATAACTCATGTGTGTTTTTTTTTCTATTTTGTAATAAATCCCTTTGTAATTGAATTAACCATCTTGTTTTAATTACCTTGCCTTTACCTGAGAAGGAGGTCCGTTTTCCTTAGCCGGGCAACGGTCTTTCAACTTCTTCCGTTGCGTTGCACCGAGCCGATTTTCCGAGCAGCTCTTATAACATCCTCCGACATCTCCTATACCACTAAGGTCTGAAAAGTAGAAGATATGTTGTGTTTGGATGAACTCTATTTATTACCCGAACGCAACAATATCCACAAAAGGATGATCAATGTGTTGTCCACAATTCATGATCAATAAACCTCTCCGAGTCATCACCGGTACCACTAGGGCTTGAAAGGAAGAAGATATGTTGTGTTCGGTTCTAGTCTATCTGTTTTCCGAACCCAGCCGTATCAACAAAAAGATGATCATTGTGTATTTCACAATATATGATCAAAAAACATCGTCCTATCTGTATATACTTATGTGCAAAGTTACATGTTATCTAAAAAAACTGCTACTAACTGTAAAAAATGTTACATAATATTACAAATTATATCTACTTATAAAAAGATTTAGCCGTTTGACTAAAAAATTAACTAGACAAACCTTATTGAATCAACCATACAAAAACATCACATCCTAACTAAAAAACAAAACTGAACATAAGCAATGAACCTTAAATAGCTCATTGCTTCAACAATAGAGGTAGATTTAGAACGGCTCTAACCCCCAATCACCGCTTTATTGATTCCCATTGACGGATGTCTCTTAGTGGTTGGTAAACAAATAAAACCCTACTAAATCTGCTCATCTTTAAAAAAAAATAAGCGTCATAAGGCGTGTCTCTATTTGTGCTACTGCATACTGTTGTGCTAAAAAATAATGAAATCCTAAAAAACAACTACCAATCGATCAAAAAATAACTACGGAACCTCACACATATATTGAGAGACCCCTAAAATACAATGAATAAAAGGAAAAATGTGTGTATGTGTGTAATGGAAGGGTGTGTATGTGTTAACTAAATTGTTCTATAATGTTTTGGAACCGATATGTCAAACAATATATAATAAATATCTGTTGTGTTGTGACGCACTTGCAATAAAATGGTACGTACCTACCTACTAAGTAAATTCACTCTACTAACAGATCTATACTGTTTTAAATATCACACCAATACATAATTCAATGAAAGAAAAGAAATACAATCAATTACACATAATTCACCATTAAATACACATATTTTTGTTTTTCCTAAAGCAGCCAAATAATACACAAAGATTTCAAAATAGCACAAACAGTATACAAAAAGAGTTATTACAGTTTAGTTTCACACACAGTATTAACACGTGACCACGGGGTAGTTTGATACTTTCATGTACACACCTGTTTGCCTGTATTTATTTTTAAGCGATGTGCCCATTACCTGTGTCATTAAATCCCTATGATTCATATGATGCAGAAAAAACTAACAAATTTACATTGAACGCCAATAAACCTGAGCGCCGATTGTATTTTGTTTTAAAAAATACATAAAAAAACATTACATTAAAGAAATATGTAATAATATGTTAATTATGTACAATATTAACTTTGGGCGCCATTGAATATGAAATTAATTAAGAATATATTTCCCCTTGGAGTCATGATTTAACATGCTACAACTGAGTTTACTAACGTGAACTAGCTTACTTATGTATATATATTATATTATATATTAAGCTCGTCATTTGTTATTTTCACACCACTGGTAAACAATTTCTACAAAAACTGACTAAATGCAAGCGACTTGGTTTATAGTGACGATGAGCCCAGTGGCTAGTGACTCTGACTGCGGTCGCGGGTTCAAACCCCGCAACGCGCAAAAATTTGTATGATGAAAATAAATGTTTTTTTCTGAGTCATGGATGTATATATTTGTACATATGTATGTTTATCCGTAGTCTAGTACAGTATCCTAGTTAGGGGCATGATGTGAATTGTTTTGAATTTATTATATTAATGTATGTATGCATTAGTAGCGTCAGAGACCAATAATGTATGTATATTAATCACACTGATTATATTAAACACACACATGATTCACTATAGTTACCTACATACATAACATCATAAGGCAAAGGTACATAACACACAAACACCACGCTTTCTCATTCCCAAATGTTGCAATTCATATACATTGTAAAAGAATTATTGATATTATAGTGTCAACGTAAATGCACTTATTAAAAACAGATGTTCAGTTCCCGCGGCGACCTTGGAAGTTATGGAGTTGTTTCAACTGAGCACGACACTGCCATTTTATTTATATGCCACTTAATTATTACCCTGAGTAATAATAATAACACTAAATAAATCATCCTACCTACAAATTAGCTGTGCAAAAATGATAACGCTTTCACTGAATTCGACTGCGGGATTCCAACTTTCAGTCTTGCAAAAATTCGATGATGGAACTTATTTCTAAGGCGTTAAAGATTAAACGCCTGATACTGTTTGTCTATTCACAATGAAAACAAACTTAGCTGGTAACCAAGTTATCGAGCTGCCACTGGAAAGTAAACCCTGTAGGTAAGTAAACAAGCGTTAGACAGGTTGATACGCAGCGCGAATGTTTATAGGTGTCGCGGTTTACAGGGCATAGGTAGGTGCAGTCAGTCGATTAGTCAGTGCGTAGTCATGCAGGCTGTCTGAGTTGTCTGCCTCGTGCCTCCCGCCTCCTCTCGATGCTCGCTTCACTCCGGCACTTGTAAGCAACAGCTGTGCAAGTTAGTCGCCTGGCGACCGCCGATTCGTTTAATCGGTATAACCTATAAAACTTTTTACGCGAGAATCTGACCGAAACAATTCGAACTTTTTGCTTTGGTTTAAATATTTTTTAAACGAAATAGTTGTTGTCTATTATGTATTTGTAGTTTTCGAACGCTTGTTCAGTTTTCAAAAGCGATACGCGTAAAAGGCGCTGGTTGTCGAATTGACGGAAAAGTCATTTTGTGTCACATTATTTTGATTTGGGTTTGATAAATTGTAATAAAATAATCGCGATTTATTTAAATTAATTACTGCAGTGTATTGGACATTAATGGAATAAGAATTGAGACAACTCGCGTGTTAAATTTACGTCTTCCATTAGTTATTGTTGTTGTTGTGTCAACATGGAGAAGAGTGGTGCATCCAGACTTCTGCAAATGCAGGTAAGGATTCTTATCTTCTCTCTTGTATTCTATTCTTTTTATAAAGCAGTGACTCAAGTATAGGTACCTATAACGTTTTTAAAAATCGTGTCTGTCCGTCTGAATGTTTGATCTGATCTTTTTCGAGTGTGACGTAAAAACTAATGGACCAATTGCAATTCGGTTTTCACTGTTGGATAGCTTTTGACTTAACATCTGGTGATTAACTTAACTTAAGACAATGCATTGAATAGAAGCTGAGCAATGCTTATAATATTTTTGACTATTGAAAGAATTTAGATCTGATTAGGTCTTGGAATACCACGTAAGGTACTTTTAGCTCAGATAAATAACCACACGGGCAAAGCCTCGGGCACGGCTAGTCTAATAATAAATTTATATTATAAATGCAAAATTTGTATGTACCTACTTGTTTTTTTTCTCGGCGCTGAATTGGCTGAAAAGATTTTGTTTTTTTTTTGGTCTTTATTTCTTTCTGTATTGTCTACCCAGACAATAGAGCAAAAGAAGCAGCTGTATTAGTGAATAAATGACGATATCTGTAAACAAATATTTAGGATGTATGAATTTGAATCTTGAGGAGATAATAGAACATTCATTAAATGTAACATAATAAAAAAACATATATCACAGTGCAGCTACACTTTGCCCGAAAGTACTACAAGACTTGTTACAAACTCTTGCTTTAACAAAAACACTCCTCTTAAAAAAACGGCTTCCGTTCAAAAATAACAACAGCAGAGCCGGCTATGATTCAGCGATAACAACGGTCGCGTTCAAACGTCTCCCGCGTGATGCGAACCTTGACCTCAGCATGCCTTGGCAGTGACGATTGTTAAGAAGCCAATACACTTGTGGTGTGGTGCGTGTCGTATTTGAGTGATTCGCTTGTTGGATATATAAAGAAAACTAGCTTTTGCTTGCGATTTCTTCCGCGCAGACTGCAGTTCCCAATAACTATATCCATACCAATTTCATCAAGATCGTTCAGCCGTTTACTTGTGAAAAGTTTACCAAGAGAGAGACAGTTAGCTTCGCTTTTATTAGATTAGTTGATTAGTATGGATGGTTATACGTATGCGTGTCGCTGTTAAAAACCTCGACAGTACAGGGTCCCTAACTCCCTATCTCGATTGAAGTATTAGCAACTTCACACTGCTACATCACTCAAATTAATGACAGTGCGACAAAATTTGGCAGAACGTATGATTGCTATTTTATTTGCAACCTGACAAAAAAAAAACGGAAACAAAAGTGTATCAAAGGAAATGTTGAACGTTGGTTAAACGAAATATTGTGATTGCCTTACATTAGGCTGGAACATCTTAAGCAACCATTGTTTGAGAGCTCCAGCGTTCGCAGGTGAACAATATTATTGAGTGGATACGCTGCAAGCAGCAATTCGTTGGAAATGGGACCTAATCCCACAACAACCTACCTTCGTGCAGCGAGCGATGCCGTTGTCGGAAGACTCCATGCCATTATCCTTGTCAAATGAGGTCATATTGAATAATGACTTTGTTTTTTCCTTAAAATGTACTTTATTTCTAGCATCGCCCATAAATATTGAAAAATTGTATGCCAGTTCACAAAATAATAACATTTTCAGTTAATAACACTTCACGAACCGTGTATAATCTTGCGTTTAGTATATTGTAGTATAATCGACAGTGATTGCACTAATCGTCATTTTATATACATATATACCTACCGCATCTCATTATGCGTATTCAAAGAAATGCGGTGCGCACCTGCATTCTCTTGCATAGCTTAGGTTTGCTTTCTAAGGTAATTTCAAAGTGTTTATAGCTAGAGAATTCTAGTGGGGGTCTTGTACTATTATTTATACATCAAGTGTGTTTGTCGTGTGAGGTAATTTGTCAGGCCACCCGAGGGATCTGACATGGTTTGACGTCTGCTATTAATCAATAACAACCGGAAACGACAGCTTAACGTGCCCTCCGAATCAGGTAGCGTTGGAAAACCGCATATAACTTAGAAAAGTCAAAAGTCTAGGAGCTAACCTGGTATCGTTGGATTCTAAGCTGCACTATTGAACCGTTAGGTTAGGTTAGGTTAAGTTAAGATATCTCTCATTATAATACGCGGCGGTATACGTGAAGAAGAAATCGCACGTTCTAAAACGTGGTTTGACAAGTATGAATGCACCCTTACCGACCTGTGAATGGAACAGATGGGTAAGTCGAATACTAACTCTACCGGTGCGCTTGCTCAAATGGTTTAAGTTGTTTGCAAGGCATAATAAGCAGGCAAATTGTAATTATGGCTGCATATTTCTGTTACGGCCAAAGAGAGATATTAAAAAAAAAGTAGTGGGCGAGTTCAAAGTTCTACCTTGTATAGGCACAAACTTTTTTAGTGTTAAGCAACTATCTATCATTTTAAAGATGAGCTCCACATTTTTGCATGATTATTTCTGCAATAATCAGTTTTCTTGATTTTGCATACATAAAAGGAGGAAGTTCTGATCAAAATAAAATAATCATACAAATTTTGCAATTGTATCGACACTTACCTATAACCAAACTTATAACAGAACAATAATTAATAAAATGTATTTACATTGAAGATAATTAAAAAAAATGGTCTAGTGTCATAAAATAAGCTATTGAGCAAGAATATAACATTTTCAAAGATGTTACATTTCTATCTGTTTGTTTCTTCACGCATCACGTAAAAACTACTGGACGGATTGCGATGTGGTTTTCATTACTTGATAGCTTATGGTTTGACTTAAAAACTGGCATTCTTCGTTTCTCAATCCGATAAGTAGAAGTCAAGCAATTGATAAAAAACATTGACGAAGTTTGATGATATTTGTACTCTTAGTTGTGGAATAACCACATAGGATCCTTACATACCAGAAAATGACCACGAACACAGCTATTTGTTAATAAATAAGCATAATTTAAAAAAAACGTAAAAAAAGCTTTTACGACCTTTTTTTAAATGTTTTTTATATTTTTTGTCTTTTTTTGTGCATATTTACTTTTTAAATATTTTTTCTTTTGCTATTGTTTCTTTTTTATTGCATTGTCGTCGGTTTGTAAAATAAATACTTTATTTTAAAAGCATTTAAAATAAATACTGTTACGAGCTGGGGTTCGGATAAAATTAATGTACGCTAATAACACCAAAAATTAACACCTTTATTCGAAAAACCACAAAAATAAATTAATCCAACAAATAATGCTCAAACACTCTTTAACTTGACTGTACACTCTTATCAATTATCACTGAATACTCGCTTCGAATCACTTTGATCGTTTCGTTTCGTCAGCCAAATCAGTAATGTCCCAGGCAGTCGATGCGCGCTCTATTTATACCGCGACGGACGTTTCGAGAAGGTCCTCGTAACTTCTCGTATGTACTAGTGGTAGTCGGTGGGTCTGTGAACTTTCAAGGTCGGCGGCGCCTTTGAGTAGCCGCGCCGCGCCGCGCCTGTAGGTACTTAAGGCCGGCGGCACCTTTGATGTCGCCGCGCCCGTAGGTATATACCTACCGCGCGCTCTGGAAACTTCTGTAGGTACCTACGCTCTACTAGTGTGTTCCAGAATATTCCTTTAAATGTAGGTATTGCGTCATTTTAGTACCTACTGTTTTTCTAAGAATCGACCGGCGTAACACTACCCCCTCCTAAGGCATGCTCGTCCCGAGCAGTGTTAGTCCCGTAATATTGGGCCAGTCGATCAACATGAACAATTTTAGGAGCACTTATCTGCCCCTTTTGAATCCGGTAAGTGACGTCGTTTATCTTGGTCACAACGCGGTATGGTCCGTCCCATTTCGCCTGCAACTTTGGGGACTTCCCTTTGCTGCGCACTGGATTATGTAACCAAACAAGTGAACCTTCTTCAAATCCCAGATTATTCAACTTCCGGTCGTATCGGGTCTTCATCTTTTCAGACATTTGTTGTCCCGATTCTCTGACTTGTTGGTAAACTTCATCCATCTTACAGCGCAAGTCATTTGCATAATCTGTAACGTTGCGTGGATAATCCGGTGGAATGCCAGTTATCAGGTCTGCAGGCAACCGCAATTCTCTTCCGAAATTCGCGAAGGCAGGAGTGACTGTTGTACTCTCATGAACTGCACTTCGGTATGACAAAAGAAACGGCTGGATGTGCTTGTCCCAATCCCTTTGCCTGGTTTCCACCACTTTTGCTAGATATCTCTCCAAGGTCTGGTTGAATCGTTCTACCATTCCATCAGATTGTGGGTGATAGGAAGTTGTTCTGGTGTTATGTGCACCCATTACTCGGCAGGTCTCCTGGAACACTTGTGACTCAAAATTCCGCCCTTGATCGCTGTGAATTTCAAGGGGTACTCCAAAACGACAGACGACTTCATGAACCAATTTATCTGCCACTGTAGTAGCTTCTTGGTTTGGAATGGCGAATATCTCCGGCCACTTAGTGAAGTAATCCATGACGACCATGAAATACTTGTTCCCACTGTCACTCACAGGGAAAGGTCCCGCAATGTCAAGCGCTATTCGTCCCCATGGAGCCCCGACGTTATACAGCTTTAATGCCCCTCTGCTGCGTGTGTGGGGTTCTTTTACAGCTGCACAACTAGTGCATTTGCGACACCAATTTTCCACATCATCTCGACAATGGATCCAGTAGAATCGCTGACGTATCTTTAGCAGGGTTCTTTTGACGCCCATGTGACCTCCTGAACATCCATCATGGTAGAGCTGCAGAACATCAGGTACCTTGGCTTTAGGGACAACCATTTGTAAATGACAGTGATCTCCTCTAGCATTTTCCCATTTGCGGCACAGTACCCCATCGTGGATAGCCAAACTGTCCCAATGTGCCCAGTAACTTTTTGTTGATGTGCTCATTCTCGCAACATCACTCCATTTAGGTTTAGGTGCACTGGCTTTAATGCACTTAAGAATTGGCCTGATGTCTGCATCCTCTTGTTGTGCAAGCTGCAAGGCTTTCTTCCACTCATCGCTAAGGTCCGTTCTCAGCATTCTGACAGGTACCGCTTCTTTGGCCTCTTGCCTCACACAATGCTTGCAATTCTCTGGGCAAGGTCTCCTTGACAAGGCGTCCGCGTCACCGTGAGATCTGCCACTGCGATGCTCAGTTTCGAAGTCAAACTCTTGCAGCTGTTCAATCCACCTTGCCACTTGTCCTTTAGGGATCTTGAACTGAAGCAGCCATTTCAATGCAGCATGATCGGTTCGCAGATGAAATTTGCGTCCAAGCAGATATTTACTAAAATGCTGCAGGGTTTTTACCACAGAGAGTAAACTCTCTTCTCGTGACGCAGTAGTTACGTTCCGGTTTGGACAAGGATTTGCTGAAGTAAGTAATCACAACTTCCTGGTCTCCTTTTCGTTGAGACAACACACCGCCAATACCAGTATTACTCGCATCTGTATCTACGATGAATCCATTCTCGGTGTCAGGATAGCCAAGAATAGGTGTATCGCAAAGATGTTTTTTCAATTCTTGGAAAGCGGTGTCACAGCTCTCCCAACAGAAGGACCGCTTCTCCTCAGTGAGTTTGTGCAAATGCTTAGCAACATCAGCGAAGTTCTTCACAAACCGTCGGTAATAAGAGTAATAAGACTTCTGTTTTGTCTTTCGGAACTGGCCACTCTTTGACCGCCATGATCTTCTCTGGGTCAGTTTGCACCCCTTCTTGTGAAACCACGTGTCCCAAAAAGTTTACTTGCCGTCTGAAAAATGAGCACTTTTACGGACTCCACTTCAGATTAGCACCCCGATTTTTTATCAACACACGTTCCAGGTTTCGAAGGTGGTCTTCAAACGTGCGCCCTACGATGATGATGTCATTCAAATAAACGAAACATGCGTCTCCAATCAACCCAGTGAGTACCAGCTCCATCAACCTTTCAAAAGTTGCAGGAGCATTGCACAATCCAAATGGCATTACATTAAATTGCCATAGACCCTTCCCCGTAGAAAACGCTGTTTTCTCTTTGTCCTTTGGGTCTATCTCCACTTGCCAGTAGCCACTCTTTAGGTCCAGCGTTGTAAGCCATTTCATCCCCGTCAGCGTATCCAGGGTGTCGTCGATCCTTGGTAGGGGATAACTGTCCTTCTTGGTGACATCGTTGAGCCGACGATAATCCACACAGAAACGTAAACTTACATCCTTCTTTTTGACCAGCACCACAGGAGCGCACCATGGACTGGATAAAGGTTCTATTATGCCGTCCTTCACCATCCCGTCAATCATGGTTTCCACCTCCTTTTCTCTTGCAACTGGCAGCCTCCTTGCTCTTTGACGGACCGGTAAGTCGTTCCCTGTGTTTATCTTATGCCGAACTAATCCCGTCTTCCCAATGTCAGCATCATTTGAAGAGAAGATGTCTGCGTACCGAAGTAACATCTTCTCAGCTTTCACAAATTCCTCTTTGGAAAGATCATTTCGGCAGTCTTCTAGTAGTTTCGACACATTAAATCTGACATTTTGTTTGATGTCTTTGGATGATTCTTGGCAATGTCGCATCCAGTCTACTTCCTCGCAGGTACCAACGTCCCTTTGTTGATGAGATGTTCTTCATTACTTGGGTTCAATACGCACACTGCTGAAGTGTTGGTGGCCCTCACCAAAGTCCGTGCCACCACCCAAGGCTGGTCATTTTCTGATTTTTCTAGTAATACGCATCGATGTTTTTGCGTAAAATCTCGTGGCAGACTCACTGGCACGATGGTTTCAGTCCTGGGAGCAAGGATTATTTTTTTAAGGCAGTAGATCTTTCCCGATGTTCCTCCTTCCATGAAGATTTCCTCGCTGCCGCATTTCAAAATTCCTTGCTTCACGTCGATCTCACAATGATGTTCTCTCATGAAATATAAGCCAAGAATGCAATCATCGACTATGTCGGCCTCGATGGCTTTATGTCGGAAAGTCCTTTCACCGAGTTTCATCTCCACCTGCTTTTCGCCTTGGACGGGTATGTGCTGACCAGTAGCTGTTAGTAATTGGCTTGCATTTCCCAAAAAAGTCCTCAAGAACACCATTTCTAAGCTTGGAACTGATCACGGTTCGAGAAGCACCCGTGTCTAAAGTCAGTTTACATGGTATCCCGCTGACTTCACCCTTGATGATCAGGCTGTTCCCATCGTGAGCTTGCGAGATTGAAATTCTGGGGGCTTTTTCAATACCAGCCAGCACCCGCCCCGCGGTCCTGGCGTTTATTCGTTTCCTTGGGTCTTGTTTGGTAACGGCGCTAACCACCCGCCAGCTCTGTGATTGGTCTTTTCTGCCTACAACTCGCTTCCGGCAGCTGGGTCTCAGGTGACCCTCCTCTCCACACTCGTAACATCTAGGGATAAACCTAGGGCGAGTGTCACGGGGGGGGGTGATGCCACAACTTCTCTGATGCAATGGGCTCGATGATCATAATGTGCGGCCTCCACCTCGAAAGCATCCAGGGCATCCTTAAGGGTTTCGTGATGCCCAAGTCTCACAGCAGCTCCCACTTCCAGGTCACGAATCCCATCGACAAATGCTTGGACCAAATTCCCGGCGATGAGCGCAGGTGATGACTGGTACGCCTTTCGAACCAGCTTTTCAATTTCGAGAGCCCACTGTTGTAGGTTCTCACTATTCTGCTGAGCCCTGTCCTTTAACTGAGCACGAAACACGTGCTCCAGGTGTGCGTCACCGTAGCGAGATTCCAATGCTTCAAGCAGCTGTTCGTAGGTGACATCCTTTCCAAGGGCCTCGAGTATAGTAAGGGCCTGGTCACAAAGGCCGCCCAGTGCGAGTGCAGTCATGGCCTGCGCTCTACTCCATCCGTTGATGGAGCTCATTTGATCTCAGCCCGAAAGATCAAATGAGAGTGGGGCTATAGAAGACGGAGAATCTGTAGATGGACCAGCGGATGGACCGGTGGCCGCGGCGGCGTCGAACTCGGTGGTTTCTTGATTGTCACCACCACCAGGCGCTCGTAATGGCGAACCAAACCGTCTTTCGTCCACCTCCTTCTCTCGTTGGCTTCTCGTTCTCATGCGGTCTGTCTCCTGCTTTGGTGTAGCCGGCATTATTTTATCCTCGCTTCTGACACCAAATTGTTACCAGCTGGGGTTCGGATAAAATTAATGTACGCTAATAACACCAAAAATTAACACCTTTATTCGAAAAACCACAAAATGAAATTAATCCAACAAATAATGCTCAAACACTCTTTAACTTGGCTGTACACTCTTATCAATTATCAATGAATACTCGCTTCGAATCACTTTGATCGTTTCGTTTCGTCAGCCAAATCAGTAATGTCCCAGGCAGTCGATGCGCGCTCTATTTATACCGCGACGGACGTTTCGAGAAGGTCCTCGTAACTACTCGTATGTACTAGTGGTAGTCGGTGGGTCTGTGAACTTTCAAGGTCGGCGGCGCCTTTGAGTTGCCGCGCCGCGCCGCGCCTGTAGGTATTTAAGGCCGGCGGCACCTTTGATGTCGCCGCGCCCGTAGGTATATACCTACCGCGCGCTCTGGAAACTTCTGTAGGTACCTACGCTCTACTAGTGTGTTCCAGAATGTTCCTTTAAATGTAGGTATTGCGTCATTTTAGTACCTACTGTGTTTCTAAGAATCGACCGGCGTAACAATACTTTATTTTGATCAATTATGTGACCACTAAGGTCACATAATTTAAACATAACTCCTATTAGGTTCACATTATTTTTGCAAAATTTAGAGTTTATAAGGGAATGAAAATGCTTAGAATAGTAAATTGTAGAGTTAACAAGCCTGAAAATGCGAGAATAGTAAATTGAACATGTCCAACTACTTGTTTCGTTGTACATGTTCACTGTGACTGCATGTTGAATGACTGACTGTCCCATAGAAGAAGAACCCGTAGAAGCCAAGTACATTCACGAAATTAAAGCCATTCAAACGGTGGCATATATGGCATCGTACGACACTCGCGCGGTCAGTGCTCTGAGTCAGGTGATAGAGATAAAAGCTCCCATTTTTTTAATTTAAAATGACAATTTGCGCGTTGAAATCGTGCCACAACAAAACAGAATAGCAGTTTATCGAGTTCTGGTGTGACATTCCACAAGTAAGACATTAATTTTCTTGCATAAATCGTCTAAAATACCAAAAATTGAGAAAACTAATTACTCCCTCTTAGTTCGGGCAGAGTGTTGCCAGCTTTATACCAGTTTTATTTATACGTTGCATGATATTGTTGTATGATATTGTTTTTGTTTTACTAAACTTCTGAACAAAAAAAGAGTATTATGTTTTCAGGGCTCATGTATACTTTAATAAAACTGTAACAGGTTCAATTCTGTTTATGTGAATTGTATCTAATGACGATGAAAGTTGAAACTACGATTTTTTACGCTACCTGCTTCTCACAGCGTATCCGAACCGTTCGTTCAGAAGTAAACGACTTTTGAATAAGATTTTATAAATACCGCTAGTTTTTTTTATAAGTACATAGGTACGATTGAAATATGCTCTTAATACGGTATGGGCGTATTTAACTGGCCACATTATTTTTGCGTCTGTGTGCGGACGAGGCAAGTAAATACAGCACACATAGCGAATTTGTAGCTTACGTTTTGAGAAGGCGTTGTTTGGAAACCCACCTTCTATGGGTAGTTCTTCTATGGACTGTCCCTTATTTGTCCCTCTTGATCACGAAAAGTATCCTGTTTAAACTGCTTTCACCAATGTCCTACATACGCCCAGAGGTTATTTTATTAGCGAGCAAAAACCATAACAAGTGACAAAACCGCCACCCATCCCTTAAATACCCCATGTCCTAATTCACCCTCGCTCGATACAACATGACGTGAATAAAAGGCGCGACAATCATTTAGGTCGCCACGAATACGAATATAAAATATGTAGACAACATTTTTACTACACATCAAAAACTTGTTGGTTTGTGTGTCATAACTTGGTTCGAACAATATAAAAGTACCATAAAGTTAAGCAGTTACATTTTATTTAAGTAAGTAATTATAATCTATACTTATATATATGTATTTAATAAACGAAATGCTGTTTGTTGGCAAGCGCATCACTTGACAACGGCTGGACCGATTTGGTATTTTTACACGACTGCCTAAAATAGGAGTGTAATGTTTTTATTAGGATTCATGTATGGTGTATGTTTGTTTGTATGTATGTATGTATGTATGTATGTATGTATAGGAGTTTCTTTATTCCACCATAACTTTTAAATGCCTCAACCGATTTTGTTGTATGGGATATCTTTAGAATCCTTACATCATCCCGAGGAACATAAGCTGTTTTTTTTATTTCAATGTTGCGGCAATATATCAAAGCGTTTTTTTTTTATAAAAAAATACAATTGTTTTTCAAATTGAAAGACTGCATGAACACATTCCAAAAATATATAGTTTATTGTCATAACTCAAAACTAGTCATTAAAACGAACAAAATAAAATTTAAAATAAAAAAAATCGACTTCCCTGCCAAAAACGTACTGAAAAGTAAAAAACAATAGATAAATAATATTGACATTGCAGTCGAGGACCTCATAGATTCAAAGTATTCCACAAAGCGGTCCCCCGACTGCAATGACAATTTTATTTATCGCTTGTTTTTTACCCGACTGAGGGTTATGTGTTTGAGTTGTATGTATGTTTGTATATTTCTACGTTTCTTAGGCGCGTCCTACAGCCTTAACGGCTTGATAGATTTTGTTAAATGAGGTATCATTGGATTCGTCTTGGTCAGGAGAGTGCTATACGAGGATATATGAAGTGTCAAGAAAACCAATATTAATGTGATTATTTTTGCGGGCGATCAGCTCGTATTCAATAATTTTGTTCGTAGTCGGGTTTTTTGTATGTTATAATAATAATTTTAATTGTGTGACTTTTTTTTTTAAATTATATATTTTCTTTTTCTTTAGCCGTAATGTCAGTATTTTTTTTATTGGAAAGAAAAAATAATAAAAGAAGATAATTGAAAATTCGGGAAAAACTGAAAGTCCTTTTCCCTATGCGATTTTTGTACGCACTCAAACTGGACATGGAAGCTTCGTTTGTAGTTCAAGAATAAACCAAAGACGCCTGCAGTCGTGCTAATCTCGTTTATCAGGCGTCATGGCACGTCACGGGACTTTTCAGCATCATCATCAACCACGCGGTAGAAACCGCAGAGCGCAGCCAGTGATCTAATAAAAATTAGATCAGCTGATTTTCACCTTATTTCTCAAGGTTTAGGTAGGCGTTCCTAACCCTGCAACGTCGTAGTCGAAGGTTGAAATGAAATTATCATAATATTGTTTTGTCATGACTAATTTATGAATTATTTTGCGAAATTTCAGGATAATCGTTTACAATGAAAAAAATATACACATATTGTTAACTAGTTACTAGCCCCGACTTCACACGGGTAGTTAGCTACCCGTGTGGGTTTCTCTAAATAATTTGTACAAAACGTTGATTGACTAATTTGAACAAAAACGGTTATTGTGACCTAACTGTAATAGACATACAGCCTCATGGTATTTTTATGTGGGATGATGAGTACTATAGTACATTATTTTATGTGGGATGATGAGTACTATAGTACATTATTTTATGTGGGATGATGAGTACTATAGTACATTATTTTATGTGGGATGATGAGTACTATAGTACATTATTTTATGTGGGATGATGAGTACTATAGTACATTATTTTATGTGGGATGATGAGTACTATAGTACATTATTTTATGTGGGATGATGAGTACTATAGTACATTATTTTATATGGGATGATGAGTACTATAGTACATTATTTTATGTGGGATGATGAGTACTATAGTACATTATTTTATGTGGGATGATGAGTACTATAGTACATTATTTTATGTGGGATGATGAGTACTATAGTACATTATTTTATGTGGGATGATGAGTACTATAGTACATTATTTTATGTGGGATGATGAGTACTATAGTACATTATTTTATGTGGGATGATGAGTACTATAGTACATTATTTTATGTGGGATGATGAGTACTATAGTACATTATTTTATGTGGGATGATGAGTACTATAGTACATTATTTTATGTGGGATGATGAGTACTATAGTACATTATTTTATGTGGGATGATGAGTACTATAGTACATTATTTTATGTGGGATGATGAGTACTATAGTACATTATTTTATGTGGGATGATGAGTACTATAGTACATTATTTTATGTGGGATGATGAGTACTATAGTACATTATTTTATGTGGGATGATGAGTACTATAGTACATTATTTTATGTGGGATGATGAGTACTATAGTACATTATTTTATGTGGGATGATGAGTACTATAGTACATTATTTTATGTGGGATGATGAGTACTATAGTACATTATTTTATGTGGGATGATGAGTACTATAGTACATTATTTTATGTGGGATGATGAGTACTATAGTACATTATTTTATGTGGGATGATGAGTACTATAGTACATTATTTTATATGGGATGATGAGTACTATAGTACATTATTTTATATGGGATGATGAGTACTATAGTACATTATTTTATGTGGGATGATGAGTACTATAGTACATTATTTTATGTGGGATGATGAGTACTATAGTACATTATTTTATGTGGGATGATGAGTACTATAGTACATTATTTTATATGGGATGATGAGTACTATAGTACATTATTTTATGTGGGATGATGAGTACTATAGTACATTATTTTATGTGGGATGATGAGTACTATAGTACATTATTTTATGTGGGATGATGAGTACTGTAGTACATTATTTTATGTAACATCAATAATTTTCGCAGCGCACGCCATTTAATGACTTTTATAGGCAAGTTGTTGATACCTTTGGTTACATTATTGCAATTTTCGTAAAGATATGTAATTTTTGAAATATAAATGAATTTTTAAAATGGATATTTTTTTAGTTTTATCCATTACCTACACAAAAACAAACAAACATACAAAAAAACAATCTATTCTCATTATAATATTAATATAGATAGGTAGGTATGTTATAAAAAGATGTCAAAAGGAGTAAAGTCCAACGTTTCTCCTCATACTTACACTCGTACTATATACTCATTACTTATAGTAATACTATCTAATCAGTTACAAGTTCCCTAGTTCCACTGGGCACTCAGTCCACTGCAGACGAAAAACTGAGCAGAGTGGACGGAATCGGGGCAAATAACCTATAGTATAGATAATAAAACATAGGCGACATAATGCCCTACATTCGTGTCTATTTATTGACAACAACGACGGCCACCACCTAGTCTAATAGATTGGTTTCAAGTCTGTTCTAGAAATTGTGTAATCATTTTTGTTTAGAAAATATGATGGGTAATTTTTACGTGAATTCTGTCATTATGTTATCATTATCATTTATCATTTCCTAAAAATAAACGGATATATTTTGATAACAATAATGAAATCTATATTTTTTTGAATAGGTTAGGTATGTATGTATGAGATATATGTAAATGGAATGAGATATCATGAGATATCATGAGATGTCATCTTGGTAAGAAAACAAGCACAAATAAAAAATTATATAACACCCGACTCCCTACCCCTATTATAGCTAAGAACCATGTCGTTTACTTCAGCCCCCCCCCCCCTTTGATTAAAAATGATTTTAAATTTCTTTCATACAAAATTGCTTCTCAAACAAGATCATTATCATTGCTTTCCAACATCAAAGTACAGGACAAGATGAGCCAGTCGTTTGTCTGATGACAAGCCCCAGAGCGATATAGGGATATTCTTGCAACTCCCTTCCCGCACATCTCTCGCCTACTCCAATCCCCCCTTCCCTGCACATACTACACATACATTTAGCGTAGTATGGTCTGGTTGGGAATAAGAGAATCGGATTACTTTATGTTAAAATTAATGTAGGTATATAAAGTACGCCCTGTGGTATGTGGCCCTGACTTGTAATTCCTTTAACGTAGTGCCTAGTCTAAATATAGGCATTCTACGCAAAGCTTGTTTTCAATGGAATACAGAACTCTTCCGATGAACTTGCCGCAATTAGACATAAATAAACATACGCACCTGCATTTCCAGAAATCATTACACATCGTTTTTCTTCCAACAAGAATAGTTAAACACAAATTGATATTACCCGCTCCTTATTTCGTAAAAACCGTTCACAGACGTGAGACGGAGGGACACTTCAACAAAGGATCACAAAGCAAATACGGCTGAAGTGGTATTCAGTTTATCAGTCAGTTCATGAGCTTTAAACGAGTGCCCTCATTAAGTAGTGCTTTTATCAATATAAACGTCACTCCACCTGGCCATATGGCGTCCTACACTACGTTTGCGTAAACGTAGTCTCCACTCAAAAACTCATCTACCCCAACGGTTATCTGTTCTTCGGGACATATGACCAGCTCACTGCCCCTTTAGCTTGGTTATCCTTTGAGCTATGTCGGTTACCTTGGTTCTCCGTTCGATATCTTCACTACGAATCTTGTCCTTCAGGGAAACTCGTAAGTGTGAGATGTTCTCGTCATTGATATTAATGCCCATTCCTTTCCAATCCAGAGTCTTATACATATCTTCCAAGGCATTAGTGAACAAATTGTTTAACATATCGTACACGTTGTTGGTTATTCAGTATTTTCATTGATTTGTTAGTTAGTTACTAAAAGTACAAGCTAAAAAGCGAAATAGCCGCATGGCATCGATCTATTAAAAAGACAACACTTGCTGACCCAATTACTTGATAGCTATTGTCCCCGGCGTGGGCTGTCGTTATCGATCGCTGTACCACATGCCGTTGATTACACGGCTGCATTATGTGAAATTGCTCTTTGGGTCTGTATTTTTTAAAAGCTTTTAGTTAACTTGCAATGTTTATATAGCTAGCGGCATGTAAGTCTAGCGGTGAACGAAACGTGGCGGGGATCTTGCCACAATTATTTTTTTGGGATAAAAAGTATTCAAACTTTTTAACACATTATATAAACTTTGACTGTGCGGAGATCCCCGCCACGTTTCGTTCACCGCTAGACTTACGTGCCACTAGGTATACGTGTTTGTTTAGATCAAGTCTTGCAAGCTGAATTTGAACCACTTCGTCTTATCCTAAGGAGTTGTTTTACATGTTGGTTCAGTTCCGATGACATTGCAATTTTATGATAAGCATGACCTTAATCGACATCCAGAATTAGCTACAGATAAAGGAATTCTTCAACGGTCAACAGCACAGACACGAAATTTTGTGTACGCATTTTATTATGATAGCCTGTTCTATGTTTCACCATGACACGGCTACTGCATTCAAGTTTTTATTTAAAATGATTTTAATTTACTTATATTCTTTTTCGTTTATCTTTTATCTCTAATGAGGCGGTTTAACTTCTATCTACCACATACCATAACTATAGATCTAATTAAAAGTGGTTAGCTCCGCGGGTGCGGACTGCATATATTAGGTGCAACGCACACAATTGGCCTTAGTCTCAATTGGAGTAGCGTTTATGTAGCACAAATCTTCGCCAATTAAAGGCATTCGCCATTATTCCATCATTGCCTACCAAGGTTTGCCCGTCGCACGTCTTGTTTACAACTTTCGTTTATTATTTCATTCATAAAAGGATCGCTTGATGCCCGAGGGCTCTAGTACAACAAAGTTCCAAGTGCCACCCATTTCTCAGCCACCTGAACAAGAACACAATAATTGGTTGGCACATTTACAACTAGCTGAGCCCGCGTGGTCATTTTTCAGTTAAATAAGAATCCTATGAGTTATTCCAGAACCAGAAGTACCAATTTACCAAATTTATAGATAGATTGTAACTAGGTATCAGTCGTAAAAAAACATGCGATGCGTGTCTCGGCCACATGCCTTCGTGTGTACACAACACAGCTTTGTCCTCTAATTTATTCAACTGGCAACGTTGATTTAAACTGCTTTATGGGAATTTATGTTTGTAATTCAAAGGGATTTAAGTCATGTTCATTTTGTTTTCTTTTCATTTATTTAGTAAGATTAGTAGTTTAGTAAGTGTATCAACCTGTGCATCCATTATATCAAGCACAACAAAAAAGTGCAATTTGAATAACTGCTATAGGAATGAAATTACAATTCAAACAAATTCTAAATTGAGAAAATAAAATAGTTAATATCGTCATCATCGTTTTTTAAAGCTTTCTGAAGAAGAACGAAATCCTGCGATGGCTACAATGTCGTCGGTCCATCGTGTGGCGGGTCTTCCTACACTTCGCTTGCTTGCGGCAGTGCGTGTTGCCAGTAATGACATACGGCACTGACGCGTGGCCACTAACTATTGGTCTAATACACAAGCTCAAAGTCGCGCAGCGTGCAATGGAGAGAGCTATGCTTGGATTTTCACTTGGAGTACGTGATAAGATCCATAACGAGGAAATCCGTAGAAGTACTAAGATTACCGGCATAGCTCTCAGAGTTTACAAGTAGAAGTGGCAATGGGCAGGCCATATAGTTCGCAGAACCGACAACCGTTGAGGAATAAAGGTTCTCGAATGGCGACCACAAACAAGCAAGCGAAGCGAAGAAAAAAATTTTTTTTGCATTTGAAAATGGAGCCATACTGCAACAATATTTATGAACTTTAAAAAAAAATGCCATTGTTACTGGGGGGTGTAAGGATTCTAACGATACCCCATACGTGTAAATCTGTTCAGGCATTTAAAAGTTATGGTGGAATAAAGAAACTTACATACATACAAACATACATATTTTGTATTTTGTACTTTATAGGTACTTTTGGTCCTGGAATAATACATAGTTTACTTTTAACCCAGATGAAAGACCACGCGGGCAAAGTCGCAGACACAGCTAGTTCTATTAAATTACAATAATTAATTTAATTCAAAGTGTCACACTTTATTTATTTCGATCACGTAGTAAATCATTTTTGTCACCTAGGGCCAACATTTACGACGTTTTTCCTAAGTATTGCCAAAAACGAAAATCCTTAATCACATAAAGAGCGTGGCAACTTTGAAATGACATATCCTGTGGGCGGTAGTTATGTCCTCTTAGTCCTCTATGGGTAACCTGTGTTGCCAGAACTGCAGATTTGCCAAGGTGCGTGCCCACGCGTGTCTCAAGCGGGGATATCCTTGATTTTGCATTGAGTGTAGATTTTATTGTCGACGCCCACACTTTGCTAAAATGTTGGAAATTACCATCTGAAACAAGAAGCCTAAAAGGACAATCATTATTCATAAAAATATACATACCTACCTCGAGTAGGTTATTGATAGAGTCTTATTTACTTTCCACAGAGTAACTCATAAAGCTTGTTGAACTTCGACACCGCTACAATACTATATCAACAATATTTTTGTAGTTAAACCACAAACAGCCGTGTAATAAAACAAAATATATATTTTCTTTAACAAAATATATACAAAATTATTCACTGCACGGAATTTGCTTTGTGAATCCTGTATGTCCTAATTAAAACATTAAATAGGACTTACTTAATGACTGACTGACAGACAACGCACAGTCTAAATTGGTGGACCTAGTGGTTTACAATTTGGAAAAAACATTCCTTGAATATTGATTTTTTGAAATCCCATCCATAAGGGGGTGAACCAGGGTGCCAAAGTTTGCACGCAGGCAAAACTGCGGGGCGTTGCTAGTTTTTTATATTCTTATTTACACCTACCCGAAATCATTCCTTCCAATAAGACAAACTAAAATAAGCAAATTTCAATCAGATTTAAAGTTGAAACTCATTGTAAAGGGGGTAACGTAGAGGGTTGCTATTTATAGCCAAAGTAATAATGGCGTGTAATGTAAGCTCCTCGTCTGAGTATGATGCTAAATTACTGCGTGCGCGCAAGACGTGCTCTTTGTTTGTACAGCTTAGAAAGGCATAGAGTAAGCTTGAAAACAAAATAGTAAAATTTATATATATTTTTACCAGACAACGTTTGGTATCACCACATCACCAACCAGTATATTTAAAATTAACATGTTAAATTAAATTATTACCTACACACAATTGTATGCTATTGACTCAAGTGTACACGATACATTCCAAAATGACCTACTCATAAAGCTACTGTTTCAAAAGTGGCAGACGCACTAGGTTTAAATTATTCTTAGTGTGACTTTAAACACTGTGTGATTGAGGAAAGCTTGGTGAAAGCTTCTGATATACAATGTAAAAATAAAATATGTAAACGGCAATCTCCACTCATTTCCTTGTGCTTGACTCAAGAGTCCATTACGATACATTCCACATTAGTAACTCGGCTACTACACATATACATTATGCACTGAGAAATGCTACCATTTGTGTGACGTATATATTCGATACCATGATGGTAGCGCAAATTACACGGGTCAAGCAATAAAGTATCTTAACTAGTTATATGACGTCTTTTTGCATCTCATTTGACTCAATTTATTCACGTTGTCAACAGCAAGCGAAAAAATGATTGTTTCAGTATTTTTTTTATCTGTGCGTTCTTATAAAACTAGCTGATGCCCGCGGCTTCGCACGCATGGTCATTTCTCTAGGTTAAAAGTACTTTATGCGCTATACCAGGACTTAAAATACCAATATACATTTGATCAAAATTTCTTCAGCCGTCAAAAATATTTTTATCGATTGCTCGGCTCGGCTTTTCTACTCATCGGATTGAGATACCAAGTACCCCAGTTTTTAAGTTAAACCCTAAGCTATCCAACAGTGAAAACCGCACCGCAATCAGTCCAGTAGTTTTTACGTGATGCGCGAACAAACATACAGACAAACCAACAAACAAACAGACAGACACGATTTAAAAAAATGTGTATATATTCTTGTTCAGTAGGTACCTTATTTTATGTAAGTATTACCTAAACTTGCTACCTACCCTAACAAAACAATACATTCTAACAGAAGTAAGCGATCATAAGCTTATGGGTAAAGTGGCACAAGACCACAGCTATCCTCTGAACATCATTATGAATATGAATATCATGTATTATTACAATTTAAGATGAGAATATTTTCTTGTTTCATACTTTTTAGAGCGTGATTTTACAGTAGTCGCTTTTTACTTTTTGAACTTATTACTTTTTATTTAAATTATTATGGGTTTATAATATTATCGGATGCATGCAAACAAAGCCGCGAGCAACAACTAATGATATATACATTTTTTAAATAATATAAAATAAATAAATGGAAATGTGTAATGAAGCCCTTTCATTTGATACCCTTTTGGGTATCAACTCTTTTTTTGTTTTATTTCATTACTTTATGTCCTCTAGTATAGAGGGTTCCATATTCAATTTACAGTAACGTCACTTAAATAATAAGAATATAACTATTATTATTAATAATAATAATTCTTCGTAATAATAATATTATTCGTAGGACGTTACATAGCCAATAACCAGTGGACAATCAAGACGCTTCCAAAAATACCTCATTTGTCAAATTACTTTAGAAATCATGAGTCTAAATCATAACCCTCCTTTTTGTTTCGCCGTAGTAGGGTAAAAATAGTTTTACGCAGTGAAGTTTTTAATATATCAAGTAGGTTCTACTTGCGCGTGGTTAAACACTTTGTTATGAGATTGTGGAAGTCTAGTGGGTAGCAGGCAGCTTCTGTTTTACAAACATAGCTCTACACCTTTCCCTGTGTTGACTCAAGTGGCCATTACGAAGCATTCCACAATTAGTCGCGGAGCATCGCCTACTGAAAAATGATTCAATTTAATTTTGTGATGAGACTGAGGAACTCTATTCTGTCATACGAAAAGCAAGCAAGTAAGAAAGAGGTCATGATGAGTTTCAAGTCTCTTGAATTATACAGAAAATGAAAAAAAAAACCCTAAAACTGCTGCCTCTCCTAATGCACGCCACTGAGCTCGGTCTTCAGCTCTCCTCATCTATTTCCTTCCAGCCGCTTTTCGCAGGTCGTCACTCCACTTGGCCACAGGACGTCCTACACTACGTTTGCCTAAGCGTGGTCTCCACTCGAGAACTCTTCTACCCCAACGGTTAACGATTCTTCGGTAAATGTGACCAGCCCTCTGCCACTTTAGCTTGCTTATCCTTAGAGCTATGTCGGTTACCTTGGTTCTCTGTCGGATATGTTCATTACGAATCTTGTCCTTCATAGAAACTCCAACTCCATAGCTGGCTGAGCGATCTTAAAAGAACATGGCGAAATCCCATACATATTTTTATGTCAGTAAATTCACGGCGAAAAAAATATCGCTAGTAATTCAGCATCATTTCCTGATATTGTTAGTCTAAGTATTTTTTTATTGGGGAGGCCAGGAATAATTGTTCTTAGGCTTCAAAGTTTTGTAGGTGATGTTACTGTTAACGCCTTTGGAACAAGTCTTAGAGATTTTAATTATTTTATCTGCGTAATTAAGTAGGCAATTAAGTACTTACCTATGCGTGCTAAATATAATGTTTAAAGATATTTTACCTATTCATTTACCTACCTAGTTTAACAGAGTAGGCTTTTGAATAATTATTATTTTCAGTCTGTTACTGCCCAGCAAGATTACAAAACGATATGTTTATAGATGTTGCTGCTGTTTCACTGTGCAAGGATACAGTCGGACAATATTAGCACAAACATTTTGCAACAATTCCTTACGCTAAATAATAACAACCATAAAACAACTATTCCTTACTTACTTCCTCCATAGACTATAATGCATTGTATTCTCTTTGCTATAATGTTTTGTTTATAGGTTTTTTTTGACGTACCATTTTGTCTATAGTATTATTCTGTATAACGCAAGGAGGTTGAATTGCGCTTACTGATAAAAGGTTTAACGCCAGTAAGCGTAAATCCACCTCCTTTGCCTTAAAAAACCGGGTGGAAAGTAAGCGTAATTCAACCTCCTTTGCTTTAGAAAACCGGATTCCGGAACCGGGAAAAAAAGATAGAACAATGACGTCCGAACCGGAAACGTCATTGTACTATCTTTTTTTTTCACCTGTTGGGCAGGCAACAAGGCCGGTAAAACATTGTAAGAAGAAAATGAAGTTTCATTAAATGTTTCTTTTAATTGATTTGTTAACCTGGCTTTTCCTAGCTTAGCGTCTTGAAATATCATTTCTACAGAACTTAAGTAATTATTTTTCTACGTTTTGTCAACATAGCTACATGCTATGTTGACAAAACGTAGAAAAATAATTACTTAAGTTCTGTAGAAATGATATTTCAAGACGCTGTAAGATTTATCACATCAAATTTCGCCCTTGTTCTTTGTGGACTAGTTTGACCGTGAGTGTCCACGTTTCGGCTCCGTAGGTCATGACTGGTAGGACGCACTCGTATAGGCTGTGGCATGGATGACAAAACAATACAAAACAAGACTACTATTATGTACTACCTGTGACCGTGCTTTTGCCCGCGTGCTCATTTCATTTAGAAGTACTTAGCACATACGAACTGCACAGCCAACGCGAATGCAGAGCCGAACATGCCTTGACAATTTTGCGCATAACTTCAAAACTAACTGCAAAGCCGAAGTAGTAGAATTTGCACTTTCCGACCACACAGCACAATTACTGAAAAGCCCCGTGGAAAAGAAATGCATAATTAACTACTGGCGTAAAAAACGTCGTGATTATAACTTTGATAATATAATTAAATTTAAATCGTGTATAAAGAATCTTTCATTTTCTGAACTGTACACCTTTGACGATCCCAATGACGCATACAACTACTTTATTGTTATTTTTAAACTTTTTTATGACTTATTTTTCCCATATGAATACAAAACTATTAATACAATTAGAAAGCCTAAGTGGATATCACGTGGAATCAAACTATGTAGTAAAAAGAAACGCCAAATGTTGTGGCAGTACAGACTGAAACGTAATATTACAAATAAAATAAAATTAGTAAAGTACTCGAAACTATTTAAAAAAAAAAACTAAGCTTACTCAACGTGCACAAAATGACTACGCGATAAAAACTTCAACTAACAAGTCGAAATCTACTTGGAACATAATCAATAGCTCAAAAGTCAATGTACCAAAAGATTCCATTGGTCAAATTAAAATTAATGATGACATTATTAATGATCCAATGAAGATTTCTATTGCATTTAATAATCACTTCATTGATAAAATCAAACCGATTGAAAATTCAGGACGTACTCGTAAAGTGAATTCCTTGATATCAAATAGAAATAATTTCATGTTTCTTGCTTGGCGTATGACATTTTTAAGATAACAAATGCATTAAAAATACGAATAGTGTTGGCTATGACGGTATTACGACAAAAAATCGTCAAACAGGTTGCAGAATACATATGTAGTCATATAAGTCACATTATTAATTTGTGTATTAGTACAGGTACTTAACCTTTACATTAAAAAAAAGATAAAGAATGCTTAGACAACTATAGGCCCATTTCACTTAGCCCTATAATGTCGAAAGTTTTTGAAAAATATACTTACTCTCAACTGTACAACTATTTAGAAAAACTGTGTAGCGAACAAAAAGGATTTAGAAAAAACAGGACAGTAAATATGGCCATATACGATTTTTTACAGAATGTTATGATAAATGTAGATAAGACTTCACCTGTCTGTGCCATATTCTGCGATATGACACAAGCATTTGATTATGTTAACCATGAAACACTTCTACAAAAAATTGAAGCTTATGGTATAAGAGGAAATGTTTTGGATCTTATTCAGTCTTACTTGACCAACAGGAAATTGCAAAAATAAATATTCGCAAGAAACAGGCAGAAGTTTTTAGATCCGGAGAAAGAAATACTTATGGAGTGCCGCAGGGCAGTGTTCTAGGCCCTCTCCTATTTATATTGTATATAAACGATTTACCTAAAACTATTAATTATCCGACGACTCTCTTTTTACAATAACAATTAATTGTAAGAATAAGGACTTATATGAATCTGACATAAATAATACATTAAAATCGGTGATTGCGTGGTTAGATAACAATAATTTAAAAATCAATTTGGACAAGACAAATTTAACTCATTTCAGCCAGCGTGCAAATTTAAGTGACATTAATATTCAATACAATGAGAGAATTATAAATGAAGTTGAATCAACAAAATTTTTAGGTTTGACCATAGATAAACGACTTAACTGGAAAGCTCACATAGAAATTCTAAATAAAAGTATAAGCTCGTCAGCCTATGCAATATATAAATTATCATCGTTGATAAACAAAAATGCATTGATAACGGCATACTATGGATTAGTGGCGTCCGTGTTACGCTATGAAATTATGTTTTGGGGAAATTCTATTGATAAAGATGCTGCTTTTAAATAATGCCAAAAAAGATGCATCAGAGCAATGTTTCATCTAAATCAGACTGATAGTTGTAAGCCCTATTTTAAGGAACATAAAATATTAACACTTCCAGCGCTGTACATTTTAGAAATTGCAACGTTTGTAAAAACAAATCCAGAACTTTTTCGTCGTCTGTCTGATGTTGTTGTACGTAACAGGCGCGATAAAACCAGACTTTGTGTTTTACGATCTAAGACGACATTAGTGCCGAAAAGTGTCTTCGGCATGGCTCCTACTATTTACAATGAAATACCTAAAGCTTTTAAAGTATTAAATAGAAATTTGTTTAAAAAGAAATTAAGAAATTGACTGGCGGACAAATGCTTTTATGATATCAATGAATTCCTAGCTGATAAAAAAATCTGAATGATTGGTAGAATCACTTGATAGAGACTTTATCTCCAATAATCACCTTCCGCCATGCAAAGAAGACGCATAGACAATATGTCCAAAAATCCCCTTCGCAGGGAATTGTCGAAGGGGATTTATGGAATAAGCCTTTTAAACGACTGATTTAATTAATTGACATATTTTAATATTATTTTGTTTATAAATTGCATTGATTGTTTTTTCATTAATTTGTATTTTAATATTTGTATGCCCTAAAGGCCAAAACATGTGAACAACTTATTATAATAAGATCTTGCATGCTGATTCGTATGTATACCATGTTTTAATGAATAAATTATCTTTATCTTTACGTGTTAATCCAGGAAGAAAAATACCTATAAAGTACAAAATTCGTTCAGCCATCAACTAGTTTTTTATCGATTGCTCGGCATCTAATTATTGGATTAAGATACCAAGTACCCAAGTTTTTAAGTCAAACTAAGCTATCCAAGAATGGCTTCGCACGCGTGGTCATTTCTCTAGGTTAAAAGTACTCAAGGTGCTGTTCCAGGACATTGGATCAAAATTACTTAAAAAATATTTCTATCGATTGCTCGGCTTCTACTCATCGGATTGAGATACGAATTACAGCAGTTTTTAAGTGAAGCCCTCAAGCTATCCAACAAAGAAAACAGCGTCGCAATCAATCCAGTAGTTTTTACATGATGCGTGAACAAATATATAGATAAACAGACAAACACACAGGGCCCCAATACTACTAAAACAATTTTAATGACAATATTATCAATAATATTCGCAAAATTTTGGCTTTTACCTCTAAAATGTGGTACAAGCCAAAAATTTTGGGAAATTTTCAAAATAAATTGAACCAAAAAAACTCTAAAAGTGAAAATTATCACAAAATTATTGCTTGTACCACATTTAAGAGGTAAAAGCGTTTTTTTTTTATAATTGTGATTACAATTGTTTTAGTAGAATTGGGGCCCAGCTTATTTTAAGTACCTACCCTAGACCAATTTTTTTAATTCGTTTTCGTTCTTTTGCTTTATTATAAGTATAGATGTATTTTAGTATTGATAATAGAGTTTTTTGTGAAACATTTGTATCAAAAGTACAGTAAATAATACCTACATAGTTCACAATTCACATAATTACACTGTGCTAATATGTATAAACAACTTAACCGACCAATTGAATATTTTCCTTGTAAATTTTACATATTTATACCATGACTTTGTTGCTTTTCAATAATAATTACATTTGAACTCGTAACCACATGTCGCTTTGTTATTATTCGTGTGTTTGTCTGTCATCAACGTGTATTGTAACTCTGTCAATTTGTCTGTTCTGACACCGTGACTGCGTCGTTATTTCACGGGGAATGCCTTTCCAAAATTAATCTACTAGTTGTAAACATTGCATGTGTACATATTAATTGACTTTTTAAAGTAAGTATAGCTAGCTAGAATGTCAATTTGACACTCAGGTTTTTTGGTAACATTTTTTATATGTTTTACGACTGCCCAAAAATAGGAGTGTATTGTTTTTAGCATTCTTGTACTCGTATGTATGTATGTATGTGAGTTTCTTTATTCCACCATAACTTTTAAATGCCTGAACAGATTCAGACGTATGGGGTATCGTTAGAATCCTTACATCCCCCGAATAACATAGCTATATTTTTTGAAAACATTCAACGTAGCGGCAATATGGCTCAAGTTTCAAATTTGAAAAAAAATACTTCGTATTTTACAATATGGGTATCAAATTGAAGGCCTTGATAAGCACATTCTAACAGTATATTATCATCACGTAAAAAATACTGGACCGATTGCGATGCGATTTTCAATGTTGGATAGCTTAGACTTTGACTTAAAAACTGGTGTATATGGTATCTCAATTCGATTAGCAGGCCAAGCAATTTATTAATAAATCGAAATCTATTAATTTAAATGTGTGGTACTAAGTTTTGAATAAAACTACTGGACCAATTGCAATGCGATTTTCACTGTTTCATAGCTTTGGTTTTGACTTAAAAACTGTTGTACTTGGTATCTCAATCCGATGAGTAGGAGCCAAGCAATTTAATAAAAAATCTAAATCTATTAATTTTAATCGTGTGGTAATAAGTTTTGAATAAAACTTCTGGACCGATTACAATGCAATTTTCACTGTTGGATAGCTACAGAATTGACTTAAAAACGGGTGTACATGATATCTCAATCTGATGAGTAGGAGCCAAGAAAGTTAATAAAAATATTAATTTTAATAGCGTGGTACTAAGTTTTAAAGGCCAATGTGGTTTACGAGTATTCACCTTGAATCTATGACAAAATATCCTACACAAAAAACCCCATTAAACATCTCTAATTTCACCAGAGAGCAATCCATTTACCCATTAGCCGAGTAAACACACCCATGCCATACTTTTGCCACAGTTTACTGCGATAGCCATAACTGTTATTGTACTGAGGCACGCTAATTTTCCTGTTTTGCACTTTATCAAGGCCTGACGCAGCTATTAATAACACATTTTATTAATTAAATCTTATTTTATGCCACAACTATGAAGGCCTAAATATGGAAAAAGTATTTTTTTATAACATAATAATTATTTCGGTTTACCGTTATACCTAATTTTAGTTAAGGCTCGGTTCTAGCATTTTTAGCAATTTTCGGTCATTTTTGAACTTCTGTATCTTCTTTTATAATGAACCCAGAATTATGAAATTGGTATCACATCAAAATTTTACATATTATCTCGTACTTTGTTAACATAGAAAGATGATAAGTATCAATTCACTCGATAGAAAATAAAATCAAACGAACACTACTTTATGCTGAGAACATTGATTGGAAAGAGCAGCAGCCTTATTGTCTAACTCTGGTGATAATGAAACTGACGTTCATTTACACCATTATGAACATGAATCTCCCAATTCGAATTGTCTAACTATCCACCGGTGATCTCCTCGGTGATCTTCACCGAGTCCCCACTATCAGCTGTTTTTAAGCGAAATGAATAAACGAAACATCATATTTTGACATATATTGGTATCGTCTAAATTTTCATCGCCACCGAGACATGTCAAATGAAAAAGGTTGCTCTGTCCTAACCTTTCGTATCAACTGGCTTTGAGTTTGTGACGAAATTATAGTTTTATTGAATAAACAGTTGACTGTTTGCGTAAGTTCAAAGGGAAGGGTTACCCCTTCCCTTTGAACTTACTAGATTACTCTAGGTATCATAATTATTGCGGTTTATTAATTTGAGGCATTAATTCTCCGAAAATTTGACTTCCAAACTTGCGAAAGTCAAACAGAAAATTCATTGGTTTTTTTGTGATATATATAGTTCGATACAAAGAGAATATTTCGATATTTACTTCTACTAGCACTTATTTCAGTTTAACATATCTAATTTATTCGATTACAGGCACTATAAGTACCTAACCTACAAAAACATAAAATGAAGAATATTTTGATGGGCGAATTTGTAGCCAACTGCAGAAAAACAACATCTCCAAACTAATGGACAGGCTCTCAAGCCCCTAATATTGGTGCTGACCATGTGGCTATTATAATATCTATGGATGTTCAATGTTTAACAACAAATATCAACAAAATAGACCAATAAATTATTAGGTATCTCTATGCACTTCAAATCAGAAAAGTTTTGATAACAAGGTGGACAGTGCAAACTAAATATTTCCCAAGAAACACCCAGGTGGACAAAGGTAAGCTATTGTAAAAACATCTCCAGAAGGTTTTGAGGAACAATCACAGGCCTATTTACACCCTAGACCATTCATTATGAAAGAATTTGCAAATATAACAGTCAAAATGTATTAAAAGTATCGACAAAAGATACCAAGTCATATTAACAATTAAAACAAAATAAGTACAAACCCTAAAATGATACCTTTATAGGTAATCAGTTAAAATTTCATCGGGAACTGCCTACTTTCAACCCATATCTAATGCACCTTTTTTTTATTACGTTTTATGCAATTGTTTGATCATGATCTCACCTGATGGAAAGCGATGATGTGGTCGAAAGTGTAGCACCCTTACCTAGTAGATACCTATTCACTCTTGACTTGAACACACCTGGATTCATTATATTTTACCAGAAACTGACGAGGGCAGGGCATTCCACTCTTTTGCAGATATGAATGAAGAAGTGTAACGCTTCGTGCTTGTGTGTGTGTTTTTTCTATCATAAAAAGGTGCCGCATTGCCAATATTCTAGTTTGTACGGTGATAAGGGAATCAGATTGTGCAGTTCTTATGCTCACTCTCCATAGTGCAATCTGATAACTTGAATTTTGCACATTGTCATATTTGTCGTTCAAAAAGGAGGTGAAAAATTCATTTTGTCATTTACATTCAGTGCCACTACATTTGGCAACCAGTTGGCCGAGTGGCTAGTGACCATGACTGAAAGTCAACCAATGGATGCGGGTTCGAATCCCGCAAGGTGCAAACATTTGTGTGATGAGCAGAAGTATTTGTTTCCGAGATATGAATGTAATATTCATATCTTTGTATGTGTACTCGTATCTATTATCCCACATTATTATTTACCCACATTTAGTGCATTCAGTGTATTTATGTCAGCGTACAATACATACAAAGTTTTATAAATTTTTCTTATTGGTTCAGATTGAGTGACATGAATACTACTGGCATTTACTCTGGTTTAGAGATTGCTGTAAGCTATAAGACTGCCGATTGTGTTACCGCTACTTCTATATTATATTATGTACAATGTACGATTTACTTCTAAGTATATACAATAAAGAGTTATCTATCTATCTATCTTTGTTTTGTTGTTATTTTTTTGTTAACTACAAATTATTATGTAAGTAGAAACATACATTGATACCTATGAAATAGTATGTCACAAGCGACATACCTACCAACTGATTCACAGACAACACACAGCCTAAACCGATGGACCTAGAGATTTGCAATTTGGAGGAAATATTACTTTAAATTTCGAACGAGGCTGGCAATGTTTGCACAAGAGCAAAACCTCGGCATGCAGCTAGTTTTAGCATAAATACAGACTGAGTATGGATAGAGAAACAGAAAATTAAACAAATTTTATTAAATAGCATGTTTATTTTATTGTAAAAACCTTTCTAAAAAAAATATAATGGGCAAGTGTCTTTATTAAATAAGGACTATACATAAAACATTCTAAAAACTTACAAGCCATTACTGGCTCACTGGTAGCCCACTAATTACAATGTAATTTTATAGTAATTCACAACAACAAAGTAAATATTTCCAACACACCATTTTATTCAAATGGTATAAAAAAGTGCAGTAACTAGGTATATACCTACATATTATAATACAAATATAACAAGTAGATTTGAGAAGCAGCATCCTTTTGCATTTTATGGACATGCTATGAATCTCTTCCCGCTGCAATCCCACTTGAAATGATCCTGTTTACTGTGATAGACAGGTACTGAACTGAATCTGAAAATAAAGATATAGCTATGATCATTTGTCATTATTTACATAACAAGTACTACATAGTCAATATTAACTTGTAATATGTACTTTTGTAGAGTTAGATCAAATTTGTAAACAATTCAAAAGAGAGGTTAATCTGTTGTATGTCTACCTACAGCTACATCAGGCTTTGTGATAGCTGGAAATGTTCATACTGACACAGGTGCAAGCTGCAGCCCATCTCCTGAACCCCGGCTGGTGCTCAAAGCAAAGAAATGAAGTAAAAATCCATTAAAATATGTATGTTGTTGATGAACATTTGTGAAAATACATATACCTAGTATATATGTCTATGTACCTAGTAGGTAAATTAAACTAGACTCGAATAGGTGCTTAGATAATATTCATTAGTCCACCAAAATTCCTGTATAGCCAAGCCAAAGACTGTTAGAACTTGCGATATATTTGTTCAAAGTTTCGATCGAACTCGATGACCAATTGTAGGTCTATGCAAAGACCACTTCATCAGATGACATTCTGAAATACAATATGGTACATAGGTACGTATTTGTTGCTAAATCAAGGCATATTTGTCAATTTTATATCCGAAAACGAACATAACCTCGACATACATTACATCTCACAAAGCAATTCCACTTTTAGTTTATCCACGTTTCGCACAAACTCACACAAATCTTGTGACTATAACCTACCTATTTAATTAATTTTTTTCCATTTGATTTTTATTTCATTATTGAATGCTAAAGTAAACAACAAACAAACATACTTTAGTATAAGTAGTTATGGTCCAGAATAAATAATAACTCGCAAACAAACGTTTCGTTCTACGCAACGTCAGGCTATAATATACTAGAATATTATTTTTTAAAGAATATCCATTTATTAAACAGCATAACTAATAAAAATTAGATTATAATAAACAAATAAAACACTAAACATGTTTATATGGCTAAATTAACATTTTACAACCATTAGTTCAAAAAGCACTAAAAAGTGCTTATAGCTGTTCTTCATGAAATGGAACGCAAGAGCATATGTTTTTGGTGTTATGTAGTCTGTGGAAAGAACGAAATGGCCTTCACTTTTTCAAGACGATTACCACCGAAAATATTAGACAATTCCCCTGGACAAACTGGAACCGCCAATGGTAATGGTAATGGATTTGATTGCCATTACCACCAGAGTTAGACAATAAGGCTGCAGGTTAGCATCGCCCCAATCGGACACGGCTTATAAGGCTAAATTCAAAAGGTCCACCATAGCCTCTCTCTGAAGTTGGACAGCATCGCAGCTGGCTTGAACATTGGAAAGCTAGGTTGGAGTTAGGTTTCCTTTCATTATAGAATTAGATTTCATATGAATCAGCAAAGATTTAAGTGTTTTTTTTTGTAGGTAAGTACTTACATATTTTCCAAAAGGTATTTGGAATTGTAAATTCTGTTACATTTTTCAGACCATAGAGAAAAATTGTATTTGTTGAAAGTCTATGTTAGCTTAGCGTGACGCCGCGACTATGTCTCAATACTCTCAATGTACATAATCCTCATAGGTTTTCACTGTTCGACTTAAAAACTGGGGTACTTGGTATCTCAATCCGATGAGTAGAAGCCGAGCAATCGGTAAAAATCTTTTTAACGGCTGAAGGAATTTTGATTAAATGTTGGTAGATTGGTATTTTAGGTAATGAAATTGCACATATAGTACTTTTAACATATATAAATGACCACGCGTGGGAAGCCGCGGGTACAGCTAGTATTAATATATAAACTAACGTGATCGTGATTCATTATAGATATATTACGACTGTCACTTACGGCGTCGCGCCCTCGCTGCGCAGTCCTGCCTGAGGACGCCTAACGTCCGAACACCGGTCAAATTGTTCGACGAAATAACCCGTGAGCGTCAGTCTTAATATATCCATAGATAACTTGTTTATGAATTGCAGGTTATGATGTCATCACTATTCCCACCACTTGCTCCGATTAATCGAATATAGGCTCAAACAAGTCGCGGTTAGATGGGCGGAACTGATCGATTTATTAGATGTCGTTAATCGATTATCTACTCGTATACAAACGAGACTAAAAACGTCTACTAGCTGGAAGCCATGTTGGTGGTATTGACGGCACTTTTCATTGTTGGTGATTTTATCACACTAATATTATATCATTAGAATACTTTTTGTAATTTTGTAAGTATACATAATGGATTACGCGTTCCTACGGTAACATATCAACCCATTATCAGGTAGGTAAAACTCGGTCCAAACTTTATGAACACTCTATACACATTACGCGAGCTAGCCAAAATATAACCTAACTTTATCTCCATCGCCTTATGGCATTCGCTCGCAACTTCAGACCGGTCAAAAAGTAGGAACTTTTCTCTAGTCAAGTTTTGCGTGCTTGTTATTAATCGTGCCTTTAATTATTGTAAACTTGCGTATACCAAATGCAGCGAGCACTGTGCGACAGGTTACATGGGCTGAAGCGAATTATAACAAACCGGTTTTACTAATATAGCAGCTAATTGAGCCCTAGATACTTATTCTTGCTTGTAACGATCAAGTGTGTAACAGTCCATTGTTTAAGATTCTTATCTATGTATTATGTATGTTTATCCGTTATCTAGTGCCCATAGTACTGAATATCCTAGTTTGGGGCTAGAAAAATGTTTTTTTTTTTTTTTTTTTTATGTTTTATGGTTTATATTCCCCCATTTTCGATTAAAAAAATACCACTAAATATTCTTTAAAATCATGATTATTTTGGTCGAAATGTACCAGAGCATCATAAGTTTATAGGAGTTTGATACTATTCATTGATATTTCTGGGTTTTATTTCGTTACATGAATGGATAGGATGAAACTTTAAAACATAAGTAGTGTTACACAAAATTCTCCATCGTGACATTAAAATATGGCCCTTTAAATTGCCACAAATATAATAAAGTCAAGGGTATCAACTAAAATTGCAAGACCAACCGCAAATGGAAATACCTAGTTTATTAATTGTATATTTCTGTATTGTGGTGTTTCAATAAAGAGTTCATCTATCTATCTATCTATCTATCTACCTACAAATCGTGTTCACTTGAACTTCCACAGTCAACTGCTCTCGAAGTAAGCGCAGATTTAAAATCTACTAAGCTTGGGGGTGACAGCGAAAGTGATGACGTCATACGAACTTAGCTCCTCCTTACAAGGATAAGACTGAGTCATCCACTCTGCCTCACTCGGATCATTTAAGGCCAGAAGCTTAGCTCGCGTGGGCGTCCAACAAAGATCCATAAGTTTAAGGTTATAAAGCTGACATTGCCAAAAGACATTGACAATGCACTCACAAATGTGCACACGAAAGTGGAAAGTGGAGAGGTGACTGGCGAGTCTTGCAATCGTTCAAACAGCAACTTTCTCAGGTCATAGAAGGTCAAGTCAGTAACGATAAACGATAGCACTTTTTCAAACTACTTGTTTACCAAAATTTTATTGATTTAATCTAGTTATAATATTTTATGTGATGTTCATGAGATGTTAATTTTGACTTTTAAACATTGACATAGAATTCAATGCTTGTTAAAGTGCTTTTATTTTGAGCTATAATAAAGCAATAAGTACGAAAATGTCTGTACAATGAAAATTGTAAAAAATATGGATTTAGTGTATATAAAATAAGCTAGAGAACTTAGAAGAACTACAGAACAAGTTTTTTTTAATTGCATCACGTAAAAGCTACTGGACCGATTGTGATGCGAGTTCCACTGTTGGATAGTTTAGGGGTTGACTTTGAAAATTGGCCTACTTGGTATCTCAATCCAATGAGTAGAAGCCGAATTCTACTCCCAATGTATTTAAACCTTTTTGACGGCTGAAGGAATTTTGATCAAATGTTGGTATGTTGGTATTTTAGGTCTTAGAAAATAGCATAAAAAAGTACGTATTGCCTAGACAAATGACCAAGCGTGCGAGGCCGCGGGTACAGCTAGTTTAAAATGAAATACTTTGCCATTGATTTTAAATTACAGTCTTTTAAATCGACAGATGGTGTTTAGTCTGCGTTTTAGTCCCACCGAAAGAACTAGATGGCGCTGGCAATCCTTAAAACACGCAAGCGTTTTGTTTGTAGTACTCTTTGTCAACAAATGTCTTGGTACATTCCGGTATTCGACCTTTTCTGCTCAAGTTAGAGTTTATTTTTGAGTAGCGTTACTTTTCTGCAAATGTCAGTAGAGTAACGTTGGCAAAGCAAAGAATCAACTACATGACTGACGACCAACAGCAACAAATATCATTAATAGGACATTAGGAGAACAATCCTAGGTATTTTAATAGGATTGTGTCGTTCATTCAGTTCAGTCACACGACCACAAAGAACCATAATATTATTCACACGATCACAAGACCTGTTGTGAAAATGAACTGGTGAAAAGGTGTTTCATATAACCCGATCATTCGAATCGAATAATTGTACTAAAGTAAAGTGTCTGGTATGCTCATTTTAGAATTAGTGACATGACTGCAACGGAGAATTATCTTATCAGAATGTGGAACTCAGAATTCGCAAATTGAAGTGGCAATGGGCTTGCCATGTAGCACGTAGAAACGATAACGGTTGGAAGAAATTATAACCGAACCCGATATTGTTGGATTCTAAGACGCACTAGTATACCGCTAGGCTACAGTCCTGTTAAAAATCATTATAATAATCTACTCTGATTCACAATAAATCCATCTAGGCCTTGCACCATTGCCAAGTAAACTAATCCATTGTCAAACCGCAAGAAACCTGAGATCGTCTCGCATTGTTTACTTACACTGACAATACCCACCACAATATCGTCTTGGATTTACTTGATCATCTATATAAACTTATCTACACTTATAATAAAGCAGTCAGTTACAGGAAGTCTGTATAACGACGATAGTAAAAAAAGGTCTAGGGGACTTAAAATTAGCTAATGATAAAATTGAATCATTTTTAAAAAAGGTGTCTGTTTTTTTGGTCGCAATGCACGTAAAACTACTGGACTGATTGCGATGCGGTTTTCAGTGTTAGATAGCTTCTTCTTAATTCTAAATCTTTGTACTTTGATTTAAAAACTGGTGTAGGTACCTGGTACCTCAAACCGAAGAGTAGAAGTCGAGTTATCGATAAAAACCATTTGACGCCTGAACGAAGTTTGATGTTACTGGTACTTTTGGCACAGTATAAATAATAGCTGTTGGTTCAGATATAACGCAGGATTCTTATATCCCAGAAAAAGGAACACGCAAGCAAAGCCAAAAAAAAAGCCGCAGGTATAGATTGGCACAGAGATGATCTCAGCAACGAAACTGCTCCTCAGAACTCTCAAGCTAATTTACTGATTACTATTATTTATTCTGTGGTTATACTATAAACCTCAATCCATTGGTATAGATATGGTATAGATTGGCACAGAGATGATCTCAGCAACGAAACTGCTCCTCAGAACTCTCAAGCTAATTTACTGATTACTATTATTTATTCTGTGGTTATACTATAAACCTCAATCCATTGGTATAGATATGGTATAGATTGGCACAGAGATGATCTCAGCAACGAAACTGCTCCTCAGAACTCTCAAGCTATTTTACGGATTACTATTATTTATTATGTGGTTATACTATAAACCTCAATCCATTGGTATAGATATGGTATAGATTGGCACAGAGAGGATCTCAGCAACGAAACTGCTCCTCAGAACTCTCAAGCTATTTTACGGATTACTATTATTTATTATGTGGTTATACTATAAACCTCAATCCATTGGTATAGATATGGTATAGATTAGCACAGAGAGGATCTCAGCAACGAAACTGCTCTTCAGAACTATCAAGCTATTTTACGGATTACTATTATTTTCTGAGGGTATTATACTATACACCTTAATCCTTTGGTATAGATATGATATAGATTGGCACAGAGATGATCTCAGCAACGAAACTGCTCCTCAGAATTCTCAAGCTATTTTACAGATTACTATTATTTATTATGTGGTTATACTATAAACCTCAATCCATTGGTATAGATATGGTATAGATTAGCACAGAGAGGATCTCAGCAACGAAACTGCTCTTCAGAACTATCAAGCTATTTTACGGATTACTATTATTTTCTGAGGGTATTATACTATACACCTTAATCCTTTGGTATAGATATGATATAGATTGGCACAGAGATGATCTCAGCAACGAAACTGCTCCTCAGAATTCTCAAGCTATTTTACAGATTACTATTATTTATTATGTGGTTATACTATAAACCTCAATCCATTGGTATAGATATGGTATATATTAGCACAGAGAGGATCTCAGCAACAAAACTGCTCTTCAGAACTATCAAGCTATTTTACGGATTACTATTATTTTCTGAGGGTATTATACTATACACCTTAATCCTTTGGTATAGATATGATATAGATTGGCACAGAGATGATCTCAGCAACGAAACTGCTCCTCAGAATTCTCAAGCTATTTTACAGATTACTATTATTTATTATGTGGTTATACTATAAACCTCAATCCATTGGTATAGATATGGTATAGATTAGCACAGAGAGGATCTCAGCAACAAAACTGCTCTTCAGAACTATCAAGCTATTTTACGGATTACTATTATTTTCTGAGGGTATTATACTATACACCTTAATCCTTTGGTATAGATATGATATAGATTGGCACAGAGATGATCTCAGCAACGAAACTGCTCCTCAGAATTCTCAAGCTATTTTACAGATTACTATTATTTATTATGTGGTTATACTATAAACCTCAATCCATTGGTATAGATATGGTATAGATTAGCACAGAGAGGATCTCAGCAACAAAACTGCTCTTCAGAACTATCAAGCTATTTTACGGATTACTATTATTTTCTGAGGGTATTATACTATACACCTTAATCCTTTGGTATAGATATGATATAGATTGGCACAGAGATGATCTCAGCAACGAAACTGCTCCTCAGAATTCTCAAGCTATTTTACAGATTACTATTATTTATTATGTGGTTATACTATAAACCTCAATCCATTGGTATAGATATGGTATAGATTAGCACAGAGAGGATCTCAGCAACAAAACTGCTCTTCAGAACTATCAAGCTATTTTACGGATTACTATTATTTTCTGAGGGTATTATACTATACACCTTAATCCTTTGGTATAGATGTGATATAGATTGGCACAGAGATGATCTCAGCAACGAAACTGCTCCTCAGAATTCTCAAGCTATTTTACGGATTACTATTATTTATTATGTGGTTATACTATACACCTTAATCCTTTGGTATAGATATGATATAGATTGGCACAGAGATGATCTCAGCAACGAAACTGCTTCTCAGAATTCTCAAGCTATTTCCATCTTTAAGTCAAGGTGATAAGCTGATGCAAGTGTGTCTTGGAAACACGGGGTCAAGTTGGCGGTAGTCGGTCATGAGTTATTCATGAGCCGTGACATTGAAATCCACGTGCCGGTTGCCAGGTTACGAAGGGACAACAAACAACCCTCCAACATTTACCTACAAAGTGAATTCATTCAACTCTCCGATTTGGGGAGAGAAAGTCGTAGGCCCTTGAGACCGAAAAGTGAGGCCATTTTCTTAGTTACGCGAAATTGTGAAATCGAGTTAAGTGGACAAAAAGTTATCTTTTGTAACGATAATAAATTACAAAAGTGTCTAGGTGATCTCCAATGCATTAGTCCAGTGAAATGTCTGCATATAAGTAATTAATAATAAATTACAAAAGTGTCTAGGTGATCTCCAATGCATTAGTCCAGTGAAATGTCTGCATATAAGTAATCTGCCTCATTGTTATCTAATATAACTTCCATTCAAAACATGACTTACAATCTACTATCCTATCCTACTATCTCTCTTAGTTTGAACTATTAATCCGACCTTCACATTACAAACATTGCTGGCAAATTTGTAGAGTTAACGTTACTGAGTCATGGAGACACGAAACATGTCAAAGTCCTTAGACCACGTGAACTGGTGGAATCCTGAGCTTTGGAAGAACCGAGGGCTGAGGAGTATGTCATCAGTCTCCCTGGAAGATGCAGATCCAGGTGAAATCAGGAACGGGTGGCTCACACTCCCTAATGCTAAGGTACAGCTCGTATATAAAAAAAAAGTTTACCCAAAATATGCTACAAAATATATTTAAAAACCAATTACCTATGCTAACAGTGAGTTGTTTGCTATGTTAAGTCACCAGTACATTAATATTAGGATATTAGGCACAACGATATTAGGTACGCATTTTCCGCCAATACAGGATTACCTCGCAGTATTAGAACCTCGCGCGACAAGCGATAGTTTTATGAATAAAATAACAAATGATCGTTGTAAACAAGAAGCCCGACGGATTTAATTTCTCACTCATCCGAATTTGACAATCTAAAGTCCTATCCCTATCAAAAATTCACCTCGTAGTAGTAGATACATACTCGCGTGTACGCCTTGTAAACATTTATTTTTTGTTTTGAAGATAGACGTACCTACAGCGTGAGAAAATTCGCCGCAGGTATTAATTTTCGATCACCGTAAATGAATACCTGTAAATTAATACCTCCTTTGGGCTATGTCACCGACATAGCTAAAAGGATTAGCAAGCTGAAGTGGCAATGGGCTAGTCACATTTCTCGAAGGACGGACAACCACTGGGGTAGACGTGTCCTCGAGTGGAGACCGCGTCTTGGCAAACGTAGTGTAGGACGCCCACCGGCCAGGTGGGGACGACTTGCGAAAGGCGGCCGGCAGAACCTGGATGAAGAACTTAGAGCCGAAGATCGGGCTCTGTGGTGTTCATTGGGAGAGGCCTATGTCCAGCAGTGGACGAGCATGGGCTGATGATGATGATGATAAATTTTCCAAAATTAATATTTTTTTACCGAATGTACCAATTCCTACAATATTTTTTTGTATGAAATCTTGATAAAACACCACATGTAAATCTGAAAAATGGCAACAAAAAGCTCATTGGTCAGATTGGATTGGAATGGATCAAACCACCAATCTGACCACTGGGAAACACTGAATCACTGAATAACTCGGTGTCTGATTGTCATCAAAATTACAAAAACATGTATATAATAAGTAAGTTCTTACTTATGTATGTAACTATGTAACTATAATTAAAAAAAAACAGTTCAGATAATTAAAATAAGTTTTTTTGCTAAGGTAGACAACCTTTTTTTTTTTTTTTTTTTTACTTGGGTAAATCCTCATGGATACCACCAAGCTGCGGGGGCAGCAAGGTGGTTATGTCGGACTCTTACCGACTAAAACCCCACGGTGTTCCACGCTACGCCTTGTGCCGGGGTTACGGGTACGCTTTCGCACTCGTCCGTGGCCCCGACGGCGCTGGTCCTGTAGAGGACCCCCTCTCAGTGGGGTGGAGACAGCTATTCTCCACCCCATGGCCGCCATTGAGGGGCGCACCGAAACACAGCGCGCGACACCTCGAGATCTTATGCTGGTGGCAGACACCCCCGTGTCTACCACCTAGGCCTCAGTGGGAGCCGGAGAAGGAGGGGCCTGTTGCTTCCCTCTCCGGCTCCTGGCGTAGTCCCTCTCCTGCCACTGCCGCGAATGTACCACAGCAGTGTCAAGAGTGTGACGTAAGCTTCCCCCTCGCTCACCGCGGCGACAAGGAGAGAGTACATGTCGCCGCAGAAAGAAAGGGGGAAGAAGATGAGTGGATCGAAAGAGAGGAGAGATCCAAGGTGGTGCAGGCATGTGACGTGGATTGAAAAATCCACGTCACATGCCTGCACCACCTTGCGTTGCACCACAACTACCCAAATTTCAGTGCACCGCAAGGACGAACTCCTCTGTCGAGGCCTTCCCTTCCCAGTCTGGGTATCAAAACCCAGACCCCCACCACCGACCCGTCACCCCCAACACCGCCGCTAACGTGTAAACACTCCGTTAACGTGTACGAAGCAGTGCTGGATGCAACGGGTCAGAGGACTCCTCCCACAACCGTCACAACCGTCATACAGCAGCGCCGGAAACAGGAGGTCGCGAAATTTCTTCCCACTCTCAGCACAACTGCCCATACAGCAGGCTGAAAGCGGGACGCCATGGACCTTCCCTCAAACCCTCCACAGTGCAATGCGGAGAAAACATAGCACTGCGGAGTGAATGAGAGAAAGGGTGAGTAGAGTCAGAGAGAGAGAGAGTGTCTCTCTAACTCCACTCCACTTCCGTTCCTCGCAGCGAACCACACGGTGTCTTGTAGTGCACTGCGTGGACGAAGCCCTCCATTGAGGACCTCCCCTCTCGACTCGGGCAACAAAGCCCGGGCCCCCCTCCACGTCACATTCCCTGCACCACTACTGAGTAGCTGAGTGGAGACAGACTACCCAGCAGCAGCGCAGAGAACGGACCCACCATCCTCCACTCCATGACCTCCCACATCCACTGCCGCCGCCCAGCACCACACAGTTACCGACAGTCATCCTCTGTCCCGTGCAGCACCGAGCAGCAGCGACAGACCCATGGAGCACGTCACACTCTGAGCACCACTGTTGGTATTCAGTAGTGCTCAGAGCGGACAGCCTCCTCCGCTCGGCATCTTGCCAAGCCCTCCACGCCGCAAGACGAGAACCTCTACAAAGATAAAAGCTCTTTGCAGAGGTTCTCGTCCTGCCGTCCAGGTAGTAACACTACCCGGACCCCCTTACCTTCGTCCACTGTGCCCTCTGCTCATCAGAGAGACACGCGGAGAAGCCTCTGCCAGATATCGGCTACGGCCAATAATCCCCCGAGGAGAATTATTGACCGATCCCCGGGTGCACCGTCCCAACTGCTGCTCTTCCCCCCATATGAAACGCATTGAAGGGGTCCAGCAACCGTCGGGCACTCTTGGAGGTTATCCGGCCTGCAACCGAAGGTAGGCAACCTAACCTAACCTGAACCTGCTTGCAAAAACCGGCAATTATGCTTGTATGCAGATGAAGTGTAAATTTTTTGTTCAGCATAAATAAATTAACTTCATACTAGCATTTAAGGTATACTAAATTAATACAAAGAGAGACCCGCAGAAGAATACAGCTGGGCTGGGCAGCATTTGCGAAACTTCGTCGAGTCTTCTCGTCGCCAATACCGCAAAGTTTGAAATCAAAAGTCTTCAACCTGTGTGTCCTACCTGTTATGACATACGAAGCCGAGTCGTGGACACTCACGGTACGACTAGTCCACCAATTTAAGGTCGCTCAGCGGACTATGCTCGGAGTTTATCTGAAAGATCGTATCCGGAATGAGGTGATCCGGCAGAGAACCAAAGTTGTCGACATAGCTCTTATGATTAGTAAGCTGAAGTGGCAGTGGGCCGGTCATATCTGTCGAAGGACTGATAACCGTTGGGGTAGACGTGTTCTTGGCGCCCTCCAGCTAGGTGGAGCGACGATATACGCAAAGTGTCTGGCAGCACTTGGAAGAGAAGAGCCGAAGATCGGGCTCAGTGGCGTGCCAAAGCACGACCAAAGGAGAGACCTATGTCCAGCAATGGACTGACACGGGCTGATGATGATGAAACTAATACATAGGTACTATACCTATACCTATAATTCTACCAATAGGTATACCTATAACTTTAACTCCATTTTGCGTCATTGCTATCGATTTAAAGCCGTAATTGAAAGACTTCCTTAGACTTATTTAAATTGAAAACGTTAAAACTCTTGACCTTCACCTCGGGGTGTGGCCGGCCACCCTGAAGACACTGAATGTTTTAGCAGTATTAGGCAGTTTACGAAGAACTGAATATTAGAGGCATGTTATTTTAATAATAGGTACCTTTTCACCACGTCAATAGTTTGGAACCTTCGTAGTAATTATGAGGGACCTTCAACGTTGGTACCAATAAAAAAACAAATGATTAGGGAACCGATAGAAGCTAAGGACATTAAAGTTTTTTACTTGACTTTTGTAACTTGACAGTAAACGAAAAAGAATATGTTTCAGTTAATAGATTTATTGATCGAGCGAACTTGACCGATTGAGCGAGAAGTCCGACTAGAATGAAGCGTCTCCGTTTCAGCTTGGGTAAAAGTTTTCGTATGTTTGCCTGTTCTCCTCAACAGGTCGCATTTCTCAACCGATCTGGACGAAACTTGGTATACAGATTTGAATAATTTTTGGAATTATGTGTCTTTTTATTGGGACCCCCCAATTTTTTGATGTCCCCCAAAAAGGGGCTACTGAATATCTCCGTCTTATTTGATCCGATTTCGATGGTTCTTTTTTTTATTTGAATGGTAGTAACATTAGGTTGGTCTCATAAAAATATGGTGAAGATCTGAAGAGGATCTTCGGCGTGATGAGCAGAATTGCTCCTCAAAATGCAGTACTTAATACAGTACGTAATTTTAGGGTTCTACCAGTGGAATCACCGTTTACTCACTAGGTAGGGATTGATGAAGCATCTCGGTTATTAATGTTAGTTTTACAATAAGGTAACTAGATGCCGCTTCTGTGCGCCGCTAGATTGTTTGCAAAAAAGTTAGTGCTTGCGAGGTCTACTCTACAGCTCGCAGAGCCACTAGTAGTAGAACAATAGTAAAATAAGTAACTTTTTGCTATTTGACTAAAACACTGCGCAGTACGCGTGACGTCATGTTTCCTAAAACTGCGGTTTCGTTCCTGTGTTGCTTGCATTTTTGTCTTGTTTCTGTACATAATGACGTCATGCGGTCGCCATTACATCTATGGTCAATACGACGTGATTCAATTTAACAACTCTTTGAGAGTTGTTAAATTGCAAAAATATAACTAATGATTTTCGTTTTATTTTTTGGTTGATTATTTTGCATAAATTGAGGCTTCTGCACTCTTTTGATTATTTTGCGAAAATTAATCAACTACCGAGTTCTTATTCTTATTCGAGATGGGGGCGGTAAGGCCTGCACTGACGTCCCGCTTGGGGTGTTTTGTGCATTTCCCCCTGCCAGCCTCTCTCTACCCGAGCCAATTATTGGTTTATCTTTTATTTTTGTGTGTGTTGAATAAATGCATTTTCTTTCTTTTTTCTCTCTTTCTTTATATAGCGGAGTGTGGTCTTGGGTCGCTGGTACAACTGCTCCAGTGATAAAGATAGTGCAAATGAAGATGAAGATATTTATAATGAAGATGGTATTGATAATTTGGGGCTAGGTCGTTGTGACAAGTCATGCATTCCAGTAGTAATTCTTATTTGTTCCGTGGCCGGACAGTGCAGCAGCACGTGCTCCACAGTCTCGTTCTCTTCCATGCAGCCGCGACACAGTGGACTATCTGTGGCTCCAGTTTTGTACTGATGATAGTTCAAGTCGCAGTGTAATAAGTCCTATTAAAAGGCGCAGGTCCTGTCGATGCAACTTGAGTAAGTTGCTTGTTATATTTCTGTTAGGGTTGGGAACTACCGAGTTAAAAGGAAGATTAAATAAAAATAAAAATACTTCAGTAATATTATAATGTTTACATTTCAATGTTCAAACGCTTAGAAAACCATTGTTCATGCTTAGAAATGTTTATGATCAACTGAATACGTATGTGTTTCAAAAAGATTAAATATAATAAGTATGTCATTAATAAGTTCATGTTATATCTCTACCGAAATCTTTTGGTTATTTTAAATTGATTAGTACTTAGTAAGCAGATAGAGACAAGTATTATCATCATCACCATCAGCATCACTGCTGGCAGTGGACTGATGTATGTCCAGACATAGGCCTCTTCCGAAGCTCCCCACTGAACCTGATCTTCGGGTATATAAGTCACTAAGCTTCTTTTGTTTCAATCTCCGCTTCTTGAAGCTCCTGTACCTAACCTGTTATACGATATTGTTCAACAGTAATATTAAGAAGAGGAAAGATTGATTTTTTTGTATATATATAAAAAAAATACATATAAGTTTGTATTTTTGTGTGTTTGTTTGTAATGAATAAATTTAAAAAAAACTGAACCGATTTAAAAAATTCTTCCACTTGGAAAACTTTATTATCAGCGAGTAACATGGGGAGTATTTTAGTTCCAAAAAAATTAAGATCCTCACGAAAATTGCAAATTGTAAGCCAAGGGATCAAAACTTTGCAAAAATATCGGTCACTCGCTGTAAGGGAACCGTGTTGCCATGGAAACGATATGACCGTAGCTCCCAAACGAATGGACCGATTTTGATGCGGTTTTTTTGTTCGAAAGCTGATGTAATCGAGGGAGGGGGAAAAGGGACCCCCCCTTTTCCCCCCTCCCCCTCCCAGAATAGTATCTTTCAAACGAATGTACCGAGTTACGTACGTAAAATTATACGTACCTTATTATCTTACCTTGTATCCGTTTTATGCTGCGTTCAGATTGGCATGATGACGTTTTTGGCAAATTTATATTTTTAATAATCCGTTCAGTTTTATGGATTTTATTTTATGTTTTCTATGTGTATTAATTTTTATGTGTTGTCACTCTGCGTTCGTGATGTCTGTCACAAATAGGTTCCGACAGAAAATCAGTGCCAAGGCTTTATGGCCTTAGCGTTTGCTGAGTTGGGACCTGTTTGTGACAACACACAGCATTAATTTTGTACCTTTTATTTTTGTTTGTAATTATTGTTCTTTCTTTTTCTGTATGGTTCTTAGTCTTACCTATGTAAGACTAAGAACCATCATCTCGTTTACCTCAGCTTTCATATATAAAAAAACCGCAGCTAAATAAAAGAAAGAAATAAAATACATTTATTTATGACAACACACAACATTATAGAATGAAAAATAATTATTATAGAATGGGGAGGAGGGGGTGGGGGGGGGGGAATGGGGGTGAAGATCGTAATGAATGGACCGATTTTGATGCGGTTTTTTATGCTTGAAAACAACTCTATAACTTCTCTGTCTTTATAACTTGCTATGTGATCGAGATGCTCCCTAGCTATAAAGGGGGGTGGGAAGTCGGGGGTTATATAAATTTTTAATTTGTGATTGTTTTCATCGTCGGTTCTTCCAATCATAATATTATATAAGTACAAGTAATGATTGAGTCACTCACAAGCAAAGCAAGTCATAATTGTTATTGAAGGTAGCATACTCAGTATGCAAGTTATTACAATAGTCAATCCCATTTGCATCCGAGCTCGGGTGACTCATCTCCTTAGAAGGCGCTAATCTATTTTGAAATACTCGGTATTATCATTGAAATCGTCGTAGGTATGTACGTCTTCAATACTAAGTAAATTATGTCTTATTATGATTTATAAAAACTAACGTGGTTTTTATACATTGTAAAAGGCAAAAACGGGAGTTACTCACTTATATTAGTTGAATAATCCATACCAATACAGAAAAGTGAAACGTTGTTTGTTTGTTTGTTTGGGGAGCTTTCAGCGATAACGACTGCACAGAATTTGATTAAATTCGGAATGGAGATAGCTTATACCCTGGAATAAAACATAGGATACTTTTTATCCCGGAAAATGGTAAGTTTCCACGGGAAAACTGGAAAAAGTTGATTACTCATTGTAAAGAATGGTTGCCATGGAAACGAAATAACAAGTCTGTCAAAAAACATCAAGAGTATTGGTGGTATACTACTACTATATACTACTTTTGCATTGGTTTTTATTATCCAAGATGAAAATAGGATGTTTTTTTTCGCGATAAACAGTAGTCCGCGCGGCCGAAGTCGCGGGCGGGAAAGCTAGTTCCAAATATAGTTTCGACCACATCCGATGGACTTCTTTTTTTTCTTATTCCGATGGTATTTTTCAAGGTGAGTGCGGAACGCTCGCGAACGTATCCAGCCTCGCACATGTGCGAGGTGTTTGCCTTTTAAAATTATGTCACGTTACGTTTTGGTTTCGGAGCACCCGGAAATGAAAGTCTGCATGTATACATATCTAGGTATCACGCACAAATGTCATTGTATCACAAATTTACTGTTCAATGCTTAAATTAAAAAATGGAAGCCCTTAAGTTTTTAAGCGTAACATAGGTATCAGCACCGAAGTGGGAAAAGAACGAGAGCCTGCGAACAAAATTTTGTATGATACCCAGTACGTAGATATGTCATATCTAACGCATTAAATTCACAAAAAAAACGCCACGTTACATTACTATTTTCAACCGACTTCAAAAGAAGGTTCTCAATTCAACCCGTATGTTTTTTTTGTATGTATGTTAAGCGATATCTCCCGCAATTGTGGGTCGATTTCAAAAATATATTTTTTATTGGATTGGTCCATAAATTTCACGAAAATATTCCACCTCTAAGGTTGGAAAATTAGGGGAGGACTTAATTTTATTAAATTTCACCCAATTTATGACGCGATATCTCCATCAAATGTGGTTCAATTTTGAAGTATTTTTTTATATAATAGGATATTTATTTATTTATTTATTTATTTATTAGGTGCACAAAACAGATTACAGAAATATAACATATGAGAATAAAATGGTAAATTATGCGATCGATTCCATAATCCAATCAATATGTGCACACGGCATCAATAAAAAAAAACAGCTAAGTTGCCAAAAATATTAATACTTATAGCTAAAGTTGCAAGCACTATTCCACAATATAGGTAGGTATTTTAAAAGAATTGTATAGGCGAGCAGACTGCAAGTTCCCTTAATTGCCTTCTACCTGCAATGATAGGTGTATTATAACCATGTTATCAGGCATACACCCGTCACTATCGCCATCCAAAAACGCAAGCTGTTGAATTACAATAAAGAAATACCTAACTGTGAATAAGTTGTTAGATACAAAATCACGGCAGTGTTACGATACAGTACACCACAATACATAAAATTGTAGTGCATTACGAAAAGTGTTTATAAATGGCACTTCTGAAACGGTTGAGACTAAAACTGAACATATCAAGATCATTTAATTTCATGGTATAATCATTTGAGTGTTCATTACGAGCGTTACCGCGCAGTAGATTATTATACGACCGACACATACGAGGTATGGGGCCGTTGTGGGAGATATTGTTTTTATAAGCGGCCACATTGAAAATTCGAGGAACCCTACTCCGGATTTTGGTATTAAAGTGGATCAAGTATGGACAGTCAACAGTTGAATGAATAATTTTATGTATCAATTAACATTATTTGTAATTTTTTGTATTTTTTTATTTTATTTTATGCTTTAGATATGGTCCCATATATATAATTTGGTAAAGATTTGATGAAGACCTTCGGACATACAAAGGTACTTCTCAATGGATCAATCAAGTCACTTGCGATTGCTGTAATCGCATGTTCATGTATTGTTCACGCTACTCAAAATAGGGAAGCAAAATAAACTTTAAAAAAACCGACTTCAACATAAAAAACAAATCTTTAAAAAAACTTATGTGGGAAATAGTTACGGAAGTCGGTGCCCAATTTTCTTAAATCTAACTAAATCAACGGCACAGACTTCCATAACTGTTTCCTAAGTATTTTATTATTAAGATTATTTTATTCATTTTGAGTCGGTTTTTACTTATTTTACAGTTTATTTTATTATAAGCTATAAACGCTATATGTATCAATAGAATCCAGAAAGCATTCGTGATAAGAATATACCATATTGAAGGGCAATACGAATAGTTTCCCTGCGCGTTTTCACGAATGTTCCTTGCGATTTAAAACGAATATACAAAAAAAAACTTCTCTATGGGTGTCAGCGTCAGCTTTAATATGTCTCTGAGTAACCACCGCATATGCTACTCAAAGCTTAGAAATTCTTAACTGTGGACTAGATACCTACTTAATATTGTTAGGGTCAGGCACATTAGGTAATTGATTGGTGCTTACTAAACCGCGATCGAACTGGGCTTCAGTTGTATGAAAAGCAACATGGATATATCTTCGTCTAGCGCGTCTTTGGAATGGTCACTAATGCGGTGATGACTTCATCCACTACCGCAAACAGTTCGAATCTGTTATTGATTTTAGAACATTACTATTCTGGCCATGTAAACTGGAGTTATATGATGTCAAAGACGTAAACTACACAGGTAGATAAGTGGAAAAGGCTTTAATGTTTTTGGCCTAGTGAACAAGCACACCTTGGTGTCTCGGTTCGGCTAGATTATTTACTTCTTTTTTTTTCTAACCTATACTGTCCCACTGCTGGGCAAAGGTCTCCCCCATATCCTTCCAAGATTATCTTTCCTGAGCCGCCTCGTACCAGCCCTCTTGGTAAGCGTCTAGGTCATCTCGCCACCTCTTTCTGGGCCGGCCTCGTCGGCGTCGTCTATCTTCAGGCGTCCACTGCTTCATGACCTTTGCCCACCGGTCAGGATGCATACGGCTAAGATGACCCGCCCAATCCCATTTGAGCTTGGCAGCCTTGTAGCCTACGTCCGTAATGCCTGTCATAGCGTAGCATAGTGTTCCGAACTCTATCGGATCTTTTCACACCTAGAACGCTACGCTTCATCGTTCTCTGGCAAACCCCGAGTCTAGACTTTTGTGATTCGGTCAGAGACCAGGTCTGAGCACCGTAGGTTAGGATAGGCAAGATACACATGTCGATGAGTTTGCGCTTCAGTGAAAGTGGAAGGTTGCCCTTCATTACCAGACTTCATGGACCAGTAGCTCCTCCAGGCGTTTTCGATGAGATTATTTACTTGACGCCTTGAAATATAATTGAACCTTGGCTTTACCTATCCTTCATCAAACCCTTGCTGTTTGGCTTTAACCTCAGTTTTGTCAAACTAATATTGGTTACGATAAGACTGAGGCGTTAATTAGATTGAAGTATTTGGTTTATCACCATCTCACTGTCAGACCGAATCCGGCACCCACGAATGTAAACTTGGAACTGCAGGACACGTCACGTCAGCCGCAAGCCGGATGAACTATTGCCCAAATCAACTGATTGGGTCCCATGTCCTATTTGATAAGAAACAGTGACGCGACAATCAGGAGATGGCGTGTCGATTTTTGCCGCCTACCTAAAGTATTGGCTAACCATAGTCCAGAATCGAGGAGATCCCTCTCCTGCCATTTTTCTCGATCCTGGTCTTTGCCTTGCCGTGGGACATTACGGGCTCATAATAATAATCATGTCACTACAGAATGCAGGGCTAGACTCCTTACCTCTTATACCATATATTTGCGAAGAAATGTACAATTTATAAAACACCAATTAAACCCAAAAAAATATTTTAAGAAAAATTTATCCATCACCATCCACCGGCCATCGGCTATGCTTGTTTAACAATCTGATTATCATTGATAATTATGTAATATGTTAATTGAAGTGTTGTCCTGTGGTAGTAGTTACCTTGATGACTGGGGTCAGGCTACCTAGGTCCTTTCCACGTTAGTATTTTCGTCACCTTATATAAAACAAAGTAACACTGAACAAGCGAGATTGCTTCAGTTATCTCGCGATCAGTAAGGTCGATGACTGCGTGACTCAGTCGGTGGTAAGGTAACCGCCAACAATCGGCCACTGGCTGTATATGGTCATTGCGCCCACTTCGGTAATCGCAGAGTTAATGGTGCCTCAGAATAATTGGTGACGCTGGCTTTTACAAGTGGCATGTTTTATTCTAACTACGATACGAGCAGTATAAGATGACTGAATAACTATGAGAATTAAACTTTTCTTTTCAATCTTTGGCTCAGTCTTTGAGTCACGCAGTAACACACATGTTCATGGAAAACAAAGCCAATACTGTCCACATTCTCAAGTTGGAACCGCAGTCCGTGACTCAATGAACAATTAAAATGCAAAAGGCATTTAATTAAACATCCAAAGCCAACGAGCAAAGAATTCCTAATCCTCCTCAAAGTATAACAAATCCTTTAAGAACGGGATCCAGGCTCGTGACAGCGCTGGATTGCAGGGCATTAGCTAGCGAGACAAGATGGTGATTAGATACGAGTCAACCGGCTACACCAGGCAGCATTCTTGGCATTTTTGAGCCTGAATACCTAGAATATAGTCAGAATCGTGGAGACCGTCCCCCTCTCCACTTTCGTTGAGCTTCGTTAGTCTAACAACGTTGGAAAGTGCCTTGTGTTTTTATATCAAAAACTAGAGAGGTTCGCACGGGTAGCGCTCACACCGCGGCATTCTTCTTACTTTTAGCATAATAAGACCCGACGCAACTTTAAAAAAAAGTACGCCAGTAATTTAAAATCTTTGCCAGCAACTCTGTGGTGCTTTTTGACCATTGACAATATTGATTATTACTCACGTACTTTTTGACAGGCTTGTTGTTATTTCATTTCCACGGTAACATTAGGCAAATTTTTGATACTTTTGGTACAAACATTTGCCTAATGTTTACACATACATTATTGCAATTTTCGTATGGATCTCTAATTTTTAGGACAAATAAATTACAGCCCATACTACTCGTTGATAATGTAGCTTTCTACAAGTGTAAGAATTTTTTAAATTGGTTCAGTATTTTTTGAGTTTATCCATTACAAACAAACAAACAATCAAATCTTTTCTCTTTATAATATTATGTGTAGACAAATACTTATGTTGGCAATTTAGTAAATCTTGATTAGTATATTGGTACTTGCTTCGTTAGAACAGCTGCATGCTCATGAACCAAATTCAAGGGCATTTGACATCTATAAATCCTCACTAGGCCGACCATTGGATTCAATTGCATTACGGAAAATACTCGTACCTATCTGTCGTGATATTTAGTCTCACCGAGAAAAGAGCCGTTCAGGCATAGATCAATGTTACAGGCACAGATTAATGTTACAGTCACAGATTAATGTTACAGTCACATATTAGTGTTACAGGCATAGATAAATGTTACATTCACAGATTAATGTTACAGGCACATATTAGTGTTACAGGCACAGATTAATGTTACAGGTTCAGATTAGGTACTTCAGGCCCAAAAGTTTGTTGTAAAAGGATTCGCTTTATTCACCTTTTCAAAGGTTTCTAGATTCTACAACCACTGAGGCATGCAAACTTGTAATCCGGATGAGATGGTGATTACAAGAAGCTGCCTCACGAGTGACCGCATTGTTTGAATGCTAGGGTTGGAATCAAGTCAACTTGATATACTTACGTTGACTCGATTAGGATAATCGAGTCCTGACAAATATATTGCGGTAGTGGGTTTTTCTGGAGGTGCGGACACATGAAAGCTCGTCTGCCCTTTGCCTATTAAGAGACTACCCAATAGACACAAAATTTTGTAAATCCTGACCTGCATTTTTAATCTAGTCGTTGATGCCCACGAAAACAAGTTCACTCGATTACGAAACCTCCTTTTTCGAAGTCATGAAATATCTGCAAGTAGTTATCAAAGTTTGCTGCAATCTATCTTATATACAAGAATGTTTAAGCACAATTAAAAACTGCGAACTTTAAATCGTTATAGATCCTAAATGGTCATTCATAATGAAAAATGATAAGAGAACCTTAAAGATGATTTTTAAATACCTATTCAATGTTACCACACTTAACATAGTTCGTCGACTTATTATTTTTATTTTTTACATTATGGCGTCTGGTTGTCGCCATATTGAATTTTGATTACTGGCATGCATTTAGTAGCACTCGCAAGGTTAAGACAAATCAATTGACGTAAGAATCATCAAAATCGGTCCACGCGTTCGGTCTTTATACAGAAAGGTACTAACATACATAGGCTGATGAACACTATACCCTCCGCACAGTCTGGTAAAAAACAGCTTTCGTCTAAACCTATCAACCGATCAATCTACTTCAACCTTCGCCCCCAGTCTTCGGTTTCATCTTCCGCGTAGTGTCAACTATCGACTGTCTAACATAAAAGGTAACGACAGGCGCTCTGGCCTTGCCGTTTGCACGTAGATTACATCGATTCACACCCACGCGGAGTGAATATAATGTTTTGTGTTTACATTTTAAGTATTTTTGCCTTTCACTTGCGGAGGTTGGTATTGGATATTGCAATGACAGTTGAGTCAGGAAGTTATGTTGCTTTCCTTCCCCACATGTTTTTTTTTCGTTTCCTGGGAGTGGAGCATTTGGTTCCTAAAATCAATATGATCGGTTGATAAACTTGGACCTTAAATTTCATTCATCATGGTCATCATCTGCCCGTGTCAGTCCACTGCTGGACATAGGTCTCTCCCAAAGCACGCCACAGAGCGCGATCTTCGGCTCTTCTTTTCCAATTATTTATCATTATTAATAATAATAATATATTCGGGACAATTCCACACCAATTACCTAGCCCCAAACTAGGATACCCTGTACTATGGGTACTAGATAACGGATAAACATACATATATACGAATATTATAACACCCATGACTCGGAAACAAACATAAACATATACACCTAAACACATAACAACATATTATACCTAAGATGTAGATATAAATATAAAAAAACACGCTGTTTGAAAATCTCTAAATTTAAAAATAGCGAGTTTTTTGTTGTTTTTTTTGTGTGTACGTGCACTAATATCTCTGGGATTCTGAACTGATTTGCATGATTAATTTTATTTTGAAAAGGTTATATCTCTAGTGTGATCCCATAGGTAGGTAAGTATATATTCATTTCATCAAAATTGGTTCAGTATTTTTATTTTTAATCGACTTCACAAAAGTAGACGATAATATGTTCGGCTGTATGTATGTTTAGTAAATCCATTCGAAGTCAAGTTGTTGATTCAATTCTAATTTAACTTATTCATAAATCTATTCTTTCTTTTTGTCTTTGGCTATTTGTGAACAAGATACCTAACTTCATCCTTCCGGTCTACTTGGCTCTCCTAAGAAGGATCCCCTGGGGGATTCATTTGGATTTTGCCTAGAAGACATAGCTTTTAGCAATAAGAACATTGCTAAACACTTCTACTATCGTTCCTAATTTTTGATATGTTTTTGGTGTGCACAATGAAGCGTTTACTTATACCTATCCATAATAATATGTGCAACTTAGAATCCAACGATACCGGGTTCGTTCCTAAGCGCCGCACTAATGACTTTTCTAAGTTATGTGCTATTTTCCTTCGCTCCGTGCTTTGGAGTTGCTAAATAGCAGTTAATGACTGCTATTTAGAGGCCCTCAGGCGGCCTGACAAACTGATACTAGAGGCCATCACTACCTCATACCTTGTACTATTATTGATTCTGTGCTCATACGACAAACAATCAAAACCTATCTATTGCATTATAGCCGGCGATGGTCCAAGTCACGATTCCACACTCACGTACTAAAAACAGACAGTATTACCATAGTAACCCGTATGTAATAAGTGGCATTACACCGCCATCGTGCCACCAGCATCGCATGCATATTGCATTGCAACCACTATTGCAACAATAAGCATCGTTGCAGCCGTGAGCGGCTTGCTAACCGCGGTTGATTGGCGACCGGTCGTCAGTTACCACACCTAACCACCGTCTAATTACGTGGATAATTGAACTTGTATACCACACCGTCTACCACATTCGTACTTATATAAGACAAACTATTGAACCAATATATACTTGTAAAATAGTAGGTAACGATACATCTGTCGAAAATATATAATTTACAAAAAAATGTATTGGTCTTAAAATAAGCTACTAAACAAGAGTATAATATTTAGGTATAAAAATGGTGAATGTGTATCTGTTTGTCTGTTACTGGATAGATTGCGATGCGGTTTTCTCTGTTGGAGAGCCTAAACCAACTTAAAGGTATGACTTAAAAACTGGTGCACTTGTATCTCAATCCGATGAGTAGAAGCCGAGTAATCGATAAAAAAACTATTTGTCGACTGAACGATGTTTGGTATGTTGTTCGTTATAGATGGTAATTTTGGCCCTGGAATAACATAGACTTAGAATTTATTCTAATCATAAAGAATACTTATATCTCAGAAAAATAACCCCGCGGGAAAAGCCGCGGGCACTGCCAGATTAGATATTATGTAGGTCTACTCTACCTACACTGAAAAAAAAGGCAGACCGACCTTTGAAATAAAAAAGGATGCGAATCGGTTCAAGAAAATCCGGAAATATCGGAGCAAGAACGAAAACTCAAAAAAAATGTGGAGTTGATAACCTCCTTTTGGAAGTAGATTTAGAAGAGGATATCTTCTCACTGCCTTGGCATAGTCATCTACTAAATGAGAAGTACATATTTCCTATTGGGAAACAAATGACACTTTTTCCCTTCAATTAAAGACGAGAACTTCTTCAATAGACTCTTGACCATAAGGACACCCACTACTAATTACTCCACTCATTAATTACTACCCAACTTACCTTCAAAATCAAGACGAACCTAACACAATAACTGAATAAGCATCTAATCAGAATTCGACGAATCTGCGGCGCCGGAACCGGCGCGGCGCGGGCGGTCTTTTGTTTTTGTTTCGAAGACATCTTTAGACTCAGCTAGTGGTATACCTAATGAACTCACAACAAATACCTAGAAGTCCTAGAACGATTAATAGTACAATACATGTTGGGACAACCAAGTGACAGTTCACGACCAAGTTTTTAAGTTTTTATTAACTAAAAATGGATTGACAAGTTGTCTCTGTGCTGCGGTGCGTGGGCGCAGACCTTCCGCCCTCGTGGTTTAGCTTCTACAGTCTTAAAATGACAAGGTCCTTTGCCAATTCAGTAATAATTTATTGTGTGACTTTATTATTGTAAGGTAACAAGTTCCAGACAAAAAAAAACCTTTCCGGAAAAATGCTGTGTCAAACAAGAACAAACCGCATCAAAATCGAAAAACTCATGACGGAGCTAGGTGGCAACGGACACATACAAACTGTACCTATGTCAAATGCAGAATTCGCTAATCCTTTATTTTTTCAGTACAACAACCGGAGAGTTCGAACATAATGTCAATAAATCTATCCAACAAGATAAATGCTCTACATTTAGGCAGTCCTTTTAAATTAAATGCGAAAATTACAATATCAATACAGAATTATTACTTCCGATCTTAAACTAAGTCATAATTAAATTAATCATAACCTAACCTGCCATAACACATTACAACATTCTTCAACAATCCAGTCTCGTAGTAATAAAAACTTCCTCCCATATAAAGACTGCTTATGTGCGTATCGAGAATTTGAGAGCAAAAGTTATTGAGCAAAAACAATTCAATAAGTGTCCGGAGGCAGGTCTCGTGTTATACCAGGCTTATCTTAATGTTTCCACAGAATACATAATAGTTTTTGATGCATTGTTTGTTGTTATAATATAACAGAGTTGCATGCGAGTGGTCAAGACGCGTGCGCGTGAATAACGTTAGTAGATTTGATTGAATGAAACTGGTAAAGAACTAACCAGTAGAATAGGACTTATGGAAAAAATAAACGTTTTATTCTATAATGATAATTTTATCGCAAAAAAAGTTGTAAGAACTCATTTTTACAAAGTTGCTACTATTGCATGAAAATCAAAGAACAAGGGCGAAATTTTATGTGATAAATCTTGCAGCGTCTTGAAATATCATTTATAGAGAACTTAAGTAATTATTTTTCTACGTTTTGTCAACATAGCATCTGAGCTAGGAAAAGCCAGGTTAACAAATCAATTAAAATAACCATTTAATTGAAACTTCATTTCCTACTACTTCCTATTTATCACGCATAGGTAAGTACTTAATTGCCTACTTAATTAGGCAGATAAACTAATTAAAATGTCTAAGACTTGTTTCAAAAGTCGTTAACAGTAACATAACCTACAAAACTTTGGAGCCTAATAACAATTTTTCCTGGCATCCCCATTAAAAAAATCTTAGACAAACAATCTCAGGATATTGGATATTGATTATGCTGAATTATTAGCGATATTTTTTGTCTAAAAATGTTGTGAATTTTACTGACATAAAAATATATATGGGAGTTCGCCATCTTCTTTACATTTTCTCTTTCCTATATTACGCCAGTCAGTAAAGACATAAAAAGGCATTTGTCTTGCAAAAAGGTGGTGTAGTAACGATTTTCACATAATATGTTGTTTAGGTCTAGACTGATGAAAAATCCAAGTTTTCGACCTTGGCGAGGGGAGGAAGCGCAAGCCGCCATCTTGGATTAATAGTGTTAAAAATTGGTTTAATCAACATAATTCAAAATAGGCAAATTTCTCTACTTACTAGGCTATATACCATAAAGTATGAAAATAAAAAAAACATTAAGATATAGCAGCTTTGGAAAAAATATCATACAACTTTTTGTACTATATAAACAGCAGAATCCAAAATTTCAAATTTGTGTATCTCAGCACAACACATATTTTTCGAAAATAAACATATGTCACTTTTATTTTGTTTCAAATTAAGTCCTTGGTTACTTCCAGCATTACATTAGGATTTTCCTATACTGGCTAAAAAAACTCTACCTGTATATACCTACCTACATCTAATTTTGTTTTGGAGATCTCTTCACTTATTTGTAGTTTGAAACAACATTATTATAACTATTTACATATACCTAACACAAAGGTGTCAAGCACACAGTTCGTAAAATTTCTGTAACCAGAAATAGCAGTTTGGTTAATATATTTTCACTTACTCATGGGGTAATTACCGTCAGAAAAAAAAAACTCATGCTACAGTATTCTCTAATATGAGCCACCTAGTAAAAGTTTGAAACATTCATGCTCAAATGGGGCATATGTGGGGTAGCTGAAAAACAGCGCGGTATTTACATTCTCATGTGAACGCCGCACATGCTGAGTTTACCCCATTTGCCCTTAAATATAATTGTATCCTTTTTGTATTGATACTTTTTATGCATTTAATTTACTTTATTTCTAGTGGCAATAAATACTATTTTACTTTTTACTCAAAACAAATTTTCCTTGTCCTTAGGCCAGATTCCAACAGAAACAAATGCAGGAACGCGAGATGAAGATTGCGTCCCTGTACGAGGCTCAGCAGACGCGAGCGCTCGACAAAGTGAGGCACTCCCCTAGCAGCAATGGCCATGTCTCCAACGGACATGGGTCTATCAGCTCGCCACCACAGCCGACTGTGCCACACCAGCCAGGGAAGGTAGGAAACACTTGGAATTACTTGAACTCTTTACTCTAGTGTTTAACAGGTGGACAAAGTGAGGCACTCCCTATCAGTATAGTCATGTATGTAATGGACATTAGTCCATCAGCTCGCCACCACCAGCCTTATTGTGCCACGTCAGCTGGGGAAGGTAAGAAACACTTGGAGGTACTTGAATTCTTGAGATTAGTTTCTAACAGGTGGACAATGTGAGGCACTCCCCCATCAGTATAGTAACGTCTGTACTGGACATTGGTCCATCAGCTCCCCACCAACAGCCTAACTGTGCCACACCAGCCGAGGTTGGTAGGAAACACTTGGAGATAATTGAACTCTTGAGTCTAGTTTCTAAAAGGTGAACAAAGTGAGGCCCTCCCACATCAGTATAGTCATGTCTGTAATGGACATTAGTCCATCAGATCGCCGCCACCAGCCTAACTGTGCCACACCAGCCGGGGCAGGTAGGAAACACTTGGAGATAATTGAGCTCTTGAGTCTAGTTTCTAAAAGGTGGACAAAGTAAGGCACTCCCACATCAGTATAGTCATGTCTGTAATGGACATTAGTTCATCAGCTCGCCACCACCAGCCTAACTGTGCCACACCAGCCGGGGCAGGTAGGAAACACTTGTAGATAATTGAGCTCTTGAGTCTAGTTTCTAAAAGGTGAACAAAGTGAGGCCCTCCCACATCAGTATAGTCATGTCTGTAATGGACATTAGTCCATCAGATCGCCGCCACCAGCCTAACTGTGCCACACCAGCCGGGGCAGATGGGTAACACTTGTAGATAATTGAACTCTTGAGGTCAGTTTCTAACAGGTGGACAAAATGAGGCACTCCTCCATCAGTATAGTCATGTCTGTAATGGACGTAGGTCCACCAGCTCGCCGCCACCAGCCTAACTGTGCCACACCGACCGGGGATGGTGAGAAATACTTCTATTAAAAGTTGCAGTAATTATCACTGTAACTTCAACTCTTGCTGCAATAGCAGAGCACGCCTTGCATCGAAAATCTAAACTTTTGGGACTCTTCCTGGGCATCATTCTTAAAAATGTATGAATAGACATCACCCCACCATATAGTTAAAGTACTGGAGCAAACTACACTGGCCTTCAAAACTTAGTACCACACTTTTAAAATTAATAGTTTTAAGTAAATTGCTTGCTAAATTCCTACTCATCATTGAGATACCAAGTACACCAGTTTTTAGTCCTATGCTATCCAACAGTGAAAATCGCATCGCAATCGGCCGAGTAGTTTTAACGTGGTGCCCGAACAGACAGACATTAAACGTGTGGTACAAAGTTTTGAAGGGTTCACTCACTGTTCATATCACTGTATTTTTGCAAAGGAGGAGACTAAAGACGACGAAGCGCAAAACAAGAGTCATGACGAAAGGCCCATCTCAAAAACTCAAATCATTACTTACAGGTGCGACAAATGTTCGAAGAGCGTCGCACAAAGGGCATAGACAAGAGCTACCCTCTGCAGCCCATCCACAACACGGAGCGGACGCGCAAGGCTCTCCCCAATGGCTACACGAAGGTCGCAGCCTCCACTAACGCCAGGGTCAGCGTGGAGAAGCGAACCTCCAAGACACATATCACTACCAGTTCGCATAGCGTTAAGAAAACTCATCATGTTAGTATGCTTGCTACACCTACCTTGCCTACTCTTGTTTGTTTGTTTTGTATGATGTAGTGCTTGCCTCTGGTGTCAAAAAATGTCAGGCTGCCCAAGGGCCTCTGAGATGGGTTTAATGACTGCTATTAATCTATAACAGCAGGGACCGATAGCATTGATGCGGAGCCTAGGACCGAACCCGGTATCCTTGTAATGCACTATTGAACCGTTAGGCTACCATCTATAGTTATAGTTATAGCTATAGTTTACCAATAATATAATTTATATAACCGAGCAATTGACCAATCAGGAGCAGCAATTTAACAGTGGCGATAGAATCGCAGAAAATCGGATAAATTGTAAAACTATGCACTGATTGGTTGATAGCATTCGATACAATTTTGCGGATGAATACGGATAGATTGTTTTTTAAATTGTAAATTGAATTCTCCATTCACAGATTTTCGTCTGTTTACAATTTCGCCAGATTTATTACAAACTAACTGTTCTTACAATTGATCGGTGACATAATATATCCAGGTCAAAACTAAACATGTATCTTCTAGGCAAACATGTTCCGTCTTCGGTCGCATCGTCACCTTCTGATCAGACAGAAGAGATTGCGGTCAAATTATTTTCTATCGAGCATAAAAAGTGTACCACTACATTTTGTTTCCTTATGTTTGGTCCTTCGAGCTGAGTATTACACGCTATGGCTCGAGGCCAGTTTTCAAGCTAGTCCAGAATACATTTTGAAGACATTTATTGAATTGTCTTCAAAAAAAAACACCAATTACCTAGCCCCAAACTAGAATACCCTGTACTAATGAGTACTAGACAACGGTTTAACAGACATAGACACGAATATTACATCCATGATTGGAAACAAAAATTTCTCCTCATCACACACCTAGCGAGATTCAAACGCGTGATCGTTGATTGAAAAATTCAGGCTCACTAACCATTCGGCCAACCGATCGTCAAATATTTTCGTACACGAGGCCAGTGGATGGCCAGGGTTGTAATTTTATTTATTCTGTGGCCAGGGCTCTTCTTCGCTATGACCATTCGGACACTCTCCGTGGATTGTCGTAATGACGTCACACGTTTTCTGCAAGGAATTTCGTGTGGCATAGCGAATAATCGCCCAGTAACTGAACTGACTCACTGACAAACTAACCTCGAGTCAGGAGCGCCTAAAAACTGTGACATTTTCAAAACACTTAAAATGAAATACTTCATTTTAGCGAGCCACGATAAAGTTATTCTAACGTTTACATTTTTACGTTACAGAAAACTGAGAACATAATGAATGGCTCCGGAGATCTCAACCACAACCACGAACCGGATCTGAATTCACTGAAACAAGCTGTAAGCACCCTTAGTATTTTTTTGTACTTACAACCACCACTGCCAGTACCTTTTTACTTTTTTAAGCTGTCATTATTATATTAGATATACCATTTTAAATCAACGTCAAAAAGGAAGAGGTTCTCAATGTAAATTAGATGTTTTCTTGATTGTGTGTTCACTTACCTACATCATATATCTTTACCGGACTACGGCGAATCAAGGGAAGAGTAATAGTCAGTTTCACAGTCTATGTATGTGGATGCATTTCCCCTATTGGTCCGATTTTGACAAGCAAGGTATCAATCGTTCGTCTTCATATCTAGAGTGTTATGACACTGTAATATGATGAAGACGAATCATATATTCATTGCTATTATTTTTTACCTGACTACGGCGAATCAAGTAAAGAGTTATGTGTTCAAACTAAAAACTTAGTCCGATTTCGACGAGCGAGGTATGAATCGATTCGTCTTGCAAAAGTGTCATAGACTATTTTTTACCCGCGACCGTAGTCGGATTTTTGTTTTTGCAATTATGTCTTGTTTATCTAAAGGTTTACCTTCAATTTGACGTCATAATAGCAAATAACGTCATAATTCAGAATTTTATTAGTGAATCCATTTGGAGTTCATATGAACCACCATATGATTATTCACCATCATAATCCACGCCATCCTGAAAATAGGCCTCTCACAACGATCGGTTGCTTTCTCTTTGCATCCAGCGGCTTCCTGCGACACCACGTTAGTACACTTCGTGGGGTTTTTTGCCTTTGATCCGTCTTCCACTTATCAACAATCTATACCAGTCCACTGCTGGACATAGGCCTCTCCCAACGCGCTACTGAGCCTGATTTTCAGCTCTTCTCTTCCAATAACTGCCAGCTAGCTTGTGCAGATAGTCGCTCCCTCTAGCCGGAGTGCGTCCTACACCACGTTTGCCGATTCGCAGTCTCCACTGTAGACCTCGCCTACCCCAGCAGTTATCGGTTCTGCCACAAATGTGATCAGCCCATTGCTACTTCAGCTCGCTAATTCTCTGAGCTATGTCGGTTACCTTATTTCTCTGCCGAATCACCTCATTTCGGATTCGATCTCTCAGATTAACTCTGGAGAAACTCTGGAGCGACCTTAAGCTTGATTTTAGTCTTTCCTTATGCAATCGCCTTCCAGCTGCCCCAGAGCAACGGCGAGCTCATAGCCCCAGACGAAGTGGACAGTCCAGATAAGGACAACAACTACCTGCTGGAGGACGAGACGTTCCCCGATGCGCTCGCGCCGACGACAACGCCCACGCCGCGCTCCCCGGACCCAGTCCCGGCGCCCGCGCCCCAGTCAGGCAGGCAGGAGGTTAAAGCTCCTCCCAGAAGGTAAGAAATCTCCAAAGCTTTTAAAAAGCAGGGCCCCGAATTGAATCGAACGGTCTACGTGAGAGTGATCGGCCGCCGCTGCGTCTCGCTCTCGCGAGTTCGCCGTCACTGTGCACTACAGTACACCAGCGCGGGCGCGAGCGTTGTGTAGGTGTGGTGAGTCATGTCATGTGCGACGAAGACAGTAAGAAAGCGGAAATAAAAAATACATTCCGCAACATTGTGCAAAAACTGACTCTATGGTCTGTTTTTGCACAATGTTACCATTTCAATATTTCCTTAGCAAGCTAGAGCTCGGGTGGAGTAATTTCCAGCGTTCCCTATCTTTGGCCAAAGCTTTGACTTCCCTATACGTCATGACATTTATTTATTTATTTATGAGAGTTTATACCTTCGGGTGGGCATTACTGTGGCCCAATTTGTCCACCCAAGGTCCAAAATACTAAAACTAAGTATATTTAATTGCATTACACAAATCACATATCAAAAATAAAACAAACCAATATACAAAATTCTACCTACATGTCTTTTGATATATTATAGCAACAACCTGGTACAGGCTGGTTGTACAAACAAATCCAGATCTTGAAACTTAGCCAGTACTGAGTAGACGTATCGCCCGCGGTAATGGCGCCTGTCTCCCTAGTCCGCTCCTGCATAACGGCTCTCCAAGCAGCTTATGTCGACGAGCTCTCACATAATTGTGGATGGATTGGTCAAGCGTCCAACAATTCCACCAATGAGCCACACTGCCGACCATTCCAAGTAAGAACTCACTCGGATACAAGTATGGATATCCTACATAGTAACCATATTCTTTCTGGTATAGTCACCGAATAAACTTTCTCTGTATTTTTCCACCATCTGTATGTACTTGGCCTTGTAAGGATTCCAAATGGTTGCGTTACTTTCCAGTTTGCTTGTAACAAAAGCATTCTAGAGAGTTTATACAGACTCCTTTTATAGCCTCTATTATCTTTAGATAATCCAAGAGTCCTAAAAGCTTGGGCACAGTTTTTTTTACGTGATCCCTAATAGATAATAGATATCTTCTCTAACGGGCGTATTTCCGAAGCACCGGTAGAGTCAGAAGGGTATTTCCTTTTCCAGTGTGAGATTTAACTCTGTTGGCACATGAAAGGGAAATTTCCTTTTCAAACTCAAAGAATGCTTAGTTTATCTAAATTTGGATTGATTTGATCTTTTTATAATATTTTATGTATATCTCTTTGTTCAGGAGATGTTAATTTTGACTTGTAAAAGTGCTATTATTTTTGCCTATTTACAATAAAATACTTTGACTTTGATAAATCTTCGTTGCTGTTCCCTCAACGACGCTGCCGGAGGCCTTTGGGTATCATTTAAATAGTAAAAAAAATATTCTAAAAAAACCTAACAATACCTAAAAGTACCGTTTTTTCAAATGTAATCGGTTTTAAACCGGTGCTGAAAATTGTAATCGGTTCACACCTTTCACAAAAATGAACCGGTTCATATTCACAACAGATCACGAATAATATTTTATATGGTTCTTTCTTCGTGATTGAATGACCGACACAATCCTTTATCCTATTAATATTCAAATCAATACTAATAAAAGGATTGAGTCAGGAAGGAATGTCGGCTATTTTTCAAATATTCACTCTTTGCCAACGTTACTCTACTGATATTTGTAGAAATATAACGCTGCTCAAAAATATGCTCATAATTCGAATAGAATACAACTGTCCACACGGCGTCTCACACAATTTTTTTGACAAAGAGTACTACAAACAAAACGCTTGCGTGTTTTAAGGGTTGCCAGCGCCATCTAGTTCTATCGATGGGAACTAAAACGCAGACTAAACGCCATCTGTCGATTTTAAAAACTTTAATTTAATGTCAATGCCAAATTATTTCATTAAAATATTTTATAATAAAAGGCAAACTAATAGGTATTTAGGGCTATGCTTGCTTGGCTTTTACAAATCTCATGAGCAAGGAGACAAACATAAAATATTATAAATTGATCAAATAGGAAAATAAAATTAGGAATTATCATGGAATAATGAAATAAAATTAGGTTAAAGTAAGTGTAATTATCGTAATTAAGCATGCTTTGGGCTTAGAAGAACTGAACTTAACTTAGAATAATCTAAGGATTTGAGTTTGAAAAGGAAATCTCCTTTTCATGTGCCGAGTCAGAGTTAAATCTCGCACAGGAAAAGAAAATACCCTTCTGTTTCTAACGGTGCTGCGGAAATGTGCCCGTTAGAGAAGAGACTCTACGGAAATGTTTTATTTATTTTTCATTTTTCCCGTTCGTTGTTTTTAAATTTTGAGTATAATACACATGTAAATGACAAATATAGAAAACAAAAGTGCCAATGAGATGTACCACAATCATCAACCCCATCAAACAAAGAAAATGAATATAAACAAACTTTGCCCGCGTGGTCAAAATTCATGGGTTTTTTTTTTGCGCGGAACCTTAATACTTTAAAAAAAAGAAAAAGTTGTCTATGTTACTCCTTATAACATCAGCTATCTTCCAGTGAAAGTCCTATCAAAATAGGTCCAGCTGTACAGCTGTGTGTGTACATACAGATAGACAGACAGACAGACAAAATTTAAAATAAATGTGTGTTTGTTTTAAGTACCGTACATACTTTCATATGCATTTAGTAAATTAGCTGTGATTTTGATACTTAAATTTTATTTATGATGATGATGATGATGATGATGAGACCACTAAATAGGAAACAAGGCTGGACCCTCAAGCAGCAACCGTTCACGAGTATGCCATGTGTACTTCTCTTCAACAATTTTGGAGGGAAGGGAGTTCAAAGAGAACTATAAAGAGTAGAAGATAAAACTGTCTGTCTCTCTCTCTATCTTCTCATAAATATTATATTCTTAATTTCAGAAGTCCAGCTAATAAAACCAGTCCAGCCAAACCAAAACCACAGCCGCACGCAGCCACGCCGCCGAGGAAAGTCATCAGTGAAAATGCTGTAAGAGGAACCTTGACCTTAATATAGTGTCCCTGATCTGATATTGCCGTGGCGGTCTCGGCTTAGAATAAGACCCCTCCCAATCCTCCCGTGGATGTCGTACGAGGCGACTAAGGGAATACACACCGGAAAATGGGCAGCAGCGTCCTCCGAGTACACATTTTTAACACTGCGGTCACCAATCCGCCTGCCAAGCGTGGTGACTATGGTATACCCCCCAATATGATAGACACACCGCAAAGATGGACCCCAGTCCCCGGTGGCTCCGTTATTCCTAGCACCGGTAGCAGCCACGGTAACGGTGGAGCAGGGGGTGCTAAGAATCCCCAGCAGAGACCCAGCTACCAACCCACACGATGGACCGACGACATTGTAGCCGTCGCAGAAGTCGTTGGGTGGAGGTGGCACAAGATCGCTCCTCATGGCGCTCTTTGGGGGAGGCCTATGTTCAGCACTGGACTTCGAAAGGCTGAAATGATGATCTGATATTGACAACATAGTACTCTGTTCCATCTACTCGGTAGTTGTTACGGCGTTTAAACTATATCTGTGTACAGAACATATGGAGGTTCTATTTTCGAAAGTATGTGGTTATATTTCTCCTATTAATTTTTTGTTTTTTATTTGAAAGAGTAGACAGGTTGGTTCCAAATAAATTTTATCAAAAGAGAATCAGTAGTTTTGTTTTAAAATTATTATTCCATTTGGAAGTCGATTCATGGTATTTTGTACAACACTTGTTTACTTGTTCCTTATTCCTATTTCAACCTTTTTGTACCATGGTATGTTGTACAACACTTGTTTATGTTCCTTATTCCTATTTCAACCTATTTGATACAAACTTATCAATACCACTTTCTCTTTTTTTTTCAAATTTAAACCTCATTGCCGTTTCATTGCCAATACTTATCTCTTACGTAGTATTTATATACTCTTTGTACTTATCTTTTGACTTTTGTCATATTGACATGACATTTTACATCAGAAATATGTGAAAAAATAATTATACCAAAAATAAATTTAATTCGATGTAGATATTTCATTATTCAGGTCTCCGAGAGCAGTAAACCTCGTGAGGTCATGCAGAAAGTAAGTTGAAGTATTTTTATGTTAAAAAACGTGATCAGTCACCTTTTACTCTGGTAATATGTAATTGTGGAATGGTGCGCGAAATTTCCCGGCTCCTAAATCAAACTAGTGTCAGTCGATAGGAAAAATAGACTTGTTAGACAAAATGAGATCATTATTAAAAAAGCTTAGTTACTCAGATATTTTGGATAGTAAATTATTTGATTCGTCTTTTACACGCGTTGCAAATGCTGCTATCTTGTTTTTCGTTTTGTCTGGTGTACAAGAAATAAACAAGTACATCATCAAAGTAAGAGAAAAAGCACGACTGCCCTGCCAAAAACGAACTAAAAGCACGACTGCCCTGCCAAAAACGAACTAAAAGGACGACTTCCCTGCCAAAAACGAACTAAAAACACGACTGCCCTGACAAAAACGTTTTTTTTAAAGCCATTGTGGAATGTTACTTTGTCAATATTATCACGATATCGTGATATTACTCTAGTAAATTCAACGGAATACTGCAGATGATATTATTGACAATGTAATAGCCTAATTTCAATACTTGCAATATTGCGATACTAGGATCGTGATAATATTGACCATGTAATATGCCCCATTAAGTTACATATTTTTGGAATACGCTCATCAAGGCCTTCATTTTGATACTTAACCATACTGTAAAATTCGAAGATGTATTTTTATCAAATTTGAGCCGTATGGCTCTATTATATCGTATGCCGCCATAATGTTTTTCTCCTTATAAATAAATATAGCCGGGTTACTCGAAATGTAACGATTCTAACGATACCCCTTATATACCTTGTACTATTATTTATTCTGTACCCATAAATATAAATCTGTGCAGACATTTAAAAGTTATGGTGGATTAAAAAAACTCACATACATATTACATACATACATGTTCCCTGAACACACTACACTCGTTTTTGGGCAGTCATGCAATAAACAATGTAGAGAAACACTTGACCCAGCGCTCAAAAATATAGTTTTTAAATACCCGGACCCTGTCAAAGATCTAAATACCCGGACCCTGTCAGAGATCTAAATACCCGGACCCTGTCAGAGATCTAAATACCTATCTTTACAAACAAAATAACAAACTCTAGGTAAAAAAAACAACTGTAAAGTTATAACATTGCAGCTTTCAACCAGTGTAAGCAAAATATTCTGTGGTACAATCTATCTGTAGTTTCTGTAGGCGATTTTCTTATATAAATAATTATTTTCAGGTCGCACCAGCAAGAAGTCAGCTGGTAGTGGTAGGTTTTATTTTACTTTTATTTTTATTTTATGGTCATTTGTGAAAACATTCCTACGCCAAATAATTATGTCCATAGATGTATACAATCACAAAACATTCCTACGCCAAATAATTATGTCCATAGATGTATACAATCACAAAACATTCCTACGCCAAATAATTATGTCCATAGATGTATACAATCACAAAACATTCCTACGCCAAATAATTATGTCCATAGATGTATACAATCACAAAACATTCCTACGCCAAATAATTATGTCCATAGATGTATACAATCACAAAACATTCCTACGCCAAATAATTATGTCCATAGATGTATACAATCACAAAACATTCCTACGCCAAATAATTATGTCCATAGATGTATACAATCACAAAAAAGAAACTAACTGAAAACAACAGCTACTTACATTAAATTTAGCATACTCTCACTGGAGAAGTTGTGCCAGCGACCCAAGACCTGGCCACTTCACCAAATAAAGGAGTTTGGATGGCTTGGACTGAGGCAGGCGGGAGAAATGCACAATACACCACAAGAGGGACGTCAGACTATCTCGAACAATATCGTCCTCACTTTCATATAAAATGACGCAAAAGCAAAAACGCAGACGCCACTATCAGTCAGCTGTTTGTGATAAGGTGGCGATATATCGCCAACACGCCTCATTGCGCATTTGTGTCTCGGAAGTTGTCTGTAAGTCGCTGCGCAAACTGCTATTTTTCAGGTGCAATCCCATTATTGAAGGTGATGACAGCTTTGTATAACTGCCTCGCTCACTCGCTTACGATTTTCGCATATTTTATCTCGCTCTTACTTTATGCTGTTTTATCCCCACAGCAGTACCTGCGCAATCGTTCACAGAGCCTAACTTCACAAACGCAAAGATTGGCTGCGATTACTGTACGCCTTTCCTTATGCTCCTATAAATTTGTCTGCCTTTCTGCGTATTTATCATAATAGAAGCTAACAAAAACCTACAGCAGAAGAGTCCCCGCGCTGCCCCAAAGGCCCGCACGCTGGCGAGTCCCGCCCCTGCGCCATCCTCGGGCTCCGGCGACGCCTGTGCCGTCTGCGGCCGAAGGTTCGCGCCCGACCGCCTCGCGAAGCACCAAGACATCTGCAAGAAGGCGCACGCCAAGAAACGCAAGCCGTTTGACGCGCTAAAACATAGACTCGCGGTGAGTTGATTATGCTCATATGGTTAATAACTGTGGCAATCCGTTGATAATTGTGGAAATCCGTTGATAATTGTGGCAATCCGTTGATTAATGTGGCAATCCATTGACAATTGTGATATTCTGTTGATTATTTCGGCAGTCTGTTTCTGATTATTGTGACAACCTGTTGTATGGCAATTTATTTTTCATTATTACCTAACGCACTAAGGTTACTCAAGTTAAAATGATTATGCTCCGATGATATAGCGGCTTGCATAGATGAGGAGAGCTGAAGACCGAGCTCAGTGGCAAGCCTACGTCCAGCAGTGGACAAATATACCCTGATGATGATGATGATGATGACATCATAAGTATATCATTATAGCGCCCCAAAGTTCAGTTAAATATTGGTTGATAGTAGCTTCGTCAGACTTTACGAAACATGAGACAGATGAGTATTGTTTATTGTTTATAAAATAAAAATAAAAAATATTGTATTTTATGCTGCTTTACTATTTTAGGGCACAGAAGCAGACGGTTACAAGGCAAGCTCAATAAAATAATTTACTTATTCTTATCTGCATCGTCACAAAAACACCAAAATTCCATATTTTTTCCTCACAAACACTTTTCTTGGACTTTAAAATAAATTGGCTTTTGAAGCACACTATCATTTTACATAAACACTTAACCTATCATGAACTTCTTCAAACATTTATATATTCATGAACTATTCAAAAGTTACCAACTTTAATCGAAACAAAACTTGTAAAGCACCTGTTTTATAAATACATTTTTCATAAGTCTTATGTCATTATCATTAAAAAAACTCTTAACTATACGTCAGTGTATCAACGCACATAAGTAAGCAACCAATGTTACCTACTTCTCACCGTCAACTGTTATCCAACAGGGCACAGAAGCGGAACCCTTCATCAGCAAACTTCGCAAGGGCCCCAGCACCAATCAATCCAAGACTAAAGTGAGCAAGCCCCTGAACAGCAGTTGGAGGCAGAAGCACGAAGAGTTTATCAACGCCATTAGAGCTGCTAAGCAAGTGCAGGCGCATCTACAAGCTGGTGGTACGTAACAATCAGAATACAAATTCAAATGATTTCGAGTAAAATTCTTCAAATCCTAATCGTTAAGTTGACAATGGAATCATGCTTGCCTAGACCGGATCTGACCTGACCTGCCTCCCGATTCAACTAATAAACCGAAACGTGATCGCAGGGCGACTATTATGAGGCCATACTTACAAAAAATAAAGAACTGGAGAAATGTGGAGGGAGGTTCGAAGACCCTCCTTTTCACTCTTCCCTCACTTCGCACCACCTTCCCCACTTCCCGCACCCTTCCTCGACATCTCCCACCATTAGTCCACTTCCCCCTACCCTCTCCTCACTTTCCCCCACCTTCCCCCACCTTCCCTCACTATCCCAAACCCTCCCCACATCTCTCCATATTTCCTTAGGTTTTATTTGTTCTATGTATGGCCACTCCGAAAGGTAACGATCACATTGCGGTTTGTTTGCTGAATCGCACAACTGATCACTGGTCAGCATGCGGCGTCATGAACCGCATCGTCACTTACCTTCAAAGTATTACTCATCTGAATTATCCATACCAATATATAAAAGTGAAACGTTGTCTGTTTGTTTGTTTGGAGAGTTTTCTCGCGATAACGGCTGAACAGATTCTGATGAAATTTAGAATGGTGATAGCTTTAGCCCTGGAATAAAACATAGGTGTATCCTATGTTATTGTAAGTATCCACGGGAAAACTAGAAAAAATTGATTAATCCGAAAGAACGGTTGTCATCACAAAATGGTCTGTGGTTGCCATGGAAACGAAATAACAAGCCTGTCAAAAAACATCAAGAGCATTTGTGCTATACCTACTTTTGCATTGGTTTTGAATATCCTAGAAGAAAATAGTGTGCTTTTTTCGCGATAAACAGTAGTTTGCGCGTACAAAGTCGCGGGCGGGAAAACTAGTCTGAATTAAAAATAACTGCTTTAAATTACTATTTCGAAATTTCATCCTTCTTTTGCAGGTAAACTCAGCGACCTACCACCACCTCCCCCGTCCGAGAACCCCGACTACGTGCAGTGCCCGAGCTGTGGCCGCCGCTTCAACCAAGGCGCGGCAGAGCGACACATACCAAAGTGCAAAGACTTCCAATTCAATAAGCCCAAACCCGCCACCTCCCGCCGCCGGTAACCACCAAACGACGAGCGTTCGTTAACTGTGGCAAGCATTTGATAGTTGTGGCAAGCTGTTGATCATTGTGGCAAACGGGTTGATAATCACTGTGGCTAACAGTTGTTAACTGTTACAACCAACCGGGTATAATTTTTGCAACCGGTTGATTGTTTTGGAAAACAGTTGATAGCGTTTGCCTTGATGCTGCGCTATCGGATTCACTGGCTGCCACGTTCATTAATAACTTTGGTACCTATACGACTGCCACGATTATCAAAAGTGATTAAAGGCTGTACTAATAATTATAAGAATAACTCCCGCTGACTAAAACGAGTTCCTCAATGCCTGATAATAATTTCAACGAGAAAGATTACACTCCGAGTTTTTGGGTTTTGAACGCGTTTATTCAAATTGTGTTTACATATACGCTGTTCTTTTTAGTGAAATCTTTTTACGACATCATAAGCCCTAACCCCTAATTAAACTTAGACAAATAATTCATGAAAATGTAATAATTTAATCGAAATTTCATAAAATTTACTGGGAAAGTATAACGCGGGGTCGTGGATTTCCTTGATCATAACACGAGTATGCTTCGTGTTGGTGCATATTCGCTGGGATATATCTTGCTGTCAATATGCTTGGTCACTGTCCTGTATTATGGTATAAACAGAATATATAATAGCAGTATACCTTTGGAAAGCCTTAGACCTAACACAGAAGCAAAAAGTTTATTAGTCATGACGAGTCGTAAACGGCATAAGCGTCGAAAATATAATAAGCACCTGGAATATCCGGATATTCCGGATTATTATACATAATAGTCTACTATGAATAAATAATAGTTCGAGAGCTTGAACTAAAAGTAACAAACAGTAATAAATAATGTATGTACCTATGTTAAACATGCGACACAAATCTAAATACTTTTGTAAAACTATTTCCTTCTTTGTGAACTAAGAATTTTTGAAGTTACTCCGCCTTTGTCAAAGTTTGTATGAAAAAATTGTGAATACCGCGCGCGCGGGAGACCCCGCTCGCAGCCACCTTAAATGAAGAATGTCAGTTTCTGTAATCACTTCAATGTTAATATGCCGCTTGGTAATAAATAACTTTGAAAAGTCAATCCATCTGCTTGTCTTACAAGTTATTTCAAATACAATTCCAACATTCAGGAATCAGGAAAACTGTAAATTAGCGTTTCTCGACTTACAGTAAATTTGTATTTTAAGTTATGTGTAAACAATATCTTAGTACCTGGTTCACATGAAAATTAAGAATATTTGAGGCGCCCTCCTCATTTGACGACAATACTAAACTTTATCTAATAATTTCTTATAACACTTTGTAATGTCAATCGGCCCCTGTAGCTTGTAATATGACGACCTTACATTTCCAACACTAATTTTAATTAATTCTAATTTTCATCTTTAAACTTTCATCCATTTAAAAAACGATTGAATGCTTGGTTCGCATTAATTGACGTCTGTGAGTGCGGTTTGTGAGCGTGGTGTACTTATTAGACTAATGATGCATTTGCCATAAAATTACGGGACCTAAATAAATTACATGTGAAATATAAATATAACCTATAACATCGAAAAAATGACGAATAGAAGTTTTGTACAAAAGATGCTTTTTAAAATGTTTATGCCGATGTTATTTGGAAATAAATATACTTACCTATTTTATTTGACTTGGTTTTATTTTTCACTAGCTGCACCCTCTTAATGTATGAGGCGTTTTAGATTTTAGTCCTGGTTTATACCAGAGCTAAGAAGTCTGAGTTTGTTACGGTACTTACCACCACAGACTAAGTACAAACATTTACATGCTCAATAAAAAATAATCGCATCGTTCCGTTTCTTCACAATATTGATTTATAATTTTCGTTCCTCGTCCAACATAATTATGTAATTATTACTATCGTAAACTTAATGATTTGATTGATTTTCAATCAATACTTATTCAATTACAAGAAAATGGTTTTATCGGCCATATTTCAATTTTGACAATTTTATTAGTAAGTAATGATTTTTGCGAGCATTGGAACGTAAACAACATTGATAGTTTTTACTTACTGTAAACGGTTGTTTCTCGGTTTGTCTGATTATCAATACGTCTGATTTCTGCAATTTGTCTGGGGTATCATTTTTGAGTAGTAATTTGTCTGATATAATATTTAAACAAGTAGGTACTTTAAGACGAATTGAGAACCAGGCTAGCTGAGAATATTTGGTACAAACAAAGTTGGCCTAATTATTGAAAGAGAATTTTTCAAGTGCTTGTAAAACCACGTGTTGTGTGAAAAAAATATGGAAAAATAAAAACATATTTATTACTGCAAAAAAACGCATTCGGATCTTTTTACATCATCAGTGCATAAACATATTGCGGACATTTTATAATCTTAAAGTACGGTTATATCTGTCGGTTTCCTCACTAGGTGGCCTGTATCGAGGAAACCAGTATTCTAAAGATCCTCAGCGAACATAAAAAGGCTATATCATAATATAAGGAAAATCAAACAATAATTAAATATGATATTATCTTTTTTGCTGGCTTTACTGTGTTTTTTTAATATCACAGAACCTAACCACTTTGTTATAGACATGTATTCTAATAAAATCACCAAAACGATGCGCAAACCTTGTGTTAACAGATGGAGTGGTGAGCCGGCAAACTGATTTCTGTACTGAAATCGATGTTTTGAGTATGAACATCTGGCGAACATTGAGCACACCAGCGTCTTGATAAAGGGTCGCGGTAGGATACCTGTAAGGCTTCCAAAGCATAACCTTTAGAACCGAGCGCTGTGCTCTTTCAGCCTGGATAATAAATGTTTTAACAGCCCCAACATAATATGCAGTGGCATGCAAAACTCGGGTAGAAAAAACCCGGTCATTTCGAGTTTTCAATTTTAAAAACCTTTTTTTTCGTGTTTTACGGGTTTAACGAGTTTTTCTTTATTTAGGCCACATTAAAAATAAATTGTATTAGTGTGTGTACGTAACAAAAAGGCTGAAATGTAATTAAAATATGTATTCACTTTCGTATACTTGTTTTTTAGCTTTATCAAGAGATCATTTCACAGATCAAGTAACATTTGGTATAGTTATGTACTGTTAATAATCAAAGTAACATTTGGTACTAGTAATAGTAAAAAAAAAAGTTTCTTCCACTTTCATAAATAACAAATTTAGGTAGCAGCAGGTAAAAAAGAATCAACAAAATATTAAATAATTAAATCACATAAAATAAGTCTTATTTCTTGATTAAATAGTAACTTAAAATAAAAAATATTTCTCTATAAATGACAATCTTTCAAAAAATAAATAAACAAAGACGATTCCTAATCAAATCAAAGTAGAAATGGTGCAAATTTATTATTAAGATCCTCTGTCAAGTTGTCTTGGGACTGTAATAATAAATCTGCATAATTTCTACTATTTTATTCAACATTATGTGACCCTAGTCAAGTTGTTACGAGTACCTTGACTTGATAGTAAAAACTAGCTAGGGTTACAAAATGTCCAATAAAATCCACCGTTCCCAGATGACTCTCGTAGTCTCGTAGCACTCTCAGCGACCCACTCAGCGGCACTCATTCAACATCAGATCAAAGCCTAACAAATAACAATAAATGACTCCCTAATACCTAAAAATAATTATAGATTGTGGTCAGCCTGTTCAATTTATTCGGTCAATGGAAAAGAAATAGGGAAACGGTAAGTTTTCGTGAAGTTTGATCCTTTATTAATGATCTGGTGGTAGTATTTTACATAAACCATCAAAAAACCCGAAAAAACTCGAAAACCCCGAAAATCCCGGGGTTTCAATGATAAAAATCAGAGTTTCAAATCAGTCGGTTATTCGAGTTTTTCGCTAATTCGGGTATCCGATTTGCATGCCTTAATATGCAATGGACTATCAGGGATTGATACAACGCGTAGTATACGGATTTAAGGGTATCAATGGACGCTATATGTCGTAGATTTCGCATTATATTAATGACCTTTCTTATTCTGGCTGAAAGAGCCTCAATATGCAATCGGAACGTAAGGTTCTCGTCGATGTGGACTCCAAGATATTTCATCACATTAGTACGTGTTAGTGATTTACAATAACATATTGTGTATTGCTATTGCACAAATCACTATGAATTTTAATACTATGTCTACGCAAGGAGCAGAGGCAGAAATCTTATGAAAACATAAATACATGTAGTGTTTAGGGTAAGAAGATTTTGCTGCAGCCATTTGTTGATTAGAACCATACCTTGCTCGGCTGAGGAACATACTACAGGCCATGTAGGTCCATGGAAAATTAATGCAGTGTCATCAGCATAACACAAAATATCAGCATTTTGAATGGGAACATTGTGAATATCGTTAATGTAGAGAAGGAATAGTGTGTGTGCGAGGATGCTACTCTGTGGAACTCCAAATCTAATAGATTGTAAGCTACTAGTATTCTTGCCACTAGAACGCTGTCTCCGTTCCGTTAAGTAACTTGTAAACCAGTTTAGGTCTATGCCTCGTATACCCATGCCTTCCAGTTTATTCAGAAGCTAACACAGCATTGTTTACTATCTAGATGCGATGGCACTACAGTAGTAAGTAACGTAACTGCATCTTCCGTGCTTTTCCCCCTTCGGAAACCAAATTGATTAGAGGAATTCAAATTATGGCGTTCCAGGAAGTCAAGAAGGCGTTTACTAACCAGCATTTCAAGCAATTTAGAGAAAAGAGATAACAGTGAGATAGGCCGATAATTATCAACAGAATTTTTTGATCCATTTTTATAGATTGGCGATACCGATGCAATTTTCCAATCATGGGAGAATAATCCACTTGAAAACTCAAATTCAGTATTTACGTTAGTGGTATACCTAACAATTTCGTCTTTAACACGTATAATAAGAGAGTTGCCAAAACCCAATTCCTGGGGCTTTATCATTTTGTAAGTTCATTATTATTTTTTCTACTTCTTCACAATCTGTAGGACTCATAAATAAATAATTTGGTGGAGAATTACTGTCTCTAACAGTTTTTGCAAGGATTTATACCTAGTACCTATGCCTAGTACATATACCTAGTACCTTTTCTAATATTTTCCTGATATTTTTTAAAAGGTATTTTACTCATAGTTTTCTGATATTTTTCTCATACTTTTCTGATACTATGCTGTTGTTTTTGTAATACCTAGTACCTATTTGTAGTACATATACCTTACTGAGATTTTTCTCATATTTTTTTCGTATTTTTCTGATATTTTAGTTATTTTTGAAAAACCTAGCACCTATTTCTAGTACATGTATGTGTAGTGCGTTTTATGTATGTACTAACATATACCTTTTTTGATATTTTTCTCGTATTTTTCGAATATTTTCTTCATATTTTTCTGATATTTAGCTGATTTTTGAAATACCTAGTACCTATTCTGATATTTTCCTGATATTTTTCTAATTTTTCCTCATATTTGTCTGATACATAGCTGATTTTTATAATACCTAGTACCTTATAAGTATAATCATAAGAAAAGGGGTATTTACCATGTATTACTATTATATTGAGATATGTACTATTATACTTCTATTGATACTATTTATATTGAGATCCCGATATTTCGGCACTGTTACACTGGCAAGATCACGACACACAACACTAACAGTATCATCCAATGAGGTTGGATATTATAACATCATTGGTATCACCTCGCGTTTTAGGGACGACAATCCTTCGGTTTTCACATAGACGTACCAATGGATTTCAGACACTCGACAGTTTAAACCCATCCTTACGATTGATGTTTTTGAATTTGGTAATTTCAATTGCTTCTCTAACCAATCTTGGTATGTAGTGGCGTTCTGTAGATAGTATTCAGATAGTTCCCTCAGGGGTTATGTAACTCGATCCAGTGGTTTGATCCAAAAGATGTTGAGCGATGGCTGACTTCTGCGTGTCATTGTTCTTGACTGCCCTAATGTGCTCCTTTATGCGGCATGAAACAGTCCGTTTAGTCTGGCCAATGTAGAAGCTCCCACAACTACAGTCAACTTTGTAAACTCCTGGACTCCTGGACAACTTTGTAAACCTTATGTATTTCTCTCTGTTCAGATGTTAATTTTGACTTGTAAAAGTGCTATTATTTTTGCCTATTTACAATAAAATACTTTGACTTTGAATACGACTGTAAAGTCTCACCAGTACGGTGACCAAACTACTGAGAACGCAATGTGCCCAAAATACCCATTGGTCGTGCGTGTCGCTGTCCACGTTCACTCAGCGTCGACAAGCGACATGTTCCACGACACCTCTCCCTCTCACCTCTTCCTCTTACTCACTTTCCAGCCTAGTTTTATGAAATTGTACCTTGGCACAGGTAATTAATGTAGGATTTTTTCCGTTTGGCCGTGCCGCACGTATGTAGTCTTTTCTTTCTTGTTATGTCTAAGCAAAATACAAGGATTTCGTGTGATCTTTTAGCTTCCAATAATCGTTACATATTATAAATTCAACTATAATTACAAATATATTAAATCTTATATACATTAATATTATTTATACTGAGCTTGAATTATTGTGATATTTACTTGTTTATTTATTTATTTTCTATATATTTGTGTACTTACTTTATATTCATTAATTTTTAAAAAAGTCCGTGCGTTACCAATGGCCTGAGCTGAAAATCAGCGCTGTGGATTTTCATTCACAGCTTTTTTGCTGAGCTCAGACCTTTTCTGGCAGCACTGTACATGGCAGCGATCTTTGTACACAGGTGCTTAGTTGCCTGTTTTTGGTTAAGTTTCTCTGTTGATTTATGTGTTGCTGTGTACAGTTTGTGAGAATAAATTGTTTCTTATCTTATCTTACTAGGCGACATATGTCCTGCGACACGTGTCGCTAGGCATGTCGGGGTCGACGTCGCCCGAAACTTAAATTCGTGTCGGGCGACAAGATCACGGGGCAAATGACCCAACAGTGTTAAGCGGTGCTTTACTTAAAAACCTTATGACGTTTATGTAATATTTTTATTAATCGCTATAATTATAATAATTACATTGTTTCAAGATTATATCCAGACTTTTTAAGACCAACAAGGGATGACTCGAGTTGTATCTCCCAGGCACCGATCTGTATGGATTTGCTGTGCCATACTTTCGTTTGTGCCGATTCAAAGCGCCCCGACGAGGGTCCATGGAACTAAAATTGAAATTCTCATCTAACGTTAACGCTCACTACTGCCAAACTACTGCTATCAGCGCCAAAATGGCGATAATCAAATGCTCTCATTGCGACGTTCGTCAATTACTCCGTATGTACGCAGTAATATGCAGTTGTATACGCTCCCAGGGTACCGAAGGATTTTTCATAGTGGAATAAATCGACCAAAAATCAAACATTAAATGCTTCAAAACGTCTATTTGTTCAATATCATCATGCGGTAAAAAAAACAAGGAAAGAAATGCAAAGAAAGCTAGCCACAGCGTACAAGGTGGCCAGAAGCGAACCAGGTCGACACGAAGGCTGTGTTTAGTTCTCAGGTATTTGAGGCACGTACGCCACGACCAGGGTGGCCTTGGGAGGCACGAGGACCTTGTCCGAGTCTTCAATGAAGCTCTTTGTGTAGCTGAAACAAAATTACATAAGCTTAGTGGCCTAGTAGTCACACTTATCACAGTAATATTATAAATCATAGAAGTAGTCTTTGTCATAAATAGGCCAATCAGAGCTTAGAGATTTAAAAATGAATATTCTCATAATGAGCGGAAAACTAACTGACAGTCCATACAAAACTTCACAAAATGCATAAAAACTGATTATCTTTAGAAGGGTGTGTGTATGTTTGTTACTCCTTCACGCTCAAACCGCGGTGTGTGCGCTACCCGTGCGAAGCCGGGACGTTTCAATATTAATTTATATTTTAATCTTCAACGCAAGCGGGCTGTTATAACTTATCATCCATAATTATACAACTTATCCTATAAAATAATATATAAAACAGTAAAGATCCTTTAGACTGAATCAGAATGCGTATCCAATGTGTTTACGCTCACATGGAAAGTAGGTGTATAGACGGAATACACATTAATTAGTCGTCGTCATTGGTAGTACAGTCACAGAATAACTAATAATGCTAACGCACCCGAACAGCCGGATCTGTTGTCTGTTGGTCAACTAATGCATAAATGCCGGACGTGATTTTCGATGCATAGCACGCGCGCTCCCGCAAGGTGTAAAAATTTGTGAGATTGTTTCTGATTCATGGATGCATGCGTATCTATGTGTGTTTATCCGTTATCTAGTACTCATACTACAGGGTATCTTAGTTTGGGGCTAGGAAATTAAACTAGGCTAGGGAACCAGTTAGTTTTTATGATTTTTAGTATTAACGCCTGCCACGTCTTTATAATAGTTTATGTAAAGGTTTTTTTTTTTTTGGATCACAGACGGGTCTCGAGCCCGCATCATTAGTGCCTTCAGCGCGGCACATGCTTTTACCAGTTCATTTACCGTGACATTACTATCCAAATTCTTCCTCTAGCTTTTTAAATCCGTCTTACGGATACCGCCATCTATTGGCAGCTTGCTGAACCAAAACCAGTGACCCAAATATTTGCTTTATAGACCTATCTAAAAAAATACGCATCGAATAGCGAACTTATTTTTACATGACTGCCCAAAAAAAGGAGTGTAATGTTTTTAGGATTCATGTTTGTATATATGTGTGAGTTTCTTTATTCCACCATAACTTTTAAAAGCTTGAACAGATTTAGACGTGTGGGATATCGTTAGATTCCTTACATCCCGCATCCCCCCTAGTAACATAAGCTATAACCTTTTATTTAAAAATAAATTTATAAGGTGGCAGAATGGCTCCAAAACAGCAAGTTAAAAATATATTTTTTCACGTAATTTACTGTTTGTTAGTTTGTTTGTCGTATGAGGTAGTGCTGGCCTCTGATGTCAGAATTTGTCAAGCCGTCCGAGGGCCTCTGACATGGCTTAACGACTGCTATTAATCAATAACAGCCGGGACCGACAGCTTAACGTGCCTTCCGAAGCACGGAACGATGGAAAACCGCATATAACTCAGTAAAGTCATTGGTGCGGAGCCTAGGTTTGAACCCGGTATCGTTGGATTCTAAATTGCACTATAGAACCGTTAGGCCACCATCGCTCTAAACTTTACTGTATGGGTATCAAATTGAAGGCCTTGATGAGCACATTGCAACAATTTAAAATGTATTGTTATTATTTTGGCAGGGCAGGCGGGGTTTTTAGGTTTTAAGCTAGTTATTTCATCACCATCATCATTTCAGCCTTTCGAAGTCCACTGCTGAACATAGACCTCCCCCAAAGAGCGCCATGACGAGCGATCTTTTGCCACCTCCATGCAAGGACTTCCTGCGATGGCTACAATGTCGTCGGTCCATCTTGTGGGGGGTCTCCCCACACTTCGCTTGCTTGTTCGTGGTCGCCATTTCAGAACCTTTATAGCTAGTTATTTAAGTATGTCATAAAACCATTGCACAAGACTCACTTGGTGTGCAACCTGACAGCGGGTGATATGTGGTGCACGGTGAGTGTGGGCGGCACCGTGGGCACGCCCGACAAGTTCGCCCGCAACACTTCCTCCGTCGGGTTGAACAGTGCCACGTAGCCGGTGTGGCCTTTCTTAAATCTGTAACAGAAATCAAGTCAATGTTGACACAGGCTTGCAGTGTAAGCTCGTCCGGACATTATAATAGTCCATACAAACGTAATACCAATTCCCACTATATAAATTTTGAGATTATTCAGATTCGTATACTTAGTATTGACCAAGGCTACAATTTTTTTATATTTTTTTTCAATGTTCTTGCCTATAACGTAATGTCCGCGGTGAAAATGCGGAATAGCAATCTTCAATACAAATCCAATACAAAATGCAAGTCAAAAAAAACGAGCGAGCCTTACAGATGTGTAACAATCTGACATCTCACCTTGGTAATAAGCAACTATAACATACTCTAGCACCGCGCGCGCTCATTAGTCAAATCAAATAGCGCGCGCTTCCCCGGCTTCCTGTTACACACTTCCGTCCCTTTTCACGAAATCACTCACAGATTGCAGGAAAGCGAGGTGAAAGATGTTACACATCAATAAATTAAAACATAATTCATGTAAAAAAAAAGTTATTTTTTAAATACTCACTCGTTTAAAGTTAAGTGCAGTTCTCATAGTAAATTTGCTTTATTATTTAAATCATGCTCTACCTATATGGTGAATTTCTCAAAATTTAAACTTTGAACTCCATCCAGTCCGTTAATAGACAACGTGAATCGAATCGGTGCGTACCATTAAACGACCGCAAAGACCATTCAACGTCTCGTCACACTTTTTTTTTAAATAAAAAGAAACTCCTTTCTTTGCGCGCGGCGTTGCCCGTGTGGTAATTTTTCTGTGATGTGAGGATCCTATGAGTTATTCCTGAACCAAAAGTACGAGTACCAATATACTGAATTTCATCAAACTTCGTTCAGACGACAAATCGGTTTTTATCGATTGCTTAGCTTCAGAGATACCAAGTACACCAGATTTTAAGTTAACAACAGTGAAAACCGCACCACAATCGGTCGAGTAGTTTTTACGTGATGCGCGAACAAACAGAATGAGAATAGGTTTCAAAAAAATTGTTCTGTAGCTTATTTTAAGTTTCCCAGACCTTTTTTTTTATCTTCCTTGCACATACTTTTTGGTACCTACGCTTTATGATAAGTAAAGATATGTGTATTAAGTACCTGACGCAGGCCAGCAGGTCGGTGGTGTTCTCGGCGGGCACGGCGAGGATGCTATAGTTGCCATGCTGCACGCTGGCATCTTCTCGAAGGTGAACCAGGTCGCTCTGGAAGTGGACATCTCATTTAATTAAGATAATGTGACATGTTTAGTTTCATAGGATTATATCATTTATTCCCTTTAAATAGCACTGATATTATAAACTAGCTTTTGCCCTCGAGTTCATCCGCGCGGACTTTATCTCTATAAAAAGTATCGTATGTCCTTCCCCGGTGTCCACACTATCTCCATACCAAATTGCAGCAAGATTGGTTCAGCCATTTAATCGTGATAAAGTTAAATACAGAGATACTGGCAGCGATTCGGACATAACACTCCTTAAACTAAAGTAGACTTAATTTCTACAAATGTAATTTAAACCTTGTAAACTTCGTAACAAGGTATTTTTGCCCCTGGCATCTGTTCTAAGCTTACGTCAATTTGCACCGCTTCATCATCATCATCATGTCAGCCTTTAGAAGTCCACTGATGAACATAGGCCTCCCCCAAAGAGCGCCATGACGAGCGATCTTGTGCCACCTCTATCCACCGACTTCCTGCGATGGCTACAATGTCGTCCGTCCATCGCTGCACCATAAAATAACTGAGTCCCTATATTACACGGCCAGTATTACGCGACCAAATAATGTACAACCAATAATACGCGACCAATATTACGTGGATTGGCGTCGTAATATCAGGGTGTACATTATTTGGTTGCGTATTATTGGCCGTGTAATATCACCCCGTGCTGATTTTGTACAGGCGATATTACGCAGCCAGGATTACGAAGCCAAAATATGTACATGTAATAACAGGGTGTGCATTATTGGCTGTGTAATACGGGCCGAACACTTTTTGTACGGGCGATAATGTACAGCCAATATTACGTGTACATCACAGATTAAAATATAGAAATGACATAGTAAAAGCCTCGTTTGCACGTTCCAGTTTCCTTTTACCACAGATTATGAATCGCATCCGCCCTTGCGTAACAAAGTGCAGGTACCAGGGTGAGCTGGAGCGGCGGAGGCGAGCCGAAGCAGCGGACGGGGCTGCACTCCCTTCGCGCCTTACGGCTTTTTAAAAACACTCTAGTGTAGGGCAGACAAGACCACGTGGAGTCGGGGTTGGCCGATTCGGTTCTGCGACATTTTTTCATCTTGACATTTGCCTACACAAACGAGGCATCAAGGAGTGATTCTAGCTTTGTCTATGGTTGGCTTCGTATTATTGGCCGTGTAATATTGGTCGTACAAAATCGGCACGGGCTGATATTACGTATCCAGTTGTACACGTAATATTGGTCGCGTAATACTGGCCGTGCATTATCAACCCGGACCGATTTTGTACGGGCAATAATACACGGCCAGTATTAGCCGTCCAAATATTACGACTCCATGTACACGTAATATCTGGCCGTGTAATATTGGCTGTACAATACTGGTCGTACATTATTTTGGTCGTGTATTATCGTCTCCCAAATAACGCACCGCTACCGCACCGCTTAAAATAACGTAATTAAAACAGGTTTTAACACGCTGTCTCACAGCGTTTGGACAAATAGGGACTCTCGCCGCGTGGATTCAAAGTTGAATTTACGCTGACAGGCTTTAGTGACAGTTGAGCGAGTGGTGTCGAAGAATCACGCAAGGTCTTTTTGCCAGGGGCAAAAAGACCTTGTCACGAAGTCGACAAGGTTCAAATTAGATTGAGTGTAGTTTAGTTTACGGAGTGTTATGTCCGAGTCGCTGCATTTATAATATTAGAGTGGAGTATGCAAAAGTAACTGTCTCCTGTTTATTTGTTACACTTCCACGGCTAAACCGATATTGATGAAATTTAACAAGCAAGTTTGCATCATGATTAGATATCGGTTAATCGGATCATATTTACCTAATGTTAATTTTAGTCATTAATTACGTAAGATCGTTTTTTTCCAAAATTGTGAAATGATTGTAGTTTGAGTAAGTTTATATGCAAGATTGACCGTTTGAACTGAAAAAAATATGAATAATTCAATGCTATTATTGCGTTATAGTAGTATTTTTTATAATTAAAGTAAGATTAATATACGAAAAAATTGCTATATTTTATTTATTTATAAGTTTCGAAATGTGTTATAAAAATTATGTAAATAAAACTACATTAAAAATGAAATTAAATATAACCTCCAAATTATCCTCCTCTAAATTATAAAAATCTACTTTATTTTATAAAGAATAAAGTCGAAAAAAAATTAAGTCGATTTTTATAATTTAGTATCGTCTCAGAAATCAGGTGGAAAGCCAAACCGTATAACAGCTGTATTAACAGCTCGTGGTGGCAATACAAAATACTAAAATGTGGCAAAATTGCATCATATGTGATACCGTAACAAATTTTGCGTGAAAATTTGTAGTTTATTCAACCTACTTTACTTAAAATAAATTCATAATCTTGAACTTTTATTAATTACAGCCTTCGATGAAAGAAACAAATAATGACAGCACTATAAATAGTAAGAATTTCATAAGGCTTATTATAAATTATAGCTTCCAAAATATAGGCAATTCCAATATTTTGAAAGCTATTGAGGTTTTTGTTACTGAGCCGCTTTCTTTGTGGCCCAGTGTAGTTTTCTGGGCCGTTCGTGTTGAAGCGAAATGATCAATAATAACTGTTAAAAACGCTAAATATGTTTCGATCACCGTTCGTCTTGAATATGACAGTTAAATTTGACATCGGAAAAGCGACTTTATTCGTTCAGTATAGGGTCGTTTTTCGTTCCGTTCCGGTAGGATCATTAGTGACAAAAATGGCACTCGAAACTGCCCAAAACCCCACTGCTTCAAGTCGAATGCAGGGTATGATGACTTACCAAGGTAGTGTCATTGACATCCCTGTTCAGTTGCTCGATGTTCAGCACTGGAGCCGCCGGCAGGAACAGTGCAAACACTGCCAGCTCTTGCGCGGTATCCGCATCGCCTAGCAGCTGGAAATGGAGATTTAGTTACTAGTTTTCGATAATAGATGGCGCTAGAACATAACTTTAAGGTATGTATCTTAATATCTAAAAATTACGGGGGGTTTGTTGGAAGGGATTTTAGAGGAGCCGGGGGCGGAGGGGGAACAACATTTGTACGCGTGCTAAGCCGCTGGGCGCAGCTAGTGTAGAAAGATTGGACATTTTCCGTTACAATTTGTTTGCGTGCCTTCGGCAAACTGCCTAATGCTGAAATGCCCATTAAGCACCACTTTTACTATGTACTCTTACCTTTTCTTTGTTTTTCTTTTTATTGTACTTTTTTATATTTTTTTATGTGTGTGTTGAATAAATTTATTTTCTATCTTTCTTCTTTCTTCCATTATAAGTATAGTACCTGTAGAGCAGGCCAGCGCGTCTCCACCTTGCGGGAGAGGTCCGCGGCGGCGGCGGTCACGTTGAGCACGCGCACCGCTGCGGCGGAGGGCGGCCGGAAGTAGCTGATGTTGTGCAGCACGAACAACTCGGTCCAGGCGCCTTCTTCTTTCAACGTGAACACTGTCTCGCCTGGAAGGAAACGTAAGAAAGAAATAACAATATGCGCTGATAGCAGTAGTTTGGCAGTAGGCCAGAGTGAAGTCAATAAGAGGGAAAGTTGTTTTCAAGTGTGTAAATTTTGCAGGAGGAACTACTGAACCGATTCCGAAAATTATTTCACTGATAGTACGCCAGCAAGTAGAGAAATATGTCTTGCATAAAGTGGTGTAGTAATGATTTTCACATATTACGTTGCTTAGGTCTAGACTCTGATGAATCATCCAAGCGCAAGCCTTGGATTAAAGGTGTGAAAAATTCGTTTAATCAAGATAATTCACCAACGGTTCATTCAAGTTCATTAAGTTCATTTGACTTACTCTATTGAATTAGGTTAATCCTGTAATGATAGAATAACTTGAATTAATAAATAAATAAAATAAATAAAGTTAAAAAAGTTAACATTATTTATTATTTATAAGTCTAATAGCTAATTAGCTGCAGCGGCGAAAATATTTTACCAAAAATAGGTATTTTCCTCAAAATAACTCCCAAAGTATTATTCCTACAATAAACACTTTGAAACTGAAAGATGAAATAAAAATGATCCTTTTTCTTTACTCATGGTGCTGAGGTGATATAATTGCAACTGCAACAAATGTGAGGAAAATAACTAACTAGTATAGGGAGTTTTTGATAAAATCTTTTGACGCTGTAACAAATTAGTGACCGGACTTACAAAACAGTGTAACGTTTTTGACTTAAAATGAACCAAACGTTGGTGAATTATTTTGATTAAACCAATTGTTCACACCTTTAATCCAAGATGGCGGCTTGCGCTCCCCCAAAAGGTCGAAGACTTGAATTTTTCATCACAGTCTAGACCTAACAACATATGTGAAAATCATTACTACACCACCTTTGCAAGGGAAAGACATTTTTTTCTCTACTTACTGGCCTATAGAGAGCTAAAATATTCCAGATGAACGCAGGCTAGTTTTTCCTGGGGAAAATACCAAGTCATCTTTGTATCGCGGGAAAATTGCGGGCGGAGCCGTAGAGCAGCGCTGCACTTATAAGACTGGATGTACAGGTACTTACCGCTGCCAGCTTCGCGTCCGGGGGTGCTAGAGTCGACGACATCAGCGAATTCTTTCAGCAGGGCGTCAAGCCTGGGCAGGTCGCTGGTTTGCTTGTGGCGCCAGTAATCGTAGTGCGTGTGGTCTGGCGCTAAAGGGGCGCCGCGCCCCGTGGCCGGCACCTCATCCGCGAGGGTGCCGTTCACGAGGAGTTGCCGCGCTTTGTTCAACCTACAAACGAACAAAACATTCGAAACTGTTGATTTACGAAATAATTCATTAAAAAAAAAAGTACTGAACAGATTCTGATGAAATTTATATGGGACCACCTATTCCCGCACAGGATCAAAACCCTTTCTTATATAATTAAATTCGTGTCGATTGTCCGGGGACAGGGTTATGTGTTTGAGCTGTACGTTTATATGTTTCATTGGCGCTCCCTACAACCTAAACTAGATGGATTTGGATAAATGAGGTATCATTGGATTCGTCTTAATCACGAGAGTGACGGAGGATATATGAAGTGAAAAGAAAACTAATACGGCGGCTTACATTTGCCATATTGTATTTCCGACGGAACAAAAAATTACCAAAACCTATTGAGAGGTTTTCATTATGAGGTATCAAAATGAAAATTTTTAAAAGACCATTCCAAATATAAGGGAGAAAAAAATATAACGTGTGCTTCCGGCGGCTCGGGGTATAAATACGGCGCGCATCGGCGGTGTGAAGCAGTCTAATTTCGGATAAGATACGAGTGCGATCAAAGTGATTCGAAGCGAATATAAAGTCCAATAGTTGAGTGCAGTGACAAGTGATTAGTGCGTACAGTCAAGTTCATAAGTGATTTAGTGTTATTACTTCTTGGTTTACTTTCTATTTGTGTTTTTTGTGAATAAGCATTAATTAAACAAAAAATTCATACCCCAGCTCTTAACAATATCCTAGATCTATGGATTGCACATATGCGGCTCATCTAATAGGGCCCAAAGTACGTACCTAACGCCTTCAGCGCCCGCCTCGATCCACTTCTTGAGCACCCCTTTGAACTCTGCGACCACCTTCTCGTTGCCGAAGTTGAGGTCCGCCTGGTCTGCTCCGTACTGATGCAGGTAGAACTCCTTGCGGGTCTCGCTGTAGTTCCACGCTGGTGCGTTCAGGGTCGATACCTAGGGAGACAACGTCGGTCGTATTAAAAGACTTGTTCTACTAAAATTATAACGCGAAAGTCAGTTTGATTGTTCGTTTGTTCGTTACGCTTTCTACTTAAATAAACATTATGAAATTTTACACACACGTTGTCAGGGGTACAGAAAGTCGGGTGCAAAAAAATATGTCGTTTTGCATAACGCAAATGCATTGCAAATTTTTGTCATAGCAACTGCTATGCTACACGCATTTGTTTAGTGGTTTTGCCATTTGGAGGCTGCGAATGTGTGCGTGAGCTGATAAATTGTGGTGGTTGCTGGTTGATACACAATTCCATCACAGAAGACTGCATTGTACTTGATTTTCCGTGAGAATTTTACAGAATTAACAAGACTAACAAGATCAAGATTACTCGAGATCTTGCTGCGATGTGGCGGCCGATCGGCATGACATGGTGTGTGTGTGCGTGCGTACGAGCGAATCAGCACATCTTGGGAGCTTCAAATTCCATTTAGCGGTGTGGAATCAGTCTTTTTTTAAATCTTCTTGGGTGTGGTAGGATTATTTACTTTCCTTGTCAATACTTGATCTGCTAAATATGTCATAAAAGTCCTAATTTACGTCGAAGCCAATTAGAACCTTCCCCTAGTTGTTCTAAAACTAGTCCCGTACTTACCCAGTTGTTGGGCGGCTTGCGAAGCCCTGCGCCGTCGAAGTTCTTGCCGGCAGCCCACACGAAGTACTCGCTGTACTCGGCCGACCGGTTCTCACTCTGTACGAACCACGGGTGCGACGTCGGGACGAAGTTAGGAGTCAGGTCTACGATCACCCTGTAGATAAAATTAAACTATTATAAAAAAAACGACTGCAAACAAAGCTACAAAGTGGCAAACAAGCTTTAGATTCTTGATTTTGAAATGAGGCAGCTCGCCAGGTTCTAGTTCTCTTTAGTTTCTCAATTTTTTTTAGGGTCAAATTAATTAATGTTTTTGGAATGGTCTTCTGAAGACGTTCATACTTCACTCGATAGGTTTCGTTCATTTTTTTTCCGTGTGAAATACAATATGGAAGCTGTAAGTCGCCATATTAGTTTTATTGATACTTCATGTATCTTATGTCACTCTCGTGATTAAGACGAATCCAATGATACCTTATTTATCAAAATCCATCAAGCCGTTTAGGCTGTAGGACGCGCCAAAGGGACATAATACAGCCTAAAAACATAACCCTATAATTTTTTTTATTTACTTATGGTTTCCATACTAGGTCAACACTGTATCGGGGGGACCTTAGTACCGTGGTACTAGAATTATAATAATGTTAACATAACAACAGCAGAAACTAAATGAGAATTTTTAAATTTTACATTGTGAACTAGCTGTACCCGCGGCATTGCCCGCGTGGTCATTTCATTTAAAAGTAGCCCATATGTGTTATTCCAAGTCCAAAAGTACCTATAAAGTACAACATATACTAAATTTCTTCTAAATTCGTTTTGTTGTCAAATAGTTTCTTATCGATTGCTCGGCTTCTAATCATCAAATTAAGATACCAAGTACCCCATTGTTTAAGTCTTAAAGAGGTCTTTTAGGGTATCGAAAAGGTTTACTGCGCTTGTACTATTATTTATTCTTTGATTGTGCATAGTTATTAAGAGACCCATTACATTTTTTGACGAAAAAAGCAACGTGATTCAGGTTTTTGGCATTACATTAATTGCAGCCAATCTATATGTTTGTGAAGTTAGGCTCTGTGAACGATTGCGCAGGTACTGCTGTGGGGATAAAACAGCATGAAGTAAGAGCGAGATAGAATATGCGAAAAACGTCAGTGAGTGTGCAGCTATACAATGCTGTCTTCAACTTTAACATTGGGATTGCGCCTGAAAAATAGCAGTTTGCGCAGCGACTAGCACACAACTTCCGAGACACATACTTCCGCTGCGACTACTACTTAGATCGGTATTTTGTATTCCAGATAGCGTCTTCAAATAATGCCCAATAACTCAACCATCTAATTACATTCAATTTTCAAAAGTAGTTTTTCGTAAAATGCTTGGACGGAAAACTTTGAGATCGTTTTACGCTAAATTACTAACATAAAATTCACTGTTTTAAAAATGTTGTTTTGTAGATATAGATATAAAATACCCTTTTTATACTCATTTTCTAACCAAAATCTTGCTAAAACTGTGTAAATTTTTTCATAAATAAAATAAAAATTCTAAACTTGAAATATACTACATTACAGTTCAGACTTTTGCCATTAAAATTAAAATATGGGCACTGATAGTCAAAGAATACATCATAAACTAAACACTAAGCAAAAACACACGTACAATCGAACATATAACAGTCTTCTTTTGTTTAAAAATACTAGTATCATTTTCTTGCACCAGCGAAAAGAGCACAGCTTAGTTCACAGTTAGTACTGCTCGAATTTGAAATGTGAGAGGGCCCTTAAGGACAGAACATTGCGCTTTTTACAATCCCAGCATAAAGGTAACTCCAGCTCACTTTTGTTTTTTTGACGTGTAGACTAGACGCGAGACCCATAAATCAGCAGAGTAGCGTAGAAGTTTCATTGCATACACAGTCAGTGGCCGCGATTTCGCGATTTTTCAAAATGGCGGACTTTAAGGCATGCTACAAGGTTAGGCCTTTGTCCGGTCTGTGATAATGTACTCACTTGACGCTGTGCGCCTTGGCCTTTGCCACAAAGGCTTTAAACTTGTCCAGGATATCCGGCTCGTCCACATCGTACGTCGGCACGGTGACGAAGATGCCCTGGGCCTTGGCCGGCGCCAGGAGCGGCAGATCCGCTTCCAACTCGGCGTACTCCGCAGCTTCCGATTCCGCCAGCGGCCATTTCTCGAACCTGCAATTAATTTTATTGGTTACTTAGCTGCGCGGTGTTACCCGTGGACAATGATGACGATGAAAACGATCGTTTATGTTATTCTAAGACCTAAAGTATCTATATACAAGGGGGACATGTAAAAAGATACACCAATATCGTGTGTCAACAACAAATCGTCGGCTATATGAGTTTTTTTTTATTGTAGTTAATGTGAAAGTACAGACTACGTTTGAACCTACGAATCACATGCAGGGCTAGCATGGACGACACTATTCAACTATCTATGTTTACCTTGGGCAAATATTGCAATTAGATAAGAACAACTTTGGGAAGGAAGCCAACAGAAGAATTCAGCTGGATTGGGCAGCATTCGGCGAGCTTCGTCAAGTCTTCTCGTCATCCACTCCACAGTGCCTGAAGACAAAAGTCTTCGATCAGGGCGTCCTACCAGTCATGACCTACGGAGCCGAAACGTGGATACTCACGGACGACTAGTCCACAAATTTGAGGTCACCCAGCGAGCTATGGAGAGAGCTATGCTTGGAGTTTCTCAGAAGGACAAGACTCGTAATGAAATGATCCGACAGAGAACCAAGGTAACCGACCTAGCTCTAAGGATAAGCAAGCTGCAGTGGCAGTGGGCTGGATTTCCCGAAGAACCGACAACCGTTGGGGTAGACGAGTTCTCCAGTGGAGACCACGCTTAGGCAAACGTAGTGTAGGACGCTCTATGGCCAGGTGGAGTGACGACATGCGAAAAGAGTCTGGCAGAAACTGGAAGCATAGCTTAAGACCGAGCTCATTGGCATGCATTAGGAAAGGCCTACGTCCAGCAGTGGACAGATATAGGCTGATGATGTATATCGACTTAATTATGGCAATTTACTCGCCTTTTGTTCGGTTTTATCCGATTTCTCTGGTATTGATCCGGATTAAATTATATCCGGTTTGTTTGTCGTATCAGATAGTGCTGGCCTCTGGTGTCTGAGTTTGTCAGGCCGCCCGTGGGCCTCTGGTATGGCTTAACGACTGCTATTACTTAATAACAGCCGGGACCGACAGCTCAACTTGCCCTCTGAAGCACGGAGCGATGGAAAACCGCACATAACTTAGAAAAGTAACTGGTGCGGTGCCTGGGACCGAACTCTGGATCGTTGGATTCTAAGAAACGCTATTGACCGCCAGGCTACCATCGCTCTTACCGGTGTATTTTGGGGTAATTTAAAGAAGTTGTCATTATGATCATGACCGATCTCTACAGAGCCTTTACATAGTTACTATAGAAGAATTCGATTTCTCTTGGTATTAGATATTATGTCTATCGAGACAATATCTCGAAGGACACTTGTTCTCTCATTATCTCTACGCTAGCCCTGCATGCATGCGTATGTGTATTTAAAAAAAATACAATACATTGATTGAGGAAGAGTACTTCTTTTATCCTCATTAATTAGACATCGCTCAAAAACGGTAATGGAAAATAACAAATATCGCGAGGAAACCACGAAACGCTCAATTTTTAAAAAATAACTATGTGTTCGAGAATAACAAAATAATATTTATATCGAGTAGTCTGTCGTGGCTTAACGACTGCTATCAATTGTTAACAACCGGGATCAACGGCATATGATAACGGCAAGCTATGGCAAAACAAGTTACACAGGTCGAGGTCGAAGATCGAACCTGGTGTCTTTGGATTGCAAAGCTCACGTTGCTGCTATGCCACAACCTACAAAAAAATATGTATATTCTTATTCTTATTCGAGATGGGGGCGGTAAGGCCTGCACTGACGTCCCGTTTGGGGTGTATTGTGCATTTCCCCCTGCCAGCCTCTACCCAAGCCACCCAAGCTCCCAAGCAAATAATATGTGTACTTGACAGTAAACGTATAAATTATATTTTAACGATTCCGAATGTATATAACCTAATTCATTATTAATTAAAAACAATATATGTTTCGCCATTTGACTAAAAACACTGCACAGTGCGCGTGACGTAACTGCTAACTAATACGCGGCTGTGTGGCTAACGTTTTAGTATATTATACTTTTGCACTCTTGCTTTAGAGTCGTTAAATTGAATCGCTTGAAATTTTCGTTTGTGTTTTTTTTCTTATAAAAAAGATACTTTTTTTATTAAAATAGAGCCCTATCGATTAATTTACGAAAATTGGTCAAGTATTCAAGAATATGTGAGTACCACCAACCCGATCTATGCCACTGTGATGTAGATATGCATTCATTCTGAGAGCTTTAAAACCCAGCAGTGAACAAAGTCTTGAAATCCAAAAGCTTCCACATCACGAAAAGGGGTTTTATTTTCAGTGTCTGAAAAAAGGTTAGGTTTATTTAAAACCCGGTGAAACTACTTGCCAGCCTAACTATGGCGATTTCTAGGACCAAATAACCTTTACTATAGTAGTTTAGAGGGGTAGCTGTGAAAGCACGCTGCTTGCATCCCTGGCCTGTCCCGCTGCTCCCACACCTAAGGCGATGTCCAGCACTTGACTCGCTTAAATCTCTTGTTTTGCGGCGGCTGTGTACCTCTAAAATGGTTGAGGGGGTTAAGGCTGGTACACTAGTCTGCTGTATTACTACGGGTGCTGTATGTGGGGACTGGTCCAGCCTTGTTTATCAGGTTGATGATTGTGGAACAACTCAATGGCATAAGGAATTTTCGAAAAAGGAGAAAATGACTCTCCGTAGAGTTTCTTGGTGCTCTCTGGCCGGTTCCTAGATCTTAAACGAACCGTTTTCGCTTACTGTCCGCCAGCTTTTGTAATACAATAAACGTCAAAAAGTAACGAGACGTTGGGGAAACGAGTCATTTCAATTTTATAGGAATGGGGGGGAGGTATGGGCATATTTCAGAAGTACCGTTTTAGTCAGATTATTTCCTTTTCCTGTGCTAGATTCAACAGAGTCGGCACATGAACGGGAAATTTCCTTCTCAAACTTATAGATTCTTTCTTCTAGCGTTTTGATATATTTATATTTTATCTTTTTTCCTTGTTCATGAGATGTTAAGTTTTGACTTGTAAAAATGCAATTAAGTCTATTTACAAGAAATACTTTGAATTTGACTATAAACGTAATCGTTGGGCCATTTCTTTCTAAATAGCTAGTGCCTATAGTATCTAGCTAGTTAGTTAGTTAATAAAGGCACTTGCCCAATTTTATTTTTTTACCTTATCACGTTTGAACTAAAACGGACATGATCTCACAAACATATTCCTGTTATTGAACCAGTTTCTAAAATTAGCACGTATAGGTAAATTCCTCAATAAATACGTACTGTAGAAACCCACGTATCGCCCCAGGAATGTTTGTACCTACTTGTGGTTTAAATCACGCAGAACAAACAAACCTGTGACTGTTACATACATTTTCCTTATATTTTAATAATATTTATTCATTATTATTGGTCAATATTAGAGGGAAAAAAATATAACTTAGAGGAAGAGATATTTAAGAGGATAGGGAAACAACGCGGCTTCTACAGGTTTTGCCTTACATTTTCCGTGAAATTTGTGTTTTGGGAGAAAACGTGTCTACCACACTACACCATAACTAAATCCAATAAACACAGAATTACCTAAGTTTATAGATTTTATTTTTTCGTAATTTATTATTATTTTTCATTTAAACAGTACACAAACTTGAAACTGTTGAGGTTGCATCAATGAAACTCAATGGTACAAAAAAGAAAAACAAAGATTTTGATTTTCGAATTTTGAGAGCTGTCAATGTTCTGTAAAGTTTTCTGTGTCTTGCAAAATATATTTAAATAGAATGTGAATGTAGTTTCGTTTATCCATCTTAGTGGCCCTCTAGGAAGCTGTAATTCACTCAGCTTTAAGTGAAACGTTACGAGAAAATATCGGTAAACACTCATTAATTCAAATATTTTACAAATTATGATAAAAATAACAATCTATAATCGTAGTTTACTCAGTGATTAATAAAAAAAAATGGATTTGGCTATGGTGTAGTGTGGTAGAAACATTTTCTACCAAACACAAATATCACGAAACAAAAAAAAACCTGTAGAAGCCGCGTTGGTTCCCTATCCTCTTAACCAGCACGATTTTTTGAGTCTAATTGAGCTTTATTCAAGTACTTTTCGATCGTTGACGTCTTCGTGGCAGGCAAAACAAGGAGGTTTAGGTTTTATGGTGACCCCCCCATTTTTTTATGGGGAAGTCTATATTCAGTAGCGGAATATTCCAGATGATGAGATTGTACAATTTCCTGAATTTCTCACGGCAAAAACAGTGTGGCTATCATGGCTGAACCAATTTTGCTAACTCGTTGCACATATTGTACGAAATAATTGTCTACGAAAACTAATAAGTTAATTTTTGTGAAGTGTATATATGTGTCGTGGCGATATCATAGAATAGAAATCATTTCATGAAACGGTTGGCCACATTATGAAAAAGTTCTATTTCATGAAATTATCGGTCACATCATGAAATGGTTTGACCATATTAATGTATAATCAGCGTTCGACGATATGAACAGATAAACGCACGGCTACTTCAAGATATGGTCAAACATTATTAATCATATCGAAAATAGGGGCTAAGATATGGTCACAACATATGCAACACCATGGAAAATAAGAAGAAAAGGGAGCACCGCAGTAATGCAGTATAATAACTGAAATATATTACCATTCCCGAGGTGTAGGTGGGTCGCACTTGTCGGCGCGGACGATAATGGTTATAGCCCCGGCCAGCATGGCCAGCCACATGGTCCAGAACAGTATGAACATGAACCAGCGCAGCTTCACCCAGAAAGGGTCTTCAGCGTACTGCAGCAACTCTTCCTTCGTCAACCCGGAGAATTGCTGGAACGCAACAATTTAACATATTAACTAAAACCACAGAGATCAAGAGGATATATCTGTCTGTCTATCAAGAAGGACCTCAGAAATTTCTGGCACTTATTGTATTCCAATTTTCACCAATACGCACAGTGAATAATCATTTTGCATGGAAACTGAGGTCCTTCTTGACAGACAGACACGCGATAGATGACTTTTTTATAATATGTTGTACCTAGGTATAGAATTACATTAATTATGTGGAATAGCCCCGTATCACTTGCATTCCACAGCAACATAACTGATTAACGAGGTTCACCAAAAAAACAGGACATTTACCACACATCGAAGATAGTAACATCCAGTAACAGTAGTCAGTAGTTGATGTAAGAACCATTGAACCGATTTTGATGAAACTTGAAGTATTTCCTAAGTTGATAGATACTGAAAAACTGAAACCATTACAAAAATAATTATTGCAATCAGTCCTAGATCCCACTGTCATCCCCGAGGTCATCGAACCCACCGGAGGACATAGAACCCGCCTCGGGTCATTGACCTTTCCACCTCGGTCATCGACACGAGGTCCTTAACTGAAGAAATAGTTGAAAAAAGTATCTGTCTTTTTTTCATAGAGCCCATCATGTCAGTCACATCGACCCTATTAAACAAAGATATGGTCGATGGTCAGTCATGATATAATAATACGAGTATACTAAGGGTACAATCTGACCCTCAAAATCTCAAACAAAAAAAATACCTTGCAAAATACTTGGTAAATATCCCGTTTCTAATGTTATTTCGGGCTCCAAAACGAATGTATATTTTATATTTTATTACGAAACTGTCGCTGCTAGAAGCATCGGTCTGTGTTTCTACTCCGCGACTCGTGGAAGCCATGGGAAAAGACTATTACGTAGTATTTACATTCTCTTTGGAAAAGGCTTTGTCTAACAATATTTGTGCATTTTTGGTGAAAATAGAACAAAAAATTTGACTATAACCTGAATTAAAAAATTAAAATATGTGACAATTTTTCAAGCATGACATCGACATTTGACATTTTATGACAATTGAATTGTCAATTATTTTAGCCTAAAATATAACAAAAAAGTTCGTAATTGTGTCCATCACCAGCTAGAGTAAGGAATTTTCCTTTTAAGCATTTCCTTCGCAAGAAAAACAGAACCAAGTGTTCTGTTCATTCGCATTTTTTTTTCTTTTTTGGTCTACTTATCGATTGACTGAAACACTCACGCCACCATTCAGTTCACAGATAAGTTGGTCGGACTGTAAGACATTGGTTCCCAATTATGACATTTGATTGCTATAAATTTATAGATTACCCATTAATTAATTCTGACTATTTTTATTCTGTGCTTTGACTTAGATCTTAGCCATTCCTGTAGTAGTCACAAGAGTTCACGAGTATGTCGAATTACAAAAGTTCTCGTTAATATTTTTATTTTTTATTGAAAACTAGGTAATGCCCGTGGCTTCACACGCGTGGTTATTTCTCTAGGTTAAGAGTACTCTATGTACTATTCCAAGACCTAAACCGCCACTATACCAACATTTGATCAAAACTCCGTTAGCCGTTAAAATGTTTTTATCGGTTGCTTGGCTCCTACTCATCTGATTGAGATACCAAGGACTCGAGTTTTAGGTCAAACCCTAAGCTATCCAATAGTGAAAACCACATCGCAATAGGTCCAGTAGTTTTTACGTGACGCGCGAACAAACCTACAGACAAACACAGATACGATTTAAAAAAATGTTATATTATTTTTCAGTAGCTTATTTTAGGTCCTAGAATAGCACATAGAGTACTTTTAACTTAGATAAATTACCAAGTGTGGAAGCCGCGTGCTCAGCTAGATTACTCGGCTTCTACTGATCGGATTGAGATACCATGTACACCAGTTTTTAAGTCAAACCCTACGCTATCCAACAGTGAAAACCGTTTTTACATGATGCGCGTTCAAACATACAGACAAACTAATAAACAAGCTGACAAACAGACATACACAAATTTTAAAAATATTCTGTTCTTTTTCAGTAGCTTATTTTAAGTACCTTATCCTATTTTTTTCTTAATTATCTTCTATGTACAGACTTTTTCATTGATTATAAGTATAGATAATGTAGGTATTCACATATTCGGAAACCAAACCAATGTCATAGGATGTGGTGACGGCGCCGGAGACTTACGACCATTTAATGACAAAAAAGTCCCTTAGTATGACAAAAGAGTCCCTTACTATGACAAAAGGGTCCCTTAGTATGATAAAAGTGTTCCCAAGCATGACAATATTCACATATTCGGAAACCAAACCAATGTCATACGATGTGGTGACGGCGACGGAGACTTACAACGGCTTTAATGACAAAAGAGTCTCTTAGTTATGACAAAAGCGTCCCTTAGTATGACAAAAGGGTCCCTTAGTATGATAAAAATGTTCCCAAGCCTGACAATATTCACATATTCGGAAACAAAACCAATGTCATACGATGTGGTGACGGCGACGGAGTTTTACGACGGCTTTAATGACAAAAGAGTCCCTTAGTATGACAAAAGAGTCCCTTACTATGACAAAAAGGTCCCTTAGTATGAGAAAAGTGTTCCCAAGCATGACAATATACACATATTCGGAAACAAAACCAATGTCATACGATGTGGTGACAGCGACGGAGTTTTACGACGGCTTTAATGACAAAAGAGTCCCTTAGTATGACAAAAGAGTCCCTTACTATGACAAAAAGGTCCCTTAGTATGATAAAAGTGATCCCAAGCATGACAATATTCACATATTCGGAAACAAAACCACAATGTGGTGACGGCGACGGAGTATTACGACGGCTTTAATGACAAGAGTCTCTTAGTATGACAAAAGGGTTCCTTAGTATGACAAAAGGGTTCCTTAGTATGACAAAAGGGTTCCTTAGTATGACAAAAGGGTATCTTAGGATAATAAGTGTTCCTGAGCATGACAAACTTACCCTCTTGTTGGCGTCCAGTTCGATCTTAGCGTCGCCATTCCTGTGATCTCCGACGACGTACTTCGCGTCCGCCATATCCACCCTCACGATCTTGGCCTCTTCTTCTTTCTGCAGCAGTTTCTCCTCAGCCCCGTCCGATACCTTCTCTTTGGACTTGGAGAGGTTTGGTTTGGATGTGCGGAAGTCTGAAGGAGTAATAGGTTACGTTAGCCTTATTCACAGTTTTATTTAATAAGGATAAGTGCTGTTGGCCTCTACCGGCCTCTACAGCTTCACCGGATGCCCAACCACCAGGACCAGGAAGACCCAATGCGTGACGTAGAAGGCGCTCGCGAAAGTTAAAATTTTGGCGACCGACACAAGGGCACCCAGGGGTACGAACCTCGGCTTGGACGGTTGTCTTGATTACGGGGATCGGACTAAATTGTTAATAGTGTGCAAGCGGTAAGTGCGCGTTAAAAGTAAGTAAGGAGTAGAGTCACGGTCACTGTCTCGATCTTACTTCTTCTTTTACCTTCCCAATGGCACTGAACACTTAGAGGGAGAGATAAAGATTCAATAAAAAAAACTGATTTAAAATCTATAATGAGCTCCTGTCGTCCTGTCACTTTTAGAAATACACAATTTAAAGTGTTGTCCAAATTGTGATCTGCAAAATTATCGATTGTGATTTCTAAGAACTTATTCGTAGATTGATTTATATATTTTGACATCTACTTTGATGCTACTTAGCGCTATTACAAAGCCAAGTTACGTGTAATAATATTGTTCTGAACCACTGTTCACATTAAAATATCAACATTTTTTTATATATATATCTATACACTAGTTTGAGAAAACATCTAAATCACTTCTTATACACGGATAATTTACTTCACTGATAGATATTAAGTATTTTCCAGAAAATAAATATAATAACAGTATATTCCTTATATATATATATTGAAGATAAAATAATTTACTCCCGTAAAAACCTAAATATGTACAAAATGAAGCGACATTTATTACTATAGAACCCCTGTAATATATACATCAATTATAGAACCCGTAACAAAAACAAGTTAATGTTCTTCAGAGGAGTAATAAATCATTCATAAGTAATTCAATTCGCTTCTTAATACTAAAAGAGATTTAGGACATAATGAGACTCAGTTTAAATCATTTTACGGGCAGTTTAATGAAAAAGGCTTATAGTAATTAAATAAATTTAATTTACATAATAAATTTAAAATAAAGCTTATACGGGTTCTTTTTTTTTTGTTGCTTTGTTACTTTCATGTTTATAAGTTTTATTCCCATTTTTTCCTTTTTCTCTTTTAACTTTTTTTTTTTTATTGCATTGTCATCGGTTTGTGAGCTACCCTGAAAGTTTCAGCCGGATAGGGGAATAATCAGGAAGTGCTCGAAATTTTAATTGCAAGATTCCAGGACAGACAAAATACACAGATCGCTTTAAGCGATAAGACCGCCCATTGTACTCTATTTAAGTTAAATGTTTATTCTTGTGTATGATTTATTTGGTGTGCAATAAAGCGTTTATCTATCTATCTATCTATCTATAGATCCATACATACATAGATAAATACAAGTGAAGTTAAATAAAAGGTTTTAAAAAGATTATATTGATGACAAATATGCTAGGAGATCGTATACATATAAAATGATGTAGGTATTTATTAAAGCAAGGCCTGTACGGTTGCTAAAATTAAGTGTGAACCAATCAATAGGCCCTTTTACAGTATTTTTTATGTAATTAAACAAGTAAAATTATTATGAAAATACAAAAAACTCGACTACGAACAACAATAACAACAATAATGTTGTTATTGCGCGTATTCAATAACAACATTATTGAATGCAAATTTCTCTCAGCTCTGCTTTTAATTTCTGGTAGAGCCTTCTGTTGCTATTTGATTCTATAATCAAATAGAAACTCGTAAATTACTAGTCGTAAATTATTTAAATAAAGAAATGTTTCTTTGGTATTAATAAACGCTTATGACATATTAGATAGATAGATACCACGACTTCTCAAACTTCGCTTCTGAAGCACATATTTATAATTTCAAACGTGCCTAATGCTTGATTCTAAATGTAAAGTGACCGATCCGAAATAGCTTGGAGAATGTGCAAGTATTTTTAAACAAGCACATTTAATTCAAATGACTGGGAGTTACGGAGATTTCATATATACAACACTAGCCGAGCACGCGTGGTCATTTCTCTAGGTTAAAAGTACTCTATGTATTCCAAGACCTACATAACAATATACCAACATTTAATCAAAATTCCTGAAGCCGCCAAAAAGTTTTTATCGATTGCTCGGCTTCTTCTCGTCGGATAGAGATACCAAGTACCCCAGTATTTAAGTCAAACCATAAGCTATCCAACAGTGAAAACCTCATCGCAATCGAGTGAAAACCTCATCGCAATCGGTCCAGAAATTTTTACGTGATGCGCTAACAAAAATACAGACAAAAAGACAAACACGATTTTTTTAAATGTTATTTTCTTGTTCAGTAGCTTATTTGGAGTACCCTAGACCATATTTTGTTATTAACTTCTTTGTACAGAAATTTTCGTTCTTATTGCTTTATTATAAATTACGAAAGTACTCAGTTATCAATATTAGGTTACTTTAACCTAACAGAATACTCTCGTTATTATAGAAAACCATTACCAAAAAATTACATATTAGTTTAAAAGTATATATTTATATATGCGATCCTTATTCAAAATCATGGAATCTTAAACGAGTATTATGCGTGTGTGTGTCAGTGTCCGGGGTCCTAATCTCACTCGTCGTGGAGACGAATTCCGATTTATTCAAAAATAATTAAACAAATTTCGGGTATTAATTAAACGTAGGATTAATATTATATTATTATATGACAATCGACTATACAAAATACGGCGGGGGTGCAAAACAACGAATTGTATCAGAATACATAGTTAATTACATACATTACAATTATTTAATATTAAGGAAAATTCAACTCACAGAGGCTTCAGGGCAGCTTTCCGATCCGGAATACGGGACACAACTGAAGTTTGTTCACGAACTACCCGAAGTGCTGGTTAGGGTTGGCGAAAACACGAACCAACGACAATTTTTAACAGTCTATTTTATACTTATTCAATTTATACAATAAACTCAAAAAGTAGGTATTTTAGATTAGTGTGTAATTGTAATTACTGGGAGACTAAGCGGAGGTTAACGTTAAAGTGATAGTATACAGTATAGGGTTATTCCATACGTAATCATTTACTGTATCTACACATTATGAATCAATAAGTTACTTCTTGGGTGAATTTTGTAATACCCGTTATTTGAGGAACTTAATATGATATAAATAATTATAGTGATTTTAGGAAACTTAACTAAATAAAATCCAATTTTAGAAAGAATTTTTTTTTTTTATTCAGTTCTAAAGATTTTCAAACGTATCATAAAAACGTTTTTTCTCAGTCGATAAATGCACGAAAAATACACTGTTTTGGATTATATTAGACTGTTTATTTTAAGGAACAACATTTTTATGAACACTTTTTGTGCGTTATTCATTCTCTAGGTGTATTTCTAATAACAAATCTACCTATCTTTAACGGTTATCGTAGCTGCCATAGAGATTCGTTTTAAAAAACTCAGCCTGTATAGGCAGGCATTTAGGGTATGCGTACTTTTAAGGACACTCCTGTTATGTTACATATTTTTTTACTGTAATCAGTAAAGAAAAGTCTGTATAACTATAGTATTACATACACTCTGGCCTTCAAAACATAGTACCCACTTTTAAAAATGCAATTTTTCCTAAACTATAGAATTCAGAGTTTTGACATAAAAACGTTTTATAGCAAATTTCATCAACTTTCTTTGAAATTATAGTTTATTATACATTAGTAACGTTTTTAACTTTAAAAAATATAAAAACAATAAAATTGATGTCTGTCTGTTCGCGCATCACGTTAAAATCTGGCCCGATTGCGATACGAACTGTTGGATAGCTTTGACTTGAAAACTGGTTTACTTGGTATCTCAATCCGATGAGTAGGAGCCAAGCAATTTAATAAAAAATCTGTTAATTTTAATAGTGTGATACTTTTGAAGGCCAGTGTAGTTAAATACGTTTAAATTAAATGTTATCGTCGTTGACAACCCTATTACACGAATTTAAACTGTCCAAAAATGTATCAAAAGAGCCCGCGTAACTCGTTTGAGAGATGTATTCTCGATTCCCGAAAGCCAGCATGAGTTCAACTATGCAATTTACTTTTTGTTTAACCCTGGCGGGCCCCACAAGATCAACTTTACACCAAGTCATGTAGAAGTCATATAGAGGTCACATAGAGGTTTAATGCTTACACATTTAATCAAACATTCAATGAAAATATATTTTAAAAAATGATCTAGTGTACTCTTAAAATAAGCTACTGAACAAGAATGTTTTTTTTTTTAAATCGTGAATCAAATATACAGACAAACTAACAAACAAACAAACAGAGAGCTGTTTGTTTGTTAGTTTGTCGTTTGTACGTTTGTTCGCGCATCACGTAAATACTATTGGACTGATTGCGATGCGGTATCCACTGTTGGTAAGCATAGGGTTTGACTTGAAAACTGGGGTACTTTTGGTATCTTAATCCGATGATTAGATGCCGAGCAATCGATAAAAATTAAAAACTATATGACGGCTGAACAAATTTTGAAGAAATGTAGTATATTGTACTTTTAGTCCTGGAATAACTAGTATGGTCTACTTTTAAATTAAATGAGGACGCGGGCAAAGCCGCGGGCACAGCTAGTAAGTAATAAATGGTGTGATGAAGAGGCTCATGGTACATAGTGTGAATGAACCCTAAGCCTCTTCGTGAGATGGCTAGGACTAAAACAAGTAACCTATGTATCTAATCTAAAAATAGTAACCTAACCCTAAGCTGACTAGAAATCTGGACTAAGTTAAGTCATCTCTATTCCCCACTCTAGCGTAGCACTCTCGTTTCTTCCATTTATCTAGAGCACTGAAGCATCGGAAACCCGACACCAGGGCCCTATTTCATAAAGCGACAAATCATAATAAAACTATAAATGTCAGTCGAATACGCCAAACCTGCGTTTCATATAACAAACAATCACGACAGGACTGATTATTGTTAGTCATACTGCATTTCACAATTCCAGTCATGCCTCAGTCATAGTAAAAATTTTTTTTACTATTTTGATTAACCCCGACCAGTGTTGGGTAAGAGCTTCGGCTGTCACATTTGTCACGACAATTCTACAAATCGTGGTAATTTGTAAGCAACCGCCGTTTCATAAAAAGTTTTTCTCATGACAATAGTCAGTTGACTGCCGGTCACTACTATTGTTTTATGAAACACATTAAGTGATATTTTGACAATTCATTGAATGAGTTGTCGGGTTTTTACGACAGTAAGAAATGTCTATACGATTTATTTTCAGTGTATCAAATCGTCCCATCTTAACGCGTTTGTACCGCCTCTCTCTTCACTCAGGTAAAGTTCCGAAGAGCTGGAAGCTTGCCAATGTACAACCAGTACCAAAGAAGGGTAGTCGTGCTGATCCGGCCAATTATCGTCCTATCTCGATTACCTCCTTACTCTGTAAGTGTATGGAGCGTGTCATAAACATTAGGCTCTTGGCATACCTTGAAGACAATGATATTCTCAGTGACCGGCAATACGGATTTCGCCAAAACCGGTCTACTGGGGATCTTCTCGCGTATGCCACTCACGTACTGAGCAAAGCCATAGAGATGCATGGTGAGGCGCTTGCCGTCTCCCTTGACATATCGAAGGCATTTGATCGGGTCTGGCACGATGGCCTTTTAAACAAGCTTTCCTCATATGGTTTACCTGTCGGCTTATGCAATTGGATAGTTGATTTCTTGAGGGAACGATCTATTCGAGTAGTCTTAGAGGGCTGCTCGTCTGATCAAATGGCTATCAATGCCGGTGTACCTCAGGGATCGCTACACTGTTTTTACTGCACATTAATGACCTTCTGAAGCCCGGTACCTTTGGGTATGCTGATGACAGTACTGTAGTTGAGAGATACACCTCCAATGCTCAAGCCAGCTGTGACACTGTCCAGTTTCAGAGAGAGGCTATGTTAGACCGTTTAAATTTAGCCTTAGAAGCCGTGTCTGATTGGGGCGATGCTAACCTGGTTAAGTTTAATGCTACTAAAACGCAGGCGTGTTTATTTTCTGCTAAAAAGAGTCCTCTAAACTGATCTCCGTCTTTCCAAAGTGTAACAATACCAATAGGCGACCATTTGGAGCTTTTGGGTGTCGAACTCACATCAAACCTGAATTTTGGGTCTTATATTGAATCGAAAGCCAAGGTAGCTGCAATAAAACTCGGTTAGGCGGTACTTCACACCGGGACAGCTTTTGAATCTTTATCAAGCACAGGTCCGATCTTGTATGGAGTACTGCTGCCACCTCTGGGACGGTTCTGCCAAGTATCAGCTCGAGTCTTTGGATTCAATTGAGAGACGTGCTATCAGGCTCATTGGGGATGACACTCTGGTAAAGAGTAAGCTTCAAAGTCTGGCGCATCGACGTGAGGTTGCAAGCCTGGCGGTATTCTACAGATTGCACTATGGAGAGTGTGCACAAGAACTGCACAACCTGATTCCCCCATCACCTATCCATCACCGTACGACTAGACGATCAGCAAAGCGCCACCCTTTCATGGTTGAAATACCTCGCACAAGAACGCAGCGTTACGCTTCTTCATTTATTATAAGAACTGCAAAGGAGTGGAATGCCCTGCCCTCGTCAGTGTTTCCGGTAAATTATAACCCCGGTGTGTTCAAGTCAAGAGTGAATAGGTATCTACTAGGCAAGCGTGCTACACCTTCGACCACATCATCGCTTTCCATCAGGTGAGATCGTGGTCAAACGATTATCTAGTCAGTAATAAAAAAAAAACACTATTTTCAAAAATGAATCAAATCTGAAACAATAAATGGTTGCATCATAGCAACAGGGCCCCGACCACAGAACTTGGCTTCAATCACATTATCACTTTTTTCATAGCAAAATGGACTCTATCGCAAAGCATTAATGAATTTGAGGGCTTGAAACAGATATGATCAACATTGCGTAATAGCACTGCAGATAACATATATATGGCTAATAAACCTTATAGGTTTTTATGAAACGCATTACGGTAGTTTGACTAACATTTGTCGATTGACATTTGTCAGTCTACTATAGTTTTATGAAATAGGGCCCGGGCCGCTGAGATCCTAATAAGGATTAATTAATGGTAAAATTGTCCGTGCTGAAGCTACTAAGGATTAATTGAAGGATTGAATCTATAGGGTTCCGTACCCAAAGGTCTAAATGGAACCCTACTGAACACAACACGCCACAACGGCAATGTTGTGTCTGACCTTCATATGTCACGGGCTTGTAGAGCCATAAGCAAATAAGATAGGGCCTTGAAATTAACACGTAATAGCACAGAATAAATAATAGTACAAGGTAATAGGTAAGTTTATGATTTGGGGCCAATACCCCAAACCAATATTTTTATTTCTAAATTTATATAAAATTATATTTTAATAAAACGAAACATGAGCGCCCGTCAAAATTTGCTTATGTCAAAAACGGTTAGACTTAGAAAATTAAAAAATATTTTCGAAATTAATCATACTTTATATCTATAATTATAATAAAGCATTAGGTAACAAAAAGTCGTCAGTACAATAAAGATAATAAAAAAAACTACACTTAAAAAAGCTACTGAAAAATAATAGAACTTCTTTTTTATCGTGTCTGTTCACGCATCACGCAAAAACTACTGGATTAAAAACAGCAGCCCGATTCCATAACTTGGCTTCAATCGAATTCTCAGTATCGCAACCACTAATACCTTGCGATAGAGTCGAATTTGCTATGAAAAAAGTGATAATCCGATTGTAGCCAAGTTATGGAATTGGGCCACTGGTGTACTCGGTATCTCAATCCGGTGAGCCGTGCAATCGATAACAACTATTTGAAAGCTGAATTAAATTTGATATTTTTTGCTTTATAATACTGAATACGTTACTTTTAGCCCAGAGAAATGACCACGCGGGTAAAGGCGCAGGCAAAGCTAGTTTACATAAAACTTGTATATTTCAATATTGTTTTGTTGTTTTTTTCCTTCTATTATCATTTTTTATGAACGAAAACTTTTCGGTTTAAGTAATTAGTGTTATGGCTTTAGAAACAGTGTGATGTACGGAAATACTTTAGAAATACGGAACCCAGAATATGCAAGTATAATTAGAAAAAAAAAACAACATGGCAGTTTTTTAATACATAAGTTTTAAAATGTATAATACCTGAAAGATTCGCCGATTAATGCTCGGTAACCCTTTACTCAACTTAATTATCAATCGGAAATAGTACTAATGAGTAATGACTATTGCCCGCGGCAAATATAGGAAAACTAGGTGTCACGACAGACGTATTTGTGTGGCAATGTTAGGGAAACAATTTTTAACACGTATCCGGTCAGGTATTGCTAACCTTTTTATACGCTTTATATTAGCTTCACTTGTACGTTTGTATGTTTGTAACCGACTCCTTTGGACGCTATTTTGACCCACTTTAAACGGTCAGATTTCATTCAAATTTTGCACACCTGTCAAAGACCGATGACAATGCAATAATTCGAAAAAAAAACTAAAAAGTATAAAATAAATAATAGTTTAAAAAAACTAAAAAACACGCTTTATATAGAAAACCAAACTAAAAAATAGAAAATAAATGTTAATAGTGTAAATAAGAAAAAAATGTTTTATTTAAAAAAAAGCGTCTATTTTTTAGTTTGGTTTTCTATATCAAGCGTGTTTTTTAGTTTTTTTAAACTATTATTAATTAAGATATTATCGAAATGATAATCGTTCTTCTCATATCTGGTCAATGAAATATTTATAACTATTGACCTATGCACCCCACGACTTTTTTGAAATACATTTTTTTCTTATTTACACTATTAAAATTTATTTTCTATTTTTTAGTTTGGTTTTCTATATAAAGCGTGTTTTTTAGTTTTTTTAAACTATTATTTATTTTTAAATCTACATGTCATACGTCTATAGATTTGCTTCCATAACCCCTTTTGCTTCGGCAATCCAAAAATTAAAATGAAAATGGTGCACAGTTTGATATTGCAGATCCATATCTATCAGCGACATCCAAAATTTAATTGCACCACTCGATAGCGAAAGGCTCAAATAATTTGTTACGTTGAGTGAGGACAGTGTCGCATCGCGCGGAGTGGAGCAAAAACCGCCGCAATAATGAAGTTATTTAGCGTCGCATTATTACTGTTTCTTATAAATTTTGACTTGGAGAAGCTACGGCGCTCTTTTGAGTTTCAATCGTTAGCTCTATAATGTTCGATGTAGTCATGTCATGCCCCAACTCTCGCAAGCGATTTGAGCATGCAAATCTATGCACTTCATTTTTACCTAGGTGCGGCGCTGGCGCAGCGCTTCATGTCACTTTATCAATCAGACATACTTACCATATTTCTCAGTCCACCAAATTAGACATTTTCTACAACATTTTTTTTTCGAACCTTGTTTATTTTAATGAAGTTTAGATTGTATTTCCGATAAATGTCTTGCACACATCTAGGTACTTGTCGCGAGCCATTGTTTCGCTATCCCTGCTGTAGAGTAGGTACAGTTATACTACGGGCAAAACGGCGGATAAACACCAGTCCAGTTATGTTTTGTCATTCGGTGGTAGTGTCAATTTAACAACTAATTGGTAAGTAACTGTTGTATCCGAGGAGGAAGCAAAACCACATAATTAAAGCAAAAACTAAGGCTAATGGTATAACTACCTATATTTGTTTTATAACTATAATAATGGGTAAGATTATAAGATAGGACCTACCTTTACTGTTATGGACAGGCGTGACGCTTAACTTCAGTCGAACCACCTGCTCTGCAAAGTATTTAAAAAAAATCGCAGGTTTTTTTTTCTAATTTTGGCGAGCAGAAACTCTTGTCTTGCACCTATCATTAAATTTATGAAATCATCTTGAGCTTATGTTATCTTGAGCAACATCATATTACGAAAAAAAAACTATTTTATTAAAATAGATCACTGGTTATCTCGTGATATGATATTTTGAACGCAAATGACTGCAATAAAAATTATGTTTATTTTTTAACGATATTGCTTACCTCCAGGCCAGGCTAGGAAAAATTTGTTCAACCACTATTCAATCTTGACTTCGCCTCTTTTATGTCTGATTAAAGATTGTACTTTACAATACCCTATTAAACAATTAAATGGAGTGTATCTAATGGAGTTACGCCACAATTGATGGACTTAATTCTGCAGTTAAAGCCACAGTCACACGGTACAAGATGTGGAAAAAAAACCTAGCTCAACAAAGTCGCTAGGTTTTTGTTAAAACAAAAAAAAGAAAAGATTTCTATTCGAAATTCCGGAAAAGTTGTTTAGCCATCAAATAGATTTTATCGATTGTTCGGCTTCTGCTTGTCGTATTGAGATTTAAAGCACATACAATTTTAATTCAAAACTTAATTTATCCAACTATGAAAACCGCATTGCAATCGGTCCAGATCAGTCCAGTTTGTCCAGTCATGTCAACAAAGTTAGTCTAACTTGGGCATACATATCTCGTATACTTATAAATTCTAGATAGCTATGATATTTTTTTAATAAATTCGAATTATGTGCTAGTTTTTTTTTTCTTGTTTGAGATAGTTGAGTAGCTTAGGACCCTGGCTACGGATTCCTAAGTCTATGCGTGTTTAATACGAAATTGCATTATTTTTTTAGTTTCTAAGTCCCCCAGACCATTATCTTCATTGTAGACTTTTTTTACCACGTTTTTATTAAGTCACTTTCTTGTTTGTCTTTCTATCGTTCCGGGTGGAATCTTGCAATTCAACTTTCGAGCATTTTCCGATTAGCGGGTGAAACTATCAGGGTAGCTCACAACTACCCGATAAATGACAATGTTGAAAACATCCTAAAAAATATATTTAAGTAATAACTTATAAAAATAAACCTGGTTTTTAGAATTTTTTAATTTATTTATGCTGCTTGATGTGACACTGCTTTACTAAAGTGTATAATAGATTTTCACAGAGCACGAGTACAACAAACAGTATCAGAAAAACACACCAAAGAAGCACTTTTTTACGTCTACACTACATGGACGGAAATGATAGTTTGCGTTCGTACTAGGGCAAGGTAATTGAATAATGAGCCGAGAATACTGGGATCTGCTAACTGGACAGTCATGAACAGTTAGCAGTTTGTTTAACCTGATGATAAAAAATGTTTATGCGCGAGTCAAAACCGATGTGTGACAAGTTATTTAATGTTTTTAGGGTTCTGTAGTCCAAAGAACCCTAAGAGTTTCTCCATGTTTGTATTTCCGTCATTTTAATCAAACACTATTAACACTACAAGGTGGAAATTTGGCATATGTAAGTATACATATTTTATCATCATCATCAGCCCGTGTCAGTCCACAGCTGGACATAGGCCTCTCCTAAAGCACGCCACTGAGCCTGATCTTCGGCTCCTCTCTTCCAACCGCTGCCAGCCACTTTGCGTATATCGTTGCTCCACCTGCCGGATGGAGCCCTACACTACGTTTGCCGAGTAGCGGTCTCCACTCAAGAACACGTCTACCCCAACGGTTATCAGTCCTTCGACAGATATTAAGGGCTATGTCGTCAACTTTGGTTCTCTGCCGGATCATTCCGGATACGATATTTCAGAGAAACTCCTAGCATAGCCCTTTCCATAGTCCGCTGAGCGACCTTAAATTGGTGGACTAGTCGTACCGTGAGTGTCCACGACTCGACTTCGTATGTCATAACAGGTAGGACACAATGGTTGAAGATTTTTGTCTTCTAACTTTGCGGTATATTTCATACCCACTGCAAACTTCTTTTATTTTATTGTTATTGCTCTGAAAAGAGAGTAATAAAATGAAATATTTTTTGTACCCCATCGAGTGGCGTCTCAGAATAGGTATTTTAAAATTTCTTTGAGTTTTTTTTATTTGGTTCAGTTGACTAAACATTTGGCTCAATAATGAACTTTTTGGTTGAGTTGTACGTCCAGTCTCCCGTCCCCTGCCCCATCCTCTCTAGAAAACTGGAACTGGAATATTTACTAGCGCTTTAAACTAATTTACTAACGAAATTATCACGACTATCTAGAATTCATTCGTTTACGAGATATAGCTGGCCAAGTCAAGGGGTAGTTCTGCCTGCGTCAACTAAGAGAAAATTCCATGGTAGACATGGGCGCCACCCCTAGATTTCGCAGCAGAGCGCGGCGGGCGCCCATATCTTTTTCATAGTTTACTAGAATCCAAACAACGAATTTGTTCTTTTTATTTTTTTATTTCGACTTTGTTGGCGTATACCCACTGAATAAATAATAGTACTACCCTGAGCGTGCCCTCAGTGAACGCGCTATCGACCGCTCACCCGCGTCGCCGATCGCCCCGCCCCCGCGCCGCTGCCGCCGAACGCATTTCACTCAGGCTTTAAGCCCACTGCACCGTTAAGCGGGATCCCGCTACGGAGGAGCTCACTGTCCCTCCGCACCGTTAAGCGGGATCCCGCGACGGAGGAGCTCACTGTAAACTGGTGATTTCTACAAAAATAGGCACAGACAAGCGTAAGTTGACCTAACGTGCCTACGCGCGGCGGGCAACAACGTACGGCCAAACAACGTACGGTCAGAGTTTCGCTTGTCGGTGCCTATTTTATAGAAATTACCATATCAAATGTATTACAAAAGTAACATCCCTATCAATGGGGCCGATGGGAATTTAAATTCCCACCTGGCCCATTACCCACGCCAATGGGGCAGGTGGGAATTTAAATTCCCATCGGCCCCTTTGATGGGGACGTTAATGGGGCAGTTGGCAATATATGATTTATAGTAAGCTCCTCCGTCGCGGGATCCCGCTTAACGGGGCAGTGGGACTTACACTTAATAAGATTCAGGCTATGGAACCCAAGTCTTTGCGTGTCCGACACACACTTGGCCGGTTTTCCTAACACCCTAATGCTAAAATAAAGTGTGAAGAACTAAAACACTTTGGACATGAAGACATATGTAGCATGGTCTATTTATTAGAATACAAATACATATTAGCAACTCATTAGCCACTCATTGGGGGAAAATATGAAGCTTTGCCCTGCAAATGGTGATGTAGAAGATTTTTTGATTTGTATTGCTTAGTTATGAGGTGATGAGGTATTACAAATACAAATTTTCGACCTCGAAGGGTGGGAATTTCAAAATTTTCGAAAATAAAGTTCAGGCTCAGTTTTTCATTAAAAAATGAGATGTTTGATGAAAAACTGAGCTTGAACAGAGAACTGACCTTTTATTTTCGAAAATTTAGAAATTCCTGAATAACATGTATTTCGGGAGCTTACATTCAAAATTTTGACTGTGTACATCAACAGGGTTTTCGAAATCGAGGTATTTTGTTAAAACTTTGACCCCCTTTTACCATTGAAATGTGTGTTTTTGTGTCAATTTTCTTCTTTTGGTGAACCTACGTTGTTACCTCTTTATAAACATACTCTACAAATATCAAGTCTCTACATTCGGTGGTTAAGAATATACGTTGTTCCATTTGTAACATTTTTAGTGGTGAAGTTTTTTTTCGCTTCTTATATCTTTTTACCTATGAGACTTACAGAACCACTGTGAGCGAAAAAAATGTTGAAAATATTGTCTTCTTTATATTTTTCATATTTGTAAAATCATTACTAAAGCATTTTTTACAAGGCAAATTATTTTACTTACTGTCCTATCTTAGTAAAGGTAGGAGGTAAAACTTTGGAAACACCGTGCCAGTTTTTATTTTCTTTTTTTTTGGAAAGTTTATTCTATTTGAATATTATGTTATTTTTTGTTGATAGTGTTCCTAAAATAAAATAAATAAATAAACCCTTTCTGATATTTTAAAACTAAGTTAAAATAAATAGAATAAACAACTAAGTGTTACAATTTGAAGGCCTATATACCTACTGAATAAATGTAGATCTTGCTATCACCGCTATTATATTTATTGTGCTATCACATCAGTAATAAGCATAGGCATGAACGGCTGTCAGCATAAAAGTAGTAGGTACAAAAAAGATTCTTAGTGACTGCACTTTTGTGCGATGCAAGCAATACCTTAATCAAAAGCATATGAGCAATCTACTAGATAATGTAGGTAGATACTTATTTACAACAGACTAGGCATGCGTTTTGCACAATCTCACCTGACGGAAACCGATAATGAGGCTGAAAGTGTAGCATGCTTACTTTAATTATTTAACATTATCAGTGATCTAAACAAAAAGATAAGTTGGCATGTATGTTTACTGATTTTTTTATTATTTTACTTATATATATTTTCATCAAATCCAAAAATAAATTATGCATAAAAAAATGTCTTAATTCAAACACAACATCAACATTAAAATTTTTAATACCTAGCCACTTTGGTTTTTAGTTGTATTTATAGCTAAAATAAGTCTACTTATGTATTTTGATTAAGGCCATCTAAAAATTGTTGAAATAATCTGTTTCTCTCACGTTGTATGCTATTTGATTCTTCAACAATACCTATTAATCTATCTAATTTATCTTCTATGATTTTCTGTCTATTTCTCATTTCTAAAGTGACTTTTCTGAAATCTGTGATTTTCTTTCTGGTATTTTTTTTTCTGGTTTCTTCACTTGGTCCGTTGGAGGTCTCTCCATTTTCGTTCTTGGCCTCAATCGCTGCTGGCTCAGCCATGGACAGTAATGCCTTCGCTACACTGTCAGTGGTACCTTCTTGGATCTTCTGTGCAATTTCGGGCTGGTACTCCCCGTTAATATTGTAAATCTGCTCAAAAATGTCAAAGTATGGCCATTTGACTACAGTAACCTCATTCCTATTACGTTTTTTAAGCAACCGTATGTATGTCTGCTTCAGATTCCTAAACTTTTTGTCACAACAGTCTGGGCTTTTACCCACTGCTGTAGCTATTTCAGTCCACACATTTTTCTTCTTAATTTTTGGAGTTCGAAATCTTTCTACATTTTGTAAATAAAGGTCGAGCATGAGACGGATGCTATCATGTTCCCAGTGGTCATCGTTCTCTTCCACAATTTCTGTGTCCATCTCGGTCTGATTCAACTGCATGAAAACTTCTTCCGTCTCTAGGTATTCTACCTCAGCAGCTGAAACATTAAATCTCTATTGATATATCTATAAGGTCTCCACGTTAACTGATACTTTGGAGCCATATTCAAATGCCAATTGAAGCAAATTATTCAATTTAAATGTGACCCAGGACTTAGTATTTTACAAATTACATGGTATTTACTGTATTTAATGGTCATCACTGTTAGGTACTGAGCAAGTTGATCAAAAGTACTCTATTATGGTTTAATAATTAAGCATTAAGTACATAAGTAAAACAGAAAAAAACTTACCACTCATCTGGAGTCAGCTCTTTCAATTAGTTTATATAATTTAATCAAACGTCCCGAAAATTAATTCCTCAAAAATGTATGTAAGTATTTAAAACTTTTCAGATTATCAACAAATCAAAACACTTCAAAATGAAAACATTTTCGTATCTTGCATCATTCAGCGGCGTAAGCGGACGTGAACAAAATGGCGCTGGACGACTCACGGCGAAAAGCGCTTTATAAACCAGCCAAGTAACGTTAGCTCTTCAAGTTGATTGTTTTACTATTCACGATGGGGATTCTACAGTTCCGAGTAATGCATTCGGGTCTGAATCTAAATATTGCTTTAAACAGTTGTAAAATCAATCCAATTTGCCATTATGTTGTAAATTGTGGAAACAAATATTTAACAAAATATATAGCTGAGACTATCTAAATTTATACGTATAAACACAGCATTTTGACGTTTACCTCGTACTATTATTTATTCTGTGCGTTTACTGCCCTGACAGCCTACTTTCATTGATAAGACCATGACGTAAATGATAACGAAAGGGATGCAAAGAAATCACAACCTTACTTCAATGCAGTAGAGTCGAAAATTACGCAGATAGGACACAAAGGACATGCCATGATTACCTTGATTTAAAAATTAGGTTTTGATTAAACTTAGGCAGCTTATAGTTATAAAAAGAGTAGAAAGTAAAAATTTGTAATCTAAATACCTCCGTCTGCATCTGGGATGGGTTTATAGGACGCGACGTGGTCGTCCTCTTTCACCTGGCCCCCATCTATGGACAGATGGTTCTTCCGTGGCTCCGACATGATTAATTAGAGACTTGTAGAACCGGTTCCGCAAGCGCGAGAAAGTCCCTTTCCCTTCAGTACAATACCAATTATCTCAAAATTAACTTTCACTATACAGCCAGCACTTGCATCAGCATCAGCCAGCCATCAGCCATCGCAAATCGAATCGAAATTCGAAACGAATGAATGAGATTGAGAATGATAATGAATGAACTCCATTCTGGAACGTCAAAAATGACTAAATGGGAAATCGGTAGAAATCAAGTAGAAATCATAGACATTTCTTACTGTCGTTGGGAGATATGCACTCAAAGTTCAAACATCGGTTTTGTACGAAAATCAGTATAATTTGAAATAAAAACCACCTTAAACTAGTACATACTGACAGATCAAATTGTCTTGAGCTGAGTTTAGATTTTGGACTATTTCTAAAAAGCACTTTTCAGAACTGTAAATTTTTTGTGCCTTAATATGCCACATCTATGTCCATTTTATAGGATTTTTAACATCAATATCTTTGATAAGAATCCTTGTTAAATAATTTAAACCAGAGTTCAAAGTACTTTCAAGTGTTTTATATACAAAGTCGGAAAAAGAATTGAAAATACTTATATAGAAAATTGATCTTTGCTGTGTATAAATAAGGAGCACTATCGTGTTTGCGAAAAAAGTACTTGGAAACGTTGAATTGAAAATAAAAATACTTGCATAAGAAATTGACCCGTGCGCTCATATATATAAAGAGCACAATTGTGTTTGCTTAAAAAACTTCGAAGCCTTGCAAGTTTTTTGTATGGGCGAGAGCGATGTTTTGGCCGGGATACGTAGTCACCTGCGAATGTCGTTTTTGGGAATGTCTATTCCTCGAAGTCAATTCATCGAATGCTTACACCCTCGAATGGTCGTTACTGCGAATGATCAAAATTACGAAGGTGCGTTTGCTCGAATGGTCAAAACTGCGAAGGTTTATTGTTGCGAACGGTCGTATGATCGAATATACAAATTTTCTACCAATTATAACCCAATAAAAAATAGTTTGCGTACTACCTACGTATGTAATATTGTAGTTAACAAGGTTCGCCGTTGACGGATACGTCAAGGAGGACATCATCATCATCATGTAATATTGTTGAAAATGCGTAATACTCATTTACAAAATGGATAGTTCGAACGGGACCTGGAAGGAAAGTACCCTCAATATTGAAGCTAGTAAATTTATTCACAGGAAACATTCGCTTATTTTTAAAAGTTCACACAACGCACAGCTCGCACTAGCGATGGCTGTCATTCACTCAGCAGGTAAGTTAGCCCTAATGAGGGGTCCCCGTCGAATCGTTCGGGATGAAGATATTTTTCCATGATATTTCAGCTTGATTTATTTAGTTTTCATGTGGAATAAATTGTAGTAAATGGAAAAACCCTGTCAAGGGTTTATTCCACATGACATGACATGAAAATTGACAAGAGCATAAAATATAAACCATAGAGCTTTACAAAGGAGGTACACTATACACTATAAAACCTACATCACCATCTCGTTTACTTCAGCTTTGAAACACTAAAATCCTCAGCAAAATTGGTCCATTCGTTTGGAACGATTCTCACCCCCGTTTTCTCATCCCCCTTCCCACCCTTCCCCCCATTATAGCTAAGAACCATCTCGTTTACCCCAGCTTACAAACATAAAAACTGCAGCTAAATCGGCCCACTCATTTGGAAGCTACGATTCTCACCCACCTTTTGCTTTCAATCAGGGCCCTATTTCATAAAGCGACATATCATAATAAAACTACAAATTTCAATCGAATACGCCAAACCTGGGTTTCATATATCAAACAAACACGACGTGACTGACTATTATCAGTCATCTTACATTTCACAATGCCAGTCATGCCAGTCATAGTAAAAAAAACTTACTACACTATTTTGATTAACCCACCAATGGTGGAGCTTCGGATCTCACATTGGTCACGACAATTCTACAAATCGGTGATCATTTGTGAGCAACCACCGTTTCATAAAAAGTTTTTCTCATGACTATTATTATTGTCAGTTGACTGCCGGTCACTACTATTGTTTTGTGATACATATTCAGTGATATTTTGACACGTCATTGAATGAATGAGCAGTTTTCCACTAGGCATTGTCAGTTTAATTCTTTCATCGTCAAGAGATGGCGCTCGAGTAACATTTGGTATTTACTCAACTGAACGATGTAATCGAAAGCAGGTAAAAACAGCTTTTAACAGTGAAAATACAAAAACTATAAGCGAATCAAACGAACGTCAAGTTGTTTGTGTAGTGAAAGTTATTTGTTATTTTTTATTATCACATTGGTAGTTTTGACATATTCAGATTTTATTTACCCCTTTATTAAAGCAGATAAATTAAATCCAAATAAAATGGTCCATTTTCTTTGTATCATTAGCTGTCATATCAAGACAGCTAATGATATGCTATGTCGTGTTGCTAGAATATCAAGAAGGTAGAAAATACTACCAATAAATACTATAAGTCATGAATTTGTTACAAAACTAACGCACAACTTGCTATTAACAAGGCAACGCAATGTCAAATCCGCCAGTAAGCGTAAATCAAAATCTTTGTTCATACCCAAGGAAGTTCTATGTACTTATAGAACTTCCTTGGTCATACCAAACTACAGTAATGTTACCAAAACAGTCGCCAACGCCATCTAGCGAGAGATAAATGATGCTAAAATGAAACTTGGAAAACCGCTCATTGTCGAGTTTTTATGAAACGCATTTCGATAGTTTGACTGACATTTGTCGATTAACATTTGTCAGTCTACTATAGTTTTATGAAATAGGGCCCAACTTGTCAATATCGCTATTATTAATGCTTTGGGATAGACTCGAAATTGCTGTGAAGAATGTGAAAATCTGATTCAAACCAAGTTCTATAATAGGGCCACTGGGCCCCAACCACAGAATATGGTTTCAATCAGATTGTCACTTTCTGCATAGCAATTTCGACTCTAACGCAACGCATTAATGAATTTGACAGATTGAAGCTGATATGATCAAAATTGAGTAATAGCGCTGCTGAGTTATCGAAAGGTTATGAATCGGGGGGCAGATTTTTAAACCAGGTTTTTGTTTGCCAGTACCGCGCGGCCCTGGTGCGGACCCGCAATGCTTGCAAGACTTTCAAAGTATTTTACTCACCAACTCGCTCGTTCGACTCGTCCGTTCTTAACTAATGGTGGCCATATACCATGTGCCTATTGTACAATCAGCATGACGCTGCAGGCTTGATCCAATCTGCAACAATAAGAATTGTCGTCTCAGTGGCGACATTGAAAAAAAAAACGTTTGAATATTTTCTCTTGTCGTGTGAAAAGCCCCCTTCAGATGCCTCTAAAATACAACTGTTGATAAATTATATATCTCCCGGTAAATTCAAGTACATAGACCGCTGCGAAAAATACACAGATGCCATAGAAGTACTAGAGACAGTATATGTGAAACCAAAAAGTGGAAAAAAAGTTCTGCCGATCCTTGAAGAGTTGATTTCGAAGGTTTCCAAGTTCAAAGTATTTAGAAAAATTGACTTAAAGTCAGTGTCCCATAAACACAATTAATAAACCTATGACAGCATTCGAAACAGCAGGAACCTTCGTCGTATACCTTTTGGAGTTACAAATGAAGTTGCTTGTTTTCAAAGAATCATTTATTCATCTTGCAGGAGTCAAATCTTGACGGTGTGTACTCTTATTTGGATGATATTACCGTCTGTGAATTGCATCACGAAGACCATGACCAGAAGTTGGCAAAATTCATGGAAGTAGCTGAGAAATATAACAACAACAACATCAACACCATCAACATGGAAAAATGAGAATTTTCAGTTAGGAACCTAAACATACTGGGATCTAACATTAATGATGGTGTGGTTAAACATGACAAAGACCCGTATAGCACCACTTCTAGAGATGCCGTGCCCCAAGATTCAGCTTCACTCAGACGTACTTTTCTCACATTATTCTAAATGGATACCTGATTTTTCGAATAAACTACAACCACTTATCAATGTAGAAGAGTATTCACTAAACACTAATCAGATTGATGCGTTCCAGAATATGATTAAAAATATTTTCAATATATTTTCATTCACAGTCGAAACAGATGCATCAGAACACTCTATAGCAGCATCATTGACTCGAAATGGAAGACCTGTTGCATTTTTCTCGCGAACACTTAATGAAAGTAACATAATGAAAAACACAGTGAAAATCCTGAAATTTAAATTGAATGGGTACACTACTTATAATTATATGCTAGCTACTGTGTGAAAGGGACACATCGACTGAAAAGTAAGTCTCACTCAAGTCCGATTTTCCTTAAAAAAATAATAAATAACGTTACACAGTTGTAATAAAGATTAAATTCATTTTTCCTCAAATGACGAGTAATCCTTCCTGTTACATAGTATACAACTTACTTGCCCTTACCTATACGCTCATAGCATTTCTATTGGTATTCTCTTTCTACGGAGCTGCAACATCTTCTGCGCTACTAGTGGTCAACGACTGTAAGAAATGTCGCTAATGGTAGATGCCATGACAGTTAAATTTGATATAGGAAAAGTGACTTTATTCCGTTGGGGTTTAGGGTCCTTTTCATTCTGTTTGGGAAGGATCATTAGTGTCAAAAGTTGCAAAATATTCAAAATGTACGGCTTGTTAAAAATGTACATTTTGAAACAGCCCACAACGCCATCTCATCATCTCGAACGCAAGGATTAGAGACATTTCTACCACAATGGGCCTGTGGCCCAATTACAGAACTTGGCTTCAATCAGATTGTCACTTTTTTCATAGCAAAATCGACTCTATCACAAAGCATTATTGATTTTCACGGCTTGAAACTATCATGATCAACATTACGTAATCGCAGTGATGTTCACATAAACGTTCGAGGACGCACGGATCACCCGCGCGTACACTCGAAATCGTTCACGGCGTCGTCCGGGCGTTCGCCTGGGTCATCCGAAAAATAGTAGTGGAGGGGAGGAATAGTATGAAACTGACACTTGACAGTTGTCAGTTGTATGTGGACGTCCAAAGTCGTTCACGATCTCCGGATGATCGAGCGATAATCGCACGGATGATTCGAGCGTGTAGGTGAACACAGCCATTGACCGCTAACCAATGCCAGCAGCCCGATTACAGAACTTGGTTACAATCGGATTATCACTTTTTTCATAGCAATTTCGACTCTATCGCAAGGCATTAGTGATAATATCGATACTGACAATCCGATTGAAGCTAAGTTATGTGGTTGGGCCCCCGGTCAATGGATTGTAGCCGCTCTACAAGGAAACCAAATGGTTTCGACATATTCTGCGCTGCGGCTGCGCTGCGGCACGGAAGTTGCGCTCCAGCCCACTTAACTTGAGATTTCTCAAATTTGCTAAAAGCGTGATCAAAATTGATAACTACGTTATGCCAGCGTAAGTGTTGACGGATTAAAACAATAACTTTCTACAGATTTTTAAATGTGCTCCGTCCGTGTAAAAAAAAACATAAAAAATATATATATATATATATATATATATATATATATATATATATATATATATATAAATATGTGATTATTTTTTTACATTTATGTATTTAATAGATGTATCAACAAAAGGTAGAAAAATAACTCTACGCTTTCAGACAAAAATTCTCAAATAAAATCTCAAAAATATCTATATATTGTTTAAAAAATAATTTAAAACTCATTTAATGATTTTAGCAAATCTAAAAACAAAAAAAAAATTGTACATTCCGTTTGGAGTAGAAACTATGGGGCCCTGGGGTCCGGAAGCACGGGGTTTTGTCAGGGAGATGTCCAGACGCTTAATAGAAACTACAGGTGACCAAAGAGCTGGCGCTTACCTCGGTCAAAAAATTAGTTTAGCTATTCAACGAAGTAACGTCGCCAGCTTTTTGGGCACCTTACTTGCAGACGGTGACCTAAATTCTGTTTTTTATTTGTAAATAGTTGTCATTTAAGATTTTGTATATAGGTAATTAGTTTTAATTGTAAGTTAGATATTTAGTTATAAATCCAAGTACATATGTGTACCTTTACATAGAACTGTTGACACGCTAATATCCGAAGTTTTTTATCGATAAGAGCAACGATCGATTTTATACGAATTTTCTACGAAACCTTAAAAATATATTATAATTACGTGCCACCCAGTGGCACCGAACCATTGGGGCGGTTTAAAAAATTGCCACTGAGTGGCGCTGAACCGCTTGGAGGAGTCAAAGAGTATGATCATACGTGTAATATTTATTACACATATGGTATCATGGTTCAATTAAGTAGGTACTACTATATATTATGTACTGTGGTACTACAATATCAGCGCTATGGCACAGAATAAATAATAGTACAAGTAGCTATGGTCATATTTCTGATTTCTACTTTCCCTGCGTTCGTGATGATGAGATGGCGTTGTGGGTAGCAAAGAGTATAAAAATACGTGGGCAGTTTCGAAATGAACTTTTTTAACAAGCCATTCTCTTTGAACATTTTCAACGCTTTTGTAATATTGCAACTTTTGTCTCTACCGATCTTTTCCAAACCGAATGAAAAACTACACTATTTCAAACAACATAAAGTCGATTTTCCTATATTAACATGTCATGTAAATATGCAAAACGAATGGTGATCGAAAACAGCAGTGCTATTACGCAATATTGATCATATCGGTTTCAAACCGTCAAATTCATGAATGCGTTGCGATAGAGTCAAAATTGCTATAAAGAAAATGACAATCTGATTGAAATCAAGGTCAGGGCCCTTCAGTGCTATTACGAAACATTGATTATATTGGTTTCAATCAGATTGTCACTATCAAGTGCATATAATGCAGTGCGATTGAGTCGAAATTGCTATGAAGATACTGACAATCTGATTGAAACTGATATGATTAATATTGCATAATAGCACTGCTGTTCAGAACGCTAGTTTTGCGCATATATGTCCAAAGCGAACGCCAAATGTGATCATTTTTAGCGTTTTTAACAGTTATTTTGTCCATTTGCATCAAAACAAACGACCTCGTCAATGGTGCAACGCCAAGAATAAGATATAATACAACACTGGATATTGCCACCTAGAAGAAATAATTGAAGGAGAGTTTATTGACCTTACGTATGTTTTGTATCTCACTCTGATGGCAATGGCATCCAAAATGGATATACTGACAAATCAGTCTTCTTCCACTTCGAGTGTTTCTTAGACAATGTCTGAGGATATACGAGCTATTTAACGGTGGTTGATCATGTATTGTGTAGTTAATTAGTTAATGTTATTTACATTAAGTAAGTACACAAATGCCATATTTTATATTATGCATTTTCTGTACTTATTTTTACACAATTCTATAAAGATCTGCTTATATTTTGATATAAAACTGTGTGAAAAACGTTTTTCTCATTGTGAAATGTCATCGTTTAATTATTTTATGTACTAAAATCTCATATAATTATATAAACAGTCGTATATTAGTTTGGGTGTCAAGAAGTAAACAAAAAGAGTATAATGACCATAATTTATAGATTGAGGCGGAATTTAGCGTGGTCAAGTGGTGTAAGTGGAGATTTAATTAACTCAATTTTTCATGGGTCCTCCGTTAATTAGCCTAGATAATGCTGGCTAAATTTCATGCAGCTTTTTTTTTTGCCAATTTTTTTCCTTGCGTTTGTCATATGTTCTTGAAAGTGAATTAGCACACGCAATCTTTATTTTTATTTGTATATTAAAGAAAATTTTATTGTTTTTGTTGGTTATTTTTTTTATCACATATTATGCATGTAACAAAACAGCCAAAATTATCTTGAGTTTCATTTGCATATATCTATTATTGCTTGGTAAATAAATATTGAGATGGTAATAGTAGCATGCATACAAATTATATCCCAGTCAATGATATTCTTTATATTAGTAAAATCTCATTGATCCCAGTAGTATCCTAAGTAAGAATAAAATCATTGTCATCCTGATGAAAGAGATGCAAGACACGTGATTTATGTCAAGGTATTTTTTTTGTTCCTCACTTTGTTCGTTTGTTCTTTTAGTGGCAAAAACCAGTGGTAGTATCTAGGGTGCATTCCTATTCACGATAATATCGATGTGAGCGATCACAGTCGTAATTTGCGTTCCGATTCAGATATCGCGCTCACGACAGTCGAGTGCTGCAGTTGATTCGGAACGCTCGTGAGCGTGATTACAAGATCACAACAGCATAACCACAAAATATGCTCAAAATACAAAGTATTACTCATGGGGAAAGTAGTCTATCTAAAATTTGACCAATTATCTATAGTAATTTTTGGAAAAATGATTGAAAATCACTCTAAACTGAATTCAAATAACAGTTTTCTTTGCAAACATCCGTCAGTCTGCCACTTTGATAGAAGCGCTCACGGTGATATAGGTTTGGGGCATGGTCGGTGTAATCGCAAAATGGCGGATGTAATGACGTAATCCGTGACGTCACAATGGATATCGTTGTCGCACTCACGGTAAATCGGTACGCGTGTTAGCGCGATAATATCGGTTTTATCGTGTCTCGGAATGCACCCTTAATATTCTTGTGCTACACTATCTGCAGTGCTATTACACAATATTGATCATGTTGGTTTCAATCCGTCAAATTCAATAATGCGTTGCGATAGAGTCGAAATTGCGAAGAAAGTAACAATCTGATTGAAACCAAGTATCTCTAAGTAGTCTGTGGTTCTGTAGCCGGGGGCGCGTTCACTTACACGTTCGAGGACGCAACCGTGCGTCCTCGAGCGTAGTAAGTGAACGCACCCCTGTGTTTCGGAAGAAATCATTCTATCGTAGTACATATCTCTACCTAGTCTGTGCATTCTATTTTGTTTTGTTTGTTTTTTAATGTACGTAGGTACGTACTTATTAAAATTATTCTTTTGCTTATAAATTCTGTGTTTTTTAATTTTCCTATGTTTCGTCCATTTTATTACAATAAGATTTAACTCAAAATGTGCTCAATACCAAAACCACCACCTCCACCGTCTGCACCAACTCTGTCCACCAAAATCACGACAAAAATAACTATGGAAGACATCAATAGCAACATTTACCAGATAGTGCTAAACAACCCTTTAGACTGCACTTGGGCTGAAGAAAACCCAGAGTTGCGACGGGCCTGTATAGTCTCTCGTGTATGCCTAGAAAACCCTCCATATCGACATGCATGTAAGAAGAACAAGTCTTTAATACAGGTTGGGCCTACTTGCGGCTTAGTTGCCCTGTCAATGCTAATAGATGAAAAGGTAGCTCCTGATACAATTCTAAACATAGCCAGAAGTTCAAGCTATACTAATCATGGAGAAATGCTGAGTTGCAAAGATATGGGCAAGTTGGTCAGCAAAGTATTCTTCTCAGCGGGAATAAGAAATATTGATTACTCTGTTAAGATGGGTGACCTAATGAATCCAGAAACAATTGAATGCTTGTTAGGTGATGGGGCTCTTCTTGTTCCGTATCCTTTTCAAATACATCTTTTATATTATGTTGCATGTCACTGCTTATCTGTTTATTGACCGAGCAAAGCATAAATTGCTTTGCTCGGTCAATAAACAAATCTGGATTAGTATGTATGTCAAAGTCAAAGTGTATGTAAATAGGCCATTGAGAGTCATAGCTATTAAGGTTTTTTTTTAAATATATTATACCAATTCAATAAATTACGTTAATTAATTATCCTTTGAGTCCTTTTTCATCTCCTTATTCAAAGTTGTATCATGCACAGGAAAAACTGGAAAAGGAATAGTAGATAACTGCATTGACTTCTTGCTGCACTGACTGTTAGATTGGAGACTGAGCTTCAGCGAAGGCTCTAAAATCCTCGAGTGCAGCAAGAAGTCTCTTCATCAAGTGTCAGTAATCTGCTTTTCTTTCCACTACAAAGTAATATCCAATTCCACCTAAAACATAAGCAGTATAATTTTCAGTCATATTGACTTTCAAAGTTGCACCAATTCCGTTGTGCTAACCAACTAACTCCATTCCTATAAAAATTATAGGAGTTGGTTTACCAACGTCACATTACTTTTTGATGGTTTTTGAATGGTGTTTATGTCAAAAGCTGATGGACAGTATGAAAAAACAGTTTGTTTTAAGATATAGGAACCGGCCAGTAATAGATATCTCACTGTGTGATGATTCACATACATTACGAAATGCGTTTGTGACATGGAGAGTTTGTTCCTTCCTCTCGGCCTGACAAACTGACGCCAACCAAAGGTCAGCATTACCTCAGTCGACATAGCTAGGTACATACATACCCTGGCATTACTTAATTAGCCTCTTTTGTTTTCCAGAACCATAATGCTTATACATATAATGAATTCTAACACACCAATGGGTATCCGAATGTAGTTGTACTAAGTCGTTATAACACATGTCCTGCATACCCTGTATGTTAAAATTACGAAGACAATGATAAACAGCTGGTGAGGAAAGACAGAGACGAGTTTAAAATTTTCGGATACTTGGTTGCTAGCGAATTAAGGAATATGCACTACATGAAAAATAGAAGAGCTCTGAAATGTAGCATTCAACGTCAAATGATTAATTCAACTTATTCAACTGTAAGAGACAATAAAGAATTATTGCGAGTAACTCAGAAAATGGATCCAGGCATCACACCTATTAAGATGATGAGGGAATTGGGCCTAGATAAGGCGTCATCCGGCCAATTGCACCTATTGCCCCCCCTCTGTATCCGCGCCTGTATTAGATCCCCATAGCATTCACCAAAAATGTATAAAAAATACTGTAACAGGATTTGACATATTTTTAATAAATTTGTATAATAAATCACCATATCTTTCACTGTGATTAGTTCTGTGGCTAGGTAACAAAGAATGTTGGATCCTTGGTGCAAAAGAATTCTACTACAAAGTCAAGTTTAGTTGCCCACACCGATTCGAATCCTGCAGTAGAAAACACCAGCATGGAGTAGTTACCACTACTATGTAATACGTACTAATATACGCAAGTATAAGTGTACGCATCATGGGCATACCACGTGACTAGGTAAGGGATAATCCACTATAACATGACTCACGACAACCATTAGAATAACATCTCTATATAGTATAAAACAAAGTCCCTTTCCGCGTCTGTCTGTCTGAATATCCACTTCTCCTAAACAATGAAACGTGTTTTGATGCGGTTTTCACCATCAGTTTTTCACGGAAGGTTATATGTATAATAAAACCTAATTAAGCTCTTATGAAAGTAGAAAAAAAAATAAGTAACCAAGTTGGCGAAAAATATATGTACATGGCTTACTTAGGCTAAACCTTAAGAAATACATAAACTAAGCGAAACGAGCGAGAACTTCACGCTTTTACTCCACTTTTTTCTAAATTACGCCTGTGCGAAGCCGGGGCGGGTCGCTAGATGACCGAGCGAGCGCAAAGCGCGAGTGAAGCGTCTCCGTTCCAGCTTGGGCAAAAATGCTTTCATATGTCCGGATCTCTGTTCTCTACAGGTCGCATTTCTCAACCGATCTAGATGAAACTTGGTATACAGGTTAAACAAATTTTTAGAATTCTTAAGTCATTGGGAAATTTTGATTGGGTACTTCCTCCAAAAAGGGACTACTGAATATCTCCGCCTTATTAGATTCGATTTCGATGGTTCTTTTTTTTATTTGAAAGTAACTTTAAATTGATCTCATATAAATTTTATGAAGATCTGATGAGGGTCTTTAGCATGATGAGCAGAATAGCACCTCAAATGCAGTAAATTTCTCGCTTTAAGGTTTCTACCAGTAGAATCACCCAATAAGTAGAGATTGATGGAGAACTTTGGTTATTAATGTTAGTTTTGCAATAAGGTTACTAGATGGCGCTACTGTGCACCTCTACATTGTTTACAAAAAAGTTTGTACGCGCGAGGTCTACAGCTCACAGAGCCACTATAAGAATATTAAGAACAACTATAGTACATACCTACAGAATTTCATATATTTTGCAGACTACACCCACCGTAGAGGGAGAACAAAGCGTAATTCAAAATCTTTGACACCCACAGATGCGTGTGAAACTTCATAACTTGGTGGCGCAGTATATCATTGTACCATGTTTTATAATGGCTCCTCTTCACGATCGGCAATGATCGTTACACGCGTGATCGTCTGTGATCGGCAAGGTAATCGAACGATCATCGTGCAAGCATCCACATGGTCGTCCGTGATCATTTATTGATCGGCAACCCTTCAAGATGGACGTGTTTATAGCTGCTGCTACCATTCATATAATTAAGCGACTTCAGAAAAGGAGACGGTTATATGTTTGATTGTATGTACGAGTATGTTGGTGAAGCGTCAATACCATACCTAATATTAAATCGCATATTATTACGATACATAATTAAGCTATGGAAAACCTTTGTACCTATTTGTAGGCGCCCGCTCTGATTGATATTTGTCGGGTTCCACCCTAGGCTTAAGAGATGGCATTAGCTGTCGCGACACAGAGATAATTTCAAATGTCGCGCTCGCCTATGATTGGCCCAGCAAAGGCTTCTTTCTCGAGAGGCTTCTTTCAAATTTCAAAAGCATATACGATATTGCCGTCGTGAACTCCGGTATGGCTGGTTACTAATACTGCCCTCGGACTTACAAATATAGAAAAAGCTTGATTTTCCTAAAAACTTTGTCACATATATATATACGGTGGGTGTTTGTGTCGAAATCTGAACTTTCTGGAAGTGCTGCGTATTTTTTACCATCCCTGGAGGCTGGAGCACCCTACCCACGACGCCGCCTGACTTCGAGACGCTTCTGTTCGGGTTAGTCCAAACTGTTCTACTATTTGTTCGACTATAGAACAGATAGGACAAAAAAAGTCCAAGAAGTTCTACTAAGCGGTATGACATATTGGATCCGAACAAATTGTGTATTTTCCGTCCAAGCTGTTTTATTATAGAACAGATTGGACAATAAAATACAAACAATTGTTCTACTGAGTAGGTAGTAAGACATTTTAAAAAGACAAGTGAAAAGTGACAGGTGTCAAAGTGGCAGGTGTCAAAGTGACAGGTGTCAAAGTGACAGGTGTCAAGTGACAGATGTCAAAGTGACAGCTGTTAAACATTAAACCGCTATTACCCGGAAACTATTGATCTTTGACTAGTAGTTTCTTTAAATAAGTGATAGATCTCATCGATATCTTCGTTTTAGATGACAGCTGTCAAACTTAAAAGGGCTATAACTCTGAAAATGTTGATCCTAGTCTAGTAGTTTCTTTACAGAAGTGATAGATCTCATCGACATCTTCGTTTTGGATGACAGCTGTCAAACTTAAAAGGGCTATAATTCTGACACAATTGATCGTAGCTCTTCCAGACAACCTTTGGATGGACAGTAATTGAAGAACAAGGAGTGCATTGAAATAAAATTCTATTAGGTACATTCTCTAACATCTTGGGATTTATGAACCGAATTAGATTAATTTTTTTACTCGAGTAAGAAGACCTCTAGTGTGGTACTGTATAAATTTCATTAAAATTGGTTTAGTAGCTATGAACAAGCTTTAATTTAATTCACTGTGTTATAATATTTAGGACTGGATTGCAAGTCAATTTTGAACAATTTAAGGACGTCTAAAGATGCTGAAGATTTGCACAGGGGTGTAGTTGTGATGACAATTAAAAAAACTACAGTAGTAGTAGTAGCAGTAGTAATCAAAGGAACTACACAATCGGATGATGGAATCCCTTCGACTTTGGGCTCATTTGGTTTGTCTTGATGAGTTCTCTAGTTTTATGTGGTATCCAGGGTCTGATGATGGAGCCGGAAGGTAGTATTAGGTACTATATATACTATACAGGTACTCAATAGCAAAATGATGGAACCCCTACGAGTTTGGGCTCATTTGGTTTGTCTTGATGAGTTCTCTGGTGTTATCCAGGGTCTGATGATGGAGCCGGAAGGTAGTCACAAGAACTCAACAACAAAATGATGGAACCCCTTCGAGTTTGGACTCATTTGGTTTTTGTTTTGATGAGTTCTCTGGTGTTATGTAGTATCTAGGGTCTGATGATGGTGCCGGAAGGTAGTCACAGGAACTCAACAACAAAATGATGGAATCATTTCGAGTTTGGGCTCATTTGGTTTGTCTTGCTGGGTTCTCTGGTGTTATGTGGTACCCAGGGTCTGATGATACAGCCGGAAGGTAGTCATAGGAACTCAACAATCAAATAATGGAACCTCTTCGAGTTTGGTTTCATTGGGTTTGTCTTCATAAGTTCTCTGATCTAATGAGGTATCGCAGGTCTGATGATGGAGATGTAGTCATAGGAACCCATTACCACCATGAAATGATGAAACCCCTTCGAGTTTAGGCTTAAATGATTGGTTTCGATGAGTTCTCAGGTCTTAAGTGGTGGTACTACTGGTGGTGTCTCGTAAAAGATTACTTTAAAAAAGGACACATGCTTAGTTATAGCATTTACAACTTATAAAATCCATTTGTTTTGGGTTTATGTTTCCTCATATCTACGAGATGTGTAACCATTTTTTTAAAGAGTTTCATTTCATTCCAGTGAAAATAAGAAAGAGTTTTTTTGAAGGCGGTGTACAAATAATCATACAAAGAAGGAATACAAATAATCTTTTTTTTATCATTTCATAATCTATACTTATAATAAAACTGTAACGGGTCCAATTATGTACATTGAAATAATTTTGTTTTTTTTGGGCCTTACTCTATATTCGATACTGAAGCCAAAACTGTTTTTTATTTTATTTTTGTCTGTCTGTCTGTCTGTCTGCCTGTATCTTGGCTAGGCATCACGCCGAAACTACTGAATGAATTTAAATTAAACTTGGTATGATTTGAGTTCATACTACGAGGTAGGACTTAGGCTACTTTTCATCCCGAAAAATGAAAGGGTTCCCGCAGGATTGGGGTTAAAAGTTATTTCAAAAAACACTTACCACTCTAAAACTACTAGACGGATTTTGATGCAACTTGGCACAGTCATAGTTTATATGATGGGTTAAAATTGAGGATACTTATTATCCCGAAAAATAAATAGTTCCTGCGGGATAATGTCCCAAATTCTGTAAATTAAAGATATTTATAAAATTTTTTTGGGGGCCGTTCTATATTCAATATTAAAGCCAACACTGTATTTTTTTTAATTTTTGTCTTTCTCTCTGTCTGTCCGTCTGTCTGTCTGCACCTTGGAAGTGCATCACGCCGAAAATACTCAATGAATTCAAATGAAATTTGGTATGATTTCAGTTCATACTTTGATGTAGGACATAGGATACTTTTCATCCCGGAAAATTAAAGGGTTCCTGCAGGATAGGCGTTGAAAGTTATTTAAAAGAACACGTATCACGCTGAAATTAATGGACGGGTTTTGATGCAACTTGGCACTGTCTTACGTTATATGATGGGTTAAAATTGAGGACACGTTTTATCCCGATAAGTAAAGGGTTTCTGCGGGATATGGGTCCAAAGCTATGTTAATATTTAAGTAATAAAAAATATGTTTTGGATGGTTCTCTATATTCGATACTGAAGCCAAACTGTTTTACTTTGTCTGTACTGTTCTGTTTGTCCGTATCTTGACCACGCATCGCACCCAAACTACTAAAAGAATTCAAATGAAAAAAATGCTCTTGGGTGCTTAAAAAAGGTATTGAACAAAAATTTTTTTGTTGATCGTGTCTTTCTTTCTGTTTCTCTGTATGATTGTTTGTTCACTCATCACGTAAAAATTACGCGACCGATTGTAATGTAGTTTTCATTGTTCGATAGCTTAGGGTTTGATTTAAATTTGGTGTAATTGGTATCTCAATCCGGTGAGTTAGAAGCCGAGCAAGTGATAAAGTATTTTTGACGGCTGAAGAAATGTGGTTCAAATGTTGGTACATTGGTCCTGGAATTATGGTTATTATGGTACTTTGTGAAGAAAACACGTGTGCGAAGCCGCGGGTACAGCTAGTTATATATATTTATGTATTCTGTCTGGTTGTCTGGAAGAGATAAGATAGCCATAAGACCGATAAGACCGCCCATTGTCCCATATATTTTGTATAATTGTTTTAGTTATTATTGTAGTTTTGTTCTATGTGGTTTACAATAAAGAGTTATCTATCTATCTATCTATCATATAATATGAACATATAATGATACAAGAAAAACCAACAAAAAAGAAGAAAACTAAGGAATTTAAGCAACATGACAACATAATATTAGCTAAACTTCCAAGTAAAACCTTCACTTGACATTTAAAAACTTCCAAAGACGGCGCACGCTGTATAGAAACTGGCAATTTGTTCCACAGACGAACAGCTTCGACCGTGAAAGAACGTCCGTAAAAAGTGCTGCAATGCAAAGGTAGCTTGAGGGTGAGCTTAGGAATTACAGCATTTGCAGCTTGTACTATTAGTTATTAAGTGGCTATAAGTAGATATATAAACGTATGTCGAAACGAGCCATCAAAATATCCCTCCGTCCACTTGATGGCTCCTGTGTACTTGAAGCCACCGAGCAAATTAATTCCATATTGGAGCAAATGTCATTTTCGTGGACCCTGCATTACATTGACCAATAGATATTTCGAGTACAAAGTACTAGGCTTTGATTATATACCTGTCTAGTCCAGGTATATAATCAAAGGTACCAGGAACCTTTTTGAAATAATAAGAAGTTGATTTTGGGATAAAATGCAAAGTCATTCAGAAAAGAAAATACGTTACCGACTCAGCTCACAACTGATTGTGAAGTGATTTTAATCGCTATCATTTTTTACCCCTGTTTGATTCATTCACTCCTAATAGAAGATCCAGAAAGCAATGAATCCTTAATTCAGACTCAGTTACGACGCAGACGTGAACCATTCACCAGCCCTGAAGAACGGCCACACCGCTCACTGGTGCCTTGTGAGTGGAATCATCCTTGTAGATGCACCAGAAATCGCAAGCATCGCTGAAAACGTATACGTATTGAGCAGGCACGGGAAGTCCAAGTTTATCTCTGCTTGGAAGTTGGCAGAACTTGCAAAAAGTAACATGAATCTGTGGGAGTTCTCGCCTAAGAAACAAAGTGACGACTTGGAGTACGTGCAGCCTGACGGTGGGTTGGGAGGGGAAAATGGCTTACGAGGACAATATTTGTTATTTCGTTGGTCCTAACATAATGTTAGTGAAACGGTGTTCACTTTGTAGTTATAATTAAGTGATTGTTGTTGTGAATAATTCTATTGCATCTAGGTTTTGTTTTTATTATCATGTTATTGAACTTGTTTTAAATTGTTGCTAGGGAAAGCTAAGTGATGTCTAGCAAAATGGCTTAAGTCAGGGCACTAATGATTATTTCGTTGCTCTTAAGATAATGTTATTTATTAGTAATTGTTGACTAGTCTTAATTCTAATGCATCTAGATTTTGTTTTGTTGTATAATATATTATGATATTGTTAACAGGGGAGTCAATTTATATAATAATAATATTTTATAAGAATTTTTAAATGAAATAAATTATTTTGATAAAATGCAATATTTTATTTGTAAAATAATTACGATACATACCATGTTAAATCAACCTGTGTTAATAAATTTAAAATTCTCTAAAATTAGGTTTACACGTGTCAAACTGGATAACCTATTCTGAAGATGCACACCTAAATCTAATTTTGAATTTAGTTGACTTAATTTACTCAATTTAGGTTTAGAAAATTAAGGTTTAGGTGACACATATAATTAATAATGTGTCATACTCACGAAAACTTTATTTATGTTTAGCCATTTTTATAGATATTAAACATATTTGTGATGTTTCGCTGATTTTATTCGCAGTGTTTAGGTAACTATTCATAATTAATTAAATTTCATACGCCTACGTCTGTTGCTTCTGTTGCTTGCGTTGCTTCTGTGTCTGGTAACAGAGAAAAGTTTTATTTAAAAGGCAAACCAAGTTATAAAAAATAATAAAGTTTAATTCTTTGCAAGTCCTAAGTGTAAAATGGAACTTTATAGGCCTTACTACAAGATCTACTTTAAAAATATATTAAATATATGCTTAAAATAATTAATTATTGCAAAATAATTTTGAAACATACCAGGAGGTAGAGGACATCCCTCCTGTTCGTTTCCTTCAGCAGTCGTCTTGTTGTCAGGCTCGCAGCACCCGAACAGAGTCTCCTCACAAGGTTCGGTGGGACAGCCCTCCTTCCTTTCACCCTGCGCTGGAGATGTTCCGTCTGGACAGCACCCGTAGAGGGACTCCTTGCAGGTATGCGGCTTAGGACAACCTGGAGAGATGTTACATAGCTCAAACTTGAAATGGGGAAAATAACATTGACGAGCTTTTGGACCTGTGTTACTAGTTATTCTTGTGCCACGGTATAGGTAGTCCAAGAGAACGTACCTTCGTCAAACGGTCCCAGAGCTGACCTATTGTCGGTACAGCATCTTGTGCCACGGGATAGGTAGTCCAAGAGAACGTACCTTCGTCAAACGTTCCCAGAGCTGACCTCCTCTTGTCGGAACAGCATCTTGTGCCACGGTATAGGTAGTCCAAGAGAACGTACCTTCGTCAAACGGTCCCAGAGCTGACCTATTGTCGGTACAGCATCTTGTGCCACGGGATAGGTAGTCCAAGAGAACGTACCTTCGTCAAACGTTCCCAGAGCTGACCTCTTCTTGTCGGAACAGCATCTTGTGCCACGGTATAGGTAGTCCAAGAGAACGTACCTTCGTCAAACGGTCCCAGAGCTGACCTCCTCTTGTCGGAACAGCATCCGAACTCAGACTGTACACAGGACCTTGGCTTGCACTTATTTTTGATGCCCTCTTCAGGGTTCTCTTCTTCCTGCTCTACGTAGTCCTCGTCGTCGTTTGCCGGCGTCGAGGATACATCTCCTGGCTGCGGCTTATCTAGTATACACATTAACTTGTAAATTAATCATAATTATATAATACTGCCTGCATCCCGCGGTATGGGTTATTCCCTTTCTCCCCACCAGCTTTGTCTCACTAATGGGGAGAAAGAGAAAAATAAAAAATGTATGGCCTTTCTCCCCACTATGGAATATATTATTTGATAGTGGGGAGATAGGTAATAATCGAAAAAGTATTATTTTTCTCCCCACTACGCAATCCTTGACCCTTGCTGAAAATAATGTTTGCTTCATATCAAGTCTATTGGGACATTATACTATGGTAAATTTGGTTATTCGCTTTCTCCCCACTACTATGATAAGTATATTTTTTGATTCCATAGTGGGGACAAAGAGAATACTTTTTGATTAATACCTTTCTTCCCACTGTCAAATAATATATTCCTTAGTGGGGGGGGAGAAAGGCCATACATTTTTTATTTTTCACTTTCTCCCCACTAGTGGGGCAAAGCTGGTGGGGAGAAAGGGAATAACCCCGCGGTATCACCCGCGCGGATGATGATGAAAGGTATAAGCTATCTCCATTCCAAATTTCATCAAAATCCGTTCAAGGCGTATAATCGCTATGTCACACGAAATCCTTTGCAGAAAACGTATGACATATTACGACAATTCGCGAACAATTCCGCACGAAGATAATCGTAACGCGACGCGTTATGTGGCTGGATCTGCATAGCGAATAACGGCCCTGCTGATTTAGCACACGCTAAAATAGCAGGGCAGGGCATATTTATTACTTCTACTACATAGTGCTATTATTTATTCTGTGCTTCTCCTCGAAGTAACAAACATACATATACACTCACATACATATACACTCACACACAAACTTTCGCATATATATTATTAGTAAGACAAAAATAATTCCTGTCTGATTCACATATCAACGCACAGCCAAGCCGCAGGTCGTGGCGAATGTATCTGTAGAATCTATCTATCTATACTTATAATAAAGCAATAGGAACGAAGAAGATAATTAGAAGAAGAATACAAAGAAGATAATTAAAAAAGAAATGGTCTAGGGTACATAAAATAAGCTACTGAACAAGAATATAACATTTTAAAAGTTCGTGTCTGTCTGTTTGTCTGTCTGTATGTTTGTTCGCGCATCACGTAAAAACTACTGGACCGATTGCGATGCGGTTTTCACTGTTGGATAGCCTATATTTTGACTTAATAACTGGGCTGCTTTAATCTCAATCCAATGAGCAAAATATTTTTGAATTACATTTTTTGACGGACGGATGGAATTTTAATCAAATGTTGGAATATTGGTATTTTAGGTTCTGGAATGGCACAGAGCAAATCTATCAAATCTATGCAAATCTACAAGTTAGATCGAGACCAAAGATTGTATTTAAAATTTAAACCTATTTTCGTCTAGAAATTAACAACCAGAAAAATAAGTTTTGAAAACTAAAATATGTTCTAATCTAGTAACTACGAGATATGTTTTGAAACTTCGAAAATCTATTATATTTTCTGTGTTTAAATGGGAGTTCACTGGCACTTGCGTCTCTTAATCTGCTTTGTGTCTATTGGACAAAAAGCACTAAAGCTGCCGGATTTGTCATTGGTTTCTCAGAACAAGTCATTAACCTGTTTCCGGGAAACCAACGGCATCCCGTCGGTACAGGTACAGTGACGTCACGTCTGCTGCTACATTAGGTACAACTACTAGATGACGGCACCGCCTTGTAACTCTAGCAGATAGTCATCGCGTGAATTCTGGACAAACTACAATCGTTTCTATACCTTTGCCGCAAGGGCTAGTTTTGCAAGACTGCCTGGAGAACAGTATCACATCTGGATCGCAGTCGTCCGCCGGCTCTCCGCCTCGCAAGCACATCGTGTACCGGTACTGCTCGCCATAGTACTCCCCGGTACACTGTGGAGGAAAGACAGTTCCTGTTACGTACACGTGCCCTTCATAAGCACACAATAGCCAATACAATACAATAGCCTGGGAACAGACTGGCTACCAGGTAGTGGCGACAGTTGAAGTCCAGAGGACAAAAGTAAAGGTATCACCACTGAGATTGGTCAAAATGTGTGGAAGGGCGTGGTTTTGGTAGGTTGAGGACTGATAAATTAATGCTTTTATTTGTTTTTGGAAAGGATTTAACCACTATCTTGTAACGATGTGGTCTAAGGTTGTAAACACACTATGCCTAGAATGGGACAGCAACTGGAACACCTTGAAAGAGGCTGGGAGACAGATTTTCTGCTTGAGGATGGTAGCTGCACTAAAGTGCTCTAACCTACCACCATGGCACATGATACAATGACTCACTGAACTGACTCGCAAACTGGCCTCGTGTCCGGCGTGCATGAAAGATAACACAATGGTTTTGGTAAAGCCTCAGTGCGCAAGTTGCAATATGTGAACGAGAGAATTGACCAAGCTATATGTACACGTTTGCGACTGGGACGAGAAGTCATCAAATTTCAATCCAGTGGCTTTCTATGCTGAAGCATTTTGGGTTACCTATACAATACAATAACACTTTATTAACACACTGTTAAACACAAATTTCAATAATAGAAATAACAAAAACAATAGGTACAATGGGCGGTTTTATCGCTCATAGCGATCTCTTCCAGATTCATAAGTTTCTTTACAAATTTAATGTACTTAAATAAAAATAAATAAATAAAATATACAATAAACTACACAGTAATAGTTACTTAAATATTATGTTAAAATATATACACATAAGTAATCATAAACTTACATACATATAAAAGTATAATAATACACACAACACGAACAACTAGGAACGAAATCAAACACTCGCGGGTTCGAATCCTGCAAGGGGCAATCATTTGTGTGATGAGCAGAATTATTTGTTTCCGAGTCATGGATGTTGATATTCGTATTTATTTATGTATGTTTATCCGTTATCTAGTGCCCATATTACAGTGTATCCTATAACCCTATGTCAGGTTATATATATATATATATATATATTTATATTGACTTACTTGCAACCCTGGGTTGACGTAACATCTCGGAATCAAGCTCCGTGTTCTAAATTTAATAAAGTGCATTTATTTGGCCTGTGCGTCTTGGAGTTTAAAGTGTCTGCGTGAGGGACGAGCGAAGTGTTTCTGCCATTTGTACGTATAAACGGTGCCCTGAATCGTATTAATTTGGTAAATACAGATCGTATTTTTATACCCCCGACCGGTAATCGGCATTTTCCAGTTTTCCCGGGGAAACTTACAATTTTCCGGGATCAACAGTCTCCTATGTTGGTCTTCATATTGTACAGTACCTATTTACAAAGCTTCATCATAATCCGTCCAGCCGTTATCATGTTAAAACTCCCCAAACAAACAGACGTTTCACTTTTATGTATTGGTGTGGATACACTGGCTGTCTTTATTTTCTCTCTATCTTTATACAAAACTATTTTTTCATTTATATGTGAAATAGGTACAAATCAACTCTCTCAATATCAAATTGCAAGTTTTTTTCCCTTACGACCCTCACGAGCCTGAGTATTTCGTCGGTACACTCTCCTTCGGCCCCTTGAACACTCAAGATCCTTGACCTACGACAAAAATGGTTCATGTATCGACGATATATTGATTGCCTACTAGAGAAAGTAACTATATTGGTAAAACTTTACCGGTCGCAATAAATAGGTACTGTTTATAAAAAATCGAACGAGTGAAGAGATTACCCTCGTTTGGCGAGTATTTCGAGTTGTCAAAATCTAAATTTCACTTTGACAAATCGAGTCCCTATATTACACGGCCAGTATTACGAGACCAAATAATGTACAGCCAATAATACGCGACCAATATTATGTGGATTGGCGTCGTAATATCAGGGTGTACATTATTTGGTTGCGTAATATTGGCCGTGTAATATCACCCCGTGCTGATTTTGTACTGGCGATAATACGCAACCAGGATTACGAAGCCAAAATATGTACATGTAATAACAGGGTGTGCATTATTGGTTGTGTAATACGGGCCGTACACTTTTTGTATGGGCGATAATGTACAGCCAATATTACGTGTACATCACAGATTAAAATATAGAAATGACATGGTCAAAGCCTCGTTTGCAAGTTCCAGTTTCGTTTTACCACAGATTATGAATCGCAATTGCTCCAGCGCTGCGGGAAGTGCTGCCCCTCCGCCCTTGCGTAACAAAGCACAGGTACCAACGCTCGCCTCCGCAGCTTCGGCTTTTTAGTCGCCTTGGGCGACCAGCCTCCGCCGCTCCAGCTCACCCTGGTACCAGCACTTTGTCACAGCGGACGGGGGCTGCACTCCCTCCGCGCCTCCGGCTTTTTAAAAACACTAGTGTAGGGCAGACAAGACCACGTGGAGTCGGGGTTGGCCGATTCGGTTCTGTGACAGTTTTTTTCATCTTGACACTCGCCTACACAAACGAGGCATCAAGGAGTGATTCTAGCTTTGTCTATGGTTGGCTTCGTATTATTGGCCGTGTAATATTGGTCGTACAAAATCGGCACGGGCTGATATTACGTATCCAGTTGTACACGTAATATTGGTCGCGTAATACTGGCCGTGCATTATCAACCCGGACCGATTTTGTACGGGCAATAATACACGGCCAGTATTAGCCGTCCAAATATTACGAATCCATGTACACCTAATTTCTGGCCGTGTAATATTGGCTGTACAATACTGGTCGTATATTATTTTGGTCGTGTAATATCGCCTCCCGACAAATCTGTCACTAGATAAAAGTGTTACCACACCTTGCACATTTTACCAAATTTTGGGGTAATTATTGTTACATATTTTCTGATAGAAAAATGCAGCGTCGAAAAACAAAAACATGCGCAGCCTGCAATATGCAGATAGTAGATAAAAATATAATAAGCTGCAAGACGGCAGATTGCACCAATATCTTTCATCCATCATGTGTTCCGTCCTTTACGGCTGACCTAAAGGAAACTTGGCAGTGTCCTGAATGCCAATGTTTAACAAAAAAAGGCGGAGATAACTCACATACACCGGTTAGAGGTTCTTCCATTGAAAATGCCCCAATAAAGGATAAAATCCAACGGTTAATTTGATAGAAATAGACTCCACCAAGTCTGAGATTGCTGAGCTAGCGGCGGAATTTCGTCTTCTTAGAGAGAAGCTTGTCTCTTTAAAGGCTCAGCTGGTAGATTGACTCATAGTGAAGAGCGTCTTGACCAATTTTCGAATTCTGATGGCTGATTTTGGTACTAGACTGAAGGCCGTAGAGGACCAGATGCCGGAAGTAACGGCTTTGAACAACAAAATCGATCAACTACAGGATCACCTAAACTCTCAGTCACAGATGACTTTAAAAAATGAAATTCACATCATCGGACTCCCGGAGCATAAAAACGAGAACCTATACCATTTAGTTCTTACTACTGCTACAAAGATTGGTGTCGAGCTCGCCGAGTCCGATATTGATTGTTTCTCGGGCTAGTGTTGTCCGTACTGATATGCCAGAATTCAAACAGCTGCCAAGACCATTGGTGGTCCGATTCATAAGGCGTGCCAAGAGGAACGAATTAATTAAAAATGCAAAAGTTCGCCGCAACCTGCAATCTCAAGATTTAGAGTTTAATGGACCGCCACAGATGATTTACATCAACGAACGCCTTACTCGCGAAAATCGTTTACTTTTTCGTGAGGCAAGACGCCGCGCCATTGAAGCCGGCTTCAAGTACTGTTGGACGAACAATGGTTTTATTTACATTAGGAGAGGAGAACGATCTGGAGCACTTCTCGTTAAATCTCAAGAGAACCTCGCCAGATTGCTGGGCCCTCGGTTACACCACAGCAAACTAGTGTTCTGCAGCCTTGCAATATAATTTGTTGTGTTGGATTACCTTTTTTGTATTTTCTTTGTCATTTGATTTTTCAGCGCTGCATTTGGGCTACTTGGTTTGATGCAATATGTCTGAATCCTTTTTTTCTTAACTTACATACTTTGAACATTAAGCTACTTATAAATTTTATTTTCGTTGTAGTTTCTAAGATAATCTTGCTCAGCACTGAGTGTATGTCCGTATCTTATAATACCATCATCACTAATCTTCCTTTGTCTAATTCAACTTTGAATGGAGAAATCTAGAATTGTTATTTATGGCTCTTTTATTTGACAGTCTATCGCTTGTTGATTTAATTTACATGTTGAAAGATCATTTCAGTTTTAATAATGGTTGATTTAAATATGCTTAAAGACATCGATACGTCTGAAATTAACTGTCAAATAATTGAATTTCCAGAACAATATAATGATATTCTCTCTACTATTGCAATGCCTAATTTAAAACTTCTCTCACTTGATATTAGAAGTTTACAGCGCAATTTTAACAGTTTTTTGGTTATCTTGACACGCTTAAATATAAAATTTGATTTCATTATTCTCACAGAGTGTTGGATACATGAGGACCCTGTAATTGGTCAAATTGATGGATATACATCATATCGTACAAATACATTCATTAACCAGAACGGAGGTGTTGTTGCTTATGTCAAAAACTCTTTGAATCCAATCGTTCTTGAACCTGTCTTTGAAGATGCAAATTGTCTCTCTATTAGTATTAAGAATAAATTTACTCTCTTTGGTATATACAGGTCACCTTCTTTTCAAAATATTGATAACTTTCTTATCTCTTTGGAAAGAGTGGTAAGACACCAAATATTCCCCGTGTAAAGTTATAGTCGGAGACATAAATATTGATATTGTTTGTGGTAATGACGATGTTTCAGTGTCGAAGTAGTTGTGTCTAGTTGCAGAGCTGGGCCTTACCTCGGCTGTTGATAAACCTACACGCAATATAATGGTATCAGGAAATAATAAGGTAGTTTCTCTTGTTTGTGTCAGTGATGTTACCGATCACGATATGATTATGGCGAATATAGCATTAAAACTGCCTAAAAAAGATGTTCCGAAATTTTTCACAAAAACAAATTATCACGCAATTTTGACTGAACTTGAATCACTTGATTGGTCTGTGGTCACTTCTGAAAAGAGCGTTGACATAGCTGTGGGCAATTTTACACAAATGTTTGATCAAGCTATTAAAAAGCATAGTTGTCGGATACTATTTAATAGATCTAAACACTTTATTGAAGCATGGATGACTCCTGGTCTTATCAGGTGCTCTAGACAAAGAGATAAGCTTCATCTTGAAGCGAAAAAGAATCCTAAAAATGAGACAACCCAGATAATATTTAAACGTTACAGAAATTTTTACTGTGAACTTATTCGTAGATTGAAAAAAGAACACAAAAGAAGTATTTTGGAAAATGGTAAAAATCCTAAAAGACTTTGGAATACAATTAAGAAAATAACCCACACTAAACCAAATCAAAATTCGACAGGAGAACTTACCAAAGTAAGAAAAAATACAATAGAATCTCTGGACTACTGTAATGATTATTTCTCAAAGGTTGGTCAAAATCTTTCAAATAAAATATTGACAGGATTAAACGAAACTCAAGAATCCTTAGCTTTAAAGGCCACTGTAACAGCCTCGCCGCTAAATTAATTCCTTTTTTCTTGCTCCAACTGATGCATACGAGATAGACGAAATAATAAAAAGTCTGAATTGCGACAGTGCACCGGGATCTGATGATATAAGAAATAGTCTTATTAAAACTGTTAAAAACGCTATACTATTTCCATTAGTACATATATGCAATTTAAGTATGGCGGAGGGTACATTCCCAGATCGATGGAAGTTAGCAACAGTCGTGCCTATTCATAAAACAGGTGAAAAAAAGTTTTCCTAGTAATTATAGACCTATTTCACTTCTTAGCTCCTTCTCGAAAATATTAGAAAAACTAGTGAATAATAGACTGGTATGTTTCTTGGAAAAAAAACAACTTCTCTCTAATAGGTAGTTTGGTTTTCGCAGAGGGAAATGTACTGAACATGCTGTAGCATTGCTGTCTGAATTAGTGTCTAATCATCTAGACAATGGTAGAGCCTGTGTTGGAGTCTTCTTAGACTTAGAAAAGAGTGGTGTACGGGGTTTGACGTTGAGCTGGTTCCATAGTTATTTGGAAAAAAGAAGGCAGTGTGTTAAAGTGGAATCCCATCTTAGTAATTATAATTTTATAAACTTTGGCGTTCCACAATGGAGTATTTTAGGTCCTAATTTATTTGTTTTATATCTGAATGACATTACCAATCTTAACATTTCCAATGCGGAGATAATTTCTTGTGCGGATGACACAGCTATTATATTTCACAACCTAGACTGGAGTAATGTTTTTAGTTCGGTAGAAAGTGGTATGTCTAGCATTGTAAAATGGTTAAATTATAGCCTGCTCACGCTTAACGCTTCGATAACTAAATATTTATGTTTCAACAAAACTGCCGCTTCTGAACCAAAATCTATAAATTTTAATAATATTACCATACACAGTTGCTCGCATATTTTGGACTTTTCAGGTTCCGTCAAACCATGTAATTGCGTTTCCTTAAGCAGAGTGAGAAATCTTAAGTACCTCGGTGTCACACTGGATGACAAGTTTAACTTCCTGAGTCACATTACAGTTACTGCACAAAGGATTCGGAAGTTAATTTACCCGATGAAACTTTTGAGAAATGCTGCAAACTAATCCTTACTTAGGACGGTATACCTCTCAATCTGCCAACTGGTAATGACATATTGTTTGTCAGTTTGTGGCGGTGCCGCTATAAGTAAAATAATTGCATTGGAAAGATCTCAAAGATCTCTTTTAAAGGTGATGCACTCAAAACATTATCGTTACCCTACTGAACAACTTTATATGGAAAGCCAGGTATTGAGCATTCGTAAACTATTCATAACGATCATTGTGTTAATAAATTCTGGTAGTCTAGAGAATTTAATTTAAGAATCTTCTGAGCGCAAGAAATTTTAAAATTCCTGTACATAAAGTAAATACAGCATTTGCCCATAGACTGAGTAATTTTCTACACCCCTTCATATATAACAGAGTCAACAAACTATGTCACATTAAAGAAAATAATATCAGGGAAGTAAAAGTTAAACTTGAGATATGGCTTATGACACTTTCGTACCGAGACACGGAAAACATCTTAAAAGTGGTTCACTAATTGTATAATCCACTATTTGCGCACAGACAAATAAACAGGATAAATAATAAAAATAGATCTTCTCTATTTGTCTACATCATATTTTAATATGTTAATGTGTTAAGTCGTTTGAATATATATATGTACTTACTTAGTTCAGTTACTTTTATTGCCTAGGTGTTAGTCACCCATTTTGACACATGTAAAATTAATGTAGGTATAATATGGCACCCACGAAACAGGCCCTCGAGCCTAGTGTGGGATGTTATCGGGAGTATGTATTAAGTTATTTTTACCACCACAATGTGTTTTTTTTCTTTATGTATTTGTATGTAGTACCTAATTTTCATTGTGTTTTTTTTTGTATGTATATATATAAAATCTGGAATGCCCTTCCAGTCGCCATTCTATATATATATATATATATATATATATATATATAGAATGGCGACTGGAAGGGCATTCCAGAGGCGCACAGCTTGGACAGTAAACGAGGACTCATAGAAGGAAGTAGTGTGTACTGGGGTAAGGAGAACTGAGATTTCTGGTGATCTTAAAGACAGGGAGTGAGAGGAATGCAGAAGCTGGAATCGTTCCTTGAGATAGAGGGGAGTAGAAAAGTTGAAGAGTATGTTGTAGAGAAGAAAGATAATGTGAGTATAATAAAAAATACAAAGGCGAATAGGGAGCCACTTGAGCTTTGTACGAATAGGGAGCCACTTGAGCTTTGTACGAATAGGGAGCCACTTGAGCTTTGTACGAATAGGGAGCCACTTGAGCTTTGTACGAAATTCCGAGTCATGGTAGTATTTTTGGGAGACCCAAAATAAACCTTACAGAGAAGGTTTGAAGACGCTCAAGCTTGTTCAGCTGCTCCTCTGTAATATCTAAGTAGCTGGCATCGGCATAATCAAGAATGGGAAGTAGGAGAGTTTAAGCAAGCGCAGCTTTAGTCGCAGTGGGTAAAAAGTTATATATGTAATCTATTCAGAGAAGCTGAACAAGCAAACTTTGGACCCCAGGATAAACATCTATCAATAATCACCCCAAGGTTTTTCATCTGAGCACTAAATGGTACCAAAAACTATTTGTGGGAGTGTTGAGAAATCGATTTTACTGATCGTTCTGGAGCACCTATAACGATGGCCTGAGTTTTACTGTAAGATCATATGATCTGCTCCAGTTTGCTATGCGACACAAATCAGAGTTGGTGTTATGAATAGCCTCAGCTAAGTTGTCAGATGAGGCCTGTGAGTATATTTGGAGATCGGCTGCACAGAGATGGTAGAAAGAAGTAAGAAAGAAAGATATAGAATTAATAAAAATAACAAAAAGTTGAGGAGAAAGCACGCCACCCTGAGGACCACTGAACGCATATCTATTTGGTTCTTATATTGAATCCAAAGGGTGGCGACCCTGAGGACCACCGAACACATATCACACCAAGAAGAAAAATAATCTTTAAAGCGGATACACTGCCGACGTCCGTACAAATAATTATGGAACCAGTCAATTACTGATGGAGATACGTTCATAAGCGTAACAATGCTCAGAGCGTAACAATGCTAGAAATATAACAAAATCAACAGAGTTGAATGCATTGCTAACATCGAGCAAGGTAAGTGCAGTGATCTTTCTATTTTCCATACCCAGCCTTATGTCATCAGTGACTTCAATAAGTGCTGAAATTGTGCTATAGCCGTGACGCAAACCTGCAGTCTGCAGGGGATTTAGGTGATTATTACGAATGAGGAAAGTACTGAGTTGGTTATGGATAAGACGTTCAAGGATTTTGGACAAGAAAGGAAGAATTGAAATAGGACGGTATTCGGAAAAGGATTTAGGGTTGGACATCTTGGGTAATGGAATAATTTGGGCTTCCTTCCAGAAAGATGGTACAACACCATTCGAAATAAAACTGTTCAAAAGATGGCAAACGATTGCTAGAATTTCATCCAAAATAGGAACAATCATATTTCGGCTGATGCCGTCTCCACCTAATGCACCTACCTATCTTGACCTCTATTCACGAAATTCCTCCCTATCGGAAGTAGGTACATTTAGATGTTAATTTGGAGAATGGCCAAAGGTTTATTTTAACCAATTCATGTGTACACAGGCTGTCAAATGCTTGGCGTTTGCAGCGCATGAGGAAAAGTCGTCTGCATAGTCAATAAGCTGTGTTTTACATGGTATAAGTACTTAGGAAACCACGAGAAAATAAATATAACCACGCGGTCAAAAAGTAGTGATACAATAAATGGGCCAATTCCTAACTGTGGATCGAAATACAAAAACGATGCTAATAGTAAATGATGTATCGTAGCTACATAGCATCTTAATTCTTACTATATTCGTTAGGCCATCTTCCATTTTCATGACTATAGTTCGGAAATTATAATCCTTATACCTATTTTATTGCTAAAGTAAATTTCAGGTGTTCATATAACTCACCGCAGACCAAGGCCCAGCAAACCACTGCGACGGACACTCCTCCTTCGGGATCTCGCACTCCTTGGTATCGCTGAGCTTGGCCAGTTCATCGCAATGGTTGTTGCTGACCTTCAGGATTAAATCACCGTCGAATGCGCCACAGAACACCTTGCGGGCCTGAACGCCTTTGCCGCAGGCCGCTGAACACTGGTGATGGGAAAGTTTTAGTTAAAACTATAGGTTATAATAAGTTCTATGGTAGGCATATTATTTACGACTATTGGATAGATTACCAAATCTAGAATTTTATCGAGATTCAAGGTCAAGGTTAATAATACATCAATAAATAGGTAAGGAATGTAAGAAACGATCCTACCCTGTGGCATGTTCAAGATTCCTACATTGATTCTGGGAAGAAGTGCTTTGTCCGCAATAAATCTTTCATTGCAGCTACAGTCACATGTTCGACCTTGGTTATGTACCTTTAGGATGCTTTAGGTATGTAACTTTACATAAAAAATTTGAAGAAACGAGACTGCGTGCTGATTTGTCGTTTATGTTGATAAGATGTCCTAGCAGCATACCCCACAATCGGGAATGCAGAAAAACGACTTGCTATAGTGCGCGGTGGACAAAATACTAAGATATCAAGATAGCAATCCTCACCTTGCTCCACGGAGTAGAAAACCACTGCACCTCACAGGGCGGCAGCTCCGTCATGTTGCACGGCTGCTGCAGCTCAGGCAAGTTGTGGTACGCGCAGAAGCTGTCGTTCACCACCTTGCTGTCCTTGGTGGCGCAGAATGCGGTGCGCGAGCGTACGGTGGACAGACAGTTGTCGCACTGAAGAAAATAGTATTGAAAACATACATTAGAACTTATCGAAATTTAATTTTAAGAATATGAGTGTGGCGAACTCGATACAACATTATTGAAACTGGAGACAGGCCTGACAAAATGACACGGGTGCTAGAAATCAGCAGGACTTGTGAAGAATCCAATGCAGTCAGACGAAAAAAAAAAGTCAAAGTCAAAGTATTTATTGTAAATAGGCAAATAATAGCAGTTTTACAAGTCAAACAAAAACAAAGAGAAAAACAAATAATAGGTAAACTAAGCGTGCTTTGAGTTTGGTAAAAGGAAATTTCCCTTTCATGTGCCGACAGAGTTAAATCTCATACAGGAAAAAGAAAAACCCTTCTGAATCTACCGGTGCTTCGGAAATACGCCAGAAACTACGTGGATTTCATTTTCTCCATTTTTGACTTCTTTATTATTTTTTAAATGACAGAAATTATACTAATACACATGTAAATGATAAATACAAAAGATAAAAGTGCCAATGAGACGTCCAATGACAAATCATCAAAGTGATAAACATAATATTAATACAAATACTTAACTTATAATAAACTAGGCTGGACCAGTCCCCACAAGCAGCACGCGTTCACGAGTACGACTTGTGCACCAGCCATCACCCCCTTTATGGGGAAGGGAGTGATCCGGTACAAAGAGCCGTCGCAAGTCAAGACATTTTACATGACCATAAAACCTAGTTACTCTATCAATCCACGTAGTACAGCCATCGCTAGCCTTTCACCGACCAGAACTACGGCACCACGTGTTTCAAACACAGCCCGTCGAGGCCGTAAGCCGCAAGATGATTGCATCTGCTGGCTCGGTTAGAAAGATCCGAAAGTTTTTACCTATACGGCTACTAAAATTGCGCTTGCACAATATCTTCTACTTCCTATTCTTGATTACGCTGACGCTTGCTATCTTTACAGATGATTAGCTAAACAAGCATGAGCGACTTCAAATTTTTCGTATCAGATTTATATTTAACTTATGCAAGCGTGACCATGTCACTCAATTTCGTGTTAAGTTCAAGTGGCACCCTTGCCTTCGTGTGTGTATTCGGACATTTCCGACGAAGGCCTATAATCCTTTCCCTTAAACTCACTTTCTTCCCCGTGCTATCTTATGGAATGTTTTAAATTCCTTCGTTGCTCCACATCTTAAATCTGAGGTCATCAGAAAATCTTCTCATGAAGACTCCTCTACACAAGAGGTCCTATTATGAAAAGTATTTTAGTAATTTCGGTAAGACTATGGAACTCTTTTCCGGTAACCATATGGCTTCACGACTCAGAGCTTCACGACATCACTTCAATGTTTCAAAGATCGGGTGAGAAACTTTTACATTTGAATGCCTTGATATTTTACAGTAGGTATGTTTTTTATTTTGTCTTGTAGTATATTGTAGTTTCTTTGTATATATTAATTAATGTTAATAGGTAGGTATTTCTATCTTAAATATTGTACTTATGTAACGCGGGCTTACTAAATTGCCGCGCAGGATTGCATTCGAACGCTGCGCGCGCCTCGATTTCGCGCGCCTCCGCTTTTTGACTCGCCACTAGCGCCACAGTTGTAAAGAGCTCCCGAGAGATTCCCGCCGGCCGCGCCGCGACACGCACTAGGCAACGCGGGCGCTTGTGATTATTGTATTGACTCTGTTTCCACGTTTGTTTTACTGTTTTAATCTGTTTTACTAGTTTATAAATTATACTGTTTCGTGTGTGCAAGGAACCCGTTTCATTACAACCTAAAATACATCCTGAGAAGATAAAGTCAAAGTCAAAGTATTTTATTGTAAATAGGCAAAAATAATAGCACTTTTACAAGTCAAAATTAACATCTCCTGAACAAAGAGATATACATAAAATATTATAAAAAGATCAAATCAATCCAAATTTAGATAAACTAAGTATTCTTTGAGTTTGAAAAGGAAATTTCCCTTTCATGTGCCAACAGAGTTAACTCTCACACTGGAAAAGGAAATACAATTCTGACTCTACCGGTGCTTCGGAAATACGCCCTTTAGAGAAGAGAGCGCCAACAAACTCTACGGGGATGTATTTTTTCCATATTTGTTCATTCTTTATGTTTTTTCTAATGTCACAATTACAACAAAACATGTAAACTACAAATGTAAAAGGTAAAAGTGACAATGAGATATCCCACAAACATCAAACAATCATACTGGAAAAAATAAGGTAAAAACTTCTAACTCGATAATTATGTTGTATAAAACAACGTGATCTCATGGTATGTTTGAGACGTCTCACAAAGTACTTTGAACATTTCATTCACTTAACGTTAACATCGAAGCTATCACTTATTATTATCATGGAGCTTGGAGACATCAGGCCATGCATTTCTGTCATTAATATAATCATTTACATTGTAATACGCTTTCTTTATGAGATTTACTTTAACAAAAGTTTTAAACCTTTGCATTGGTAATTGATCAATGCCGTCAGGTAACTTATTAAAAAATCGTATACAGTTCCCCATATATGAACCACTAACTTTCTTTAACCGAAATCCAGACACTTTTAGTTTATTTTTATTTCTAGTATTTAAATTATGAACATCCCTATTTGTAACAAAGGTATTGATATTCTTCCGAACATACATTATATTTTCATATATATATTGACAAGCCACTGTAAGAATATTGATCTCTTTAAACCGTTCCCTAAGAGAATTTCGGCATTTCATATTGTAAATGGAACGAATTGCTCTCTTCTGTAGCACAAATATTGATTGAATTTCTGCGGCCTTACCCCACAGCAAAATGCCATATGACATAATACTGTGAAAGTAACTAAAATATACTAATCTTGCAGTAGCTATATCGGTAAACTGTCTAATTTTACGTACTGCATAGGCTGCAGAGCTCAATCTACCAGCTAACAACGATATGTGAGGACCCCACTGTAATTTTGAATCTACAGTAATACCCAAAAATGTGGTTGACTGCACAAGGTCTACAGGCTCACTATTTATTAAAATACTTGAATTCGTAGGAATTGGGTAGTGAAAATTTGATACATTTAGTTTTCTTAGGATTTAACATTAAATTGTTAGTTGTAAACCAACTAAGAACTAGCGCGATTGCCTTGTTAACGTCGTCAAAATTATTCAAGGTTCTGTCAATCTTAAAAATTAGAGAAGTATCATCTGCAAACAAAACAATATCACATAAGTTCTTTATGAAAAAGGGAAGATCGTTAATGTAAACCAAGAACAAGAATGGCCCAAGTATTGAACCCTGTGGGACTCCCATTGTAATGAGAGATCCTGATGACCTCGCACTACGAACACTCAAGCTTTATAGTGACGCCCAACTCGCGGGCACAACGAACAGGAATAATAATAATAATACCGAGGTCAACGGACGTTGTGAGTAGAAACAGTAACAGATTTTAAACGTGCACCGGATTTTTCGCGACAATGCCTCAACAAACGAGGAAAACCCTGATACCCATAACGAGGATACCAAGTGCCCATAGCACAGGGTATCCTAGTTTGGGGCTAGATAATTGGTGTGGAAATGTCCCGAAACCGTTTTTTTTTTAAATTTTTTATTTAATGATTCGCTCCGGCAACTATGCAGTGAAGGACAAGAGGACATTGCAATCACGGGAGACGATGACAGCACCGGCCGCCGCGACGTAACTAACAGTGATTGACGGCGCGGGCGCGAGCACGGGGCCCACGTCCCAGTCCCCACCGTTCCATACGGAACAGTTTCTTTCTACGCTGGTGGAGACAATCAATCGTGCGCAGGCGGAGGCCAACCGCCAGCTCATCAGCTCGCTGTTCAACCCGGCTGGCATGGCCGGTGATTTTAGAACTTCAAGCCCTACCGCGGCGAGCACGGCCGCCAGCACTGCCGCCGCCGCCGGCAACTTCAGCAGCAGTACTGCACGTTTCGGAGGATCGACGGACGATGGCGAAGCAGTATTGGAGGCGTTCCTGGATGCTGTCGAAGTCTACAAGGAGTGCACGGCCGTCAGCGACGAGCATGCACTCCGCGGCCTGCCGATGCTACTCGTTTGCGATGCCGCCGTCTAGTGGCAAGGAGTCAAATCATCAGTCACGTCATGGAGCGACGCGCTGCGACGGCTTCGCGGAATGTACGGAGTGCCGCGTCCCGCGTATAAAATATTTCGGGACATTTTCGCCGCCGAACAAAATTCCGAACGTGCCGATGTTTTCGTTTGTAAAGTGCGCGCTTTGATATCGAAGTTACCGTATAATGTACCGGAAGTGATTAAGTTGGATATAATTTACGGACTGCTAAGTCATAGAATAAGGGAGCGAGTGTCTCGGGATGCGGAGGACGGGCTCGAACAGCTTATCCAGTGTTGCCAGTGGCCGATAGTCAAAAGTAACACGAGACAGCTCTAAAAGTTACATTTTCACGAGAAAAGTACTTAACATTATCTTATTTTATGTAGGAAACGACTCTATTACTGTAATATGGCACTTTATTGACCGGACGAGCGCAAAGCATCTCCATTTCAGCTTGGGCAAAAATGCTTTCGTAAGTCCAGATGTCAGACCTTGTTCAGCCCCCTTTATGCCCATTTTTGGAGGAATAACCCCCCCCCCCCCCCCCTAATCAAAAATCCCAACAAAAAGTCTTCATAGCTACGCTTCATAGCAACAATACAATTCCAACCAATCGATCCAATTCGAGACAAAGATGGCTCAAAATCTTATGCGCCAATCATTGATGTATATGTTACTATATGGCGCCAACACGACGAACGAAAACTTCCTTTGGTGCGTTCTGTTTCACGATTATTTATTTAATGCTGTATAAAATTTGAATATATTTCTTTTAGTCGTAAAAGTAAAATTTATAGTCATGCAACATGAAAGTAACATGAGAGGATCAAAAGTAACGTAAAATTTTACAAAAGTAACGTAAAATGTTACAAAAGTAACATTCTGGCAACGCTGAGCTTATCACGAAAGTAAGGTTGGTGGAAGAGTCATTGGCGGAAGTGAGTGGATCTTTTCCTTCTAATAACAATGTTGCCGGTTATTTGTTAACCATCCCACAACCGCGCGGAACCGTTCGAATGCAATCCTTAGTGTTAACCCTGCAAACGCAAATGTTTACCCTCTCAGTACTACCTCAGGCACGCCACCCCTAATCAGTCAGTCCAATGCAGGGCGAGGGCCCCGATGAGCGACCCGTTGAGTACGCGAGCCGAATGTTAAATAGCGCAGAGAAGAATTACAGCACAACGGAAAGAGAGGTACTGGCAGTAGTATGGGCAGTCACCAAGTTCCGAGGGTACATCGAAAGATCTGAAGTAGTCATCAAGAGTGACCATCAACCCTTGCGCTGGCTTATGACCTTGAAGTCCCCCAGCGGCCGCTTGGCAAGATGGGCCCTTATACTCCATGAGTATAACCTAAGCATCGAACACACGCCTGGCAGATCCAACGCCATAGCGGACACGCTATCGCGTCCACCCTGCGCCGATGAGGCAGCTTGCGACATCTGCTACGCCGAAGTTGACTTACCATCGAGAACTCCCAAGGATGTTCGCGAAAACCAATTCAAAGACCCCGAAGTGCGTAAAATCGTTGAAGATCTTGAGTCCACCGACGATCCGTTTAGGGGGAGGAGTTGGGCAGACCGGGGATTCATCATGTCCGATGGAATTTTGTACAGGTACGGCCCAGATGACGGCAAGGAAAAAACCACCTGTTTGGTAGTACCTATTCACGAGCATCACAAAGTACTGGCCGATTACCACGACGCACCCACAGCTAGACATTTCAGAGCTCAAGTGAACCAGAAGCGTTACGCTGATGAAGGGCGACGCCCTGCTCCCGACTACTTTGTTGGCGATCTGGTTCTACTGAAGACCCAAGGAAGCAAGGATGCAACTCGTGGACAGACGCCTAAGTTAATTCTGAGAAGAGACGGGCCTTATAGCGTGAAGGAGGCTGCTAGCTTGTCAACCTACATTCTGGAGAGGATAAGCAATGGTGAAATGTTAGGTAGGTACCACGTATCCCAACTGACCCCATTCGTAGGTGACGTTCGACCACCGGTAAACGAGAAACGTAGACGAGGTAGACCGAAGAAGTCAAACTGACCCAGATGCGAGGTTGCTTAGTCTAGCTCAGAGGGGGAGGATGTAACGCGAGCTTATTGAATTGCCGCGCAGGATTGCATTCGAACGCTGCGCGCGCCTCGAGTTCGCGTGCCTCCGCTTTTTGACTCGTCACTAGCGCCACAGTTGTTTGAGCTCCCGAGAGATTCCCGCCGGCCGCGCCGCGACACGCACTAGGCAACGCGGGCGCTTGTGATTATTGTATTGACTCTGTTTCCACGTTTGTTTTACTGTTTTTATCTGTTTTACTAGTTTACAAATTATACTGTTTCGTGTGTGCAAGGAACCCGTTTCATTACAACCTAAAATACACCCTTAGAAGATATTACGAATACTCAAGCTTTACACTTATGGTATTTTTAGGTAACATTTTATAGCATTTATTTTCTAAAAATATAAATTTATTCATTTCAGTAAATTTATATTCACACTATCCTTCATAAATGTTAAGGTTCTCACTAACTAACCTAAGCACAGAAGAAATACTAACGTAACATGACCTAAAGTTACATGGAAGAGATTGCTGTTTTGTGATAAGGCCGCCGATTGTACTATCTTATTAGTCAATGTTGACATGCTGTAATTTTTAATGTAATAGTTATATATCTATCAATCTATAGTGGGACGGAAGAGACCCGGACCACCGTGGCGGTGTGGGCTATGCTATGAGACTCCTAAATAAAAATATTTTGCATTACATTTCTAATTGAGCTCCAACAATTATAGTGTTTCGCATTAAATTCCTAATAGTTTTCAGGTTCAATAACTCACCACCGACCAATCCGACAGGACCCAGTCAACCCCATCACACGGCTGTAGCATGCAGGGCTGCTCATCCGCCGGTTTCTCATATTCGCACTCCTGATCTCCGAGCACCTCGATGTGACGTCCATTCTTCCGGTAGCACTCCACCTTGCGCTTTTGCTTCCCTTCGTCGCAGAGCTTGTCGCACTGGAAGTACAGACATAGGTTTTTACTGGCGCCATGGCGTTATGTTCAGGGAACTGGAGAATGGAAGAAAAATCTAGTGTTCTGTGTTAGTTTCAGTCCAAGCGCTGAACAAAGCAGCCATTCTAATACAATTTGGAGCTAGCATTTTCCAGATAGTTATACGTACCACAAATCCTCCGTTGTTCACCGAAGTCAAATTGCGACATATTTAATCATACAAATAGGTACTTCCTTTGATTGTGAAAGTACCAAGTAAGCACTTTTTGTACGATGATTTCTATGAATAATACGCAGTAGAGGTACTCTAAATGTTGACTTGATTTAATTGCGCATAGCTGAATAAGCATTTATGTACTTAGACGTTTTTCTCGATATTGTATAAGAAAAGTAACTAATTAGTTGTTATTGCAAATAAAGTATGTTCTAGAATCGCCTACGCATTTAATGAGATTATAGGAAGTTATTAAGTAGAAATTGTCATTATTTTATCTTCGCTTGAATAGTACGGTCAAAACTTAACTTTGGTCTTACCAATAAAATTAACTTCAAATTTAATTTCTTGTTTATTTTATTAAAATCTCGGCTCCGTCCAATTTGTCTAGATAGCTTCTTCAAAAGTGTTATTGTTGATTCTGGTTAAAAGTTTTTGACAATGAGCAGCAGACATTAGACTACGGTCTGTGTTGGGTAATTACCGTTTTCCAAGGTCCAGTAAACCACAAAGGGCATGTTGTCTTCTCGTTGCAGGCTTCGTGCAGGTCAGGCTTGGAACCAAGTTGGGAAGCACAGAGTTTGTCATCCACGATTGACGGGTACCTGGAAAGACGGTGTTCTAAGCGATCTTTAGGATAAATAATTCACCGTTCATTGAAGAAATTGAGAATAAGTATTTGCTGTCTCTATTGTCATTTTCTTCTTGTGTCGTTTCATGAATTGTCTCGTCGTTTTAAGTTCAATCGTGCTATCAGGCTCATTGAGGATGACACTCTGGTAAAGAGTAAGCTTCAAAGTCTGGCGCATCGACGTGAGGTAGCAAGCCTGGCGGTATTCTACAGATTGCACTATGGAGAGTGTGCACAAGAACTGCACAACCTGATTCCCCTATCACCTTTCCATCACCTTACGACTAGACGATCAGCAAAGTGCCACCCTTTCATGGTTGAAATACCCCGCACAGGAACGGAGCGTTACGCTTATTCTTTTATTATAAGAACTGCAAAGGAGTGGAATGCCCTGCCTTCGTCAGTGTTTCCGGTAAATTATAACCCCGGTGTGTTCAAGTCAAGAGTGAATAGGTATCTACTAGGCAAGCGTGCTACACCTTCGACCACATCATCGCTTTCCATCAGGTGAGATCGTGGTCAAACGATTGCCTAGTCCGTAATAATAAAAAAAACGGTCCATTTTTGACAAAAAAGAGAAGTGTACCCGTTGGTGATGATCTGGCTGCAGTGCACTTCACGAGCCTTGGTGCCTCCCTTGCCGCAGCGCTTGGAGCACTTCCCCCATGGTCCCAAAGACCACTCCAGGGCGCACTTGTCCGTGTTGCAGGTCTGGTTGTTGCGGGGCATCATCTCCAATTCGCAGAGACCTTCGTCAACTATCTCCAGTTCTTCTCGCGAACGGCACGTCACGTTGCGTGTTTGCAAACCTGGAGATATAATGATTTTAGAGTCTGGAATTCTTGAGACTATACTACTTTACTACTTTTAGTTGCTGGAGTCTCACATGTCCAGGTGGATTTAATTGGGGTAGGTAGTTTCAATTTTGTTTAATGGTTTTCTTTTTTCTAAAACTGTTCTGTTATCTATTACTCTCTCATAAGACCGCATGGTCTATGCCAGAACAGCCTTTGAGCAGCATGGTATAGATGCAATCTCTGGACAGGTCTCTCAATGGAATGATAGAATTTTAAAACCCTTACGTATTATAGACTAGCTGTACCCGCGGCTTCGTACGCGTGGTCTTTTCTTTAGTTCAAAGTACCATAATGTGCTATTCCAGGACCAATATACCAACATTTGATCAAAATTTCTTTAGCCGTCAAAAATACTTTTATCAATTGCTTGGCTTCTAACTCACCGGATTGAGATACCAATTACACCAGTTATTATTACAACTCTAAGCTATCTTACAATGAAAACCTCATTGCAATCGGTCCTACAGTTTTTACGAGATGCATGAACAAACAAACATACAGACAAACAGACAAAGCGACACGTTTTTTTTATGTATGTTTTCAATACCCTTTTTAAGCACCCAAGAGCATTTTTTATTTATCTTCTTTTTACAGCCTTTTTCGTACCTATTGCTTTATTATAAGTATATAGATATATGACTGTGTCAATTTGCATCAAAAATCCGTCCAGTAGTTTCAGCGTGATACGTGTTCTTTTAAATAACTTTCAAAGCCTATCCTGCGGGAACCCTTTAATTTTTCGGGATTAAAAGTATCCTATGTCCTACCTCGTAGTATGAATTCAAATCATACCAAGTTTCATTTTAATGCCAATAATTAGTAGGCGTGATGCCTAGCCAAGGTACAGACAGACAAAAATAAAAACTAAAACAGTTTTTGCTTCAGTATCGAATATAGAGAACCATCCAAAACATATTATTTATTACTTAAATATTAACATAACTTTGGACCCATATCCCACAGAAGCCCTTTAATTTTTCGGGACGAAACGTATCCTCAATTTTAACCCATCATATAACTTAAGACGGTGCCAAGTTGCATCAAAACCCGTCCATTAGTTTCAGGGTGCTACGTGTTCTTTTAAATAATTTTCTACCCCTGTCCTGCAGGAACCCTTTAATTTTTCAGGATTAAAAGTATCCTATGTCCTACCTCGTAGTATGAATTCAAATCATACCAACTTTCATTTAAATTCATTTAGTAGTTTCTGCGTGATGCCTAGCCAAGATACAGACAGATAGACAGACAAAAATGAAAAAAATACAGTTTTGGCTTCAGTATCGAATATAGAGTACCTACCCTCCAAAAGAAAATTTCAAAATATCTTCAATGTACAGAATTGGAACCGTCACAGTATTATTATTAGTATAGATAAATCAATTTAATTTCTAATTCGTACCTCCTCCGCAAGAGGCGCTGCAGGGAGTGAACTCTTCGTGCACCCAGTTGTATTGCTTGTGCTGCGGCGGCGCCAGCTCTTTGGGTACGCTGTACTCGTATTCAATGCCCACGTTTTCATCTTGGAGAAGAAGCTGAAAAACAAACACAAAAACTATTTTACATACGACGCTGCGCAAACTGCTATTTTTCAGGCGCAATCCCAATGTTGAAGGTGAAGACAGCATCGTATAACTGCCTCGCACACTCGCTTACGTTATTCTACCTAGCTCTTACTTGATGCTGTTTTATCTCCACAGCAGTACCTCGTTCACAAAGCCTTCGCAAAACTTCACAAACATATAGATTGGTTGCGACTACTGTACATACATGAATCCTAAAAACGTAACACAATTTTTTAGGGCAGTCGTGTAATAAGAGTGAGAGAGTGCGCTATCTCAAGTTTTAGAGAGCGCTGGAGTTACACAACCTATATTCATTCCATCATCGAAAATCCAGACCATCTCTCTAATATGGTCAATATTACACCTAATAAAGAGCTCTTTGCTTTCTTATTCATAATCCGAACAGCCTTCGCAAGTGGAACGGTCTCTCTATAACTATAATTTTGGAGTCAAAAATATACCAACTACAAAGCATATATAGCTAGACCCGGTAATAGTTGGCCATGCTTCAATATTTATGTAGGCACTTACAGCAAGGTACAGTGGGTCGTTGGTAGGTCCTAAGCAACGGAGTTTGTCTCTAGTTGCATACCCTTGTTGACTGCGCTCGTAGATCCACAGGGCGCCGGCGATGATCAAGCTCCGGGGAAAATCAATGTGGTAGTCACCGTTTAGGTAGTAAGTGCCATTCTGTGCTCGGAGGGCTGGAAGAGAGTACAATAAACTGATATAATATGGTAAATTAAGCTTATAGAGCGTATATAGGCGAACTAATCGGACGATGGCCTAGGGCGCTCGACTTTAGGGAGTCGCATGGCGAAGATACGAAACGGGCGCCAGTAATGAAAAAAATATGTAGAGATTTCGGAGAGTGGTAAAAAACATTGCTTAATTAATGCGGGCGGCAAGGTTATGCATAAACTGCTCGTGGTGTGTATGTTCTTATTTGAGAAGTAAACCATGCTTTTTGCATCGCAGGTGTATATAGGTATTCTGGGACAGCGGTATCTGGCATGGTCTATGTGGCTTTTTTGCTTGTTGTCGGCTTTTTATTATTAACATAAGTACATTTTCATTAATAGCTTTGCCAACTTTTTGGATTTTCATATTTTTACTTCGAATTCAGCCGACTTTTTAAAAATTAATACTTTTCACATTTCGGACGTTGGCGAGTTTTTACTATTTACTAGGTATATAACTTTATATTTTTGCCGACTTTCGCTTTGTCGAATTTTTATTATTTACATACATTTGATTATAGCTTTGACAACTTTTGTTTTTATTTATATTTTTACTTCGCATTCAGCCGACTTTTTAAAAACGTATAAATTTCGAAGTTCGGACTTTGCCTACTTTTTTAGCGCGTACTTCATATTCGCGCTGTCTTCACCCGCGCTTATGTTTTCCTAACAGGTGCAACACTCAAACTTATGTTTTCCTAACAGGTGCAACACTCAAAAGTGCTAACAAAAAAATATTGATACGCACAATGAAAAAACCCGACTTCGAACTTTAAATCGTTATAGATCCTAAATGGTAACTTGAAATGAAAAATGATAAGAGAAACCTAAAGATGATTTTAAAATACCCATTGAATATTATTAAATATAGATTAAATCAATTTTTCACACATTTAATCCAAGATGGCGGCTTGCGCTACATATTTACATATTTTATTTTAATAGTTGCAATTGCACCATTAGACTTAAACTACTTATAGTGTTTACATTAACTTGAATAATCTAAAATAGTTTTTTTTAAGAAGCTTATAAGAAAATTGCTACTGTTTAGTTCTAAGAAACGCATATTTTTGAAATGGTCTTTTAAATACCTGTTTTTTCATACCACACTTGACAGGTTTTGGTATATTTTTGTTCCTTCGGAAATACAATATGGCAGCTATAAGCCACCATATTCGTTTTCTTGACACTTTATATTGCATTCTAAAGCACTTTCGTGATCAAGACGAATCCAATGACACCTCATTTATCAAAATCCATCAAACTCTTTAGGCTGTAGGATGCGCCTAAGAAACGTACAAACAAACTTAAATACAAACAAACACATACACTCAAACAATAACCCTCCTTAGTCGAGTAAAGAGATTTAAAGATGGCTGCCGAACAAAAGTTCAGGTCGGCATATAAATCGTACTTCTGACAGGAATGCTAATATTACGGTTTTATATAGGTATCAGATGGAGAAGAAGAAAAAAGTAGACATGTGTGTGATGTGGAATGGTTATTTGAAGTACCACAACGGATCTCGAAAAGTATAAATGGCAGCGGGATGGTGCTGGAACCAAAGATTATCAGAAAGATCATCTTTGCTGGAACTAAATATGTTCAGGGTCCTTGGCTCTTCCAGAATCTGGTAAAAAAGATGGACGCTGAGCAAAATAATTAAATAGAAAATTTATAGTTCCAAGCTGAAGTTCTTATCCACCTGAGCATCACGTTTAACACTCAAGTGGTTATTTGCATTGAAAAACAAATAACAATAGTAAAACATGTCAATAAAAATATGAAAATCAGAAAAACAATTGAGTGTCGGGAGAAGTGACAGCCGGTGTCAAAGTGACAGTTGGTGAGGAAAGGGTGGGAAAAGAGCGAGGAGAAAGAAGGAGGAAGTTGAGGAAAGGTGGGGTGGGGAATGAATTAATAGGTATCAAAGTGGCAGTTGGTGGGAAAAGAGTGTGGGGAAAGTTGGGGAACATGGGGAAAGTGAGAAAATGTAGGGGAAGAGTGCGGAAAGATGGGGGGAAGGTGGGGATGAGTGAGGGAAGGTGGGTAAGAGGGGGGAATTGTGGGGAAGGGTGAGGGAAGTTGGGAAAATGTGGAGGAAGATGGGGATGGGCAGGGATGGGTGGGGAAAAACTTCTATTCTAGGATCAATAGTTTCAGAGTTATAGCCATTTTAAGTTTGACATCTGTGATCCAAAATGAGGATATCGATGAGATCTATTACCTCTGTAAAGAAACTACTAGTCAAAGATCAAACATCATAATTATTTTTTATATTTTCATCTTTCTATAAAGGAAACTGTTAGCTGTTTTAAGTTTGATAGCTGTCATCCGACTTCACACTATACTAAAGAGAGATTCCATTTTTGTCAGAAAATATAACAGCCTCATAAAAAAGGCATCTGACGTAGAAGGAAAATAAATTTACTCAAACAAGCTTGTAATGTCGTCATTATTTCGACAACCTGCTTTGGGCAAAGTCGATCTTGCCGCGCTTCTTGAATAGGCGCCAGCAAAGTTGTATGGAATTTAATTACTGTCGTGTTTTGCGGCCAGCAATTTCCTTTGAAAATCCATTATTGTCGTGGTTTTTACGGAGAAAACACATCTTGATCTAATAGAAAAGACGCTGCTCCTCGCCAGATGGCGTTGTACCCAATACATTCTATTTAATCGGGATCTATAACAAAAATCTAACTTGGAGTCATGATTTAACATGTTACATGGATATCCTCTCGGCAGATGGTTGACCTTTTCTTCACACAGGTGCTGGTGGTTGAACTTCGGGCATTCAGCCTCTATGTACATGAAAGTCTTGCCATTGGTTGCAAGGAATGGGTAAGGAGGAACAAAGGTTTGTGAGTTTTTGTTAGGAACTAGGGATAGTTTATAAAAATCAAACTGACTTGGTGAAACAATAGGAATTTTGAAAATGATGACTATCTTATTACCTGCATAATAATAGCCTGATTCTATGATGTTATAATATTCTCTTAGATCCGCCTCTAGTACCTGATCTTGGCTATATACTAACTGTAGTTTACTTATCATAGTCCTTAAATTGTCTATACTTAACATGCTATGATGTGTGCTCGATGCACGTATAAAAGCTAAGATATTTTCTATTCTGCTTAATTCTATAGATTATATATAATCTAAGATTTATTATCTTCAGCGTTTTCACTGATTATTGCTAATAGCTGAGCAAACTTCGCATATTTAAGAAGGCTGGTGTCAGCATAAGCATTGTTATCTAAAATTACTTGCAAACTACCGTTAATTCTCTCCTGGTTTTCTGCTATTTTATGTTGAGTAGAATTGTATGTTGAGTCATCCAATCTTTGTTAAGACTGATATGATCATTTACTTCGGACACCATCTTATTTTCGTTACTTTCTAATATCCTTATCGCGTCATTATATTTCTCGGCATCTGTATGGTCCCAATTACCAGTAATGCTTTTGACCAAAGATCCTAGACCGTCTATAAGGCCTCTCTTACTTCATAAATGGTTGGGCTCTAGTGTGTTAAGTTGATTATTGATTTTGGTTAATTTAGTGAAAAGGTAGTCAATTTGTAGATCGTATAAGTCAAGTGTATCGTTGCTAAGATGAGTTTCAAAAAGTCTCATTTGGGAGCCTACCGAGTCAAGTCTATCTTTAATGTTGGTCAATAAATTGAAGGAAGGAATGATAGTGCGTAATAAGTCGAGCTTGTCCTAGTTTGAAAGGAAGTATACCAGGAAAATTGTCAAGACTTTCAAGTCTTATCTCGTGTCCCAGCGTTAGGTGGATTATTATCAGGAATATCCTGCAATAATTTGGCTGATTTAGGTACACGTTTAAGTCGAGATTTCGCAATGGGTCCTTTCTTTTTAGAAGTATATATGTGAATAGGTAAATCCGCTAAAACTGTGTCTTGAGTGTATCGAGAGGCAAGTTTATTCCTGCTCGCTAAGGGGTTAGTTATGAAGACCTGCTGGTCTGGCTGATATTCGACCTCGGGTTCTCTATTTTTGTTCCTAGTCTCCATTATTTTTGTACTATTTTCTAGAGCCGTTTCGTTTAATTTATCGTAAACTGCTTTCATTTGGTCTCTGTGGGATAGAATGTATTGCTGCATTAAATGTCCAGTCATGTCAATGTCAAAAGGATCTCTAGGATCAAAATGTCCTCGGACTATGTCATGGGGCCTACATTTTGTAAAACTATGTACTGACCTGTTGTATGCTAAGATGGCATAAGGCATTAAGTTAACTGTTGGTTCGTCCTTCTGTCTCAGTCTTAAGATTCGTAGATGTTCTAACAAGTTTGAATGAAATCTTTCTATAATTCCATTGTCGTTAGGGGCATGGGCTAAAGTTTTATGGTGGTTTATCTTATGTAGTCTTATAAATTCAGCAAACATCTGGTTTGTAAATTCGGTCCCATTGTCAGTCACAATTGTTAAGGGCAGGCCAAGATGTGTACTGTAATTTAATAGTCCTTGCAGGATACTAACAGCGGTGCCATCACGTAGGTTGTAAGCTTGTCCATACTTTGAAAACGCGTCTACAAAGGTTAGATATTTCTCGTTATGTGCTGTGAACAAATCCATGTGTACAATCTCGAGGGGTTTTGTCGCTGGAGGTACGATATTAAATTGCGGTCTGATGGGGTGTCTATCATATTTCATCTGACCACAAACTGTGCATTCATTGATGTACTTTGTTATCTCTTCTTTCATTTTAGGCCAATAGTATTTGTGCGAAAGAGCCAGACAACATTCATTTATTCCTCTATGATTGGTTTTGCCTTCGTGATAGTGCTTAATGATCTCCTGTTGTCTGAGATATTCTTTAACGTCCTCCTCCTAGTTCAGTCTTTGCTAAGACCAGATTCATAGCGGAACTCTTAAAGTTATTTTGGATGATTGGGAGGATCGAATACATTCCTAGAGGGGGTGTGATTTTAAGGGCAGTTTTAACCTTTGGTTTAACGTACTCTTTAATAGCATTAACTACATCCTGTTCGAGATTGGACTCTGCTACTTGTATGAATGTGCGGGTGAGTGTATCAAAAGGCTTGGTTGCTGTCGTTCGTCTTTTAATGTCTCCTACTATAGTGAAACATATTTGTCGGTGAAACTTATTCAGGGGTTCGTCAGTAATGGGGACTTCCAGGACGGGATTCTCATTGCTGATGTGAGCTGTTACCGTAGAGGAGTCTTAGCTATCATTGAGTCTACTTCTTCATTATTAATTTCTATACGGGACAAAGCGTCGGCGTTCGTATTAATTTTTCCTTTCTTGTATACTACAGTGTAGTCATATTCGCTCAACTTGAGCCTCCATCTTGTGAGTCTGGAATTAGGTTCCTTAATGTTCATAATCCATTGAAGGGGCTTGTGGTCTGTGAAGATTTTTAATTTGCGACCGAAAAGGTAGGGTCTAAAATATTTTGTTGCCCATACTATTGCTAACAGCTCCTTTTCAATGGTACTATAATTTATTTCATTTTCATTCAAGATACGAGATGCGTAGCAAATGGGTTTATCTGAATCTACAAGTCCTTGGCTGAGCACGGCTCCAATTGCCAAGTTAGAAGCGTCTGTGGTTAAGATGAAGTCTTTGGTGAAGTCTGGATATTGCAGAATTGGGTCGTTGATCAGTAATGTCTTACATTTTTCAAAACAGTCCGTATACTCGGAGTCAAACGTTATCTTATTAGATTTCTTTAGTCATGGGTTTAGTGATGCGGGCAAAGTCCGGTATAAATTTTCTATAATATCCCAAAAGTCCTAGAAATTGTTTTATCTGCTTGGGGGTCTTTGGAAGAGGATATTTTTTGATAGCTGCAATTTTATCAGGATTCGGTTTAATACCGTCTCTACTGATTATGTGGCCCAAATAGGCGGTTTCGAGCTTCAAAAACTCAGACTTGTCCATCTGGATTTTAAAGTTGGACTCCCGCAATCTGTTGAATACTTTCTCTAAATTAATCTCGCAATGACGTGCTAAAAACGATGATGTCATCGAGGTACACCAGGCAAATCTCGTTTTGTAGGCCTCTGAGCACATTGTCCATCACCCTTTGGAAAGTTGATGGAGAATTTTTTAATCCCATTGGCATACGCATAAATTCGAAGTGCCCGTGTTCTACGTTGAAAGCGGTCTTGGGTACGTCGTTAGGGCTCATCTCTACTTGATAGAAGCCTGAAGCCAAGCCAAGTTAAATATTGGCATCTACCGAGTTTGTCAAGGACATCTGAAATATTTGGGATAGGGTATTTATCATCGATAGTCTTGTCGTTCAGTTTACGAAAGTTTACGACTAGCCTCCACTTTTGCTTTCCGGATGCGTCTATCTTTTTAGGAACTACCCAAATAGGTGAGCTCCAGGCAGAATCAGAAGGCCTGATTATATCCTGCTCCAGCATTTTTGTGATTTGATCTCTAACTTCTTGACGATGTATAAACGGATAGCGGTAGCTTTTCGTATAAACTGGTAATTCGTCTGTAGTTTTAATTTGATGCTTGATTTTGTTGGTAAAAGTCAAGTTCTCGCCGTCAATGTAAAAGACGTCAGCGTATCGTCCGCACAAAGTCTCTAAGTTCGCTTTTTCCTCGGCGTTCAAATGATCAGTACGTAGTCGAGATAGTACTGAACTAGTCCGACTAGGGTCTTGTTCGGTACTTGTGCACTCAATATTGAACAAATCAACTTTTACAGTCCGGTCAAACGTCACAGTCATGTCAGAATTCGTTGGATTTTCAATCTCTATAATGCCTGTTTGGTCTGTTACTGCCGTGACGCATTCGTGAATGATGCAATTACACATCATTTGCTCGCAAACGTAGACATCACCATCGGGGTTGCAGATAGGCACGTTAATTAACCTAGTTGAATTAGCAGGGATTGTTTCCTGGTAATTAGCCTTTCTACAAGTGTAGCAGGAAAGAGGTATATTCGCGTGATCTGTCACTAAAAAGTCGCGTTTCAGATCGATTTGAACTCCGTTTAACAAATCTAATCCTAGTAACCCGTCAAAGTGATTGTGGAATTTGTAGACAAAGAGTTTAATTTCTTTATGATCGTTAAATTCAGAAAAGTTAGGTACTATAATTGAATGGTGATGTGTGCTCGTTACGCGAGAATTAGTGACCTCAAAAGGATCAAAATTCAAGGGCACATGTGGAAAAAACTTTTCCACGGCTTCGGGGCTAATGAAAGATTGGTTTGCGCCGGTATCTACGAGGAGTTTAAGAGAAGGTTCAGATATCTGTATATAACGTAACTCCCTTTTTGACTGTAAATTAAGTTCTATTCTGGTTCGGGGTTGGTGCGACCCTTGAGAAAATCCGATTCATTTTGATCTTGGTTAGTCGAAGGTGGGGCCTCTAAGGCGTTCGTCATGTCAGTATACTGGACATTGTCGTAGTAACATTCGGGGCTGGTCTGACCGTAGTCATAGTAAGCGCCATAGGAAGGGTCATTGTAAGGATTGTCAGTCATCTCACTGTAATAATTTGGATAATAAAACGTCTCGTCACCATCCACTGTCTCGTTGAAGTTCATTTCGCGGGATTTAAAGTAGTTAGTTGGCGGCGGGTTTCCAAATCTACGCCAATCATGTCCTGTTAATGCAGGAGGAAGTGTTTTAGTCACGAAATGACTTACACCACTCATTGGTTTTAGGGTTAAAATTAAAAAATTAAACGGTTTAGGGGCTGCAAACGAAACCAAAGGAGAAGTCTTTTGTGTGCCGGCAGCTTGCTGCTGCTGTACTGATGGGGCCCTTCTATCAAATGATTCGGTCCTTTGTTGTAGGTACATCACGTTAAGTTCTTCCTGGACAAATTCCAGTGCCTTTTCAATTGTTGCGGGTCTCATACATCGAATACGAGACCCTAGAGGTTCTTTCAGACCCCTCACGAAAGATAGTAACGTTAATTTTCTATATAGTTCACGTTTAGCCTCGATAGTAGTGCCAACGTTTTCGTGTAAAGTGACATACGTCATAAGGGTGCTGAAAAGGTTCTGGCACTTGTCATAAAACTCTAAAGGTGTGCTGTTTCCTTGATTAAGTAAGGACAGGTCATTATATAGTGCGGTCTCATCTCGTTGGTCGGAAAAGTTGTTAACTAGAGCATTACGAATACCCAACCAACTTTCGGGTATTCCGTTTGAGTTAATAGTTCGCGCAGCATTACCAGTAATTTTGTTCAAAATACCATTTATTAAGCATAAGTTGGTTAATTCTGCGCCCGCTTCCCTACTCATATATTTAGTCACTATCTGGTCACATATCCGAATAAATCTTGTAAGGACATTCGGATTGCCGTCAAAGTCCGGCACAGGGCATAAAGCCTCATAAATCGTGTCTGGATCCATTTTCGTATAGCTAGATTTATCTAAATTTAAATCGTCCTCTGATTCTAGAGAGCTTACACTTCTATTTAAATCTAGTTCCTTATTCCTACTAATCTGTCTTAAGGAGACAGATTTGTCCGTGTTTCTCCCGGGATAAAAAATCTTGAAGGGAAGGATTTCCAAGGAAGCAACACAATAGGTACAATAATTTCAATGTACTTACAACATTATCCTGTTCGGTTCCACTGAAGTTCAAGTGTAGTCCCCGGCCGCGCGCCTTCCAAAGTTCGGATCTTAGATAAGGTACTTGATAGTACGAGCAGCAACCATGTGGGATCTCAGGATAACGATTTGTGTTTGTCCTTTTTATCGCGCGTGCACTGCTTCTAAGATCCTACCGACTGCGCCAATTATGGAGGTCGCTGCCGGAGGATTTAAAAAAACCATAATAGATTTCCAACAAATTTAATTAATATAAAAGTTACAATTAGTTTATAATATAAAACTAGTCTATGTTCGGACGAAGTGGGTACCGAAATGAAGCCGCTGAATAGGTAGCTTAGGCTTGAAGACTTCCGCGGGGCGAAGTGCTGCTGCATCAGCAATCTGCGCAGTCACGTACGCCAAAGGCTTCCACGAGGCAAGGGTGCTGCATCAGCAATCCACGCAAGTCACATATGCCATCGCTCTATTGAGGTCACAGCGACCGTTTACGTGGAAAGTGCATTCTAGACAAATTTAGTGTAGGTAGATTGCCTAACATGTTGTAGTATGTTTTTTGTTGTTGTTGTTTATTATTATGTTTTTTTTTGTTATTGCTGTTCTTGTTGTTTTTGTTGTTGATTTTGTTGTTTTTGTTGTTTTCGTTGTTCTTGTGGTTTTTCTTGTTGTTTTTGTTGTTTTTTTTGTTGTTCTTGTTGTTTTTTGTTGCTATTGTTGTTGATCTTATTGTTTTTGTGGTTCTTGTTGTTTTCGTTGTTCTTGTTGTTCTTGTTGTTTTTCTTGTTGTTTTTGTTGTTTTTGTTGTTCTTGTAGTTCTTGTTGTTCTTGTTGTTTTTGTTGTTTTTGTAGTTTTTGTTGTTCTTGTAGTTTTTGTTGTTTTTGCTGTTCTTGTTGTTTTTGTCGTTCTTATTGTTTTAGTTGTTTTCCTTGTTGTTTTTAATGTTATTGCTGTTTTTATTGTTGTTCTGGTTGTTTTTGTTGTTTTCATAGTTTTTGTAGTTCTTGTTGATTTTGTTGTTGTTGTTCTTTTTTGTTGTTCTTATTGTTGTTGTTCTTTTTAATTGTTCCTGTTGTTCTGTTGTTCTTGTTGTTTTTGACGTTGTTGTTGGTGTTGTTTTGGTTTTTGTTGTTGTTGTTGTTGTTATAGTGGGTTATATAATTTTTTCATCAGTTTGCCAGTTTTATTTAAATACCTCGCATTGTTTGAGTAAAGCACTATACAAGCCTTGGTCCGCAATGACTGCCCTGCTGGCCACGCTATGATGGCCTCGAGCTTTGCTTAGTTAAGTTCTCGGCCTTCAAGCTTCGCCATCATTACAGCCCTTGCTGTCCGCGCTATAAAGGCCTCGACGTTCGGTTTTGGCCTTCATTCCAGCTTGGCCATCAAGGACTGCAATGCTGACCGCGCTGTGATGGCCTCGAACTTAACTTAGCTACGCTCTCGGCCATCATCATCGCTGCCAGCAACGCAGTCATTACAGACCGCGGCAGTAATGTACTATAAATTTCGTCAGAAAAATAACAGCCAAATATTTATTCACACGAAAGCGGAATCTGACCTAAGTGAACCAAATCCGTGGATATGGGTGGGGATAGGTGGGTGTAGTTGGGGATTGGTGAGAATTTCTAAGGATAGGTGAGGCAATTTGGTATAACTCGCGAATTGTACGCGGCGTAGACGTTTTTGGGTGCAGACCCTGACACAGCCCCACCCGCGTTTTTAATTATCTTTATTGTTTAGACTTTTTGTTACTACTGTTTTATTATATAAATAAATAAATAAAATATATTTGGGACATTTCCACACCAATTACCTAGCCCCAAACTAGGATACCCTGTACTATGGGCACTAGGTAACGAATAAACATACATAGATAAGAATATTACATCCATGACTCGGAAACAAACACTTCTGCTCATCACACAAATGATTGCACTTTGCAGGATTCGAACCCGCGACCGTTCGATTTCGTATCTAGGATCTCTAGCCACTAGACCAACTGGTAGGTAATGTATATGTATAGAAGATGGATAGATAAAATCAAATAATATCAAATTTTCGACAAAATTGTCACTGAACTAGTTGGAACTCACCTAAATAGTTATGTGATGGTGATATTTCTGTTATAACAATGTTAGTTGCACCTTCCGGAATGAGCAACACATCGTTGTATCCTGAAAATAAACCATAAGCACAGTATTACGATATCAGTCCAGAGTTTAAAGCAAATGAAGTGAAAGGGCTCAGAATATTCCAAATCTTCTGTATTTTAGTTCTTCACGTTATATACATAATGTTATATACATAATGGTTACAATGAAGACCCCACATTTTATACTTATCCTGACTTTTTGTCTTAAAACTCTAATCAGAAAAAGTCTGAGATAGTCAAGTTTCTGCGAGGAGTGACTGACCTATCATGAGATCCTGTGTGTCAAGGGTTCCAGTAGTAGCCACACTACTACTGTTGGAATCGTTCCCGTGGCACATGTCCGTGTTGCAGATCATGTGTGTTGGGGAGGGCCTGTTCTCGGTATCGCAGAGACTTTCGTTGACTAATTCCTTTTCTTCTCGCGATCGGCACGTCACTTTGCTGGTTTGGAAACCTGGAGATTTATACTTAATATTTTTTGTGTCTGTAATATGAATTTTCGAGGCTCAATATTCTGAGTTGTTAATAGTGGTGTTTGCTGGAGTTTAACACGTTCAGGTGAAGTCAAAGGTAGCAAGTAGGTAGGTAGTTAACATTTCGTTTAACTTGAAACTCTTCTCTAAAATTACTGTAGTACTATTTCATGTAGACCGCACGGCCTATGACTGGTTACAGACTTTGAGCCGCGTGATAGGTATAGATGCAATATCTGAACAGTTATCTTAAGGTTAGAAAGAAATTTAAAAAAACCTGCTATTGCACTGCACTGCCTGCGATTAAATCAATTTAATTCGATTAAGTTTTATTCCTACCTCCTCCGCAAGAGGCGCTGCAAGGTGTGAAGTACTCAAGCACCCAGTCGTACTGCTTGGGTACGCTGTACTCGTATTCAATGCCCACGTTTACATCCACGAGAAGAAGCTGAAAGATAATACAAAGGAAAGGTATTTTACACGCACTCGTTTTGCCTTGCTTACATTTGCTACAAGTTTTGCTAGAATCAGGGATTTGAAAAAGAGGATGGTTGTCAATGAAGCGCAAGTTACAAAGCTTATCTCGAGCTGTTAAGCTTTGTTGGCTATGCTCCAATCTGATGTAAGTATTCTGTTGTCACTTACAGCAAGGTACAGACGTTCGTTGGTGGGTCCTAAGCAGCGCAACTTGTCTGGAGTGGCAAACCCTTGCCGACTGCGCTCATAGGTCCACAGGGCGCCGGCGATGATTATGTTCCCGGGAAAATATATTTGGTAGGCACCATTTAGGTAGTATGTGCCATTTGTTGCTCGGAGGGCTGGAAGAGAGTACAATAAATATTTATACACATTTGGTTTTTGGTTCATAGCGCGTAGTAAGTATTGCTCGTATAGGCGAACTAGGCGACGGCGACGGCCTATCCATGGCGCTTAACTTTTTGGGGGTGGCATGGCGAGTATACGAGATTGGCGCCAGTATGAAAAAACAGTTGAGATTTCGAAGACTAAGAAACATGACATGATTAATAAACCCGGTAAGGTTTGCATAAACTGCTCATGGTGTGTATGCCAGGAGTATCTGGTATAGTGGCAGAGCGTGCACTTCATATGCGCTTTCTCAGCATCGCGCGTATGTGTTCACATCCAGGAAAAATACTGTCAAATATATATTTGGAGTTTTTATGAGGTTTGGTTGTTTGTGGCGTTTTAACGTAGCTGGCCTGGTAATCTGATATTTGTTCTTAACGTGCTTTTATTCATGCTAACGACAAATCCTTCACGTTAGAAAGAGATAGCAATTACTTCGAGAATCTTCTATTTGAGGTACTTAATGATAAGGTGTGCAAAAAGTAATGATAGCAGATAAGCAGACTTACGAAACGAGTATAATCTCAATGTAGGTTCTGCTGTTCTGTTTATCAGCAACTATTTACAAGCCTTTACATTATATTTAGATTTATGACCTTTTTATGTGTTACTTGTATATTTTTGAAATAAACTTACTATTATTATTATAGCTTATTTCTCCGAAAGTTATTTATGTACCTAGATGTCAAATTTTCGGGCACTGTTACCATCTAACCGGGCACTAAACGGTTTACGTTTCAAAGCTGCAGGCACAGCGGCATTCGAGTTTCAGGGTCTCATGCCAGAGCCAGTGTCACCAGGCTGACCAGCCTCAAACGAGCAATAAGTACTGGACGTACACGAATAGAAGCACAGCAGTTCCACCTAATTTGAAGAATATTGATTCTCTCGTTTCGATGTTAAGGAGTTAGCGTACTGAAACAAGCACCATCGCGCCTGACCACTCTTTTAAGATGTTTTTGTCATTAACTACTATTTCGTATTTTTTACTGTCTAGCTTATTATTTCGAGCACTAAAAGCTAAGCTAACTTTCATTAAACTCTTCACTGGATTCAGCTCGACGACACCGTCGACGTGCTGAACGCAGCGTCACCTCGGCTGACCGCCCTTTGCATTGAAATATCTCGTAAGGTAAGTGAGCACATATATTTTTTTTTATTACAGACTAGGCAATCGTTTGACCACGATCTCACCTGATGGAAAGCGATGATGTGGTCGAAGGTGTAGGACGCTTGCCTAGTAGATACCTATTCACTCTTGATTTGAACACACCTGGGTTATAATTTACCAGAAACACTGACGAGGGCAGGGCATTCCACTCCTTTTCAGTTCTTATAATAAATGAAGAAGCGTAACGCTTCGTTCTGTGCGAGGTATTTCAACCATAAAAGGGTGGCGCTTTGCTGATCGTCTAGTCGTACGGTGATGAAAAGGTGATAGGGGAATCAGGTTGTGCAGTTCTTGCGCACACTCTCCATAGTGCAATCTGTAGAATACAGCCAGGCTTACTAATTAAAATTAATAATTAAAAAAAAATTTTTTTTTTTCAATTACTTTTTTGGGCACTAAATAGTACTAGAGAGCACTAAAGTTTGGGAAATGTTGGGCTGCATACAAACAAATGGCCGGCAGTAGGGAGTGTGCATTGTCTCTAGAGTCATGAATCATCACACTAATATCACTAATATTATAAATCACTGAAATATCACTAATATTATAAATCACTGTCGTAAACAGACCAATCAGAGCTTACAGTTTTCAAATGAATACTCTCTTATCGAGTGGAAAACTTCATAATTATGCGCAATGCAGAACTCCATACATTAGAACTGACAGTACATACAAACCGACACAAAATGCATAAAACCGATTAGCGCCATCTATCTTTAGAAGTGTGTGAGTGCATGTTTGTTACTCCTTCACGCTCAAACGGCTGAATGGATTTGAGTGAAATTCGGTACCAGGATAGCTTATATCCTGGATTAACACATAGACTACTTTCATCATTATAATCATTATCTACTAAAATTTTTTAAAAAAATAAAAAATTGTTGTTTTTTTTGTTGTTCTTGTTGTTTTTTGTTGCTATTGTTGTTGATCTTATTGTTTTTGTGGTTCTTGTTGTTTTCGTTGTTCTTGTTGTTCTTGTTGTTTTTCTTGTTGTTTTTGTTGTTTTTGTTGTTGTTGTAGTTCTTGTTGTTCTTGTTGTTTTTGTTGTTTTTGTAGTTTTTGTTGTTCTTGTAGTTTTTGTTGTTTTTGCTGTTCTTGTTGTTTTTGTCGTTCTTATTGTTTTTGTTGTTTTCCTTGTTGTTTTTAATGTTATTGCTGTTTTTATTGTTGTTCTGGTTGTTTTTGTTGTTTTCATAGTTTTTGTAGTTCTTGTTGATTTTGTTGTTGTTGTTCTTTTTTGTTGTTCTTATTGTTGTTGTTCTTTTTAATTGTTCCTGTTGTTCTGTTGTTCTTGTTGTTTTTGACGTTGTTGTTGGTGTTGTTTTGGTTTTTGTTGTTGTTGTTGTTGTTATAGTGGGTTATATAATTTTTTCATCAGTTTGCCAGTTTTATTTAAATACCTCGCATTGTTTGAGTAAAGCACTATACAAGCCTTGGTCCGCAATGACTGCCCTGCTGGCCACGCTATGATGGCCTCGAGCTTTGCTTAGTTAAGTTCTCGGCCTTCAAGCTTCGCCATCATTACAGCCCTTGCTGTCCGCGCTATAAAGGCCTCGACGTTCGGTTTTGGCCTTCATTCCAGCTTGGCCATCAAGGACTGCAATGCTGACCGCGCTGTGATGGCCTCGAACTTAACTTAGCTACGCTCTCGGCCATCATCATCGCTGCCAGCAACGCAGTCATTACAGACCGCGGCAGTAATGTACTATAAATTTCGTCAGAAAAATAACAGCCAAATATTTATTCACACGAAAGCGGAATCTGACCTAAGTGAACCAAATCCGTGGATATGGGTGGGGATAGGTGGGTGTAGTTGGGGATTGGTGAGAATTTCTAAGGATAGGTGAGGCAATTTGGTATAACTCGCGAATTGTACGCGGCGTAGACGTTTTTGGGTGCAGACCCTGACACAGCCCCACCCGCGTTTTTAATTATCTTTATTGTTTAGACTTTTTGTTACTACTGTTTTATTATATAAATAAATAAATAAAATATATTTGGGACATTTCCACACCAATTACCTAGCCCCAAACTAGGATACCCTGTACTATGGGCACTAGGTAACGAATAAACATACATAGATAAGAATATTACATCCATGACTCGGAAACAAACACTTCTGCTCATCACACAAATGATTGCACTTTGCAGGATTCGAACCCGCGACCGTTCGATTTCGTATCTAGGATCTCTAGCCACTAGACCAACTGGTAGGTAATGTATATGTATAGAAGATGGATAGATAAAATCAAATAATATCAAATTTTCGACAAAATTGTCACTGAACTAGTTGGAACTCACCTAAATAGTTATGTGATGGTGATATTTCTGTTATAACAATGTTAGTTGCACCTTCCGGAATGAGCAACACATCGTTGTATCCTGAAAATAAACCATAAGCACAGTATTACGATATCAGTCCAGAGTTTAAAGCAAATGAAGTGAAAGGGCTCAGAATATTCCAAATCTTCTGTATTTTAGTTCTTCACGTTATATACATAATGTTATATACATAATGGTTACAATGAAGACCCCACATTTTATACTTATCCTGACTTTTTGTCTTAAAACTCTAATCAGAAAAAGTCTGAGATAGTCAAGTTTCTGCGAGGAGTGACTGACCTATCATGAGATCCTGTGTGTCAAGGGTTCCAGTAGTAGCCACACTACTACTGTTGGAATCGTTCCCGTGGCACATGTCCGTGTTGCAGATCATGTGTGTTGGGGAGGGCCTGTTCTCGGTATCGCAGAGACTTTCGTTGACTAATTCCTTTTCTTCTCGCGATCGGCACGTCACTTTGCTGGTTTGGAAACCTGGAGATTTATACTTAATATTTTTTGTGTCTGTAATATGAATTTTCGAGGCTCAATATTCTGAGTTGTTAATAGTGGTGTTTGCTGGAGTTTAACACGTTCAGGTGAAGTCAAAGGTAGCAAGTACGTAGGTAGGTAGTTAACATTTCGTTTAACTTGAAACTCTTCTCTAAAATTACTGTAGTACTATTTCATGTAGACCGCACGGCCTATGACTGGTTACAGACTTTGAGCCGCGTGATAGGTATAGATGCAATATCTGAACAGTTATCTTAAGGTTAGAAAGAAATTTAAAAAAACCTGCTATTGCACTGCACTGCCTGCGATTAAATCAATTTAATTCGATTAAGTTTTATTCCTACCTCCTCCGCAAGAGGCGCTGCAAGGTGTGAAGTACTCAAGCACCCAGTCGTACTGCTTGGGTACGCTGTACTCGTATTCAATGCCCACGTTTACATCCACGAGAAGAAGCTGAAAGATAATACAAAGGAAAGGTATTTTACACGCACTCGTTTTGCCTTGCTTACATTTGCTACAAGTTTTGCTAGAATCAGGGATTTGAAAAAGAGGATGGTTGTCAATGAAGTTACAAAGCTTATCTCGAGCTGTTAAGCTTTGTTGGCTATGCTCCAATCTGATGTAAGTATTCTGTTGTCACTTACAGCAAGGTACAGACGTTCGTTGGTGGGTCCTAAGCAGCGCAACTTGTCTGGAGTGGCAAACCCTTGCCGACTGCGCTCATAGGTCCACAGGGCGCCGGCGATGATTATGTTCCCGGGAAAATATATTTGGTAGGCACCATTTAGGTAGTATGTGCCATTTGTTGCTCGGAGGGCTGGAAGAGAGTACAATAAATATTTATACACATTTGGTTTTTGGTTCATAGCGCGTAGTAAGTATTGCTCGTATAGGCGAACTAGGCGACGGCGACGGCCTATCCATGGCGCTTAACTTTTTGGGGGTGGCATGGCGAGTATACGAGATTGGCGCCAGTATGAAAAAACAGTTGAGATTTCGAAGACTAAGAAACATGACATGATTAATAAACCCGGTAAGGTTTGCATAAACTGCTCATGGTGTGTATGCCAGGAGTATCTGGTATAGTGGCAGAGCGTGCACTTCATATGCGCTTTCTCAGCATCGCGCGTATGTGTTCACATCCAGGAAAAATACTGTCAAATATATATTTGGAGTTTTTATGAGGTTTGGTTGTTTGTGGCGTTTTAACGTAGCTGGCCTGGTAATCTGATATTTGTTCTTAACGTGCTTTTATTCATGCTAACGACAAATCCTTCACGTTAGAAAGAGATAGCAATTACTTCGAGAATCTTCTATTTGAGGTACTTAATGATAAGGTGTGCAAAAAGTAATGATAGCAGATAAGCAGACTTACGAAACGAGTATAATCTCAATGTAGGTTCTGCTGTTCTGTTTATCAGCAACTATTTACAAGCCTTTACATTATATTTAGATTTATGACCTTTTTATGTGTTACTTGTATATTTTTGAAATAAACTTACTATTATTATTATAGCTTATTTCTCCGAAAGTTATTTATGTACCTAGATGTCAAATTTTCGGGCACTGTTACCATCTAACCGGGCACTAAACGGTTTACGTTTCAAAGCTGCAGGCACAGCGGCATTCGAGTTTCAGGGTCTCATGCCAGAGCCAGTGTCACCAGGCTGACCAGCCTCAAACGAGCAATAAGTACTGGACGTACACGAATAGAAGCACAGCAGTTCCACCTAATTTGAAGAATATTGATTCTCTCGTTTCGATGTTAAGGAGTTAGCGTACTGAAACAAGCACCATCGCGCCTGACCACTCTTTTAAGACGTTTTTGTCATTAACTACTATTTCGTATTTTTTACTGTCTAGCTTATTATTTCGAGCACTAAAAGCTAAGCTAACTTTCATTAAACTCTTCACTGGATTCAGCTCGACGACACCGTCGACGTGCTGAACGCAGCGTCACCTCGGCTGACCGCCCTTTGCATTGAAATATCTCGTAAGGTAAGTGAGCACATATATTTTTTTTTATTACAGACTAGGCAATCGTTTGACCACGATCTCACCTGATGGAAAGCGATGATGTGGTCGAAGGTGTAGGACGCTTGCCTAGTAGATACCTATTCACTCTTGATTTGAACACACCTGGGTTATAATTTACCAGAAACACTGACGAGGGCAGGGCATTCCACTCCTTTTCAGTTCTTATAATAAATGAAGAAGCGTAACGCTTCGTTCTGTGCGAGGTATTTCAACCATAAAAGGGTGGCGCTTTGCTGATCGTCTAGTCGTACGGTGATGAAAAGGTGATAGGGGAATCAGGTTGTGCAGTTCTTGCGCACACTCTCCATAGTGCAATCTGTAGAATACAGCCAGGCTTACTAATTAAAATTAATAATTAAAAAAAAAAATTTTTTTTTCAATTACTTTTTTGGGCACTAAATAGTACTAGAGAGCACTAAAGTTTGGGAAATGTTGGGCTGCATACAAACAAATGGCCGGCAGTAGGGAGTGTGCATTGTCTCTAGAGTCATGAATCATCACACTAATATCACTAATATTATAAATCACTGAAATATCACTAATATTATAAATCACTGTCGTAAACAGACCAATCAGAGCTTACAGTTTTCAAATGAATACTCTCTTATCGAGTGGAAAACTTCATAATTATGCGCAATGCAGAACTCCATACATTAGAACTGACAGTACATACAAACCGACACAAAATGCATAAAACCGATTAGCGCCATCTATCTTTAGAAGTGTGTGAGTGCATGTTTGTTACTCCTTCACGCTCAAACTGCTGAATGGATTTGAGTGAAATTCGGTACCAGGATAGCTTATATCCTGGATTAACACATAGACTACTTTCATCATTATAATCAACCATCATCGTAATCCACGCGATGAAACGCAAAACGAGATGATGCTGAAACCGTGGGGTGCAGCTAGTCCTAAATAAAAATGCCATCTTAGTTTCGACAGATTTATTAAAGAACTATCTATGTAATACTAGCTTTACACGCGGCATTGCCCGCGTGATCATATTTCTAAAAATTCTGGGATATAAGGAACCTATGTGTTTTTCTAGAACCAAAAGTAACAAGATTATCAAACTTCGTTCAGACGTCAAATGGGTTTTTATCGATTGCTCGAGTTATACTCATCGGATTGAGATACCAAGTACCCAAGTTCTTAAGTCAAATTCTAAACATCCAACGGTGAAAACTGCATCGCAATTGGTCCAGTAGATTTTACGTGATGCACGAATAACACTATTAGACAGACAGACACCATTTTTATAAATGTTATAATCTTGTTTTTTCATTATATAAGTCCACTAGACATTTTATAATTTTATTCACTGTACATACTTTTTGTTACTTACCTATTGTTTTATTATTAGTATAGAATATAGATAAAATCAAAAGTAAAATAAACACGCTTGCTTGTCTTATGAGGTAGTGCTGGCCTCTGGTGTCAGAGTTGGTAAAGCCGTCCGAGGGCCTCTGACATGGCTTAACGACTGCTATTAATCAATAACAGCCAGGACCGACAGCTAAATGTGTTCTCCGGAGTACGGATTGATAGAAAAAGTAGTTAGTGCGGAGCCCAGCCCCCCCATTCAGAACCTTTCGATAACTCAGTTCTCGAATCGATTCGATTCGAGATACGACCGAACCCGGTAAAAAAAGTTTACACAAATACCTAATATCACAGTTTCGACAGTTGTCACTAGTAAAACTACTAACTAGTTGGAACTCACCTAAATAGTTATGTGATGGTGATATTTCTGTTATAACTATGTTAATTGCACCTTCCGGAATGAGCAACATATCGTTGTATCCTGAAAATAAACCATAAGAACAGTATTACGATATCAGTCCAGAGTTTAAAGCAAAAAGAGTGAAAGGGCTCAGAATATTCCAAATCCTCAGTTTTTTTTGTTCTTCATGTAGTATTCTTTATTAATAAGTTCATAGATACATAATGGTTCCAATGAATGGACCCCACATTTTATACCAATCGTGACTTTTTGTCATAAAACTCTAATCAGAAAAAGTCTGAGATAGTCAAGTTTCTGCGAGGAGTGACTGACCTTTCACGAGATCCTGTGTGTCAAGGATTCCAGTAGTAGCCACACTACTACTGTTGGGGCCGTACCCGTGGCACTTGTCCGTGTTGCAGATCATGTGTGGTGGGGAGGGCCTGTTCTCCGTATCGCAGAGACTTTTGTCGACTAATTCCATTTCTTCTCGCGATCGGCACGTCACTTTGCTGGTTTGGAAACCTGGAAATTTATACATAGTATTTGACAAATACATAGTTTTGTGTCTGTGATATGAATTTTCGAGACTCAATATTCTGAGTTGTTAATAGTGGTGTTTGCTGGAGTTTAACACCGTTTAACTTTAAACTCTTCTCTAAAATTACTGTAGTACTATTTTATGTAGACGGCACGGACTGGTTACAGACTTTGAGCCGCGTGATAGGTATAGATGCAATATCTGAACAGTTATCTTAAGGTTAGAAAAAAACCTGCTATTGCACTGCACTGCCTGCGATTAAATCAATTTAATTCGATTAAGTTTTATTCCTACCTCCTCCGCAAGAGGAGCTGCAAGGTGTGAAGTCCTCAAGCACCCAGTCGTACTGCTTGGGTACGCTGTACTCGTATTCAATGCCCACGTTTACATCCACGAGAAGAAGCTGAAAGATAATACAAAGGAAAGGTATTTTACACGCACTCATTTTGCCTTGCTTACATTTGCTACAAGTTTTGCTAGAATCAGGGATTTGAAAAAGAGGATGGTTGTCAATGAAGCGCAAGTAACAAAGCTTATCTCGAGCTGTTAAGCTTTGTTGGCTATGCTCCTATCTGATGTAAGTATTCTGTTGTCACTTACAGCAAGGTACAGAGGTTCGTTGGTGGGTCCTAAGCAGCGCAGCTTGTCTGGAGTGGCAAACCCTTGCCGACTGCGCTCATAGGTCCACAGGGCGCCGGCGATGATTATGTTCCCGGGAAAATATATTTTGTAGGCACCATTTAGGCAGTACGTGCCATTTGTTGCTCGGAGGGCTGGAAGAGAGCACAATAAATATTTATAAAAATTTGGTTTATGGTTCATAGTGCGTAGTATTGCTCGTCCATATAGGTGAACTTGGCGACGGCCTATGGCGCTTAACTTTCGTGGGGGTGGCATGGTGAGTATACGAGATTGGCGCCAGTATGAAAAAACAGTTGAGATATCGAAGAGTAAGAAACATGACACGATTAATATGGGCGGTAAGGTTTTGCATAAACTGCTCATGGTGTGTATGCAGCGGTATCTGGCATAGCGGCTGAGCGCGAACTTCATATGCGCTATCTCTGCACTGCGCTTATATGTTCATATCCAGGAAAAATACTGTCACGTATATATTTGGAGTCTTTATGAGGTTTGGTTCTTTGTGGCGTTTTAACGTAGCTGTCCAAATATGATATTCGTTCTTAACGCGCTTTCATTCATGCTAACGATCACGATCACAAATCACACCTTTATCTGAATTAAATTTAGATTTATGACCTTTTTATGTGTTACTTGTATATATTTTTGAAATAAACTTATTATTATTATAGCTTATTTTCTCCGAAAGTTATTTATGTAGATGTCCAATTTTCGGGCACTGCCACCATCTAACCGGGCACTAAACGGTTTAGGTACGTTTCAAAGCTGCAGGCACAGCGGCATTCGAGTTTCAGGGTCTCATGCCAGAGCCAGCGTCACCCGGCTGACCAGCCTCAAACGAGCAATAAGTATTGGACGTACACGAATGATATTTTATCAATAAAAGAACCAATAAAAGCACTGCAGTTCCACCTAATTTGAAGAATATTGACGTTAAGGAGTTAGCGTACCTACTGAAGCAAGCACCATCGCGGCTGACCATCCTTTTAAGATGTTTTCATCACTACTTCGTATTTTTTAACTTAGCTTAGCTTTTAGTGCTCAAAATAATAAGCTAGTTATTATTTTGAGCACTAAAAGCTAAGCTAAGTTTAATTAAACTCTTTGCTGGATTCCGCTCTAGGAGGAATCAGGATATTTAAGTAATATTTGGTCTGAGATTCAGCTCCACGACACCGATGACGAGCTAAACGCAGCGTCACCTCGGCTGACCGCCCTTTGCATTGAAATATCTCTTAAAATTAGCACTAATTGCCATGTTTAGCCACTACAGAGCACTAGAGAGCACTAAAGCTTGGAAACTGTTGGGCTGCATACAAACAAATGACCGGCTGTAGTGACGGACACAAAAGCATTGCCTCTAGAGTCATGAATCATGTACCTCATAACATCACATTTCATGATACAAATTGAGCTTTCTGATGAGCAGCTTTTGTATGGAACAAATATGTTAATTTTGCAATCCAACAACACGGGGCTCGATCCTTAGCCCTCGCCAGTGAGTTTTATTTCATAAGTTATGTTATGTACGGATTTGGTATCGCTCCGTACTGCGGAGAGCACGATCCATGCGCGTTGTCGGCCCTCGTTGCAACAATTGAAAGTACTTAGTCCATACCTATCTTTTTTCAAGTTCGCGCGGTACTAAGCTGAGCTTGCTTCGCGGTCGCAAGTTCGCGCTTTTATAAGATATTAATCAAGACACTTTAAAAAAAAACATTTATTACTCGCGGAACCTGTATTTGAATAAACTTGGAAATATGGAATCCGTTTCCATGGCAATAGTTATTAAATTAAATGTCGTCTTTTGACAACCGTCAACTTTGAAGAGCTGCAGTACAATTAGAAGTCAGTCGACTTCTAATTGTACTGTAATAAGTCAAAGGAAAAAGGCTGCTGACCGAAATGTGCAGCATTAAGGCTTGCAAGACTTGCAAGGGGTATAATACCTCCCCCTTTAAGAGGAGACTTTGGGGTTGAAACTTAAGGCTGTTAAACAAATTTGAGTTCTAAGCGGGGCAAAACGACTGATTTCTATGTCTGAGTCTTGTCCGTCTGTTGTTTCAATTATTTGTGGAGTAGGGTGGGGCTGTATATTTAATGTTTTTAATTCTATGGAATGACGGTTGTTGCCAGACTTACAAAATTTCTTAAATATTAAAAAGCTTAAGTATAATATAATTAAGACAAATATAATAAGAGTAATGGTAGAGTAATCGTGTCCCATTCTCTACAATGTATGGTTCAACCTCTATTTTCTTTACTTTATTTAGTATTGACTCTAATTTAATATTATTTATTAAGTTAAAATCATCCAAATTCACATTTTGCAGAGTAATACATACACATAGTATACACATTATCTACATGGTCGTTAAATTTCATAATGTTACAACAAGTATAATTAATTAGATTAAAATCGGGTAAATGGTTTATGGGTGAAGAAATGTTCAAAGTATTATAGTTAGGTATAAATGTGGTGCTTTTAGAAATATCAAGTTTTTCGTAAATAAATATTTATTTCGCACTGTACTGGTTTTTCACTGATAACTTGTGACAATAGTTCACTTTCACAGGTGTATAAGGCGTCAGTCGCACGTTTGTTATAATATCGCAAATAAAGTTTCCCGGGCGTATGATATTGCACTTTAACAAGTCATTTAGATTACAATAGTGGGATTTCTCTTTGGTAATAAATCTATATTTATACTTATAATAAAACTGTAACGGGTCCAATTCTGTACATTGAAGATATTTAGTAAAAAAAATTTGGAGGCTGTTCTATATTTGATACGGTAGGCAAAACTATTTTTTTCATTTATGTCTTTCCGTCCGTCTGTCTGTCTGTCTTTCCGTCCGTCTGTCTGTGTGGCTGTATGTCTGTCTGTCTGTCTGTCTGTCTGTCTGTCTGTCTGTCTGTCTGTCTGTCTGTCTGTCTGTCTGTCTGTCTGTCTGTCTGTCTGTCTGTGTCTGTCTGTCTGCCTGTCTGTCTGTCTGTCTGTCTGTCTGTCTGTCTGTCTGTCTGTCTGTCTGTCTGTCTGTCTGTCTGTCTGTCTGTCTGTCTGTCTGGCCGTCCGGCCGTCCGACCGTCCGTCCGTCCGTCCGTCCGTCCGTCCGTCCGTCCGTCCGTCCGTCCGTCCGTCCGTCCGTCCGTCCGTCCGTCCGTCTGTCTGTCTGTCTGTCTGTATCATGGCTAGGCATCACGCCGAAACTACTGAATGAATTCAAATGAAACTTGGCATAATTTGAGTTCATACTAGAGTTGTCGCGAATACTCGCTATTATTCGGTATTCGGCATTACTCGACATTTTTTTTATATTCGTCGAATACCGAATAATAGCTAGTATTATTCGGCATTCGGCGAATAGTCTAAAATAAACTTTTAACGAACAAAAAAACGAATGACTTAAAAATAAACAATTTTTATTATTTTCCTCAATAAAACAATACACAGTATCAATTATTATCTGTAATAATATGTGCCTGTGCCTATCATATTAATGAAATTAAATTAGTTAGGCTTTTTAATTAATATTTAAAATCCAACAGAGGCAGATTGTGGTGCAAAAAAACTATTTTTTCTGCACGTTCGGGAGCAAGTCGGTTTCGCTTTTCCTCATAAACTAAACATGCCTCAGAAAATAGTCTTTCTGAATAAACAGAGCTTGCTGGTGTGTTTATTCAGTGGAACTCGTGATTTTTGTTATCTCTTCGAAAGGTTTTAAGAGCTTTAACAGATGTTCTATAACCTCCCACTGATCACTGGTCAAATTTTCAAAATTCACGCTCCTTGATTCTGAAATATACACCGAAATTGCTCTTTTTTGCTCAAAGAGACGCACCAGTAGGTAATATGTTGAGTTCCAGCGAGTTTGAATATCTTGAATCAGTTTATGCTTAGGAAGTCCGAGCTCAGATTGAATACTTTCAAGTTTTGTATATATCCTGAATGATTAAAATGTGTCACTATGCGGCGGGCACTAGTAAGAATTGATTTTATTGGAAAACTGTTATCTAATGCATTATTTATCAACAGCTGGAGAGTATGTATGAAGCAACGCTCTGAAGGAAGTAGAGTTTCCTTAACTCCTTTAACCATATTCGCCCCATTATCGTGAACAATCGCTTGAATTTTAGAGATGGGTATGTCCCATTTCGTTACACACTGTAACAGTTCTCTTTTGATATTTTCTGATGTGTGTGATTCAGGAAAATGAGCCATGTTTAGAACGGCATGATTCAGTTTAAAGTTTTCTGATATCCAGTGTCCTGTTAAACTCAGAAATGCAGCGTTATTTACAGAAGAAGTCCAAAAATCGGTAGTGAATTCTATAGCTTCAGCCCTTTCTAACTCGTTTTTTAGTTTGCTAACCACTCTCATACATGTGGAATTATTTTTTCGGTGAAATATGTCCTGCCAGGAATAGTGTATTGCGGCAAAGCATTATTAATAAGACGTTTAATGCCCACATGATGATCGACGATGGAAAGTGGCTCGTTGTCAATAGCGATCATTTCACCAATCAAGTAGTGATATTTTTTTGCTCGGCTATCGTTGATGTCCCAGTTTTTTTTTTCAAGTAGTTGTTGCAGTGACGGTTGCACCAAAGGCTGAATTGGCAACTGGGTGGATGAGGAAGTACTTGGAGATGATTCTGCGGGAGCATTATGTTGAGCATGACTACTTGAGCTTCCATAAATTTTACCATACTCATCTGGGTGTTTGAATTTCAAATGATTCTGCAAAGCCGTCGTTCCTGCTTTTTTGCTGCTCTACTTATTTTTACACCACATAAATTACATTTTGCACTGTTTTCTTCCTCTTCAAAATGTAGCCAAACATGAGACTTTTTTCCTGGGTTTGGCATGATTGTTCTTCTTTTTAAGTAACACTTTAACTAATTAAGTATTCAAGTCTTTAATTCAATAGCAATTTTCAAATAAGTATAGAAAGAAAAAATAAAAAACGTCAACCGATGTCGAAAATCAAATTATAAATGAGTGCCGCCTACCCTAAACACAAGCGTATTGATTGAGCGAGAAATCCCCTACAATAGTAAACGCTGGGTAATACAAAACGGGTATTCCCCGTAAAATATGTACAAGAAAAGGGTTGCCAGCATTTAAAAATTAAAATACTACATATATATATGTAGATATGTATAACATGAAACAGATTTATTTAACTTTATTGTTTTCTTTTCTCACAACCTTAGAAGAAATTAGAAATATTTTTAATGTGCCTTATTTATGTCGAATAGTAATGTCGAGTTATTCGACTATTCGCCAAAGTGAATGGTGATTAATCGGCATTCGACTATTCGCTATAACAACTATTCGCGGTAACTCTAGTTCATACTACGAGGTAGGACATAGGATACTTTTCATCCCGAAAAGTTAAAGGGTTCCAAGCATGAAAGGGGTTGAAAGATTTTTGTAAGAACACGTATCTCGCTGAAACTACTAGACGGATTTTGATGCAAGTTGGCACAGTCATAGTTTATACTAGCTGTACCCGCTGCTTCGCACGCATGGTCATGTCGTTAGATTAAAAGTACCATAATGTGCTATTCCAGGACCTAAAATACCAACATTTTGATTTACATTTCTTCAACCGTCAAAACTATTTTTATCATTTGCTCGGCTTCAAATGGCCAAATTGAGATATTAATTACACCAGTTTTTAAGTCAAACCCTAAGCTATCCTACATTGAACATCGCATAGCAATTGGTCCAGTAGTTTTTACGTGATGCACAAAAATACAGACAAACAGACAGGCTTGAATTAAAAGAAAATAATAATTCCGTAGCTTCTTAGGGTATGGTATGGTATGGGTATGGTATAGGGTATCTTAGGGTACCCTATACATTTTTTTTTATTTGACTTCTTTGTACAGCCTTTTTCGTAGCTATTGCTTTATTATAAGTATAGATAGATGTATGTGCGTATCCTGCGGGAACACTTTATTTTTTATGGATGAAAAGTATTCAACGTCCTACCTCGTAGTATGAACCGTTTGCTCACTGCCTTGCCAAGTTTCATTTGAATTCATTCAGTAATTTCGAGTGATGCGCGGTCAAGATACAGACAGAGAGCAGCAAATCGAAGGTTAGTGATGCATTCGCCATTGATGTTGCTACCATATCCGTTCCAGTTCAGAAGCTTGAATATATCTTCCAGTGCAGAGGTGAACAGTTTCGGAGAAATAACTTCTCCCTGTCTCACCCCTTTTTGCAAATCGATAGCATTCGTGCTCCGCTCTTGAAGTCATGGTGGCTTTGCTGTACAAACACTTCAACACTTCGATGTACCGGTAGTCAATCTGGCATCGCTGTAATGACTGTAGCACTGCCCAGGTCTCGACTGAATCAAAGGCTTTCTCGTAATCCACAAACGCTAGACATAGTGGCCGATTATACTCTTCGGTCTTCTGTATAATCTGCCGGAGCGTATGGATGTGGTCTACGGTGATAAAGACTTTCCGGAATCCAGCTTGTTCGGGAGGCTGAAAGTAGTCAAATCTACGAGCAAGACGGTTTGTAACTCCTCTCGAAAACAGCTTATAGACGTGACTCAGCAGCGAAATGGGCCTATAATTCTTCAAGAGCAAATGTTTAAGCGAAGGCCTAAATAGAATTGCGGACTGGTCAGAAAGTAATTGTCTTTTACTTAATCCACAGAAAACTAAATTTATGATCTTAGGCAGCAAACACCGATTCGCCTCACTTCTAGAGGCTGTAGATCTATTTATTACTCTTGGGTGAGAAAGTAGATAGAGTTTACGAGGCACGTAACCTAGGTTTAAATCTCAACGCAGAGTTAAGGTTCGAATAGCATTTGGCTGCTTCCGTGCAAAATTGTTTCTACAGACTAAAAACTTTATATAAATATAAAAGACCATATCAACTCGTTGAAAGCCTTGTTTTGTCGAAATTAAATTATGCCGATACTGTATAGGGACCACGGCTGTTGTCTCAAATGCAGCGGTTAGTTCAACGAGTGCAGAATGCTTGTGCAAGATTTTGTGTCTCGATCCCGCCGCGAAGTCACGTTACAACATTTCTCAATAAACACTACGCTTTAAAAATGAAATCTCGCCGTAAACTTCACCTTGCATGTCTACTTTTCGGTGTTTTTAATTTTAAAGATCCTTCACATTAGTATAAAAAGTTCAAATGGGTCACAGATGGCTTTGTTCCAGTAGACAGGGTTCTCAACAGTTGTCCATTCCTCGACACCACACAGCAAACTTCAGAGGCGCTTTCCGTTATGCTCCGTCCAAGTGTTGGAATAATCTCCCACCACCGATCAGAGGGCTGAAAATTTTTTGGCTCAAACTAAAAAAAATACTTGGTTGACGAGCAGATAAAGCAGATAAAGCGAGCAGATAAAGCAAGGATATGTAGATATTGATATGTCATTCATATGAGACAAACATAACAATCCTTTTTTTTTGTTTATTATCTGCCTAGTTTTTGGAGTCCATAATTTGTCAAAATTATTATTTTATTAATACATAATTCGTTACTTACCTACCTTTCTTGGTTCACTTGAATATTATTATTTTTTCTTTTGTTCACTACAATTTTATTTACCAAGTTCAGGGATATTTTCACGATAATTTAATGGTAGACTAGGCCGAGGTCATGTGTTTTAACCGTAAAATGATTTCGCTACCTACTGGCAGTTTTTTCTCTATTTGCCATGCCATTCGATTGCCATTATAATTCTGTATAGTTAATTTATGTTTCTTGTTTTCTAAGTAAGTATATAGATTATTTTTGTATTTTTATGTTATTGAATTACTTAAGTGTATTTATTATTTTTATATCTATATGTATTTGTATTATTATTTTGTGTACATATATTTGTATAATGTATGATGTAGCCCCATATGTATTTTAATAAATTCGCACCTATTAATTTATTTTATAACATCACCCGCGCGGGGCCTTTCTGAAAACCAGCGTCCAGTGTCTAGCACTGTACATTTTTGCTGAGCACGGGCCCTTTTGGTCACTCGCATACCTTGTAATGCTTATGTTAATTTGTATTACTAGGTAATAGTTAAAGAACAATGGCGAACTCCCATACATACTTTTATGTCAGTAAAATTCACGGCGTCTTTAGACAAAAAATATCGCTAGTAATTCAGCATCCTTTTACTGAGATTGTTAGTCTATAAATTTTTTTTTGGGAGGCCAGGTATAATTGTTATTAGGCTTAAAAGTGTTGTAAGTTATGTTACTGTTAACAACCTTTGAAATAAGTCTTAGAGATTTTAATTATTTTATCTGCTTAATTAGGTAGGCAATTAAGTACTTATGCGTGATAAATATAATGTTTAAAGATATTGTACCTATTCAATTACCTGCCTAGTTAATTCCACACCAATTACCTAGCCCCAAACTAGGATACCCTGTAATATGGGCACTAGATAACGGATAAACATACATAAATACGAATATCACATCCATGACTCGGAAAAAAACATTTTTGCTCATCACACAAATGATTGCACCTTGCAGGATTCGAACCCGCGACCGTTTTCATTCCTAGGGTCTCTAGCCACTAGACCAACCGAATAATAATTATTTTCAATCTGTTACTGCCTAGCAAGATTGCAAAACAATATGTTTAGATATGTTGCTGCTGTTTCACTGTGCAGGGAAACAGTTGTCCCATTTCGACACAAATATTTTGCAACAATTCCACACACAAAAAAAAAATATTACACAAACCTTTGTTTCTTTTGTATTTATTGTTCAATACTTTAAGCCGCACGCCCTATGTACTATTATTTCTTTCACGACCTGGATGACTGGTAGATAATGCTGTTTAGCATTATCTACCAAACAGATAATAGTAATAATAATAGTAATAGTAGTTTAGTAATAGTTCTTCATTGTACCTACACTATTTTTGTGTAAAACAATTAATTAAATTAACATAACCTAACAACAATTCTTTACACTTCCTCCATAAACTATAATGCATTGTATTCCCTTTGCTACGAGTCTAATGTTTTGTATAGAGGTTTCATATTGACGTACCATTTTGTCTATAGCACAGTCTATATTATTATTCTGTTTATCGCAAGGAGGTTGAATTACGCTTACTGTTAAAAGGTTTAACTCCAGTAAGTGTAATTCAACCTCTTTTGTTTAAAAATCCGGGTAGGAAGTAGGCGTAATTCAACCTTCTTTGGTTTAAAAAACCGGGTTTGAAGTATACTGTGTTGACGATTTTTACGTACAAACCGGAAACGTCATTGTATTATATATATTTTTTCACCCGTTGGGCAGGCAACAAGGCCGGTAAAACATTGTAGGAAGGAAACTAAGTTTGAATTTCATGTTTTTTTTAAATTGTTTTTTTAACCTGGCTTTTTCTAGCTTAGCATGTAAGCTAGAAAAAGCCAGATTGCAAAATCGTAAAAAATAATTACTTAAGTTCTGTAGAAATGATATTTCAAGACGCTGCAAGATTTATCGCATAAAATTCCTCCCTTGTCCTGTTTATATATTTTATTTGTGCCAATAAAAACGTTTTTCTTTCTTTATTTTCTTATATAAAGTGTAGTAAGCATTCACTTGTTTCTTCGGCTGTAGTACTTCGAATGGGATATGCTGTAGAGAATTCGGTAAGTTCATCCTGAAGGGTAAGTACATATTTTAATTATGCGGCCACTGCTTCGGCTAGAGGACCCACCACATCTAGGGAGATGCGTTGACATAGTGCGGTTGAAGTACTTGTAATGTGCACGTGTACGCGGTTTATTTTCCTTAATGCTTTATTTTCTTGGCATGATATACATTGTTTTACATATGCTTCAATATCACTTCGCATTCCTATCCAGTAGTAAGATTCTTTAATTTATTATACACTAGCTGTGCCCGCGGCTTTGCCCGCGTGGTCGTTTCATTTAAAAGTATCCCACACGTGTTATTCCAGGACCAAAATTACCTACAAAGTACAATATTATACTAAGTACATTTCTTCAAAATTCGTTCAGCCGTCAAGTAGTTTTTTATAGATTGCTCAGCATCTAATCATCGGCATAAGGCTAGCGAGCACTGCCATGCGTTTTTATAACGCATATTCTGTGAAGTACGGAGTGTCATAGAAGTGCACGTATTGCGGTGAAATAAACGCATATTATACAATATGAAATAAACGGTAGAATAAACACACGGCGTTCCACCGCAAGGCAGTGCGCGCCAGGCCCTAAGATACCAAGTTACCCAGTTTTTAAATCAAACCTTAATTATCTTATTTGTACAGACTTTTTTGTTCATAATGTTTTATTATAAGTACAGATATCTAAGAACCATGTCGATCACATCAGCTTCAAACATAAAAATCCGCAGCTAAATCGGTCCATTCGTTTAGAAGCTACGATTCTGACCCCTCTTTTCTCACCTCCCCCTTTCCCTCCCATTCCCCATATATCTAAGAACCATCTCGACCACACCAGCTTTCAAACAAAAAAAATACGCATCAAAATCGGTCCATTCGTTTGGGAGCTACGATGCCACAGACACACACACACACTAAGTGATAAACACCCTAAACTTTCTGTTTTTCTGTCTATATCGTTTTATTTTCTTGGTGTCAATAAAGAGTTAATCTATCTATCTATCTAACTTATAACACCCGTCTCTTTGTTAGGGGATTAAAAATGTAAAACAGTAAGCAGTTTGGTTACCAATAAAAACAGCCGCAAGAGGGTGCTTTTTTATGAGGGATTGTAATTTATAAACGATAATTTATTTCTTTTTTAAACATGCAATTCAGGTAAATAAAACTTACAAATTTACAAAGTAAAAAAATAAACAAAGTAATGTGAGCCGAATTCGAAAGTTTGCAGATTTGAATTTAGCGGTACGCTTGGTTGCAGTGAATGAAATGCATGCGTGTTTTAAGGTCAATCAGCGCCATCTAGTTAAATTTGAGGCAGAACTTTGATTTGTTTGGTTTATGCGCTGGAGTTGTTGACCATCTCAATCACATTAGCTTTCAACCAAAATAAATAACGGAAACACACACACACACTCACACACATACAGTGATATACACCCTAAACATATAACACCTGTCTCTTTGTTCGGGGGTTAAAAAATGTAAAAATAACGCATAAGATATGTAAATGCTTTTAATTGTGGAGCAAAACATTTCTAGAAGCTATGATTGTGGCAAGTTGTATCAAAATCCGTCCGGTAGTTTCAGCGTGATGCGTGTTCAAAGAGACAGACAGAGAGACAAAAAATAAAAAAATAACCTTTTTGCACTCCGTAACGATTTTGAAGTTTATCTCAATTGAAATTTTCAAAAAATATTTAATTTATTTTATAGTATAGATATAGATAAAGGCCTAAATGACCTTCTATGGGGGCTGTCATGGTTATCTTGCAGAATTTTCTTGATATCGGTAGGGGTCAGATAGGCTATACTGTTATGGTATATTTTGACTTTGATCCTGTTTTTTTTAGATCTGATATGTCTATTTCTGTGATGTCTTCAACTACTATTAATTCATTTCTTATTTTCTTTACTGTCTCGAAGATTTCAGGCTAGGATGCTTCATCAAAATGATGGACTTTAGTAAATAACAGGTAATTGACCGAGCGAGCGCGAAGCGCGAGCGAAGCGTCTCCTTTTCAGCTTGGGAAAAAATGCTTGCGTATGTCCTTCCGGATCTCTGTTCTCCTCTACAGAACGCATTTCTCAACCGATCTAGATGAAACTTGGTATATATATGTAGGTTAAACAAATTTTTAGTTTTTTTAAATCGTCGGGGATTTTTGATATCCCCCAAAAAGGGGCAAAAAGGGGGCTACTGAATATCTCCGCCTTATTAGATCCGATTTCAATGGTTATTTTTTTATTTGAAAGGTAATAACTTTAAATTGGTCTCATAAAAATTTGGTGCAGATCTGATGAGGATCTTCGGCGTGATGAGCAGTATAGCTCCTCAAAATTCAGTAAATTTCTCACTTTTAGGATTCTACCAGTGGAATCAGCCCTTTTCCCACTAGATAGGCATTGATGGAGCACCTTGGTTATTAATGTTAGTTTTACATTAAGATATGGCGCTACTGTGCTACACCGCTAGATTGTTTGCAAAAATGTTTGTACTCGCGAGGTCTACAGTTCACAGAGCCACTTGTATATTTTGTTATTATAGTTGACTTTTTGAAAGGAGAACAGTTGTTTTTCAGTGTTATATGAATATATATATATATATATATATATATGACGGCTCGAGTGAATCACAAATCAGTGAATGTTGTATTATGAAGGGTTTTGATTGTTATTATTTTATGTTGATTAGATTGTTTATTTCATAAAATTTACGAATTGTGATTGTATTATAATAAGATGGACTATTTTGATTCGTTCATAAATAATTTTACCATTGATTTAGAATGAAGTTGATTCGTTTACTTTAAGATGCTGGTCAAGTATTTCAGATATTTGGGGAATCGGGTAAGTTTCACCGATAGTAATGTCGTTGAGTTTTCTGTAATCTTTCACTATTCTCCATTAGCGTTGGCCGTGTGAATCTAGTTTTATGGGAACCACCCAGATTGGTGAACTCCAGAGTGAGGACGACACTTCTATTATATTCTGGTCTAACATTTTGTTTATATGAGGTTTTACTTCATTTTTATGGCATTCCGTAAAATGGTTTGAATTATTGTGGATCGGGACTTCAGTATTTGTTTTTATTTGATGATTTAGAGCCGTAGTAAAAGAAAGTTTGCCATTTGGTAAGTAAACTTGAAGCAGGTATTAACGAGAGCATCAGATTCTTCTTGGTTTAAGTGTGAAATTCGCAGCGATTTTATAACTTCAGCCATTTGGGTTGGGTTGCAGTATCTTGCAATTTTGATTGCACTTGTGAAGTGCAAGGGCTTAGAGATTCCATCATAATATTTAGATTTGAGTTGATTTTTACTGTTTTTTCTGTGATGTTAGCAATATTTATATTAATTAGTTTATTGTCTTTTACTTTTACAATACAATTAGGAATTGATAAGGATTCTGATAGGTGTTGATCTTTCAATTCGGGGTTAGTACATTCAATAACCGTTTCAGTACGTGGCGGAATATGATAAAATGGAAGGAAGTCTATTTTCACTTTTTGGTTTCCAATTTTCAGTATGTCTTCATTGTCATCAATGTTGCATCCGAATGACGTAAGGAAATCAGGACCAATTATGCCATCATAAGGAAGGTCGATATGTTTTACTATATGGAATTTGTGAGAAATACTTTTCTTTTCGTTTAATTGTAATATTAGTCGGAAATGACAGAGTGTAGCTGTTGGTTCATTTCCTGGGTCAATTTTTTAAAGGTTAATCGATTCTTAATTTAATGAAAGCTTATTATGTACGCATGATTGTTTTACCAAACATATAGCTGAACCTGAGTCCACTAAAAGAGTGGTATGTCGGATACTTGAGTGTTCAGAAGAACATGAGGTAATAATCGTTTAGTTATGTCTATGTTTATTTCATAAATCTCTTGTTTATGTGTGAGGCTTTTGGAAACATTAGATAAGGCACTTATATGGGGCTGGTTACCCTTATGGTCCTTGTGTATAGACGATAAGGCACTTGTTTGGGCCTGGTTACCCTTGTGATCCTTGTGTATAGACGATAAGGCACTTGTTTGGGCCTGGTTACCCTTGTGGTCCTTGTGTATAGACGATAAGGCACTTGTTTGGGGCTGGTTACCTTTGTGGTCCTTGTGTATAGACGATAAGGCACTTGTTTGGGGCTGGTTACCCTTGTGGTCCTTTATAGACGATAATACACTTGTTTGGGGCTGGTTACGCTTGTGGTCCTTGTGTATAGACGATAAGGCACTTGTTTGGGGCTGGTGAGGAAGTGGTGAAGAGCCAAGTCTACCATAGAAGCAATACGGCCTGTAACCTCCTTTTGTTTAGTATCGGATAACGAAATTTCAGTTAAGAGCTGTTATAGGTTTCGACTTGGAAATAAAACTGGCTAACGTTCTCCTGCGGCCCTTGTCTGCTCTCTTGCAAATCAGTAAGTAAATGTGAATACTAAACTTCCGTTTACTAAATTGAGTCTTTAGAAAATGTTTTAGTTGATCCCATGTGCTGTTTTTTTAATAGAGCAGAGCAACTTCCTCCTCAAGAATTGGCCTCTGAGGTTCGGTTGCCAATTCATAAACATTATTGCAGTTTACTAAGAATGAGTTTAACTTTTCTCTGTCACCCTCATAAGGTTTGATAAATTTTAGTAGGATATTTAATTCAATCTCTAATTTATTAGCACTACTCGCAATTGAACTGCTTTTTATTTTTATTATTTATTCTATGGATTCGGTTTGAAATCGTTCAATTCAATACATTTTCAATTCACAATATCGAATTGAATCGGTTCGTTATCGAAAGGTTCTGAATCGGGAGACAGGTCCTAACTCGGTATTGTTAAACTACCATCATACTGTAAAAAATGATAAATCAAATAGGTACCTAATATCACAGTTTCGACAGAATTGTCACTGAACTAGTTGGAACTTACCTAAATAGTTATGTGATGGTGATATTTCTGTTATAACAATGTTAGTTGCACCTTGCGGAATGAGCAACATATCGTTGTACCCTGAAAATAAACCATAAGAACAGTATTACGATATCAGTCATGAAAAGAATAGAGTGAAAAGGCTCAGAATATTCCAAATCCTCTGGTTTTTTGTTCTTCATATAGTATTCTTAATGATACTCGTAAGTTCATAGATACATAATGGTTCCAACGAAGACCACATTTTTATACCTAACGTATCTTTTTGTCTTAAAACCCTAATCAGAAAAAGTCTGAGGTAGTCAAGTTTCTTCGAGGAGTGACTGACCTTTCTTGAGATTTTGTGTGTCAAGAGTTCCAGTAGTAGCCACACTACTACTGTTAGAACAGTTCCCGTGGCACTTGTCCGTGTTGCAGATCATGTGGGGCGGGGAGGGCCTGTTCTCGGTATCGCAGAGACTTTCGTCGACTAATTCCTTTTCTTCTCGCGATCTGCACGTCACTTTGATGGATTGGAAATCTGGAGATTTATGTATATTTTTGGTCTGTAACATGAATTTTTGAGGCTCCATATGGTGAGCTGTTAATAGTAGCGTTTGCTGGAGTTTTGCACGTTCAGGTGGCGTCAAAGTTAACAAGTAAGTAGTTAAAATTTCGTTTAACTTGAAATTCTTCTCTAAAATTACTTTATTAACTAGTTTTGTTTCATGCAGACAGCACGGCCTTTCACTGGTTACAGATTTTGAGCCGCGTGTTAGGAATAGATGCAATCTCTGAACAGTTAGTTCTCTTAAGCTTAGAAATAACTCTAAAGTTTTATTCCTACCTCCTCCGCAAGAGGCGCTGTAAGGTGTGAAGTCCTCAAGCACCCAGTCGTACTGTTTGGGTACACTGTACTCGTATTCAATGCCCACGTTTACATCCCGGAGAAGAAGCTGAAAACATAACAACATAGACAGACATTTTACACACACTCATTTAGTTTTACTTACTTTGCTGCATAGTTTGCCACAGTCAGGGATTTGAAAAAGAGGATGGTTGTCAATGAAGCGCAAGTTACAAAGCTTATCTCGAGCTGTTAAGCTTTGTTGGCTATGATCCAATCTGTTGTAAGTATTCAGTTGTCACTTACAGCAAGGTACAGTGGTTCGTTGGTGGGTCCTAAGCAGCGCAGCTTGTCTGGAGCGAAAAACCCTTGCCGACTGCGGTCGTAGGTCCACAGGGCGCCGGCGACGATCAAGCTCCGGGGAAAATCAATTTGGTAGTCACCGTTTAGGTAGTAGGTGCCATTCTGTGATCGGAGAGCTGGAAGAGAGTACAATAAACTGATATAATACGGCAAATTAAGCTAGCGCATAGTAAGAATTGCCCGACCATATAGGCGAATTAGTCGACCGATGGCCTAGGGCGCTCGACTTTAGGGAGTGGCATGGCGAAGATACGAAACGGGCGCCAGTAATGAAAAAAATATGTACAGATTTCAAAGAGTGGTAAGAAACATTGCATAATTAATGCGGGCGGCAAGGTTATGCATAAACTGCTCATGGTGTGTATGTTCTTATTTGGAAAGTAAACCATGCTGTGCATCGCAGGTGTATATTCTGGGACAGCGGTATCTGGGATGGTCTATGGGGTTTTTTGCTGACTATTACGCTCCCGGGAAAATATATTTGGTAGGCACCATTTAGGTAGTATGTGCCATTCGTTGCTCGGAGGGCTTGAAGAGAGTACAATAAACATTTATAAAATTTGGTTTATGGTTCATAGTGCGTAGAAAGTATTGTTCGTCCTTATAGGCGAACTAGGCGACGGCTATGACGACTATGGCACTTGACTTTCAGGGGCGGCATGGTGAGGGTACGAAACTGGTGCAAGTAAGAAAAAACAGTTGACATTTCGATGACTAAGAAACATCGCATGATTAATGAGGGTGGTAAGGTTTTGCATAAACTGCTCATAGTGTGTATGCCAGCGGTATTTGGAATAGTGGCAGGGCGCGCACTTCATATTTGCGCTCTCTACACCCGCACTTATGTTTTCACATCCAGGAAAATTACTGTCAAATATATATTTGGAGTTTTTATGAGGGTTGGTTCTGTGTGGCGTTTTAACGTAGCTGGCCAAATCAGATATTCGTTCTTAACGCGCTTTCATTCATGCTAACGGCAAATCCTTCACGTTATAAAGAGACAGCAATAACTTCGAGAATCTTCTAATTGAGGTACTTATGATAAGGTGTGCAAAAAGTAATGATAGCTCATTTCTCCAAAAGTTATTTATGTAGATGTCCAATTTTCAGGCACTGTTACCATCTAAACGGGCACTAAACTAGGTTCACGTTTCAAAGTGCAGTGGCATTCGAGTTTCAGGGTCTCATGCCAGAGCCAGCGTCACCCGTTTGATCAGCCTCAAACGAGCAATAAGTACTGATTTTGATATTATGGAGTTAGCGTACCTACTGAAGCAAGCACCATCGCGGCTGACCATCCTTTTAAGATGTTTTTCTCATTAACGACTACTACGTATTTTTTTACTGTCTAGCTTATTATATTCAGTACTAAAAGCTAAGCTAAGTTTCATTAAACTCTTTGCTAGATTCGGCTTCATGACACCGATGACCAGCTAAACGCAGCGTCACCTCGGCTGACCGCCCTTTGGATTGAAATATCTCGTGAAGTGAGCACTAATTGGCATTTTTGGCCACTACAGAGCACTAAAGCTTGGAAACTGTTGGGCTGCATACAAACAAATGACCGGCTGTAGTGACGGACACAAAATCATTGCCTCTAGAGTCATGAATCATGTACCTACATAACTTCACATTTCATGATACAAATTGAGCTTTCTGATGAGCAGCTTATGTATGGAACAAATATGTTAATTTTGCAATCCAAAAACACGGGGCTCGATCCTTAGCCCTCGCCAGTGAGTTTTATTTCATAAGTTATGTTATGTACGGATTTGGTATCGCTCCGTACTGCGGAGAGCACGATCCGTGCGCGTTGTCGGTCCCCGTTCCAACAATTGAAAGTACTTAGTCCATATCACATTTCAAGTACGCGCGGTACTAAGCTGGGCCATTATTCTCTATGAACAGTCACACGCGTAACGCGTCTCGCTGTGGAATCGTTCGGAAAAGTACGGCAATTCTCGAACATGCACAAACAATTCCACGCAGATATCTTAACGCGGCGCGTTATGTGGCCGAGTGGCAATAGAGAATAAGGTCCCGGCAGCCCGATTACAGAACTTGGCTTCAATCAGATCGTCACTTTTTTCATAGCAAAATCGACTCTATCGTAAAGCATTATTGAATTTTACGGCTTGAAACCGTCATGATCAACATTACGTAATCGCACTGCTGAGCTCGCTTCGCGGGCGAAAGTTCGCACAGTAATTAGCTGTAATTAAGCTAGTTTACAATTTGTTTTTTTAATAATTCATCCCATATTTCAATCAGTATACGTAATGCGTAATTTTTGTACTTAAATTATATTTTATTTACGACAAAATTGAGATGGCTTAGTCAAGATCCCATCTCAACTGACCTTATTTTATAAGTACCTACGCAAAATTTGTAGCTGAGCACGATTTTTACAGGTATCTACGTCTAATACAATAAAATCACAGGTAAACACATCGTTTAATAATTCAGTTTTCGTACCTACTCATCCACACCAATATTTAAATGTGAAACGTTATCGTTTTGCTTTTTAGGGAGCTTTAAATAAAAATTACATTTTAGTTTCGACTGATTTATCAGGGAACTTGCTTTATACTTATGTAACATAGAGAAAGAAAAGAAAAGAAAGAAAAGAAAGAAAAATCGTTTATTCAACATTTATCAAAAAAAAGTAGCAAATTAAAATATAAATCTAAACACAACAACATTACAACAACAATAACATAACTATAACTACACACATATATATATATATATATATATATATATTCCTATTATATTATTCTATTGCTATTTCCCTCTATATTACAACGCGGGCGAAGCCATGGGAACAGCTAGGTTCCCGCGGCTTTGCCCGCGTTATCATTTTCTGGAAATTCTGGGATATATGGATCCTTTGTGTTATATTAAAATGTACCAAGTACCCCAGTTTTTAAGTCGAAATCTAATCTAACCAAAATTAAAACCCGCAATGGGTCCAGTAGTTTTTATGTGATGCACGAATAAACAGACAGACATCATTTTTATAAATGTTATTTTCTTGTTCAGTAATACTAATAACTAATAGAAAAAATATCTCAATATGGCACTGGATCTAACGAGAATGATCCATTTAAATCAAATATTTTTTTTTTTTTTTTTTCTAACCTATACTGTTCCACTGATGGGCAAAGGTCTCCCCCATATCTTTCCAAGATTCTCTTTCCTGAGCCGCCTTGTACCAGCCCTCTTGGTAGGCGTCTAGGTCATCTCGCCATCTCTGGGCCGGCCTCGGCGGCGTCATCCATCTTCAGGCGTCCACTGTGTCATGTCATGACCTTTGCCCACCGGTCGGAATGCATACGGCTAAGATGACCCGCCCAATCCCATTTGAGCTTGGCAGCCGTGTAGCCTACGTCCGAAATGCCTGTCCTGGAGCGTAGCATAGTGTTCCGAACTCAATCAGATCTTTTCACACCTAGAACGCTACGCTCCATCGCTCTCTGGCAAACCCCGAGTCTAGAATTTTGTGATTCGGTCAGAGACCAGGTCTGAGCACCATAGGTTAGGATAGGCAAGATACATGTCGATGAGTTTACGCTTCAGTGAAAGTGGAAGGTTGCCTTTCATTAGCAACTTCATGGATCAGTAGCTCCTCCAAGCGTTTTCGATGCGGCGATCGATTTCTTTATCTTGCCGGTTGCTGAAGGAAACTATCTGGCCCAAGTAGATATATTCATCGACATAATGTATTACTTGCCCATCTACCTTGACCCCACGTTTCATGCTATTGGTCATCAGTTGAGTTTTGGACCGATTCATCACGAGTCCCTACATCAAGGCTTGCCGAGCTCAGCTGTTGGAGCATCTGTTGAAGATCAAGGGCGGTTGGGGCAAAAAGGACAATGTCGTCGGCAAAGCGGAGGTTTGTTATCCTCTTATTGGCGACTTCAATGCCTTTTGTTTCCCACGAGGCTGCCAATTTTCGGAATATTTCCTCAAGGGTACTCGTAAATAGCTTGGGAGAGAGGAGAGCGGATCAGCCTGTTTAACACTTTTTAGTATTTTAAATGAGTGTCCTGCGCAATTAAGTTTTATGTTTGCAGAGTGGTTTTTATAGATGTTTTTTATAAGATCTATGTAGGGTTTTTCGAAATCTAATCGACCTTTTTTATTACACGTCTGCCCAAAAAAAAACATCCTCCGAATAACTTAGGCTATATATGTTTTTGAAAACATTCAATACATGGCGGTAGTATGGCACCATTTTCAACTCTGACAAATTATAATTTCTCTGAGATTTGCAAACTAGAAAAATAAAAATAAACTTCGAATTTTACAATATGAGTATCAAATTGAAGGTCTTGCTAAGCACATTCCAACAGTATATAATTTATTGGCAAAAGCTTTTGCCAATAAATTGTTAATTGTTTTTTTAGCTTTTAAGCTAGTTATTAAATTATTGTCTTTGTACCGACTTTGTGATACTTACTGATTTATTATAAGTATTGAAGATAGATAAAATCAATAGTAAAATAATCACACTTGCTTGCTTGTCGTATGAGGTAGAGCTGGCCAGAGTTTGTCAAGCCGTCCGAGGGGTTCTGACATGGCTTAACGACTGCTATTAATGAATAACAACCGGGACCGACAGCTTAACGTGCCATGCCCTCCGCAGCACGGAGTGATAGAAAACCGCACTTAACACAGAAAAGTAATGGTGCGGAGCCTAGCCCCCTGATTCAGAACCTTTAGATAACTCAGTTGTCGATCGATTCGGTATTATTTATTCTATGGATTCGGTTTGGAATCGTACAATTCAATACATTTTTAATTGACAATATGGAATCGAATCGGTTCGTTATCGGGAGGCAGGACCAAACTCGGTATTGTTAAGCTACCATCGCACTTTAAAAAATGTTAATTCAAATATGTAGGTACATAATATCACAGTTTCGTCAAAATTGTCACTGAACTAGTTGGAACTCACCTAAATAGTTCTGTGATGGGGATATTTCTGTTATAACAATGTTAGTTGCACCTTCCGGAATGAGCAACATATCGTTGTACCCTGAAAATAAACCATAAGCACAGTATTACGATATCAGTAGCAAATAGCGTGAAAGGGCCCAGAAGTTTCCAAAACCTCTGGTTATTTGTTCCATAAAAATAGTATTCTTAATAATAAGTTCATAGATACATAATGGTCCCAACGAAGACCCCACTATTCCATATCGTGTCTTTTTGTCTTAAAACCCTAATCAGAAAAAGGCTGAGATAGTCAAGGTTCTTAGAGGTTACCTACTGACCTTTCACGAGATCCTGTGTGTCAAGGGTTCCACTGGTAGTATGGCAGTTGGCACCGCTACCACGGCACTCGCGACATTTGTCTTCACGGGCGGTCGAGCCTAGCATCATATCACAACCAACAGACTAGGAAGAAAACATACTATTAAATCACACAAAAGAAATTTTCGCAGTTTACAGCCCCATACATTCATTTAATAACTGGGCAGTAATTCAGAACCCTTCGACAACGGATCGAAACGATTCCATTAGTTAAAGTTCTCGAATCAAATGTTTATTTTCGAGCTGTTCAGAACAATCGACTTTAGGATTCGATTCATTTACTGTTACGGTACGGAATAACTCGAAAAGAAACATTTGATTCAAGAACTTTATCGAATCGATTCGGTACGTTATTGAAAGGTTCTGAATTGGTGGGAAGGCGGAAATATATTGTCGGGCGCCAAGCAGACCAGAGAGGATTCACAAGTTTATCCTTAAGATTTCTGATGAAAAACGAAAGTCGAAAAAGTTCGCCAACTTCTAACATTTTCATTTTGTCATATAGACCCCAAGGTTACCTCACAGGTTCCATTGACGCAGACGTCGAAAGACTCAACATTGCACCGAGTGCCGTCGACGACATTCGTTCGGTATCGGTGGTAAAACCTTTCGCCGCTCGGCTTGCAGTTCAGTTCACATGGGTTTGCCACTTTCGTGTATGGCACCCATCTGAAAATAACTTACCTATTTTAGTGCCTATTTCGGTGATCGTTTTACAGACCCTACTTTTTTCTAGACGTTCTCCTTTAATTTTCATCAGAATCTTAGTTAAATTGTTTTAAATAGAAACATTTAAGAATAGGACCTTTCTATGATCAAAGCCATTGCAAAAATATTAACAACAAGTGCTTTACAAAATGCCACGGTACAAAAAAATTACTTCAAATATATTAAATAATAACAAAAAAAGTACTGTTCCAATTTTGATACAATTTATATACAGACTGGACCGTAAAATTTATTTTTGGTCCCTTTCAAATAAAAAAATATTTACAAAATCGGTCCGCATTTGACGGAGAAATTGGTGAACAAACATAAAAACAAATACAGTCGAACATAGAACGTTCTTCTTTTGTGAAGTCAATTAAAAATTGCTCGTAAACTAATGTAGAATTCTTTTAGATAAGGAAATAGTCAAACTCAGGCAAGGTCCACATCTTTCTTCGACTTGTAACAAACCTACTAAGAAGGTAGATACAACTTGATCCCCTTACCTGTTACTACAGCCCTTGAAAGATACTTACTTGTACTTGATGTTTCTAAAGGCGACGTCATCGAACTCGGAGCACTGCTGCTCCCTGTAGTCTTTGGAGCCAGCAGGGCAGTCCTGCGTCTCGCACGAAAAGTACTTGGTACCGCCACCCGAGCACTGCGGCTGCCCGTCAGGCCTGCGACAAGTAACAAGCCGGTTATACTGGGATGGGATCCAATTTAGATCATCCAGTCAGATGCGAATGAGATCCAGTGTAGATCGTTCAGTCGATGCGAATAAGATCCCAGCTATATCGTCCAGTCAGATGCGAATGTGATCCAATGTAGACCGTCCAGTCAGATGCGAATGTGATCCAATGTAGACCATCCAGTCAGATGTGAATGTGATCCAATGTAGACCGTCCAGTCAGATGTCATAAGTCATAAGTCATAAGCATTTATTAATACCGTAGGTACACATGGAACACTTGGTCATGTCAAACATTTCAATTTAAATAATTTAAGAGTACATAGTATAGTAACAAAAAAATGTGCGGCTGTACAGAGGCGTTGTCAAACAATAATAAAAATGATAATAAATGACAATATGCATACAAGTTGTTGGTTATCAGCTGTAAAGAGGCTTTGTCAGAAATTACAAACTAACAAAAAGCAGCTGTAAAAGGGCCTTGTCATGGTTCACAAATAGTGTTAGCAGCTTTACAGGGCTTTGTCAAATACCTACCTAAGTTTGCACAGAGCTAGACGAACACCAAGCATATTTGTCATCAATGTAATCTTTATAATTATAATATGCCTTTTCCATTAAACTGTCCTTAACATGTTTTTTAAACTGAGTCTCTTTTAATTCCAATATCTCTTTCGGTATTTTATTATAGAATCGAATTGAATTATCTAAGAAAGATTTGCTACTCTTCTTAAGTCTAAAAGATGGGAACAATAACTTATTTTTGTTGCGAGTATTAAAGTTATGAATCTCGCTTCTTTTAGTAAACATATTTATGTTTTTACGAGTATACATTATATTCTCGTAAATATAAATTGCATATAATTGCATGCATCCAGAATGTAACTAAATAGTTTTGAACCAGCATCGATAGTAAAACGTCCTTTTGTGAACCCGAACTGCTGTTCGTGTAAAATATTACTAGTGTTAAAGAATGCCAGTAATTGGTTCAAAATTAACTTTCCAAATACTTTGCTGATCGATAGCAAAACTGAAATAGGCCGATAGTTACACGGATCTTTCTTACATCCGGGCTTAAAAATAGGAATTATTTTACTGTGCTTCATCATACTAGGAAACAGACCTTTATCTATACATGAAATAAAAAGTTCTGCTAAGTAAGGAGCAATTGTCACAATAATCTCCAATACTTTAACTGAAAGGCCCCATAAATCTTCAGTTTTTTTTAATTTTAAGTGACCTGAATGTTTTAATAATAGTTGTTGATGTTACTGAGTGGAATGCAAAAGAAGTAGACGGTTGCTTAACGTAATTTTTTAAAATAGATTCTGCTGTTATGGACGAAGCATTTAAATTACTCGTCAACTTTATTGTCAGATTTCAAAATTTTATCCCTAATAAATAGAGACTTTGCCGTCCTGCATACTTTTTTAAATATTTTAGAGTATTGTTTAGAATATTGTAAAATTGCACTATCAGGAAAATTATTTTATTGCTCATAGATTTCGTACAGTTTATCCCTGCTTATAAGAATTCCACGAGTAGCCCATTCTGCAAATTTGAAGTTACGACTAGTTTTAATTTCTGTAGGCTTAAATATATTTGTAAATTCCGAATGAATCAACCTAAGCAAATCACCAAATGCTTTATCTGGGTCTTCAAAGCCTTTAACCAGATTATCTATGTTATCCTCGATTGCACGGTGAAAATTCTCAGTGCGTTTTTGAGTTATTGGTCTATAAGTAATTTTATGTTCAGCTTCCTTAGTGTTACCAATTATGTTAACAGATTGGCCCCTGTGATCTGATCGAAGATTATCTATGAGAGTTTTGTCATTATGCTCGAAATCGAGGAAAATATTGTCCAAACATGTAGCCGATGTAAGAGTGATCCAAGTGGGTTCATTGAACAAATTGTGTAGGTTGTAAGATTTACATAAAAGCAGAAATTGTTGCTTTTGATTAGAATCTACTAGCAGGTCTATATTAAAATCACCACACATCACTAGGTATTTATTTTTATTAGAAACTCGCCTTAAAGCCTCTTCAAGAGAATCCAAGAATATATCAAGACGTGATGACGGGGGCCTATATATGCACAGTATTATGTGATCCAACTCTGCACACGAAATTTCACAAGTACGTTCAACAGCCAGGCCTATAATATCTTTGCGTTCTTTGGCTTTGATGGTATTTCTCACCAAAATCAAAGAACCACCGCCCTCCGCTGATTTTATATTGAACGCGCTTATTAGCTTAAAATTATCTAACGAAAACAACACTGTATCAGATTTTAACCATGTTTAAGTGAAACATAAAATATTAAAAGGATGACTGGATAAAGCAACTCTATTTCTACTAATTTCCTCTCAATTCTGTTTATATTCTGATGTAGTAAATATATAATCTGTTCATGTTGATTTGATGAAACGTTGTTCCCTTCAGAGCAATTATTATTATATTGAGTACATGGTATACTTTGCTGGATGAAACCCTTACTAGAGAGTTTTCCCATTGTCAATATTGCATGTTTAAAGTCTTTATGACTATAAGGCTGTTGACGACACTGGTGCTATTTTGGTGGTTTAGAACATGAGAAATAATTTTAGCAATATTTATCTTCTGTTTATAAGACAGTTGTTGTCTACTCGAACTAGTCAAAATAAAGTCATTTATGTCATTGTTTGTGTCAAATAAAATAAAAACATTTATATAAAGTGTAGCCAAATTATATAAGACGTCATTAAGTGCATGAATTTTCTCATTATCCTTCAAGCTTAGTGAACGAGAATATGGAAAAGTACAAAGTACAATCTTGTTTAATTGTTTAGATTCACGTAATTTCAATAGTAGTTCAGCATTACGGTTTAAATGATGTCGTGTAACTCCTATGCTATCACCCATCAATATTACAATGTTTGTTTATTTTTCATGTTCCTCGCTCACAATTTTATTAATCAATTCACAGTATGAAATGTTAGGTATGCATGTATTCATTACTGATTCGTCTAAATATTTACTAATAATACAGCCTAGACCTATTCGAATCGAATCACAGAATATTTTTGTACTCTTCACGGTATCGTTCAATGTGTGGGAATAATTAACCGAATCATCGTGAGGGCCATCCATAGAAATCAGTCTGCGTCAGTCTAGTCTGCGAAACAGAGCTGCGCGCAGGGGAGGTTGAATGAATTGCACTTGGGCTCTTATGTCTTGTCTCCACTGCGCATGACACATCCAAGCTGCCGTCGAAGCCAGTTAGATTTCCGAAGGAATTTGTCGGCCCTGAATTATTACAGTTTAATCCAAGTAGCGCGTTGATAGCAGATATGTGATCTTTTATTTCGGTTTGTGCTAATGAGTACTTGTGACTCATACTTTTTAAGTATGTAGATTTTTTCCATATTTCGTATATATTCCTGCTCATAACTCTCTATTGTCAAACTCTTTTTATTTAATTCTTCGTTTAATTTTATTCTTTCTTTTCTCATGAACAAAATATTTTTATTCAGTTTATTTAATTTAATGTATTTTTTAGTCCTAGAAATCAATCGTTTCAGTTTTATATTTTTTTTTTATTTATTGTGACCATTTATAACTATGGGCTCCTTATTGATTATTTGGGTGTCATTGCTAATACATGACTTCTGGTCTATAGTTTCAAGTTGTTCCATATTTATAATAACCGCTGAATCCCCTTTGGCGCTGTAGCGACCAAGATCCAAAACCGCAAATCCCCCTTGGTCGCTAGAGCAACCAAAAAAAAACACGGAAGTTAATTGTAACGGTTTGATCTACTAAAATCGAGTTAAATGTAATCTCGCATATATTATCGAATTAGTGTGTTTCTGTCTTTAAAATGATATTATTATACGTAAAAACACTAAAGTTTTTTTTTTTTTTTAAATATAACCACGGCCGTTCTCCGCGAGCCGTAAATTTTTGAAATTTTTGTTGGTTTTCACGAAAATATTCTGGTCACTTTTTGTACTAAACTGTGTTGATGTTTTAATGTTAACGGATAGCTAAAAGATCAGTTTCCATTTGGTCTCTATGGATGATATCAGTCTTTAGTCGACTTATGACTTTTTCTGCCTCGTATAGTTGATCTTGAAGGTATTTGTTTTGTTCGTGTGCCCTGTCTAAAGTTATATAATATTGGTCGTGATTTCCTGCGATAACTTGTAACCTTTCGTTTTCTTTGCGTGTATCTTGTATCTGTGTGTCCAAGATAACTAGCTGATGTTTAAGTTGTGTATTCCTATCATATACATTCTTAATTTCTATCACACCTTCTTCTCGCTCATGTAGTAGTTTAAGATTTAATTTTTCTGAACTATCTAACTTGAGAAGTGACTCCCTAAACTTCAGCTCTAATTCTTTAATAGTAGCTTATCTAGTTTTCATTGCGGATAATGTAGATAAAAACTTGAAATTAGGTACAAAATATGAGCGTAAACTGTCCGCTTGCAGTGGGGTGCAAACCCAGTAAGTACGTCGAGTGCGAGTCCGCCAAGTAGGAACTCCAATCAGTCCTATAATGTAACACTGTCAAAATACTATGTGCTCCTTAATAATGTTACTATTATTTCATATGACGTTATTTATCAAGTCACTGAGTCATTTATAATAAAAATAGTTTTTTTTTGGTACTACCTCACTTTTTCAAATAAGACCCATCTATATCATCCAATCAGATACGAATGAGGTGGATGGGAGCACCCATGTAGGTCGTCTTGTCAGATGCGAATGAGATCCAATGTAGATCCTCCAGTCAGATACGAATGAGATCTAATGTAGATCCTCCATTCAGATGCGAATAAGATCCCATGTATATCGTCCAGTCAGATACGAATAAGGTAGATCGTCTAGTCAGATGCGAATGTGATCTAATGTAGATCCTCCAGTCAGACACGAATGAGATCCAATGTAGATCCTCCAGTCAGATGCGAATAAGATTCCATCTATATCGTCCAGTCAGATACGAATGAGGTATATCGTCCAGACAGATGCGATTGTGATCCAATGTAGATCCTCCAGTCAGATACGAATGAGATCCAATGTAGATCCTCCATTCAGATGCGAATAAGATCCCATGTCCAGTCAGATACGAATGAGGTAGATCCTCCAGTCAGATGCGAATAAGATCCCATCTATATCGTCCAGTCAGATACGAATGAAGTAGATCGTCCAGTCAGATGCGAATGAGGTAGATCCTCCAGTCAGATGCGAATAAGATCCCATCTATATCGTCCAGTCAGATACGAATGAGGTAGATCGTCCAGTCAGATGCGAATGTGATCTAATGTAGATCGTCCAGTCAGATGTGAATGTGATCTAATGTAGATCCTCCAGTCATATACGAATGAGATCCAATGTAGATCTTCCATTCAGATGCGAATAAGATCTCATCTATATCGTCCAGTCAGATGCGAATGTGATCTAATGTAGATCGTCCAGTCAGATGTGAATGTGATCTAATGTAGATCCTCCAGTCAGATACGAATGAGATCCAATCTATATCGTCCAGTCAGATACGAATGAGGTAGATCGTCCAGTCAGATGCGAATGTGATCTAATGTAGATCGTCCAGTCAGATGTGAATGTGATCTAATGTAGATCCTCCAGTCATATACGAATGAGATCCAATGTAGATCTTCCATTCAGATGCGAATAAGATCTCATCTATATCGTCCAGTCAGATGCGAATGTGATCTAATGTAGATCGTCCAGTCAGATGTGAATGTGATCTAATGTAGATCCTCCAGTCAGATACGAATGAGATCCAATGTAGATCCTCCAGTCAGATGCGAATAAGATCCCATCTATATCGTCCAGTCAGATACGAATGAGGTAGATCGTCCAGTCAGATGCGAATGTGATCCAATGTAGATCGTCCAGTCAGATGCCAACGTGATCCAATGTAGATCGTCCAGTCAGATGCAAATGTGCTCCAATGTAGATCACTCAGTCAGATACGAATTTGAACGATAGCTGGCAAAATATGATGAGGTATTTAAAAGGTCTAGGTCTAGGATCTAAATCTAACAAAAAAAAACTCATGACTAACATACTAATATAGGCGTTAACTGCTATAAAAAACATAATATAGATTTGGGAAACGTTATCTTTCAGACACGAAGTTAATCAATATTAGCGTGTTTGGTTGGTAGTTCGTAATACGACCAATAGATAGTGTTACCGTCCCCATAAGGCGGGTTCAAAAAGAAGCTAGTGGAAAGATTTGGATGACGACGCATAGGTCTCGGTGGCCGAATTGGTAAAGGCATGTGCTGCGCTGAGGCACAATGTGCGAGTTCGAATCTCGTCCGTGACCCAAATTTTTCCATTAGAAAATTATTATATATATTTACGCTAAGCAGGCGTTAAATGTTAAAAAAAAACATTAAAAAAACTTGTTCCTAACTAATAATTACATATTATAAATACAAAAGTCTATGTAAGCTAAGCATTATAATTATTTTTATTACCAGCTTCGTCACGGCTAAATTAATTTTGAAAAAAACTAGTATTCATGTAAGATACTTTACATCCTGGACTAACACGTGAGATTACTTTTCATTATTGTGCTCACCCTGTTTGCAAACATATCCTCTTCTGGCTTGCGACGCCCCCACCACAGGTCCGCGAGCAGGGGGACACGTCCCCCCACTCGCCCCAGCCGGAGCCCTCGCCCCCGGGGAGCAAGTAGGAGGCCGCCGGATACAGACCTGCGTCCTGTCGTTCGTATCTACTTCTATGTACTGTGACCTGCAAAGAACTTGATATTATTATATTCATGGATTAAGCCAAGATGATAAGTCAAATAAATAAAATATCAATTATCTGGAAAATTAAATATTAATAATTTCAGTATACGTTACAAATTATAATAGGGGTTTAAATATGAAATTGCCGTTTTACCGCACTGGCCACTTTAAATTAATATTAAACCTGGGTCTGCAGTCCCAACATCGATAGAGATTGCTTTACAACCGAAATCGGTCGCAAAGTCCGATTATAATATAACGATATTTGATAGTCTCTACATCGATGTTAATCATGATCAATGTTAGTACAGATACCAATAACAGTCGATAGCTTTTGACAATAACTGTCAAAGATAATGATGTCATCGGTATGTACCGATTTCCATTGTAAAGCAATGACTATCGATGTCGAAACTGCCAGCCATGCATGGTGTTAGATTTCATAGTGAAACTTTTTCATACGAAAACTATCATCATCATCAGCCTGTATCCGTCCACAGCTGGACCTGTGTTGCCTCTCCCAATGAACGCCACAGAGCCCGGTCTTCGGCTCTTCTCATCCAGTTTTTGCCGGCCGCTTTTCGCAGGTCGTCCCTCCACCTGGCCGGTGGGCGTCCTACACTACTGTGGGGGACTGTAAGCCCACATTCGTTTCTGTAGTTTTCTGGGATTGGTGATGAGGCGAAGTAAAAAGTCTTATTGTCATTTAAATCCGTGATGAGGTAGAGTGACGAGACTATGTACTCATACCGCTGCTGTCTGTAGAATTTTTTTTTTTTTTTTTTAGAAAGGATTTGTGCTGTTGGTCTATAGCTGACCTCTACAGCGTCACCGGACGGTGGGGCGGGCGCAAAAGCGCTCCGCCACAATGCGTGACGCAGAAGGCGTACGCTAAAGTTAAGTTTTTGGCCACTTGCTCAAGGGCACCCAGGGGGTACGAACCTCGGCTTGGACAGTTGCCATTGATTACTTAGGGAGTATCGAACTAAACACCCCTGGATCTCTACTGCTAGGTAGTGATTGAGGGGGCCCTGATGAAATGGCTAGAGCCCTTTAAATGAATTGTATAACTGACCACCGATTCGGAATACAGCTTCGAGAAGAATCGGCAAGAAACTCGAAGGCGAATAAAATCGACATTAATTACGGGACCTTCGACCTCGCATCCGGCGAGGTCGGTGTCTGTGTCTAATTGTGTCGAAAGATGGTGAAGATGACGGATTGGGTGAATCTATCGATGCCTGCACTGCGGCAGCGATTTCATCGTCCGGATCGCTCGAGATGTCTCTAGGGCGTCTATGAAGAGGCCGTGCGTCTGTTGTCGCATCTATCGTGTAGTTAGAGGCCTGAACTACTAGGGGGTTGGGGTGATGGGGTGCCGCGTCAAAGTAGCGGCGAGAGGCATTTTTCATGTATTGAACTATCGAGGGAAGCTCGAGATCGCTTAAATGATTTAAATGATTACGGATTAGATGGGCAGAAATGTGCAGACAACGAGGGTAAATACTTTGAGTAAATAAATATATTTTGTACCATAAAAAATATGTTTTAATTTTTCAGTATAAAACAGAAACATACTTTAACCCCTAATACGTGCTCATATTGAACTTGGCTGATGTGTTATAAGCCAGTAGCATTATAGTTGAAATTTTGACTTGGCTTTTTCGCTCTTAATGTTTTGTGTAACACTTTGATGAATATAGTTATCCGTTGAACGCCAAATCGGATTGTAATTAAAACTAGTTGAGTCCCGCAGCTTCACCCGCGTGCAAGTTTTGCCACTCCCGTCACCCCTTTAGGAATGAAATTTCAAAAAATCGCTCCTTATTGCCTCTGACATCTGTCACTTGACACCTGTCACTCTGACACCTGCCACTTTGACACCAGCTGTCACTTTGACACCTAAGTGGCAATTCCCATATAAAAATAAACGATATATTTTTTCCTATGTCGGGATGAAAGGTACTCCCCGACGTGTATGCAAAATATCAAAATGGTCGGTTGAGTAGTTATGGTGTGAAACCATAACAGCAAGCCCACCATCAGTGTACGTCTCCAAGTTCAGAGCACAAATTCTATCGAATTGCATAAAGGAGTCAGACAGGGAGACGTTATTTCTCCGAAACTGTTCACCTCTACAATGGAAGATATATTCAAGCTTCTGAACTGGAATGGATATGGTAATAACATCAATGGCGAATGAAGCCTTTGATTTGCTGATGATATAGTCATCATGGCAGAAACCCTGGAAGACCTAAGCACTATGCTCAGTGACCTCAATATTGTTGCCCAATAGGTGGGTCTTAAAATAAACATGGGTAAGACGAACATCATGCCAAATGCCCATGTCGTACCCATGCCGATTTATGTTGGGAACGATATTAACGAAGCTGTTGATCCCTGTGTCTGTGATCCAACTGGGTAGATACAACGTCGGTGGATGGAGGTGGACAAGATCGCTCGTCATGACGCTCTTTGGGGGGGCTTATGTTCAGCACTTCTGGACTTTTAAACGAACGGACTTCTAAAGGCTGACATTATGATGATGATGATGATGATGAAAAAGTATAGCACCAACGCTCATGATGCTTTTGACAGACTTGTTATTATTTCGTTTCCATGTCAAGTTGTCAACCCCGTTCCTTACAGCGAGTACTCGACATTTTCCTGTTTTATCGTGGAAACTTACCATTTTTCGGGATAAAAAGTATCATATATTGGTCTCTATATTGTACAGTACCTATTTTCAAAATTTCATTAAATTGAGATCAGCCGTTTTGGCGTGATAGCTCCCGAAACAAACAGACAGACAACGTATCACTATTAAATATTCATCATCATCATCATCATTTCAGCCTTTAGCAGTCCACTGCTAAACATAGGCCTCCCCCAAAGAGTGCCACGACGAACGGTCTTGTGTCGCCTCCATCCACCGACTTCTTGCGATGGCTACAATGTCATCCGTCCATCGTGTGGGGGGTCTTTCTATACTTCGCTTGCTTGTTCGTGGTCGTCATTCGAGAACCTTTGTTCCTCAGCGGTTGTCGGCTCTGCGAACTATATGGCCTGCCCATTGCCACTTCAACTTGCAAACTCTGAGAGCTATGTCAATAACCTTGGTTCTTCTACGGATTTCCTCATTACGGATCTTATCACGTAGTAAAACTCCGAGCATAGCTCTCTCCATTGCACGTTGCGCGACTTTGAGTTTATGTATGAGACCAATAGTTAGCGTCTCAATGCCGTATGTCATCACTGGCAACACACACTGATTATATACTTTGGTCTTGAAGCTCTGCGGTATCTGCGACGAGAAGATATGGCGCAATTTCCCGAACGCGATTCGTTGGTTGACCTCCTTGTCGAAGTTGGATCTTCCCAGTTGGATCGTCTGACTCAATTAGGCATAGTGATCAACAGCTTCGATAATATCGTTCCCAACATAAACCGCCATGGGTACGATATGGGCATTTGGCATGGTAAAACCTACCTGTTGGGAAACAATCTAGAGGTCACTGAACATTGTGCTTAAGTCTTCCAGGGTTTCTGCCATGATGACTATATCATCGGCAAATCGAAGGTGAGTGATGCATTTGCCATTGATGTTAACACCATATCCGTTCCAGTTCAGAAGCTTGAATATATATTCCTGTGCAGAGGTGAACAGTTTCGGAGAAATAAAGTCTCCCTGTCTCACCCCTTTTTGCAAATCGATAGAATTCGTACTCTGATCTTGGAGACGGTCATGGTGGCCTTGCTGTACAAACACTTAAACAATTATAATATTTTTATCACGGTCTAGGCAATCGTTTGACCACGATCTCACCTGATGGAAAGCGATGATGTGGTCGAAGGTGTAGCAAGCTTGCCTAGTAGATACCTATTCATGAGATGTTAATGTTGACATGTAAAATAGCGAATTTTTTGCCTATTTACAATAAAATAGTTTGACTTTGTTCATAAGAAAAAGGGTCTCGACAGACAGACAGACGGACGGACAGAAAGACTCACAACGAAGTGATCTTATAAGGTTTTTTTTTCCTTTTGAGGACCAGAACCTACTAACCACCTGTTAAACCAGTAGCGTCAGGTCCAGTACAGGAGTGCGTTTAGTTTTTTTTTTGCGACTGGAGCAGGAATCTCTCGTGAATCTCCCTGAATGGCTTTTTAATAACTCCATCCCTTTATATGGCTTTGCTTGTAATAGTTATCCAAAACTGACATGTATAACAAGCCCATACAATACGCTATAGGAGAGTGGTCTTTACGTTCCTACGCTACACGCGTGCGAGCATGTTACTTCGGACGGCTAGGGCTCTTCGTTCTCGTTGTACGTCGGGATTGTCCTGCATTCGCAGTTTCTCATGTCATGCCTACGCTTGCGAGACTGCGTCAAGCAGCCTAGCTGGAGCATCCTGTCACCACGAAGTGTCAACCAATACTACCCATGTCAGGGTGCAGCGATTGAAACATCAACTTGAAAGAATAAGAGGACCAGATCTATATTAAATTAGATTTCAGCATCAGCTGCAGCGGCCTATACAAACCGTGCGACTTGAGTATCTAGATCTAGCTTTTAGTACTTACATTATAGTAAAAAAAGGTTATTAAATAACTTAAGCGCTTACGAGGGCACGTTTATCTGTCGGTCCGGCTGTTATTGATTAATAGCATTCGTTAAGCCATGTCAGATGCCCTCGGGCAGCCTGACAAACTCTGACATGAGAGGCCAGCACTACCTTACACGACAAACAAACAAACTTACGTTACGAGTGTGTATGCGCTTTGATGCTGTCCATGTCATCCAATTACATAATACGGCGGCAAGGAGGACGGACCTGAAACCAACATACAATAAAACACATATTTTATCACATTTTTATGAAGGCGCGGGGCGAGCTAGGTTTAGGTTTGCAGGGTTAGCGGTGGGGTCACGGGTGGCGGTAGCGGTTTTTTTGTGGGGGAGTGAGGGGAATGCTTGTCAAACTTTTAATGGCGTGATACGAGGGTATAGCCGATTCTTGGCGTGGCGATCTAGCGGCTCTTTCCGCCTCAGCTTGGCCATATTCAATGTTTACACATCTGCCAGGTGTCCCACGATGGCTTATTTTTTTGCAACCTACTCATCTCCGCAGCCCTTTCCCCGCAATCTCTCCCTCGGCAGCTTCCACCAACACCTCTTCCTCACCCTCCAGTTCCGTCACACTGATGTTTACATTATCAAACACCTTTTATGAATCTCTAAACTAAATTTAGTTTAAGTTTCGCTTAGTGAGATGAACAAGATAATTATTATTGACACCAATATCTTGGTTCCATTTCTACCGAGTATTATGAATTTAAAACAACTATTGCTTGAGAGTAGAGACCCACGCGGTTTCGACAGGTTTAGATTTTTCGTGAAATTTACATTTTGGGAGAAAACGTTTCAACCTTACTAAACCATAACCTGATGCAAAGAATCGGATTTATTCAAAACGTAGTTTATTCTGTGAACAGCTGTACCCGCGGCTTCGCACGTGTGAGGTTTATTAACATACTAGCTGTGCCCGCGGCTTCACTCGCGTGGTCATATCTCTAGGTTAAAAGTACTCTATGTGCTATTCCAAGACCTAAAATAAACATTTGATCAAAATTCCTTCAGCCGTTAAAAAGTTTTTTATCGATTGCTCGGCATCTAATCATTGAATTACGATACCAAGTACCCCAGGTCAAGACCCTAAGCTATCTAACACTGAAAACTGCATCGCAATCGGTCTAATAGTTTTTACGTGATGTTGAACTAACAAAAAGACAGACACGAATTTTAAAAATGTTTTATTCTTGTTCAGTAGCTCAGTCCAATTTTTTAAAATTATCTTCTTCGTACAGACTTTTACGTTGTTATTGCCTATAGCTATTCCAGTACCAAAAGTACCGATATAGGTACCTACCTACCTGTGTTAACAACCTTCAGTGGCGATCCGACATGGTCGTGATAGGTTAGAAGAAGAAGACGCGAGCGAAGCGTAGCAAGCATAAAGCCCCATTATAACTAAGAACCATCTGTTTACCTCAGCTTTGAAACAAAACCTGCAGTGAAATTGGTCCATTTGGTTTGAAAGATACGATTCTCACCCCCCCCCTTTTTTCAACTCCTCTCGATCACATCCGTTTTAAAACATTAAAAACTGCATCAAATTTGGTCCATTCATTTGGGAGCTACAAACTTCACCATATTCCCCCCCCCCCCCCTACCCCCCCTATGATAGCTAAGACAAATCTTGTTTACCTCAGCTTTGAAACATAAAAAACCGCAGCTAAATTGGTCGATTCGTTTGAAAGGTACGATTCTCATCCCCTTTTTCTCGAAACTCCCTCCTTTAATCGCCCCATGCCCATATAGGTGTAAGTTGCAACGGCCACGAGACCTGGATGTAGGTCTTTAGAGCTGGATGTACATCCGGATGTAGCTCCGAATTATTATCGGACCTACTCATCTCTACATCAAAATCGGTCTATTCGTTTAGGAGCTCAAAACACACACACACACACACACACACACACACACCCTCAAAAAAACAAAGACATGTGATTGAACCCTGGTTTTTATAATGAAAGATTCATGACATGAATGAGTTAAATTTATTTTTTTAATTAATAAAATACTATTTTACTATAAATAATTCGCTTAATTTTGCTGCGCGTTTTACAACTGAAGTCGACTTATTCTATCAAAAAACACAAAAAACATCTAAATACGTTTTAAGAGCCTTTAGGGACCATAAAGTAGCCATAAAGTAAAAAAAAGAAGAAAACGTGTTGTTCGAGTTCATTCAACGTTCAAATCACTTCGTAACAAACCGCTTGCGTGTTTTAAGGGTAGACAACGCCATCTAGTTTAAACGAAGTAACTTTTTACCATGAACGTCTTGTTAATGAGTAGAGAAAATTATCTCCGAAGGTAAGGTGGCACAGATTAGAGAGTAATTAAGGTGGTGAGCTAAATTGGATGGGGCATCAAGGGTAGGTCATTATTATTAGGTCCATACGAACAAATTTTAATGCAACGAAGCATTGTGTTCTTAGTACAAATTATTTTTTATGATGTTTCACAGAACGACGTACTTACTGGCCCTTAATAATTACCTACCCTACCTACCTACTTTTTGAGCTTTTTCAACACGATATGAGGATTGATTTGAAAAAATAAAAGTTTTCTATACTTTCTCTGTGAAGAGCAATACATGTACCTACCTCTGTATGTACATATTTCAATACCGACAACTTACCATTTTGGCAGTAAGACATTATGAAGAAACCTCCGATATAACTATATAATTATGTAGGTACGTAGGTAGTACATTATTATATCTCAATGGAAGAAACAATCGATTTTGAAGTTCATCTCAATTAAAATTTTCATAAAATATTTAATGTATAGATTTAGCCCAGTTACAGTTTTATTATAGTTATAGATATCAAGGAAAATGTAAAAAATAACGCATAAATAATGTAAAAATCTTTTAATTATGGAGCAAAACATTTCTACAGCGCGTGATTTCAATCCACGTACATCTGGTGCGTAACCCATGCATCTGTCCAACTGGGCCAGTGAGCCTCGTAGCAGAATGACGAAATTCGGTACCAGTCTAGTCGTAAACGGATGTATGATCACTTTAAATTTAACACAACTTTGAACCCATAGGCTACAGGAACCTTTTAATTTTTCGGGATAAGTAGTATTCAACATTTTAACACATTATATAAACTTTGACTGTGCCAAGTTACATCAAAATCCATCCAGTAGTTTTAGCTTGATACGTGTTCTTTTAAATAACTTTCTACCCCTATCCTGCGGGAACCATTGATTTTTCCGGGATAAAAGTATCCTAAATGTTAATCCAGTACATCAGCTATGATCCGGCCAAGTTTCATCAAAATCAGTCAGGTAGCTTCAGCGTGATGCGTGTTCAAAGAGACAGACAGACAGACAGACAGACAGACAGACAGACAGACAGTCAAAAAATAAAAAAATAACCTTTTTGCACTCCATATCGATTTTGAAGTTTATCTCAATCAAAATTTTCAAAAAATATTTAATGTACAGATTTAGCCCAGTTACAGTTTTATTATAGTATAGATGTATAATAATTATACGTACTGTAAGGTTATCAAAACCTAAGTTTTGTAATGTTAGCCTTCAGTTGGTTAGGTTTGTCGAGTAGGAGATAAAACTTATCTGCACCAACTATAGTACCTAGTAGCTACAGCTACAGAATAAATAACTTAAGGAGTATTTTAATGAAAACAAGGAAATGGGTTTGCAATTCTTTATATTGTTTACTTATTTGAACATCGGATTCAGAATACACCACTTGTCAAGAAAACCGGCAAGACACTACGTCTTCATCGTCATGTTTTGTAATATTATTAAACCAATAACTATTTAGGTACATAGTTATTAATAATTTAAATGTGATAATTGGTCACAGACAAACATTTATATTCGCCTTAGTTACAATAGGCATATTAACTTCTAAAACAGTATTTAAACACAATCAAATTGATGATAATCCCGTTAACTATAATTTTATCATCACCCCACAATGATGTGATACACAGTAACAAATACACAGTATAATTACATAGTTATAAACAAGCAGCATAACAGAGTAAAAAAAAAGCACTTAACTTGCGAAGGTCCTCTCGGTGCGGCGGCCACAAGAACATTAAACATTGCCACGTCGAGAGAGCCTTTATATAACATTTTCGAACATCCGACGCTGTCAGAAGTCATCCGAGACGAAGACTACCGACATCGTCCGAGCTATTTAAGTCGTTTGAAAACAGATCAACGAATATCTACCATTTACTTTATTAATTATATTTGTCATGTCTGATAGTTGTATTAGAATACATTATAATAATTATGGCATAATAATACAGATGTTTCATAGTGATGCATGACATACATCGTAAGTTTAAACGTGGTACTTTACTTTTAAAGCTGGATACATAACATTTACATGTACCAAGTATTATTTTTATACATTTCTATATTTACAATAAGTAGTAATCTAACACACGCGTGGCCATTTCTTTATGTTAAAAGTACTCTATTACTATATTCCAAGACCTAAAATACCAATATACCAACATTTAAACAAAATTCCTACAGCCGTCAAAAAGTTTTTATTGATTGTTCGGTTCCTACTCATCGGATTGAGATAATAAGTACATCAGTTTTTAAGTCAAACTATAAGTCCAAACCGCATCGGTCCAGTAGTTTTTACGTGATGCGTGAACCGACTAAAAACAGACAGACTTGAATTTTAAAAATGTTTTATTAATTTTCAACAGCTTATTACACGCTTTATATTAGCTTCACTTGTATGTTTGTATGTTTGTAATCGACTCCTTTGGACGCTATTTTGACCCACTTTAATAACTAAAAAATAGAAAAAAAAATTTATTCATTTTGAATTAAGAAAAGTGTAAAAAATCTAATAAATATAAATGAATAATAGTGTAAATAAGAAAAAAAAATTATATATAAAAAAAAGCGTGGGGTGCTTTTTAAGATATTATCGAAATGATAATCCTTCTTCTCATATCTGTCAATGAAATATTTATAACTATTGACCCATGCACCCCACGATTTTTTTGAAATAAAACATTTTTTTTCTTATTTACACTGTTAATCATTTATATTTATTAGATTTTTTTACACTATTCTTAATTCAAAATTATTGAACATTATTTTCTATTTTTTTACTTTGGTTTTCTATATAAAGCGTGTTTTTTAGTTTTTAAACTATTATTTATTTATTTTTAGCCTAGGGTACTAAATATCCCCTAATCTTTTGTTTTAAATATCTTCCTTTTACAGGTTTTTTGGTACTTACTGCTTTATTATATGTATAGATGCCCTATTGGGCAGATTAATAAAAATATGTGTTTTATTACATTATTCTAATCATACCTATAAAACAGTACCATGACGTACATACTGACTGACTGACTGACTGACTGACTGACTGACCGGTGTACCTAGGTATTTGAAATTTGGAGGAAAATTCCTTGAATATTCTAGAGGTGAACTAAGGAAGTAACTATAAACATGAATACCAACTCCAAATAAAATACCCCTATCATGCGGGAACCCTTTAATTTACCGGTGTGAAAAGTATTCATTGTCCTACCTTGTAAGCCAAGTTTCATTTGAATGTATTTAGTAGTTTGAAGTGATGCGCGTCCAATATACAGACAGAAAGACAGATGGACAACAGACAAAATGAAGAAAAAAAAAACAGTTTTGCCTTCAGTACGAATAATAGAAAAGCCACAAATTTTTTTTTACTAAATATCTTCAATGTACCAAATTTGGACCCATATCCCACAGGACCCCTTTATTTTTTCGGTATAATAAGCACCCTCAATTGTCACTCATCATATACTAAGACTGTGCCAAGTTGCATCAAAATCCGTGCAATAGTTTTAGCGTTATACGTATTCTTTTAAATAACTTTCAATCCCTATCCTGCGGGAACCCTTTAATTTATCGGGATGAAAAGTATCCAATGTAGTGTGTCGTAGTTTGAACTCAAATCATGACAAGTTTCATTTAAATTTATTTTGTAGTTTCGGCGTGATGCTCGGCCAGGATACAGACAGAAAGAGAGAAATACAAAAAAAAACAGTTTTGGCTTCAGTATTGAATATACAAAAGCATCCAAAAAAAAAACAAAATATCTTCAATATATAGAATTTGGACCCCTATCCTACAGGAAACCTTTATTTTTTTTCGGGTGAAAAGTATCCTCCATTTTCACCCATCATAATATAAACTATGACTGTGCCAAATTGCATCAAAATCCGCCTAGTAGTTTCAGCGTGATAAGTATTCGTTGAAGTAACTTTCAACCCCTATCCTGCGGGAACCTTTTAATTTTTCGGGATGTAAGTTTTCTACGTCCTACATCGTAGTTTCTTTTTTTTTTTTTTTTTATTACGGTCTAGGCAATCGTTTGACCACGATCTCACCTGATGGAAAGCGATAATGTGGTCGATGGTATAGCACGCATGCCTAGTAGATACCTATTCACTCTTGACTTGAACACATCGGGGTTATAATTTACCGGAAACACTGCCGAGGGCAGGGCATTCCACTCCTTTGCAGTTCTTATAATAAATGAAGAAGCGTAACGCTTCGTTCTTGTGCGAGGTATTTCAACCATGAAAGGGTGGCGCTTTGCTGATCGTCTAGTCGTACGGTGAGGGAAAGGTGATGGGGGGAATCAGGTTGTGCAGTATGAACTCCAATCATCCAATCATTTGAATTCATTCAGTAGTTTCGGTATGATGCGCGTCCAAGATACAGACAGACAGACAGACAAAAGAAAAAAAGGTGTGCAAAGTAGTGATAACGCGAAGGATAAATAAAACACCTTTAAGTATCTGAACCTTATCACCTTAGTTTAAGTATCACCTGTACGTATCTGAGCCGTTCCTGTTGTAGTTTTGAATTTGCCACACTTATCTCGGTTGCGTGTAAGCCATTTGCTTTTGGCATTTAATGGGTACCATTTGCCAGTTTTAACTTAGTAGCGAATCAACACTATCGCCATCTAGCGAGTTACTTAATAACTTAAGGTTGCAAATAAAATAGATGGCGCTACTTGGTTTGGTACATAGGTATGAGATCGAACAAAAAGAAAAAACAGTTTTGGCTTCAGTACAAATATAGAGCAGCCTCCAAAACAATTTAATTTAATTTTATTTTGGACCCCAATCCCGCAGGAACCCTTTATTTTTTCGTGATATAAAATAATCTCAATTTTCACCCGTCATATAAACTATGACAAGGTGCATCAAAATCCGTCCAATAGTTTGAGAGTGGTAAGTGTTTTTTAAATAACTTTCAACCCCTATCCTGCGGGAACCGTTTAATTTTTCGGGATGTAAAATATCCTGTGTCCTACCTCGTAGTATGAACTCAAATCATACCAAGTTTCATTTAAATTCATTTAGTAATTTCGGCGTGATGCCTAGCCAAGGTACATACAGACAGACAGACAAAAATGAAAAAAAAAAACAGTTTTGCCTTCAGTATGGGATAAAGAACAGCCTCCAAAAAAAATTACAAAATATCGTCAATGTTCAGATTTGGACCTGTTGCAATTTTATTAGAAGTATAGATTAATAAAAGAGACCAGAATTACCATTACAGACCAGAAGTTGGTTATGGTTTAGTATGGTAGAAACGTTTTCTCCCAAAACACAAAGAACATGGCGACCTCCCATACATATTTATATGTCAGTAAAATTCTCGGCGTCTTTAAACAAAAAATATCGCTAGTAATACAGCATCATTTCCTAAGATTGTTAGTCTAAGATTTTTTGTTGGGGAGGCCAGGAATAATTGTTATTAGGCATCAAAGTTTTGTAGGCTATGCTACTGTTAACGACTTTTCAAACAAGTCTTAGAGATTTTAATATTTTTTTCCGCTTAATTAAATAAGCAATTAAATACTTATGCGTGATAAAATAATGTTTAAGATATTTTACCTATTCAATTATCTACCTACTGTAACAGACTAGGCTTTTGAATAATAACTATTTTCAATCTTTTACTGCCTAGCTAGATTACAAAACAATATGTTTAGATATGTTGCTGCTGTTTCACTGTGCAGGGAAACAGTTGTCCAATATTAGCACAAATATTTTGCAATAATTGCTTCCACTAAATACTTATTTCTTTTGTATTTATTGTTCAATACTTTAAGCCGCAAGCCCTATGTACTAGTATTTCTTTCACGACCCGGATGACTGGTAGATAATGCTTTTTAGCCTTATCCTTTCTGGTACATTATTTTAGTGCAAAACAATTAAATAAATATAACCTAGTGACAATTCCTTACTCCATAAACAGGCAGTGCATTGTATTCTCTTTGCTATAATATTTTGTAGGTTTTATATTGACGTACCATTTTGTATATAGTGTTATTCTGTTTATCGCAAGGAGGTTGAATTACGCTTACTGTTAAAAGGTTTAACGCCAGTAATCGTAATTCAACCTCCTTTGGTTTAAAAATCCGGATAGGAACTAGGCGTAATTCAACCTCCTTTGGTTTAAAAAACTGGGTTTGAAGTATACTGTGTTGACGATTTTTACGTCCGAACCGGAAACGTCATTGTACTATATATATTTTTTCACCCGTTGGGCAGGCAATAAGGCCGGTAAAACATTGTAGGAAGGAAAATGCTATGTTGAAAAAACGTAGAAAAATAATGGCTTAAGTTCTGTAGAAATTATATTTCAAGGCGCTGCAAGATTTACCACAGAAAATTTCGCCCTTGTTCTTTCACGGAAAATCTGAGGCATAACCTATCGAAGCCGCGTAAAAAATTGATAGGTACTAAACCGATTACAATGCGGTTTTCATGCATATGTAGCTTCGGAGTCTGGCTATGGAATCCTAAGTCTATGCGTGTCGGACGGATGTGCGCCTGACGGCTCTTCACGCGAAGTCGCGCACCTGCAGTGCGATTACGTAATATTGATCATAACGGTTTCAAGACGTAAAATTCAATAATGCTTTGCGATAGAGTCGATTTTGCTATGAAAAAAGTGACAATCTGATTGCAGCCAAGTTCTGTGGTCGGGCCCCTGGGCTGTGTTCACTTACACGCTCGAATCATCCGTGCGATTATCGCTCGATCATCAGTGGCCCAATTACAGAACTTGGCTTCAAAGCAAAGCATTATTGAATTTCACGGCTTGAAACCGTCATGATCAACATTACGTAATCGCAGTGCCGGAGTTAGTGAACGACTTTGGACGTCCACATACAACTGACAACTGTCAAGTGTCAGTTTCATACTATTCCTTCCCTCCCCTACTATTTTTCGGATGACCCAGGCGAACGCCCGACGACGCCGTAAACGATTTCGAGTGTACGCGCGGCTGATCCGTGCGTCCTCGAACGTAGTAAGTGAACGACCCCCAGCAGCCCGATTCTATAACTTGGCTTCAATCGAATTCTCAGTATCGCAGCCACTAATGCCTTGCGATAGAGTCGAATTTGCTATGAAAAAAGTGTTAATCCGATTGTAGCCAAGTTATGGAATTGGGCCACTGGGCCTGCAGTCTTGACATAGACAGCGATTGCTATACTAACGAAATCGGTCATAAAGTCCTAACAATCCGATATTTGGGTACAGATACCGACGACAATCGATAGCTTCATACAGTTACTGTCAAAACTATCGGGGGCCCGACCACATAACTTAGCTTCAATCGGATTGTCAGTATCGATATCACTAAGCCTTGCAATAGAGTCGAAAATGCTATGAAAAAAGTGATAATCCGATTGTAACCAAGTTATGTAATCGGGCCGCAGTTGTCATCGGTAGAGACTACCAAATATTTCTATAATCGGAATTTGCGATCGATTTCGGTTGTATAGCAATCGCTATCTATGTCGTGACTGCAGCAGCCCGATTTCATAACTTGGCTTCAATCGAATTCTCAGTATCGCCACTAATGCCTTGCGATAGAGTCGAATTTGCTATGAAAAAAGTGATAATCCGATTGTAGCCAAGTTATGGAATTGCTGTGCGGGCCCTGATTGTAATATGTAAATTCGTTCAGAAAGACTTTTTTTTTTCTAGTTCTATAACACTAATCTCAGTTGGTCAGGTAGAGACTTTTGATCCCAGACTAAAGATGGATGGAGCAGCTTGGTTGTTAATGTTAGTTTTACTCTAAGGTAAGTAGATGGCGCTATTGTGCACTGCTAGCTTGTTTGCAAAACAAGTTTGTGCTCGCGAGGTCTAAACCTCACAGAGCCACTAGTTTTAAAAGTGTGGTACTAAGTTTTGAACAAAACTACTTGACCGATTGCGATACGATTTTCACTGTTGGATAGCTTAAGTTTTGACTTAAAAACTGTTGTATGTGGTGTCTCAATGCGATGAGTAGGGCCCAAACAATTTAATAAAAACTCTATTAATTTTAAAAGTGTGGTATACTATGTTTTGAAGGTCAATGTAGTAAATTAATAACATAAGATTAGTTTGAGAAAAGATAACAGTGAACTTTGTTCCCGGCAACAGATTGTAAAATTACGTATCTACGAGCTAATGGGCAAAACTAAAATAATAACGACTTTAGTTTTTGTAAACGTTCTCGGAGCAGATAAGTAGATAGTTCGGTTATCATAACACTACACAAGAATTGATCTTATCGTCAGAAAGCGAACTCTGTTTGATAACCTTCGTTAGAGAAGATTTAACGGAACAGCGATGAACGATGGCTTCTTGTAGGTAAGACATAGGTAAGTTTAAAATCTAAAACCAGACTACGGTTGGGTAAAAAATAGCCTATGATACTGTAGCGATGAATACGAATCGACTGATACCTCGCTTGTCAAAATTAGTCCAAATTTTAGTATGTACAAATAATCCTTCATATACTACCGAGTAGTCGGTTAAAAAAAATTGCCTATCACTTTCTATAAATGAAGAAGAATAAGCGGAAAAAAGAAAAAAGTTTTTATTGGCAGAAATAAAATATACAAAAAATTAATTAATATCTAGTAATACAAATTAACATTACAAGCTATGCGAGTGACCAAAAGGGCCAGTGCTCAGCAAAAATGTCCAGTGCTAGGCACTGGCAGCTGGACGCTGGTTTTCAGAAAGGACCCGCGCAGGTGATGTTAAAAAAAATAAGTAAAAAAAAATTAAATTAAAATGACAATCTGATTGACTCCTCGCTTGAATAAATCGGACTAAGTTTTTAGTTTGAACACATAACCCTTCCCTGGCTTCGCCAGAGTCGGGTAAAAAAATATAGCCTATGACACTCTGTGCCTGAAGACGAATCGATTGACACCACGCTTGTCAAAATTGAACCAATAGGGGCGACGCTATGGTGGAACATCCACTTAGGAACGAAAAAGTCTGTACAACCATAGATAAATCATAAAATCCTTCTATGATTTATCTACGGTACAACGAAGCTAATAACAAAAAAAATATGGTCTATGGTACATAAAATACATTAAATAAGCTACTGAAGAAGAATATAACATTTTTTTAAATCGTGTTTGTCTGTTTGTTACTTTGTTAGTTTGTTTGTCAGTATGTATGTTCGTGCATCCGGTAAAAACTACTCGACTGATTGCGATGCGGTTTTCACTGTTGGATAGCTTAGGATTTGACTTAAGAACAAGGGAACTTGATATTAAGGGTACTTATATGACGCATACCTTTTATATTTATATTTATATATGCATGTTATTTAATAATTACCTACCATGATGTTGAGTTACAAATATTATGTTAGTTTACTTTATATCAACGTGTCCAAAATCGTTTGTCCGGCGGAGGGCATTGGCATGCCAAAACACAGGGTCTCCTAGTTTGGGTGCCAATGTTTTCTAACTAGGATTAATTCTCACAATGTTATTTCAACTTTGAATGTACTAAATTGTTTTACAATGTTTGTTAACATTAATAAATCATTTTCATTTTCATTTTCATATCTTAATCCAATGATTAGATGCCGAGAAATTGAGAAAAAACTTTATGACGGCTACAGGAATTTTGATCAAATATTGGTATACTGGTATTTTTGGTCTTGGAATAGCACATAGAGTACTTTTAACCTAGAGAAAGGACCACGCATGCGAAGCCGCGGGCACAGCTAGTATACAATATACATACATACATACATACATAGACTGTTAAACTCATTACTCTTCCCTTGCTTTCTCATTTCTGTTTTCTTTTCCTATTATATTTATGTAGGTATATTTTGTTTGTTGTGCCAATAAAAACTATTTTGTTTGTTTATGTTTGTTTGCTTCGCCGTAGTTGGGTAAAAATAATAGTACGCCGATTACATTGAAACCAGTTAAGTGCGTGTCGGACAGGCATAGATTACGGTTCCGCACTTATGCTATCAACATAGAACAACAATAAAAACAGCATCGCCAATCTATCAACAAATTTTTTTGCGTGAACAAAGTTGTTCTCCTCGACCTTACAGATTTATATTATACTAGCTGTGCCCGCGGATGCAAAGTATTTTTTCTGGATCGTACATGTGATTTTCCAGAACCAAAAGTAGCAAAATCATCAAACTTCGTTAAGACGTCAAATGGTTGTTTAACGATTGCTTGAAATATACTCACCAGGTTGAGATACTAAGTAAGGACACCAGTTTGTAAGTCAAACTCTGTATAGATATACAACTGTGAAAACCGCATTGCAATCAGTCCAGTATTTTTTACTTGATGCGCGAAAAAACATACAGATAAACACGCCGATCCTTAAAAATGTTATGTTCTTGTTCAGTAGCTTATTTTAAGTACCCTAGTTATTTTTAATTTATTTTCCAGTTTTTTTTGTTACTTACTGCTTTCTTATATGTATAGATGATAGGGCGCGGATGGAGGGGGGGGGGGGGGGGGGGGTTGCGGTTGTTACACAATTTTTTGCGTAACAACCACACCCATTTATATTCTATTTTAATTTTTAGATATAGATATCTACTATAATGTAATAGTCGCATAAATTGTGCTTTGGGTTCATGAAATGCACTTATTTTTCTAAGCTTTTATTTAACTTCACTTGTTATGTATCTGTCTATGTATTTCTGAGGGCAATTCTCGCGAAGTGATATAATTATCACAATAGATAAATATGATAGCGCCTTTTGCTATTCACGCAATATCACCAAAGATATTTATCGAGTCCTAGCGATCGACATGTAACGAGTGGTCCCTAGCGATCGATATTGGTTTATCACTGACATATCGAGTGAGTTGTGTAGGCTATACCACAGAATAAATAATAGTACAAGTAGCTATAAACACGTAGGAATCACGCTATTTAGTTTGGGGCTTAGATTTGTTTGTATTGTATTTTAGAGAATACAGTTACATAAAGTAACTTTGAGATTATTATTCTGATGATGACGGTGGAGGAAATTATACCTATAAATTTGGAGGTTTTCCATAATCACTGGGCATGGCAGGCGTCTTGGTAATCACAGTTGTTGATAATGTGCAAGAAAACGCGCCGCCTATTTAATGTTTTCCTTTGCTGGTTCTCACAGCACCCGCGGGTGTGAAGGGGTGTCACATGGCAAATTATTTACAAACTTTTACACAACTTCTTCAGTTGGTAGAAGAAACATTGATGGTTGAAACATAGATTCATGGTTCTATTCCCATCCCATGTAGGTAACATAGACATTAGGTCGGTGACCAAATTTGGTCGATCGTTGCAGTGAAATTTAGCTGGAATTTTATATGGTGACCAAAGACGGCTGTAGTCGAGTACAGCCAAACCAACCTAACGTAAATAATTTGCCGTGTGATACCCCTTCACCCCCGCGGATGCTGTGAGAACCAGGAAAAGAAAATATTAAGTAGGCGGTGCACGTTTTCTTGCACATTATCAACAACTGTGATTACCAAGACGCTTGCCATGCCCAGTGATTATGGAAAATCCCCAAATTTCTTATTGGGAAGCCCATGTTCAAATGGCAGTAGAAATTTTGGGGCTCTTGATGATGATTGATGAGATGATGTAATATGCAACATAACTAGGTATCTATAAAATATGTTTTACTATGCCTGGTACCTAATAAATAGCTTGTGCATTGGTAGAGTGGGTCGCAGTTACTATTGTACCGATCAATATCTAGGCATCCAATAATCATAGGCTCATTCAATTGAAATTATTGGGTACCCTCAGATTTACCATACGGTTGAGGTATAACATAGTTCATAAAGCGTGCTTATTACAAAGTGCAAGTTCGGACCATCATCTTTAGATCAAGTGTGAGATTTTTGGCAGCCAAAACCTTTTCTAAAAGCTGTTGTCGGAGAGATCCAACGGGTCTCTCGCGACCGTGTGCCTTCTTTGCACTTCTGCTTGCAATAGGGCCTCTTCGACGTCAATCATAAAACCTGTTATATAATTTCCTCCGCCGTCATCATAAGAATAATAATCTCAAAGTTACTATATGTTACTGTATTCTCTAAAATACAGTACAAACAAACCTAAACCCAAACTAGCGTCATACCTACGTGTGTATATCCTACCAAAGAGAATAGAACCGCTACGCTATCCTACAAAAACACACTCGATATGTCAATGATGAACCAATATCGACCGCTAAGGACCACTCGTTACATGTCGATCGCTAGGACTCGATAGGATGGTGATATTGCGAGAATAGCAAAAGACGCTGTCATTCGATATCCGCCATTTTTTTCGATATTTATCTATTGTGATAATTATATCACTTCGTGAGAATTGCTCTCCTGGGGCGCGTTCACTTACACGTTCGAGGACGCACGGATCATCCGCGCGATCGCTCGAAATCTTTCACAGCGTCGTCGGACGTACGCCTGGGTCATCCGAAAAATAGTAGGGGAGGGGAGGAATAGTATGAAACTGACACTTGACAGTTGTCAGTTCTATGTGGACGTCCAAAGTCGTTCACTAACTCCGGATGATCGAGCGATAATCGCACGGATGATTCGAGCGTGTAAGTGAACACAACCCTGACGTTTATCATGTTTGACATAGATATTTGGTAGAGACTAACATATATCGTTATAATCAGACGTTGCGACCGATTTCGGTTGTAAAGCGGTCTGTATCGATGTCGAGACTGCTTGCCCATCTTGCAATTAAAATTTCGAGCACTTCCCATTCAGCTATCCGGCTAAAAATTTCAGGGTAGCTCATAAATCGATGACAATACAAAAAAAAATAACAATAACAAAACCCATAAACCTTTATTTTTAATGTATACTTATTTATTTCATAACTTTACGGAGTCCCAAGGAGGCCTTTTTTAAACTATATCATATTAATAAACAGACTTACTCTAATTTCTAAATAGAAAGTCAGATGCAATCTTTGAGAATGTAGATGATGAGATGGCGTTGTGGGCAGTTTCAAAATGTATATTTTTAACAAAACATTTTCAACACTTTTGTCATTTTTGCAACTTTTTATCCTTTCCAAACTGAATGAAAAGCGACCCTATCGCTCACGGAATAAAGTCAATTTTCTTATGTCAACATGTCATTGAAACTTGCAAAACGAACGGTGATCGAAAACGTTTAGAACGCTAATTTCGCCCTCAAATGGCTAAAGGAAACGCCAATTGTGATCATATTTAGCGTTTTTGACAGTTATTTTCGCCAATTGTTACAAAACGAAACGCCCCATAGTTTTATATTCTCAAAGGATACAATCAATTTATTGAAATCATCAAAATAGTGTACTCGTACCTACGTGCATAGATGGCGTTAGTGCGAACAGAAAAAAAACAAACGAAAAAGGCCCTAATCCTTCCCGTGGGATTTAATTACCGAAGAAAATAGATTGAATATTCAACCATGACGTTACATAGAACTTAAGTCAATCTAAACTACTGATGGTGTAGATGTGTAGGTAATGTGAAATGGAAAAGGAATCTTTTCCTCTAACCAGAAAAACATTTGACGAGAAAATATTGATAACGATGAAATATGAAAATTAAAAGGATGCTGCAATAAGCACTAGGACAAGTATTACAGTAAAACTGGTGTAAAAACCTACTGATGGCTAATCGGTTTTCATTTACGGCTTCCGTGAACTTTCCGGTAGCTGTCTATCAAAAACTATCAGTTACTGCATTGAACATTTCTTTCGCAACCCCCAGCTATTATTTTGTTTTATCAACATTTGAATAATTTAATACACCACCTTATATGATGCATATTGTGTCATTCTCACAATTTCGTTCACGAAAGTGACATGTGAGACATGAAGCTCATTAAAACGAGACTTCACTCTCTATTGGGACAAGAACTTTTGGATTCGTTGATTATATTAAACACAGAATCGGATCTAATCAAGAATTTCCGATGAATTTATTGACGGCTTAGCTGAAACTACACCACTCTTATAAAAAGTTTGATTGGCTAGCTTCGGATTAGTTATATTATAAGATAAGTAATTGGAACTTTATTTACACAATAATATATATCGTTGATAATTAATAATTTGTATATTTCATTATTTTCGGATGGGTATCCCATGTACCATTATCCCGTCCCGGGCTCCGGGCTTGTGAGGAGCTACCCGGGCCCTTCTGGCCCAGTCCGACCCTGCTCCAAACAAAGTAAAGGTGCGAATCCACACCAATATATAAAAGTGAAACGTCTGTTTTGTTTAAATATTTGGGAGCTTATATCATAACGGATATCGGCTTGACTGATTTTGATGAAATTTGTAATGGAGATAGTTTATACCCTGGTAAAACACCTAAGATACTTTTCATCAACATCATCCTTCACGCTCAAACGGCTGAACGGATTTTGATGAAATTTGTATATTAATTAATAGACTGTACGTCACGCAACGCGGACAATGAGTCGAATTTAACGACCTTATAGGTTGAAAACTATTTTAAAGTACCTATATTAGCCGCTATGTGGGAACAAACATACCTACGTACATTTCACGCTTCAAAAATCATAACTCTCCTTTTTCATCATCATCATCATCACCCTGTATTCGTCCACTGCTCTCCTAATACACCACTGAGCCTGATCTTCGGGTCAGGTGTAAAAATAACCAACATCATTATGCTAATAAACCGTCACTAAACATTTACCTTATGTTTAACGGTGTCATCTCTACAGCCGCAGCATGCCCGAACTTCAATCAGATTCCAAAATTAAAAAAGCAAGAGTCAGGCACAGAAGAAATAAAAAGTTAAAGTTATATTTTAAAATTTCATGCGTTGTGTTACTACGCGCAGCGTGAGGCGGCTGGACTGGACTGGGTCTGCGTATTGGTATACTCTATGCGTACAGCAGTGTCCAGAAGATAAGATAGATAACGTGTTAGGTAAAGTAGTAGTTAAATGTATACAAGATATTTTCAAACATCTAACACGGTTTAAAGTCCTCCTCCACACGTCGGCAAGTGCGCTTGCCATCAGTTCGCATTGGCAATCCGCGGCGTTATCAGTTTTTCAACAAGCGGGGCGCAGCAAGTAGGTATAATAATCCACACCAATAAAAAAGTGAAACTTTGTCCGTATGTTTGGGGAGCTTTCGCGCCAAAACGGGCAATCCGATTTTGATGAAACTTCGTAAATAGATACTGTACAAAATATAGACCAACATAGGATACTTTTTATCCCGGCAAATGGTAATGTTCCACGGGAAAACTGGAAAATGACGATTACTTGTTGTAAGGAACAGTTGTCAAACGAAATAATAACAAGACTGTCAAAAAGCATTAAGAGCGTTGGTACTATACTTATTCATTAGTTTTTAATATCCTAGAACATAGGATGCTTTTTTATACGCTTTATATTAGCTTCACTTGAATGTTTGTATGTTTGTAACCGACTCCTTTGGACGCTATTTTGACCCACTTTAAACGGTCAGATTTCATTCAAATTTTGCACACCTGTCAAAGACCGATGACAATCCAAAAATTCGGAAAAAACCGGTCTTATAAATAAACCAAACTAAAAAGTAGAAAATAAATAATAGTTTAAAAAAACTAAAAAACACGCTTTATATAGAAAACCAAACTAAAAAATAGAAAATAAATTTTAATAGTGTAAATAAAAAAAAAAACTTAAATAAAAAGCGTGGGCGTTTTTATACATTTCTATATTTACAATAAATAGTAATCTAACACACGCGTGGCCATTTCTTTAGGTTAAAAGTACTCTATTACTATATTCCAAGACCTAAAATACCAATATACCAACATTTAAACAAAATTCCTACAGCCGTCAAACAGTTTTTATCGATTGCTCGGTTCCTACTCATCGGATTGAGATAATAAGTACATCAGTTTTTAAGTCAAACTATAAGTCCAAACCGCATCGGTCCAGTAGTTTTTACGTGATGCGTGAACCGACTAAAAACAGACAGACTTGAATTTTAAAAATGTTTTATTAATTTTCAACAGCTTATTACACGCTTTATATTAGCTTCACTTGTATGTTTGTATGTTTGTAATCGACTCCTTTGGACGCTATTTTGACCCACTTTAATAACTAAAAAATAGAAAATAAATTTTAATCATTTTGAATTAAGAATAGTGTAAAAAAACTAATAAATATAAATGAATAATAGTGTAAATAAGAAAAAAAAGTTATATTTAAAAAAAGCGTGGGCTGCTTTTTAAGATATTATCGAAATGATAATCCTTCTTCTCAAATCTGTCAATGAAATATCTATAACTATTGACCCACGCATGAGAAGAAGGATTATCATTTCGATAATATCTTAAGAAGCAGCCCACGCTTTTTTTTAAATATAACTTTTTTTTCTTATTTACACTATTAAAATTTATTTTCTATTTTTTAGTTTGGTTTAAATAAAAAAAAAAAAAAAAAAATATAAAAAGCGTGCTATATAAAGCGTGTTTTTTAGTTTTTTTAACTATTATTTATTAGCGATTAATTTTAGTCCGCGCGGTCGAAGTCGTGGGCGAAAGGTAGTTAGTTAGTTATATAAATAACAATAACTACCATATCTAACTGCTGTGTAAAATAAGCAAAAATTAAAAATAAGTATTTAAAACCTCTTCAAATAAGCCTAGCGGTCATTATTACCTGTGACTTTACCAATTTACACGGACTTAAAAGAAGCTTAGTTATAATTTTTGCCCACGAATTCGATCGTGTGAATCCCAAAAAGCCTAATTTGGCCCGCTACGTCCACGTGGACGTGGACTTAAAAATATCTAGCTAGTGATCGTATTTTACAAATAATGTATAGTTTACCTTTTATTTCGTTAATTTATTTCTGCTACTCTAAAAACTTGGAATTCAACAACCATCAATATAAAAAAGAGAGTATAAAATAATGCAGAACGTAATGTTCATTGGTAGTCTAATATTTATCTACAACACTGTAAATAGTTGTACCATAGCGTAGCTATAAAAAGAGGGTGGGGCTGTGTTGGGGCGCACGGCAGTTTGTTTGTCGTGAAACGTCTACGTATAGTAGGAACCAATCTTTATGGCGGCTGTGAAGCGCGCTGCGAGTGTGACTTCGCGCTGGTACAGTAAAGTTCGCAATTATTAGAGTAATTTTTTTACTACCTACTTGTAGAACATGCTAATAATAAGAAACGCTTTATTACACCAGAAGTATGGAACAAATATACAAGAATTTAATTTAAAGTAGGCAAAACGGGTGGTCTTATCGCTAAAAGCGATCTCTTCCAAACAACCTTTGGATGGACATAAATTACGAATTAAAAAAAAGACGGTGGTGCAAAACAATACAATAAATCATGCAAAATAAAAATGAATACACCTACATACATATTTAATAAACTACATAAACCATACTTACATGTCACATAAAAATAATATGTGTTAAGTACATGCAAATAATGGAATGATAAAAAAATGTTATACCTATAGCTATGTTTCTAGTAGCTAAATTAGCGTGGACCTATTCATTATTTTTTAACCAATCATGAAATTATGTTAACACTTAACATAAGTCAACACAATAGTATTAATATCGGAATATATGCTGATATCGTGTTGGTGGATTGTATTGGTTGGTAACAAACAACTTTAAAATAACTAACTAGACTGTACGGAACAGAGCCATGAGGTGTATACATTCCGTTGAAGAGCTCTGAGAACTGCAGCACTGTCTGAGAGTATTCTGATATTATAATCAGTTACCTCCCTCTATAGTACTGCAATTGCTGCCTGGATTATACCTACACAATCAGCCTGAAAGATGGAGTTGTGTAAACCCAGGGTTGCTGCTGAGTGTATGTTGAGATCGTCTGAGAACGCGCCCGTTCCCGTTCCTGTTTTCATTTTGGAGCCGTCAGTGTAAATCCTAACTTAATGAATGTTTGAACTATCACTAGACTCTTCATATAATTGTACTTCATAGCTTTTGATGAATTGATGTTGTTTTGGCACCCTATCGTAGATGAAGAGTATGAAGGAATTTCCCTCTGCATACTCTTCGATGATGTTCGTGTGGGGAGCCTGCTTGTTCTATTCCCAGAGATTAAGTGCCCTAAGCCTGAAGGCAGATGCAGCAGCTTCCTGTTAGATGTGCAGCTGTAACGGCTGCAATCCTAAGGGGTCAGTGGTTGGTCGACTTCATGAAGAAGAAGGGACTCTTTACGATGAACTCCTTTTTTCCAAGTAGTGTCCGTCCAGGAATTGGACCAGGCTGCACCCCGGGGGTCACAAGAGCGAGAAAGATTTCATTTTGACGATCAATAGGCATATATTCAATGATGTCTCTGTGATCAACAGGGTTAAGTCCGGCAGTGATCACCGCATGGTAAAAGGCTCATTGAATATCAACGTAAAGTTGGAGAGGTCTCGTTTGATGAGATCTACTCTTCGCCGAAGGCCTGCCCGAATGCAAAACCCCAAGGGCTTTCAGTTAGAACTCCAAAATTGCTTCCAAAATCCTAACCGAATGCGATACAGTGGACGAACTAAACAACGAGCTGGTGGGAATTGTTCACGCGGTCGGGTCAGAGTTCTTTAAGAAGGTGGAAAAAAATAGAACAGAAACTCTCTGAGCATACACTCAAACTTATGGCAGAACGAGGCGAGATAAGGCTGCAGTTTTCAGTGGATATGTCGAGTTACAGCTTGCTTAATAAACAGATCTCCAAATCGATGCGACACGATTTGCGTTCGTATAATACTAATTGCAATAGAGCGGAACAAGGGCTCTAAAGTGTTCGCAAGAAATCCGTCTATTGGGCAAAGGCTGTTGACGAAGCTGAAGATCGACAGTGGCAGCATCGTTTCGTCAAAGCCATAGATTTTGAGTGAGTTCGAGAAGTTCTATGGGCAATTGTAGCGTAGTCATCTCATCATAATCGCGTAGTCCACCTAGAATGACTAGCGATGCAAGAGCCCTTTTGACCCGACATAATACCGAAAAAATCCCGGACGTCAGCCTATACGATATCAGAATTGCTCTCAAACAGCTTAAGAGCAACAAGGCACCAGGGCAGGACGGAATACAGACATAGCTACAGAAAGCGGCTGGAAAACCGGTACTTCAAATTCCTTGGGAAGCTATTTAACTCCTTCATCTTCGAGTGTACTACGCCAGAGGCGTGGAACAGGAGCGTAGTGGTGTTGTTCTTTAAGAAATGTGATAACTCCCTCTTAAAGAATTATAGGGCCATTTCGCTGCTGAGCTACGACTATATAAGCTGTTTTCGAGAGTAGTTACAAACCGTCTCGCTCGTAGACGTGACGACTTTCAGCCTCCCGAACAAGCTGGATTCGGGAAAGGCTTTAGCACCGTAGATCACATCCATACGCTCCGGCAGATTATACAGAAGACCGAAGAGTATAATCGGTCACTATGTCTAGTGTTTGGTGACTGCGAGAAAGCCTTTGATTCAGTCCATACCTGGGCAGTGCTACAGTCATTACAGCGATGCCAGATTGACTATCGATACATCGAAGTATTGAAGTGTTTGTACAGCAAGAACACCATGAGTGTCCATCTCGAGATCGGAGCACGAATTATACTGTTCACTAACTGTTCACTTCTGCACTGGAAGATATATTCAAGCTTCTGAACTGGAATGGATATGGTGTTAACATCAATGGCGAATGCATCACTCACCTTCGATTTGCTGATGATATAGTCATCATGGCAGAAACCCTGGAAGACCTAAGCACAATGCTCAGTGACCTGAATATTGTTTCCCAACAGGTGGATCTTAATATGAACATGGGTAAGACGAACATCATGTCAAATGTCCATGTCGCACCCATGCCGGTTTATGTTGGGAACGATATTATCGAAGTTGTTGATCACTGTGTCTACTTAGGTCAGACGATCCAACTGGGTAGATCCAACTTCGACGAAGAGGTCAACCAACGAATCCAACTCGGATGGGCAGCGTTCGGGAAATTACGTCATATCTTCTCGTCGCAGATACTGCAGAGCCTCAAGATGAAAGTTTATAATTAGTGCGTGTTGCGCTGTGACGATGTCAAGCCTCTTTCATCATAACCATACTTATTTGATAGTTAGAGACGCCCCACACGCTGGTCCGACGACATTGTACTCATTGCAGGAAGTCGGTAGATAGAGGCGGCACAAGATTGCTTGTCATGGTGCTCTTTGGGGAAGGCTTATTTTCAGCAGTGGATTTTTAAAGGCTGATATGATTATGATGATGATGATGATAAAAAATAAAATTCTTCCCCTTTCATAGATAACACATTAGACACACACACACAAACACACACACACACACACACACACACACAGAGAGACAGACACACACGAGATAAGCGACACCTTTTATATAAATAAATATAAAGCAGCATTTAAAAACAAAATCAACAAAATAAAGTGTTTTCAAATAATTATGTGTGTTTTCTAACTGGTAATTAAAATAAAGTGTTTCGTATCGTATTATATCGTATCGTAAATCACATAAAATAAGTCATATTTCTTATAGTAACTTATAAATAAGATTATTTCTTTATCAAGGTCAAACTTTAACAAAATAATTAAACTAAGACGATTCCTAATCAAATCAAAGTAGTTTTTTTTTATGTTAAGTCTTACCACGGAATTGTGGTGCCTCATTAAAATTACAATCTAGCCTTAAGACTAATAAGTAATTTTGCTTTAACCTAAGCTGCTAACGCTGCTCCGTTTGAGTCTTCTCACGATGCCCGTGTTGTCTAGGTACTGGATAGCCACGTTCACATGATGATGAAGTCTTCGTTCGTGAGCTTGGGGCAACTTTTTTAATAACCTTAGTAACGAAATCCACCTTCAGCTCTCGATGGAGGTCGTTACTTCTGATGTATCATCTTCTCTTTGACTTCCGTAGAGAAAGGTCGCGTCGCGTGAATTTGCTTATACTAGTGCCCGGAAAGTGCTGACGCCCGCAAGGCCGCGCGTCGTGCATCTCGCGTACCTGTCTTCCGCAAGCGATCGTGATGACCTAGTTAATTAACACGTGTTTATAATTTGATGACAATGTTAAGGCGATACTGTACATTGAATTGATGATGGAACTGAAAAGTGAAATTGCTATTACCACAGAAACGGAACATTTTCTGTTTAAACACTATGATGAAGAAAGAAAACATCGCAAAAACCTGGAAAGCCTTGTGACTGACCTAAAAAATCAAATAGAAGAGCTTCAGTGCCAATTGAAGCACGTTTGGGAGCAAAATAGTGCAGCTTCAGAGGAAAGCACTAATAAAGAGTTGCCTTTTGAGTAAGTCCAGTATGAGACGGACGAAGAAGATCTCGCTATCGAAACAGAGTGGGTTCGTCATAGAAGCAGGAAAAAAAAGGAAGTTGAATACGTCCCTGTCCCCACCAAAAGGAGTAGATTCCGCTCAAACTGAAAAAGAAAATACAAAGGTTAAAAAAGTGCCTTTACCGCCACCTATAATAGTGGAAAACATAAAGGACTACTAAAAGTTCTACGACCTGTTATCGACCAGCGTAACGAGAGACTCGTTTATCACAAAAGTGATGAATGGGGAAAATGTAAAAATAAATGCCAATAGCGAAGACTCGTACAGATGTATCACCAAGCTGTTGCTAGAAAACAATTTCCTCTGGTACTCCTACGAGAGCAAACAAGACAGGCCAATTAGAGTAATGGCTAAAAATCTACATGCGTCATGCCTTCCCGATAGAATAGTGGCCGATCTGAAACTTAGTGGATACAAGATCCAGGATGCTGCCATTAAGCTTAGCTGGAGGAGTAAGGAACCACTTAATATGTTTATGCTTGCATTCCAAAAAACTGAGGACATCAACAAAATCTACGGTATAAAATCCATTTTAGGCCGCAAGGTGGAGATACAACCATTAAAAACGAATAAACTCATACCTCAGTGTAAAATATGTCAAGCATATGGACACACACAGAAATACTGTTCAAAAGAATCAAGGTGCGTAAAATGCACAGGCAAGCACCTAACCAGAGACTGAACTACAGACAGAACTACAGAGCACGAAAAACAAACTGGTGAAGAAAAATGTACCAACACCCGTGATCAGGTTCCCGGTGTCAGTAAAATAAATAAAAATAGTGCTAATCAAAATGTTACAAAACATGTTTCATATGCACAAATAACAAGATGAGCCCAGCTCACCTTACAGCAGCAATCTAAACATAATAAGCAAGTAAGCATGACACATGACATGGATGAAAAATTAAACAAAATTTTAAACCTCGTTACTTTGTTCGACGAACGTTTAAAAACACTTAAAAGTAGCACTAAGACAGCTTCATCAAAACATAAAAAATGATAAGTAAACTTAAGATCATAGAATGGAACGCTAATGGACTACTACAACATCGTAATGAGCTCCAAGCCGACCTAAACATAGAAAATATTGACGTGTGTGTTATCTCTGAGTCACACTTCACAAGGGAATCCTTTATTCAAATTCAAGGCTACAAAGCTTATCATGCATTGCACCCCGATAACACTGCAAGAGGGGGTAGCACCATAATAACAAAGGAGAACATCTACCATCATAAACAATTTAAGTTTGAAGAACATCACATACAAGCTGTCGCTATTTGTGTCAGAACTAAGCGCTATCCTGTAACCCTTGCAGCAATATACTGCCCACCAAAGCATGCGCTGAAAGCAGAACAGTATAGAAGTTTTTTAAAACTACTTGGTAATCGATTCTTACTGGGCGGTGATTTTAATGCTAAGAACACCTACTGGGGGTCTCGCCTTACCACTACTAAAGGAAAAGAATTATTATGTGCAATCAACGAAATACATTGTAATGTAATATCAACAGGAAAGCCCACCTATTGGCCTACTGACCCTAATAAAATACCAGATCTCATCGATTTCATCTTTAAAAATATATCGCCCAGCTTTCTTCTACTTTAGGAAGGTTGTGATATGAGCTCAGATCACTCACCAATAATATTAACCTTAAGTGATAATATTGTACAAAAAGAGAATATTCCGACTCTTGTTAATTACAGAACAGACTGGGAAAGTTTTAAACTAGATTTAATAGCAAAAATTGATCTGAATATACCACTAAAGAACTACAGCTACTACATAGAAGTAAGAAAACTTGTAAGAGACATACAACAATGCGCTTGGGCAAACACTCCGGAAACAAGAACTAGAGTTAAGTCGTACCCAATAGAAATCAGGGACTTGATTGCTAAAAAATGAAATCAAAGACAAAAGTGGCAGATGACTAGATCTCCACAAGACAAGACACTTTTTAACAATCTTACAAAAAATCTTAAAAGGGAAATACAGAACTTTAGTGATGACACTATAAATTCTCATCTAAGTCAGCTAACAAGTGATTGGACACCAGATTATTCTCTTTGGAAAACAATGAAGAACCTTAGAAAGGCATTCAATACAAAGCCTCCCTCGTAAAGCTTTTGTTAAAATAACTACGCTCATCAATGCATCATTTAGACTTCAGCATGTATCAAGTGAATGGAAAGTAGCCGAAGTCATTATGATACCCAAACCTGGTAAACCACCTCATGAAGTAACATCATATAGGCCAATTTCATTGCTGCCGATAATGTCGAAATTGTTTGAAAAACTACTACTGAGACGATTGAAGCCAATAATATGTAGAAGAAAATAAATTAATCCTGGATTATCAATTTGGATTTAGAGAAAAGCATTCTACAATAGACCAAGTGCATAGAATCACTAATGTTATTGAAAAAGCTTTAGAGGAGAAAAAAGTTTGTACAACTGTGTTTCTAGATGTAGCTCAAGCATTTGATAAAGTTTGGCATAAAGGTCTGCTGCACAAATTAAGAAAAATGCTTACTAAACAGTTTGCAGATATTCTCGAGTCTTATCTAACACAGAATGTTCAGAGTAAGGCAAGAAGATGCGTATTCAGAACTTAAGCAAATAATAGCTGGAGTTTACTAGGACCATTCCTGTACTTATTGTACACTTGCGATATCCCAGATTTAGAAAATAATACCATTGCCACCTTTGCTGATGATACAGCAATCATGGCTATTGGGGTGACTCAAGAGGAAGCCGTCGAGAAAGTGCAAACAGCCATCAATACCATCCTCGATTGGACTAAAAAATGGCGAATAAAATTAACCAATCAAAATCCACACTTTTTAACGATATAAAACGGTGTTTTAGTAAATTTCTGAGAATAAAGGTAATAAAAAATAAACGCTACAATACCTACCTTTTTCGGAAAAAGAGGTTAACATAGTTAACCGAAACATAGCAGGTAACGGCAAAAAAAAATATTTAAAACAACCGTGCAAAGAGGTTGGTTGACTAGAATACTACGTTAACCAATAGTTAGCCGTGACAACCGTACTACTAAATCCAATCAAAAAAAAAGGTTGCGTGACTAAGTTAGCTGAAACAACCGTACCATAAAACACCCACAAGAGGTTGTTCAGCGTAAAAAAAAACTTTTTCCAAATAAAGGTTTCTGAATGTACTGGTGATTTTCTGACTCCGTATACATGTCATTGGGTGGACTAGTTTGTCTCATACAGTTATATAATCTCCCTATCTTATCTCATCGTTCGCCCCTTTCATACTTAAGTTCATACATCCCTTTCAAATTAACTACTATTCTGAAAATAAACTGCACTCGATGAAACTAACCTTCCGAGAAATTATAAAGAAAATCAAAGAAAACCGCCTCCAATCAAAAATTTACCAATAAACAGTAGCAAATAGTACAGTCAACGCCGAAGCTTCCATAATTCTATCCTCAATCGTGATGTTACTTCCTGGCAATGGTACATTCCTCATAATTGAAAGGTATGTAATAACACTCCGTTTTGTAGCAAGAAATTAAAGAGCGTATCCAGTGGCTATATTAACTGGACTTTCGAACAAGATTATGAAGAGAAGAAAAAGAGAGGTGATTGAAAACCAAAACCATTAGTTTTGCAAAATGATGAATTATTCCCTTCACTTTGTACTCCAAAAAAAAAACGTCGATATTAAACAATTTAAATATTTGCTTGAAAGTATTTCCTAAATTCTGAGCATATATCTGCCCATGAGTCGTACTGTTCTGTAGAACTTCAGTGCTGTGCCTGTTAATAACTCTGAGAAACCACGCACTAAAAAATCAAAAAGAACTACAAAAAAAAAACATCATCGCACTAAATCATCCTGTTCAAAATTTATTTTATCCGCGTATTGTCCATGTGTAAACGGCGATGCGGCGCTAGTGTGAGCAATAGTCTGCATTGATGGGGAAGTTTGCTGACCGACATTTCTAGGGACAAGATTACTTGTAGAAATGTTTAGGTTAACTCGTCGTTGAGTGTTGACCGCGTTGACAGGAGTGTAAACTTCCTGTGAAATACCGGCCTCTGGATCTGTGACACTACAAAAACGTCGTGGTGAAGCGTAACGTAATTCTTCATCTGAACGAAGTTCAATAGGATCCGACATTGTCGATATATGAAAATTTAAATTTATATAAACTTTATTGCTGGATCAGTTTCAAACTGATATTACTAAAATTGTCCTTTTTTACAATTTTACTTCGCTTAAATAATACTAAAGTACACTATAGTTTTATATTCAACAAGTGTAATTATTATGTTGTATCACAAATTTATATTTATTTATTAATTAAATGCCGTAGGTACGTTGGACGGCCATTCAAGCTAGCATGTAATAGTGGAAGACAAAACATGCAATTTAAATTCACCAATACAATATTTATTATCCTTGGTTTAATTTTGTTTACTTGCTTAAAGTCCAAAGAATCCTAGCCTGCAGATCCAACTCAGCAGCCAAGAAATACCAAGATCTAAGATTACCCTGTTATAACTAGGGTCGATATAGAACTGACAAAATTAAGTATTTACTCTAACAAAACATTGATGAATTGCCGGCCGGCAGTGTAGTCTACTTATTTACCTTTTTCTATAGGATTTAGCCGTTATGTTAGTGAAGGTAATTCTCCATCCGACGTTTCAGCAATGTCCGATTCGCGTGAGAGGTAGCCAGGCTAGACCCCTCAGGCGTTGCAGGTGTCCAGCAGGTCGGTGGGGGACCAAAGTTCAACACTCTGGTTAATGAAATATATGCATGAAATACGATAGCGTCTCTGAGGCTTTTTACTGAAGAAGCTGTTGGCAACTTTCATGTTCTGTCCAAAGACAAACTGGAGTAGTCGAACATCTCGCTCATTGCGGTTTTCAAGACCGTAATGTTCTAGAATGTCTTCGCAATCTGTACTTAGCCTTTGCCCAACTTTAGCATTGAAGTCGCCGAGGAGCATGTTCCATGTGCCGCGGTTTTCATCGCAAGCTTTGTTAAGAAAGTCATAATAGTCCTCGACTTCTTCATCAGAATATGCAGATGTTGGTGGATACGTCTGGATGAGCGCTAGGGTCTTATTGGGAGTCACCAGAAATTTGAGGACGGCTATTCTTTCTGAATATCCGACAAACTCAATAATATTATCTTTCCACTTTTTAGCTACAAGGAAACCTACACCATGAAGTCAGCTGGTTTCACCAACGTAGAAAAATATATTGTTGTCCCGCTCTTCTGTCTGTTCGCCATGTCTTCTCGCCTCAGCTAGGCCTTATATGTCCCACTTGGCGTCTTTGAGTGCATTCTTAAGCTCCAGTAGACGCTCATCCTTCATCAAGGTGCGGACAATTTAAATATTTGTAATTATATTGAGCAAATCAGTATCCCTTATAACGTGAGGCATGGTCATAGGACGGTTGATCGATCCCGCCCGGAAATTCTTAGCTCCCCTGACTCCAGTACTGAGCCGGCGTCCGTCTCCACCAGCTCAGACACTGGAGTCGCCGGGCACTTGGGGCCTGTTTTTTTATTTCTATCCATGAAATAGGGGGTTTTGGACCATAACCCGCCACGCTGGTCCAGTGCGTGTTGGCGGGTCGCCAGAGCCTCGTTGGTTTGTCAGAAGGGTGCACCACGGCCAGGTGAGGATGGCTTGAGTCCTAAAGGTGGTATAAAGGACCCCTTATACCCCTTTTAAAAAATATAGTAATAAATACGTGGATATATCTTACCCATTTACGTACTCTTTACACATTTTCAACAAAACCTTCTTAGATACGCGTGAAATTGGTAACCTCCTTGCGAAGTAACTTTTCATTTTTAAGTTTAATCTTACCCTATTGTGTCAATGGCCATGTCTATTTATTCAATTCTTTTATGCGAATTTGAGTGGTTGTAGAATATTGAATTGAAAATTGCCAGTATCTCTAAGAGTATACTTGATGCCTGGATCATTATAAGCCCTTATATCATCACCGAGGGGTCCAAGGCAGATGTTGTCTTGATGCGTACTACAAGATGGCATCAAAAAACATACCTTAATATGGTACCACGAGCCATCGAGAAAATTCTGTCTCCGCCCCTTTGGCTACACCTTATGCCTGGTTCATTATAAGCCCTTATCTCATCACTGAGGGGTCCAACGAAGATGTTGTCTTAGCAAACGCTCTTTGTCTTTATGCGTACTACACGATGGCATCAAAAAACATACCTTAACATGGTACCACGAACCATCGAGAAAATTCTGCCTCAGCCCCTTTGGCTACTCCTGATGCCTGGTTAATTATAAGCCCTTATCTCATCACTGAGGGGTCCAAGGAAGAGGTTGTCTTCACGAACGCTATTTGTCTTGATGCGTACTACACGATGGCATCAAAAAAACCATACCTTATATGGTACCACAACCCATCACGAAAAGTTAAAAGTCCCTGTCGTTGACCCCTTCGTAGGCCATGACCAAAGACGTTGGGGAGGCGGGCGCTATGGAAAAAGACTTAAATTGCGCCCATAGGCTACACCCCAACTTCTTTGGTCAATGGCTCCTTTCGACGCAATACACCAAAAACGTAAAATCCCAAAGACTAAGGGTACACCCCAACCAAATAAAAATTTATTACTATTAGCAAAGAGTGTATAAATACTCTATTAGTTGCACAAACAACTTTGTTTACAAATTTTGAATCACTGACTATAGATAAAATAGAAAAATTTACCACTGATAAGAGTATTGCCAGGACAGATATATTTTTTTTCCATTTAAAGATTTTTTTGCCAAGCTGTAAATAGTGCCTAAAGAAATAGCAACTGGTAGTACCAAGCAGTTGTGCCACGGGTAAGCAACGAAACTCAGTATGCTTTGAGTTTGAAAAGAAAATTTCCCTTTCATGTGCTAACAGAGTTCTCACACTGGAAAAGGAAATACCCTTCTGACTCTACTGGTGCTTCGGAAATACTCCCGTTAGAGAAGAGAGCACCAAGAAACTATTGTTTTGTACCTATGTTTTATAGTACTATTTTATTTATATGGAATGGTTAAAAAGTAATCAATTGGCTGAATGCTGCAGGACCCGATCGCTGCCAAAAAAACCGTATTATTACGATACATAAAAAAAACTCGGTGTATGATATTTAAATATTTTTGTCTGAAATAAAACCATTTTGTTTTAATGCAAAATTTTATTTGTACATTAAATACAAATCATACCTACATGCAACTTATGTTAAATCTCATCACATAAATTATCGCAATCAAATCATATTTTTACATTGTTATGAAAGTACATGTTATTTGAAGTAAAATACATATATATTATGTTCAATGCATAGTTTCCAAATTATTGCACACCATCTTTCCATTTTAAAACATAATGTACAGAATCATTGTTTATGAAACATAAAATGTTTTTTGTACTAATTAATTTAACTTAAATACATTTTTTCTTATAGAAATAATAAAGATTTTGCCATTTTAATGGACATAAAACATATTTGTGATGTTTATAATTAAATTTTATACAATTTACTATTGTTTTTGAGACAATTTATCGAATAAAAACATAAGATAGTCTGACGTGACTCAGTCAGCAGCGTTGAGATCAAAATTACAAATTCATTGGCTATTCCATTACCCCCTTTCACCAGTCGGGTAAAGCCCAGTGCATATTGGCGAAGGACAAAAGATTTTGTATATAAAAAAACTATAGAACATACTGATTTATGTACTTAGTTAAATTATTGCATGTCACTAAATGTCTTAAGCTCTTTCAAGTAAAATTATAATAATTTATTTTTTATAAATACAAGCCTCCTGCCACATGCCTTCCGCCAATAAACCAAAATGAACTGCATAAAATATAGCCGCTGATCTTAAATTAGAGGGACAAGATAATTTTGAGACTGCATATTACTCCATACAGATAATGTCATCTGACATACAATATACCCATAATAATTAATAATTGAATCGGCCGATTACACTACTACGAAACTCACTAGGCACTCTCGCAATAGTCGTTCTTCTATATTATATAATTCAAATATTGGGCCATGATGCATGACAATAAGGTCTAAAATCAATTCGGCAATAGGTTTTAAGTTATTTGTTTATCGTACCAGGTAGTGCTGGCCCCTGGTGTCAGAGTACTATGTCAGGCCGCCCGAGGGGCACTGACATGGCTATTAATCAATAACAAAGTGCTGGACGTGGCTGTAAGGTGGATGGTCCATGACGTGAGTTCCTCTAGATGGCACTATTGACAACATTTACGTAATTTATTTTTTTGGCCCTATTACAATCAGGCTTGATTTATTCGCAGCTAATAAAACTGTAAAATGTTAATGTATAATATTTTCTATAATTTTAATTGTCAAAATAAATTTTAATACTATTCGTCCCTTAAATGGATTCAAATTTTGGCTCAAGATCAAGACATTGAATAACTTTATGCTCAAGATCTGAACCCAAATTAATAAGGAATGAATACGGTTAAAATATTAGATTTACAATTAAAACTTAACATGAAATATAATCATTACATGGTATTATATAGCCGACAAACTGGTTACAATATAAGGCACAAAAAAAAATTACGCAAACATTGTAATTAGCGCCATCTAGTGAAACTCATGTCATGGACCATTAAACCTTGGCGCGGGTGGATAAAAAATGATATTGAACAAATTCCCGCAACGCCCATATCGCCGCGCGCTGATTACAGCGGTTACGACAATCTCTTCTTCCGAATAGGACAAAAACGAGACAAAAATCTTAATTAAACATGAATAGTCTTTTAGATTTTAATATAAGAAGATGAACAGGTATACTGAGTTTCGTAGTAGTACTTATGTTCTCACTGATACGGACTGACATTTTGTAGTGAGAGTGAACTGAACAATGATGAGATGCGTTAAACAATTGAGAAAAAATAATAGTATTCATAATGAATGAACTGTATCGCATATCTATGTCGCATATTATTCTACGGATACAGGACCGTTTATCTTGTCCCAGATAAGAAATTACGCCAATTCCTAAAAATATACTAAAACCGACGCCCAAACGAAGTACGCGAATTCACATTAGATGACATATTTTTTGTTTGATGTAAGTAAGTTTATCTTGAAGATGATAAACTCAAAATTGTTGGCGACTGAAATCTGTATTCTATGAAGTAAATGAGTGACTGACGAATAAACATATTCCAAAAAAAAAAAAAAAACTTATAATGTTTTTTTTTAACATCATGTGGTTTGTTTCAAAAAACTATATTTCAATGGTAAAAAGCACCCTCAAAAATCTAATTTGGATCAAAAGCCATTAATTTCCTCTGAAATACTATGCAGGTGAACCCTTGCCCGGTTTAACCCCTTCTCTATGCAGGGACCCCTTTTCTATGCAGGAAGAACCAGCACAAGGACATTGGGAACATTTTCTTATCTTATCACAAACCACGTGATCACCAAAGACGCCAGCCAAGCGCGGAGTATTACGTATTGCTGTAAATTCGCACACTACGCTTGCCACATACAAATTAAATGAAAATGTTAATACTAAGCAAAAGGAAGATACTTGGATTACATCAACATACATAGTGTAAACGTAGTTATGATATTGATACATGGTTTCTATCAGCTAGTCCTAAACTATTTATGAAGAAACAGCAACGTTAGATAAAATACTGAAAACGCAAAAGCAAGAACGTTTGAGAATAACTGACAACTTTTTCTGTACCATTCAATTTGGCTCAATAGACTTTTCACACACATAACATTGATTTCTGTTCCTCCTAGATTTTTCAGGAAATACGCACTAACTATCAGATTAATGAACTACATAAACAAATTAGCAAAAATGAAGCCTAAACAAATTTTAGCGTAGAGCAGTTGTAGGCGATATTTCTATCGGAAGATAAAAACTACAATTACGTTACTTAATTAAAATGTAGCTGGACTAAAATTGATCTATCTATCAATGCTGAAATTTTTAAAGAATGTAAAATAGAATACATTAATCAAGTTTAAAAGACCAAAAAAGTATTCGGTCAATGCAACTTGATCGAAACGTCGACGTTGGCCAAATGATATTTTGATACTAACAAAAATCGAGGTACATTATTATTAATTTATTAGTACATGTCCGCATCGTATGAGGCATTAATGAGGGTTCCTACTATGTATAAAATTCAATTAGGTTTTGAAGCTTTTGAAGGAATTCTCAAAATGCATGGTGTCAAAGTGACAGGTGAGGTGTCAAAGCGATAGGTATCAACCCTGAGTATTGATACTTTTGAAGGAATTAGCAAAATGACAGGTGTCAAAGAGACAGGTGTCAAAGTGACATCTATTTTTCATATACAAAAATTAACGGTGGGGCGTTTGCGTGGGTCGAGAGTTGATGGTAGGGGGTTTTAGAGGCGTCAGGGGGAGGAAGATGGGAGCAAAATTTCTACGCGAGCAAAAGCGCGGGGCGCAGCTAGTTTATAATAAATCTGGGACATGAAGGTCTAACAGCAAAAGGGGCACTGATTGTAAAGGGGTTTCACCATTCTATTGTCGAATAGGACCACTCACATATTTGCCGTTGTTTTTTTTCTTTGTCAGTTATTAAAGTCAAACATTCTTGATTTTTCTTGCAGTACTGTCAGAACCGGATATTCATCAAACTATCATATTATGTAAGCTTCACTTAAAGAATTATCAAACATGGTTAAAAATGTTAAAACACAACTAAACATTCAGTATATAATTCATTTGATTACATTTGAATTAGGTATTATATTTTATTATTTGTAGGTATATAAATTGATAAACATGCGATTTATTTAATTGATACATATATATTTAATCTACTGGACCTAGGTATAGTACAGTCGAATCTAAAATACGCATAGCAACACACATACATAGTCTTGCTTGCGCCTCAATGATTCATACAGAGAGTAATTCCCGACAGGCTAGAAACGTCCCGAGCCTCCCAGAACGTTCTCAAACAGTCGCGAAGCGTCCCGAACATTCTAGATCGATCTTTCTGGAATCTTCAAGATGCCCATTGTTTTTCTGAGAATCGAGCGGCGTAACAATATTTATAGAATCAAGGCTGATGTGTCTATACTAGTTTCGAGAGTGTTGGCATGCGTTTTTATCATAACGAATGTATTACATAATAGATTAATCCCCTTTCTAAAATTAGGATTGTATTCTCATGTCAATATCTTGTAGAATGAGTTGAATTGCAATGGATATTACTATTGAAGATCATGCTGAGTCTTATATTTCAACATCAAAAAGACAAAGCGCGCGCGGCGAAGTTGAAGCGCTAGGAATATCACAATCGTTAAGGCTCGCGCAAACCAACGCGTCCAGCTTGCGATCGCGGTGGTGTGCAAAGTAGGGATCAGTACAGCAATTGTACTTGAAACGATGTGTTAAAACCAAACGCGTCCTGCTGCTGTAAACTGTCAACTGAATTAACTTGACGCTACTGTACACGCCACCGCAACCCCAATCGCAAGCAGGACACGTTCAAGAGGTTCGCGCTGGTTTGCACAAACCTCTTGAGCTCTTTCACATCAGTCATAATTGAAATTCATATTAACTTTGCATCTTGCAGTAGCTACACTTCATTTCTATCAGGCTGTTAGCAGTGGTGGTGGGACTTAGACTATAAGAGATACCTATTACTTGATATGGCAAAATAAACACGTACTGAAGAAAAACCCATACATTTTTCTAGACGCGGAAGCTAGCAGTAAAGCTCTAGAAAAAGTTCTCAGTATTTTCTAGGGAAATCGACAAGAAAGCCGGACACTTCGGAATATATGCAATAGTAAACATGCGTAGTACTAGCAACTCTTAACACTAACAGCGTACGAACAGTAACTACTCGAAAGCGAATACACGCAATAACTATTGTCAAATTATTTATTGTTTGTATATTTACAATACGATCTCTCCTAACAGTCTTCCAAATATTTTAATTGGCGTCAAATGGTCTTGATTAGTGACTCTGATTTACAAGTTGGTACACCATAGAGAAAATAATCAAATTGAGGTCCATTGTCTGACATGAATTGTAACGGTGCACCATCAAAACACCCCATTACATTGTTTGAAAATGGATTGATTCCAAAACAATGCAGTAACGAAATAATGAGCTTTGTTGATTTTTAATATTAGAATATTAATTACATTTTTAGAAGGTATGACACATTACAATTTCCAAATCAAGAGCATTTGACAACTTTAAAATTATAATTGAATACTCGCGAAGAATCAAATGAAATCACAAGACATGACTACAAAGATAGTAATAACTGTATCCTAATGATTTATCTAATTATACCATAGCCAATCTAAAGTTTATCAGTTTCTAAGGTATCGGTCTCAGTCGATTAGAAAGGCCCTCGTGAGGACCGCAAGAGATCTAACGCAAAAGCCTACTTTGTCGTAATTTGGCACTCGTATGTGACAATTTTTTGTATACCCAATTTTATTATAGTCGCACTCTTACTAAAAATATTTGGAAGATATGTTAGATGGTTGGCTCTCGAGTTCCTTACAAATAGTCTGAACATTTTTATCTTTACTTTTGTTATGTTATGAAAGGATTCGCATTGTTAAAACCACACTTTCCTATACCAATTTCAATTCCCCTTCTGACCTTTAATTGTGTAGTTCCGTTCAGGTTTTGCTGTCTTTGTTATGTACAAGATCAGACTAATACTTTATTGTATCGGGTATCAAGAGCCAAACTCATGCTAACCAATTGACTTAACACTGAATTTTCAATCTTAACTCCAACTCACAGAGATTGTATTGGTTATTGTATGTTCCATTTTCTTGAGATAAATCGTATGTAGTTATACATATTATTTTATTTGAAAATGAACATATAAAGATTTTAAGATTATTGACAGCACATCTAGTGGAATACAGAAAAAATGGTTTAAAAGTTTAGCTATAGATTTAAAATAGATGATGTAGTACTGAACATACGATTTATCTCGGACTTGCATGCTACTATAATACATCGACAAAAAAACGAGTAAGTACTTACACACACAACTACAATCCTAAACATTACACGTAGTATATGTAAATTTTTGAGAAGTAGTTAACTCTATGATATCATGAGACAGTCATTGATCTGCGGAGGGTTGTCTAACCCCTCATTATACTACTGGGTTGTAAATAAAGTTAGCCAAAACAGAAATAGAAAGCTTCAAACTGGCTCGGAATTTTCGAACGTTCTAGAAAAAGTCAAGCTAAACCTACTCAGGCTTTAAACGAGGAGTGCACACAAGTTGTACGGTAAAATCCACAGGAAGATATTGATTGTTTTCCCTAATAATTAATATTTATGTAAAATTCTAAGCTTTATAAAGTCTACCGCGTACAAAATTATAGACGTAAAATGGCTAAAGCTGCACTTATAAAAATTAAAATAATGACTACGCGGTGACGCGTTTCCATTGCCTTACGTTACAAAAACTGCATTCACGAATCACAGATACAAAAAAACCGCGCACACACCCGACGCAAACCTTTGATATGTGCTCCCTACTCACAGTTCGGTTATACTTTTTTAATACTCTAATTTACATTATAACATATTGGAAATGTCACGAACCATTTACTCATAATAATATTGAGTACACAAGTAACTACATACATTGAATACTTCTAACACGAATGACTACGACGAATAGTTAAACTTATAACAGAGTTTGTATTATGTAACTTGAACTTCGCCGTACTGCATGCGATGTACAGCTCACGATACACATATTGCCATAATAAAATTCACCTCACATAATAGAAACAGTACAAAATTATCATGGCAGCTCAATACTGCCTTATACGCCAAAATCACCGTATAAAATTAACCGTATACAGTGTTTTCGATTTATACGGCAGGATAGCGTAACGAGCAAATTAAAAGCTAGGACAGACTTGAATAGTCTTTAGAGCCTCATACCGTATAGATTGGGTATTATACGGTTAATTGAAACATGGCTGTCGTTCTGACGTCCGCCAAGCTCGCTTGGAGTCGGCTTGGCGTGCGAGCGCGACTAAAGAAGCCAAAGCGTACTAAACTGGTTTTACCCAGTTATGTTGAAAACCGACTACATCCAGTTGTGGTGTTTAAGTCTCCGGAGTGACGAGCGGTGCGCCTCCACACGTGGCCACTGGGAAGGTCTTCACGTGCGTCTGCCATTGCGTGGACAGTTGGAAGAACTTCACGCCGTTCCATTCGGTGCCGTCGATGAATACTGCAGAAAGAAGCAGGCTTTTAGAAACGAAACGTCTCGGCTAGGGCACCGGATGATCCATTTTATATTTCTAACCCTAGCAAATAGAAGGGTGAACCGCTTTCGAAATCAGCATACGAATGAACCGCTTTTTTAATAAGGTATTAAACTGCAACACGTTGGACTGACGACATTATAGCCATCGCAGGAAGTCGGTGGATGAAGGCGGCACAAGACTGTTCGACGTGGCGCTCTTTGGGGGAAGCCTATGTTCAGCAGTGGACTGCTAAAGGCTGAAATGATGATGATGATGCAAACTGCAAACCAAAAAACTGCAAATTATAACTGCAATTTATAACTGCAAATCAAAAAATCTACTATTTTATAAAAAAAAAGCGCATATCAAACATAGTAAAATTAAAGTTAATTTGATGTGCTATCGGTATTTTTATATGAATAGCATATTTGATGAATAGCATTGTTCTAAAAGTTATTTAATTGATGAATTATAAATTGATGAGTGATAAGTTTTCTGATTTGCAATTAAAAATAACCCCTTTTTAAAATAGAAAGCTGGAGTTGGCGTGATGGTTCTAAGCTTTTGTTGTTTGGAAGAAATCGAGCTGTTCCTAAGGTACTGCTTTGATCACACTTTGTGAATCGGCTACTGTTGCTGCTAGAAACATTTGGAGTATTTAGTCAACATATCGATTTCGATGGCATTTTTTCAAAAATTCATTTCAAGGACGGCATTTTAAAAATTTTACCGGAATGTTATTGCTAGTAAGGAAGTCTGCCTATCATATAAATTATAAGATGATGTGGTAGTTGTGCGACCACGTTGTGCGACTCCTTGGCGGAGCAGATGAGGCGCGCCACCCCCTCGACAGTCTGCGCGCGCACCACTTCATGTTCGATATGCTACTGACCTTTGAGCGGTGGGTTGTGCGACCCCTTGGCGGAGCAGATGAGGCGCGCTACCCCCTCGACAGTCTGCGCGCGCTCCACTTCATGTTCGATATGCTACTGCCCTTTGAGCGGTGGGTTGTGCGACCCCTTGGCGGAGCAGATGAGACGTGCTACCCCCTCGACAGTCTGCGCGCGCTCCACTTCATGTTCGATATGCTACTGACCTTTGAGCGGTGGGTTGTGCGACCCCTTGGCGGAGCAGATGAGGCGCGCTACCCCCTCGACAGTCTGCGCGCGCTCCACTTCATGTTCGATATGCTACTGACCTTTGAGCGGTGGGTTGTGCGACCCCTTGGCGGAGCAGATGAGACGCGCTACCCCCTCGACAGTCTGCGCGCGCCCCACTTCTTGTTCGCCTGCTTTCTCCTTTTTCTTGCCCAGTCTCATTACTGCAACGAAATAATGGTAATGTTTATAAAAAAAATAGGGCTAAAATAACTTTTTTGGAGTTTGTTTTAAAACAACTTGCTAACCAGGCGGAGCCGGGGCAGGTCGTTAGAAACTTATAATTTAATTTTAAATAATGAATACATGGTAAATATCCCGTATCTAATGTTGACTTTAGACTTAGTGAACATTTCAGTTTAAAAACTTCTATAATTTCATAACCTCGTTACTTTTTTTTGGATGCCACCTACATTTCCAGTCTAACGACTGGATTAGAATCTGTAAAGGTGATATCAGACGTTTCACTCGAATGAATATTCACTCGAGTGAATGCTTCATCTTTCTTTCATTCCATGTTCACACGGCTTAGCTGGAATGAAATAGAAATGAACATTCACTTCTCTTTTCATACAATATGTCGTCGAATGAAGTCGTGCGTCTTGGAATTAGTTTAATTTGTGATTACTTAATCAAAGAATTAACAAAAAAGAAGCAAAGATAACGTCGCCGGTGGTGGGTGTGACCATGGATCGCATTTTTTTTTGGGAGATTTTGGGAACTTCCGATAACTTGTTGAGGAACTAGCGGATGAAGATCCTGAATCATATTGCTTCTAATAATCTCAAATGAGAGATTTCATAGCGTTTGTCCGTATTGTTCTGTCTTTGTATTCAGCAAGTTTGTGGTTCCAAAGACATTGATAGTTTTTAAAGTTCTCCTAAAATAAGAGCGTATTTTCATCATTCCACTTGACCACCATTTTGCCGCGAACTCAGAGAAAATATTTAAAGTAGCGATGTGGTGTAGCGACGTTCCTCTCCTATATATAGAACTCGAGACAAAATGACCAAATCCGAGTGAAAGTTCTCTCTGTGTTCAGACAGTTCATTTTTCGTTCATTCGGAATGGGAGTGAAAGTTGCGAATGAAAATATCCAACATCGTTGGATCGGTTCATTAATGAATTCATTCGGCACTCTTGTTTCATTTTATGTTCAGACGTTTCATTTCGAGTGAAAGGAGCCGAATGAAAGAAAAATGAATCGTCTGATATCGCCTTTACGGAATATATCTTTTCATCAGCCGCTATACGCATGCGTGAACGACATGTTGAATACAATTGTTTCGCACAGTGTAGGCATTTTTATTATAAACTAGTACATTTACGAACTGGTTCTGTGTAAGGTAATCGCTGATTTGTATTTTTTTATAGTATTATCTTATATAGATATATTGTTTATCTTATCAAAATAACACCAAAACAAATGTTATAAATCTATAGATAATATCTGCTATGAACGCGCGTGCGTGATCGCGTGCAACGGAAATAAACAGATGGTATTACAATTATTATGGTGTAATTTAAATAATTAAATTACACCAACATATTGTTGCCATACTCCAAAGATGGCCGCCCTTGGCAACATACTTTTCTCTAATCTGAGGTCGCGCCGTCCATAATGTCTTACGCTCCGTATTGTACTCAATGCGGAGCGTATTGTGCTCCGTATTTGCGGTCATTTTGTATAATCATATTTTAGTGAATATAGTCTTTAATTACATCAGTTTATCTATCTAAACAAAAAAAAATATGAAAATCGGCGACTAAAAATGGAATATAACTTAAACAGAGTTCCGTTTCGTAAATGTACTAGTTTCTTTGAAAACTCTCTACACTTGTTCGAAATATTTGAATTCAGAAAGGCGGTCACGCGGAAAAATGAAAATCTGAAATGAAAAGATCCATACTAACTTTTCTGTTTCTTCTCCTTGGTGAGATACGTGATGCAGAGGTGCGCGTTCTGTCTGGTGACGTGCAGCGCGCGGAACGACGCCTTCACTGTCACCTTGCCGTCCGCGCCCTCTGCCTGCCGGCCCGGCACCTGTCCGCATTGTAATATCATCATCACCATCTACATCATCATCATCAGCCTGTGTCATAGGTGATGAGTTTGATTGATTCAATTAACTTGAGTTCTTTATTTCACATCTACTTTTGTTTGAATAGTTTAAAATGAAGATTATGCACAGTTGCATATTAATCCATACCAATATATACAAGTGAAACGTTGTCTGTTTTTGTTTGTTTGTTTGGGGAGCCTTCACGCGAAAACGGCTGGACGGATTTTTATGAAATTTGGAATGGAGATAGCTTATACCCTGAAATAAAAGATAGCATACTTTTTATCCCGAAAAAAATATTAGCTTCCACGGGAAACTGGAAAAATGTTGATTGCTCGCTGTAAGGAACGGTTGGCATGGAAACGAAATAACAAGTCTGTCAAAACATCAAGAGCATTAGTGCTATACCTACTTTTGCATTGGTTTTTAACATCCTAGAAGAACTTGAGATGCTTTTTTTCGATAAATAGTAGTCCGCGCGGACGAAGTCGCGGGAGGGAAAGCTAGTTAATTATTATTAGTGTACATATTGTTAGGTCTAATAATAGTGGATTTTACAAGTAGTGTAGAGTGCTTAAAACAAGCCATTTTATCCGAGACGTTTATCCAACCGAGCCGAAGGACCCTCGCCTTCGGCTTATGTTTCAGTCGAGGATAAAAAGGATGTTATAAACGAGTTATACACTTTAATTTTCACTACGATTGCGAGAAAATGGAATTTGTAAGTATGTACACGTTTCCCGTTTCTTCGATGCATGAAATTGCCAAAAATAATAGTATAATCCAGGACGATTAGCACATTGGATTTTTCATCGCTATAATCCCATAATTATCCACACGGGTCAAACAGCGGGGCGTAGCTAGCAAGTTATAATAACTAGCTTAAAAGCTAAAAAAAACATGCCTGCCCTGACAAAAAAGAGCTTTTGCATATAAATTATATACTGATGGAATGTGTTTATCAAGGCCTTCAACTTGATACCCATATTGTAAAATTAACAGAACAAATATTTTTGCGCATTAAAAAATGGAGCCTCACGGCCACCATATTCAATTATTGAAAAAGTGTCTATGTTACTCGGGGGGATGTAAGGATTCTAACGATACCCCATACGTCTAAATCTGTTCAGGCATTTAAAAGTTATGGTGAATAAAGAAACTCACATACATACATAAATCCTAAAAACATTACACTCCTTTTTTTGGGCAGTCGTGTAAAAAGAAATGCTAGTCAGGCGATACAAGTAATGTCGGACAAGACAGTGCAGTTACCGGCCAGTAGTCGAGCTGCAGCTCCAGCGGCTCGGCGCGCGCGGCGGGCGGCTCGGGCGCGTGGGGCGGCGCGGGGGTGGCGGGCGGCGAGGGGCGCGCGGGCGGCGAGCCGCCCTCCTCCAGCTCCAGCGACGACACGCCCGCCTCGCTGCACCCCACGCGGACCTCCTACAGACAAATACAGATAAGCTTATGAGTATTTTAGGTTTAAAGAACTTTATTTCTCATATGGACTATTGTTCATTTACAATGAGATATAAAAAAAACTTATAAATTATAGTCCTCTGGCTGGTAGGTAAACAGTAACAAGCTAAGGTAAGTTAATTAAGTAATGTTTAAGTTTGTTCCTATACATATTTATACTGTTACACTCCTTTAATTCATTTGTCATGCTGTTATACTTCTGTGCTTCTTTAAACAATACAGTTTTCTGTCCATAGTTAGTATACGGTTTTATCAATCGGTATTTTAAATTGTGAGTATTTGGTTTTGGTGTGAATGTCATGTTCGAGTGAATGGATTGTGTTAATTTTTTTTTTTTACCAATGTACATGTGCTATATTTACACTGTGGCGTCAGGTTGAACAGCTTAATTTTTCAATAAATTTGTTTTGTGCGAGTAAGATAGTGATAATGAAATAAAACTATTATGATTTTATTTTGTGTTCTCTGTAAAGGTTTTAAGTGAGCTTGTGGAGCTGATCCCCATATTTCGATTAAATATTGGAGATGAGATTTTACTAAGGAATTATATATTATTGTGCATGCTATTTGCGGGATACAATTAACTACTTTCCGTAGGGCTCTAAGCACTGATATCAAATTTGACCTGACATGCTCAATGTGTACTTTCCAGTTCAGCTCGTCATCTATTCATAGCCCGAGATATTTTTCTTGATTTGACCGCTGTATTATAGCATGGTTTATAGTGAGTGAAGGAAAATTTGGGATATTTTTATTTTTTGCTTTAAAAGTCATATATGATGTTTTAGAAGTGTTTATTGTTAATAAATTGTATGAGAGCCATTCATTGAGTGTGACTAGGTCCTTTTGTGCTGCAGTAATAATATCTTGGATGGATGGATTAAAATAAAAGAGGCAGGTGTCATCTCCATATAGCGTTTGTTTATATTATTAATACATATAAAAAAGAACAGGGGTCCCAAAATTGAGCCTTGAGGAATCCCATATGTAATTTTTCGTGAAAAACTTTTGAAACTATCTATCTTGACCATTTGCTGTAAATTTTTAGATTTTTTGATTTTGTAGGTTTAGTGTCTATCCTGCGATACCAATAATTTTAAATTTATGTATTAATTTTTTATTATTTTTTCGTGGAAAATAATAAAAAATCTATCAGTGTTTCGATCCTTTTTTTAAATCAATATAAATACCTAACGCAATGCTTTTTTTGTCAATGTTTGTTTTTATATTTGTAATTAAATTAATAGCAGCCGAGAGTGTACTTGACTTAGAACGAAAGCCATATTGTTGATCAATAAGAAATTTCTTCTCAGTAAGATATTCATTATTCTTACTGAGAAGAATAATAATGAATAAGAGAGTAATTACGAGATTAATCGCGTTTAAGAGAGTCGACACACTGTTAACTGTGATAGCCTGGCGGTTGATTCTTGATGTGACTCGTGTTTCGGAAACCGGGTGTTAGATTAAAATGTGAAAATGTCGGTAGGGAGGACTTACCGCTATGAACGGGACGAACGTCTGGCTGGCGTCCTCATCGCCCGACTTGTCCCGGTAGGCAATCATCGCTTCACCGATCGGGATGTTGTTCACTGGACTCACGCTGTTTAGATACCTGTAACAAATTGTCAGAGACTGTTTTTTAATTGTCGTATGAGATAGTGTCGCGCCGGTCTCTGGTGTCAGAGTTTGTCAGGCCCGAGGGCCTCTGACATGACTTTAGAGGATAGACCCACGCGGCTTCTACAGGTTTTGCCTTATCAATATTTAAACACTCAATAATTCAAATTCTTCACAAATTATGATCAAAATATAAAGCCGAGTTTGTCAGGTCCGAGGGCCACTGACATGACTTAAGAGAATAGACCCACGCGGTTTCTACAGGTTTTGCCTTATCAATATTTAAACACTCAATAATTCAAATTCTTCACAAATTATGATCAAAATAAAAAGCCGAGTTTGTCAGGCCCGAGGGCCACTGACATGACTTAAGAGAATAGACCCACGCGGCTTCTACAGGGTTTGCCTTATCAATATTTAAACACTCAATAATTCAAATTCTTCACAAATTATGATCAAAATATAAAGCTGTGTTTGTCAGGCCCAAGGGCCTCTGACATGACTTTAGAGAATAGACCCATGCGGCTTCTACAGGTTTTGCCTTATCAATGTTTAAACACTCAATAATTCAAATTCTTCACAAATTATGATCAAAATATAAAGCCGAGTTTGTCAGGCCCGAGGGCCTCTGACATGACTTTAGAGAATAGACCCACGCGGCTTCTACAGGTTTTGCCGTATCAATATTTAAACACTCAATAATTCAAATTCTTCACAAATTTTGATCAAAATATAAAGCTGTGTGTTGTCAGGCCCAAGGGCCTCTGTCATGACTTTAGAGAATAGAACTACGCGGCTTCTACAGGTTTTGCCTTATCAATGTTTAAACACTCAATAATTCAAATTCTTCACAAATTATGATCAAAATATAAAGCTGTGTTTGTCAGGCCCGAGGGCCGCTGACACGACTTTAGAGAATAGACCCACGCGGCTTCTACAGGTTTTGCCTTATCAATATTTAAACACTCAATAATTCAAATTCTTCACAAATTATGATCAAAATATAAAGCCGAGTTTGTCAGGCCCGAGGGCCTCTGACATGACTTTAGAGAATAGACCCACGCGGCTTCTACAGGTTTTGCCGTATCAATATTTAAACACTCAATAATTCAAATTCTTCACAAATTATGATCAAAATAAAAAGCTATAAACGTAGTTTATTCTGTGATTATTAAAAAACGACCAGAATTATTGGATTTGATTATGGTTTAGTATGGTAGAAACGTTTCCTCCCAAAACACGAATTTTACGGAGAATGTAAGGCAAAACCTGTAGAAGCCGCGTGGGTGCCCTATCCTCTTAACTGCTATTAATCAATAACAGTCAGGACTGACAGCATAACGTGACCACCGCAGCACGGATCACGCTTATGTGCGGACGGAAATCAGCTCATAACATAACCGTGATCCGTAACATAACTTTGAAGCCAGCCGAGGACCGAACCCGGTAGGATTCTATTGCTCACTATTCGTATTATACCGCTCGGTTACCATCGCTTTTTGTCTAATGGCAAAGTAAATTATTGTAACAGAAATAGTATGTAAATAGTATTACTCTAATAGTTATGTGGGATAAGGGCGATCCTAGAAAGTGGTGACAAATGGGAACCCTGTATACTTGGCGATCCATTAAACGTTGTGAAAAGAGGACGCTGCGTACCTGGCGATCCTGGAAGACATTTCGATGAGATCTGGCGCGGAGTCGACTGCTCGTTCACACAACGCCGCCCACGCCTCGCCGCCCAGCAGCGCGCCGTAACCCGGGTCCGTGTGGGACAGGTACCGGGATATCGTGTTCGGACCTGTGGGGGAAACGGATCATTAATATGTGCTATATTTAATTTTCAGGAACGGAGTGATCTGGCAGAGAACCAAGGTTACAGACACAGCTCTGACAATCAGCAAGCTAGACGTTGGGGTAGACGTGTACTCGGCTGGAGACCTAATCGGCAAACGAAGTGTTGGACGGGTGTCAGTCTGATGGAGCGTCGATCTGCGCAAGGTTGCATTATGGATGTGTGTTATTGAACGATCCCATTGATACGTTTTTTCAACTCCCCCCAATCAAGTAAGTAGTGTCTTACCTGAAGGTACGATGTAGAACCGCACCGGCGGCGCGTCGTGCACGCGGCGAGCAGCGAGGTCCGCGTGCGCACGCAGCGCCGCGCCCGCCGCGCCGTCACCGCCGCACACGCACACCCGCAGCCACGCGCGCCGCCCGCTCCTGTCACACACGCGCACATTTAAACAATCTTACACATTAAGATTCCAAATTTCCGGTTGCAGCAAGAATGTAAGAAAATCGGCAAGCCACCGGCAGGTGTGAATACACCTTTATTTCACTTTTAAAGGAGAAATGGGAAGTTTCGAATAAACTTAGACCTACCGGCGCTTGTAAGTTTGTTAGTGTGACAACTTTCGATTCATTGATCAAATAGTTATCTATCTCCCAAACGGGCGTTTGGGAGATAGATAACTATAGCGCAGCGAAAGTATGTGTCTCGGAGGTTGTCCGCTAGTCGCTGCGAAAACTGCTATTTTTCAGGCGCAATCCGAATGTTGACGGTGAAGACAGCATTGTATAACTGCCTCGCTCACTAAATTCGTTTTTCGTAAATTCTATCTCGCTCTTACTTTATGCTATTTTATCCCCACAGCAATACCTGCGCAATCGTCACAGAGCCTAAACTTCACAAACATATACAGTGGCTGCGACTACTGTAACTATCTGCATTTTTTGAATATTAAGGTCGCACATGTCTCCGCGATGTGAAATGACGTCACTCACTGCTTGGTAGTGCGTGAGTAGAGCGCCTGCAGCAGCGGGCGCGCGTCGGGCACGTGCGGCCACGGCACGGTGAGCGTGGGCACGGCGAGCGCGTGCAGCGCGTTAGCGAGGGGGCCTGCGGGGGCCACCGCGATGCACTCCGGGAGGGGCGCATCGTCACTCAGGATGCGACTTAGCTGCTCCATTATTGTGCGCCGGGGCTGAAATGATAATACAATTAACGTTTACCTAGTTTGTCTCGACAAGAAAATAATTATTTATTTTATGGAAAAAACACAGCTTTTAAAATTAATCTAATAGAATAAGCACAGTGGGAATAAACTAGCCTTAAAGTTTTCACTAAAAGAAATTAACTACTTATGTCAACAAACAATTAGACCAATGTTGCAGTTGCAACTAAAGGAAAAGAAAAAAAAACTAAAAAAAAGGTTCCTAAGTTTAAAAATATAAATAATTATTTTTATTTGAGCCTTCATCTGTCTATTGTAAATCCATTAAAATACATCGTCATCGAAACTATATGTGGTAGCTATATTTAATAATTTTCATTAGTCTTTTGGACTAAAACAACCTTGGGCCTAAATCGTCTTAACTTTAGACACCGCCGCCCCTTGACCGCCTTCCCACCATTAATTGCCTCTGGCAGGGCGGTCGCACTCCTCAACAAGTACAAATATTATACCTAAACTTCGGGGCCGTAATATTAGGGTTCATTCAGTAGAGTGTCAAGCGTGCGCTCGATGAGTAGCGCGCCGTGTGCTTAACGATAAAGTACCTACTTACGTAAACTTACGTAAAGTTTTTGTCAAATTTTATTCTTTTCTTAATTATGAATACAAAGGAGAAACCTAGAAGCTACTGCATAGCATTCGGTCTGACAAATCTCGAAAAATACCTACATACCGACATTTTATTACGTATGTAGCCATTTCTTTTTCATTCAATATGCATCGAAGTCAGACAGGCACCTTTTATTCATCAAAGTATAACCTATTATGATATAATCAAATAACGTACTAGGTCTATTCTGATAAGAATGTCATTATATGTAGTTAATAGAACTATCAACATTTATAACAATAAGTAATAAAATAATTCATTTTTACATAATTGTTTATTCGGTTACAATCTCTAAGTCATATAATATCACAGAATAATTACTAGTACAAGTACCTAGTCATATCTTGATACAACCCTACCGAGCGTAAAAGTGACAGAGCGATTCTAAAATGATTAGAGCAGTGGAAGCTCTCGCGCGTTGTGATACGGTACATTCTACCTGCACTTAATGGGTGAGCGCCTTCTAGGTAAATATAATTGAAAGGTCGCAGCGCTGTGCGAGTTAAATTGCACTTTATTGCGTTGTAGCGAGAGTTGCTATGTATTTAAATAACTTTACTCAGTTATCCTTCTGTACTTGTACTATTACTTATTCTGTGCCTCTGGACACAACCATGAGATACCTCAGCGCCCACTGATCTGAACACCTCACCTCAAGTGTAGTAGGGCTCTGTATGGGCAGTTCGTGCGCCGACAGGGGCCTGTCGGGGCCGGCTATGGAGCTTTTCTTCCGGGCTGCAGCACCGGGTGTCAGGTTGCCGCCACTTGTTGCACTTCGAAACAATCTGGAGCGTTTGTCCTCCTGAAGAAGAAAAAAATTGTATAATTTTTTTCAATGTTATTTGTTTTTCTATTCTGTGATTTGAAAAATATAATAATTTAATGGTACAGGCATAAACAGTAATAAAATTGATTCGGAAATATAGCCCCATAGGAAAAAATAAGTACTACGGAACATTCATCAAGAAAATTATTTTAAACGTTTAAATTGTAATTGAATTGATTATTAAAATGAGCCTTATTTATGACTAAATTGTTATAATAACAAAGTCCACTCTTAAAATCTATTCATGAAAAAATAAATAATTACATACTTTTTGTCAACGATACAGCTTTCAACGGAATTGAATGCATATTGTTTAGGAAACAAAATTTAGTCACCATATCTAACAGTAAGCTTTTACTTGTTACTTAAAATCAACCCATCAAGACATTAAATTGGATGTAAATTTTAATGGACACTGTAGTTTTCATCAATATGGTTTGGTGTCACACAAGGTTCGTTTCTAGCTCCTGTAATCTTTGTTAATATAGTACGATTAGGCATCAAATCCTTATCACGCCTTAACTGACAAAAGGATTACGATGAAATTTGGTAAAAAAAAATAGTATTTAGATATTTTTATATTTGAAAAGTAAACATTTTTCTGCATTAATGGGTAAACACTTGCAGAGATTGCTGGTAATGTATATTACCTTGGTTTCATTAGGCGGGGAGCTAGAAACAGAGGCACCAGAAACAGCTGCGTCTGCGCATAAGTCGCCATCACTATTGCCGTCGCTGGCGCGCTCGTCACCAGCCGAGCTGCGGACCGCTTCCGATTCTGTTGCGGTTTTATACATACGTGAGTGCTGGATTGAGTATTGTTGGTATTTAAATAGTTATAATCTGACAAATCAATAAAAAATTAAGCGAGCTGATTGATAGTAGGCTCTCTTCAGTCAAAATCGGACGCATTATCAGTTACTATTGTACGAGGCATTCCCCATTTATGATTGGAAATCGTTTATGGCTCAACTTGTACATATACAGCAATAAAACATAGCATGTAACGTGTCTTCTAACCTTCTTTAACACATTGATTTGTCAGAATTTTCAGATTAGAAATTGGAAAGGAAACCTTCAGGTGATTTATGTATCATATAATAAAAGATACTATGCAACTTTTCACACCATATACCATCAAAAGATTAAAGATTTAAAAAAGTATGGGCGAAGCCTGAAAAGTATTTTATGGTTTTTAATGTCATATGCTATTCACGATTATAGATATTAATAAAATAACTTAAATCATCCGACTGGTTTTGATGTCTGGTGTTTGTTCTTTGCTCGTTCGCTGCACTGCATATACTGACCCTTTCAAAAACATTATGATTTCAGTCTATTTCACCAGAATTATGTGGGGAGAGGGTAGAATACCCCTTTTCCTTACTTCGCCCACGGTATGTTACGTAGCGAAAAGCTGCCGAGTACTTCCATAAAATAGTTGCATTATGCATGTGCACACGTATTGTTATGGTGAACGAACCATGCCTGATACCTCTGTGTGACAAATGTGTGATTATAGTAAAGGATAGAACAAGACAGACAGAAGCTTACTAATAGTAACTACAAAGAATAAGCGTGTAATTTGTGCGGTGCGGTTGCAAACAGACTCCTTTGGAATTATCGAAGTAACTATTCTTTGGGAATTCCAAATAAACCCTGAACCCAAGGATTTATCCATTTTAATTATAACCAGAAATGTTGTGACCTCGAACCAGAGTTAACTGTGTTTATAACGGACCCTGTTTCTACACCATCTTTTTGCAAGCACACTGTCGTTTTACTATTGAATCCAACCGAGACTGAGAGCTATGTCGGTTACCATCACATAAATTCTTTAATTAATAACTCATTTCCACTAGATGACTAGCCGCAGCCGCACCGCACCGTTTAAAGAGCATTAAGAATACCTGTGACCGCGACTGGGGCTCGCGACTCTCGGATTGTGGTCACCTCGCCGGCCGACGCTCGGCTCCCGTGCCGGCTCACTGCGCATGCCGGCCACATTTAGCGTGTGTATAGGGTGGCTTTAGAACGATTTTGACCAGGATAGCAAAGCTAAAATTGTCTGAAGCTCTTATTTAGACTACTATATCTCTTGTATTAAACTATTGGAAGAAATCTTCGTTTGGTTAGTGGAGACCTTGTGACCTACGCGCTGACCATTTGATCTTTAGAGAAAGCAGCCTAGGCTAGTTGGCTAAGTGAAAATATAATATATGTCATCTTGAAAGGTTACTCACTAAAACGGCAATTTGGCAACCACCAACTCGCCTGAAAGTACCTCTCGTCGGTGTGGAGTCATGACCTCATGACGCGCAGCGCTTCCAATTCTAGAAGATACCTACACTCAAACCCAAACCCGCAGGACACAATATGAAACTTAGGAGCTGCAGATTGAACCTCAGCACCTTTTCGAATGATCAAAATTGTCCTAGTAACCATCCGATACACACATGCACTAAACTATGCACACAGCGGTAAACAAAAACACAAAGTTACAATATCGTATAACGTTGTACATGTGCACGTTTGTACAGACATTTAAACAAATATGACGTCACTTTAGTACCTTGTTGAAATATGTTTAGATTCCGTAATTCTCAAGTACTTATCGCAGTTGAGTACGGACTGCACTTTCCACACTTTTACAGTTTTGAATTGATTTATGTATTTTTTTAATATCAAACTAAAAAAAAAGTCTCGAGGTCTTCCATAAGCTAAAGCCAAGGAAATCTCGAGATCTTCCTTAAGCTAAAGCCAAGGTTTTAATTTATTTTCTAACAGTGTTCTATTCTCAATTCTATTGTTATATAATTTATATTTTTTACAAAGGTATAAGAGTGTTTATCTATTTAAACTTATCTTAAACACCTACTCAAGATTTGAATTAGATTGATGCTGAAACTGTTTTAAATCCAAGGTAAGGTAATACTTATCTAGATGTCTGTGTATAAAAAGCGAAACAAAAGTGAAGCGTCCTCACACGATGCACTGCCCTTGACTGTATGTGTTTATGCACAGGCAATATGTATATTTGTTACTATATGCAATATGTATATTCGTTACTATATTATCATACGGTTTCAATGTACTGTTACATGGATTATTTTATCAATAGTGCTTTAATATAATGACCTACATAATAGAATAGTTTTCAAAGACAATTAACTGCTAAAGCCTGGTATCCATTTGAAACAATGATGCGCGTTTTGATGTTATCAACAAATAAAGTAGGTACAAATTATGTCGCTTGTATGTATGTTGCATGTATGTGCGATGACGACTATATTGTACGTAATGTTGTCCAAAATTGTAGCCAAATGAATATTCGGTTTTATCAGATCCTGTAATATCGGATATTTTAAATGGAGGTGGGCTCTTGGTCTATCTTCTGTAATTGTGAGAAAATGCTAGCATAAATGACATCGATATAAAATCATTTAATATTAATTTTATATTTAATGGAAAGCAAGAAATGTTCGAAGTCTAGTAGATTAGTTATCAACTTTTTTAAATCTAAACATTGCACTAAATAAATCTAACATTATACTTTATATTACAAATAATAAAAATCTATTCCATAAATAAAAAAATATTTATTACACCAAAATTTGTCAAATTAACCTATATCGTAAAATAAACCTCATTTAAAAAAAATGACTAACTCAAACAATTTCAAGCAATAGTCCAGGAGCCGCCCTCATCCTTGTCCACTCCGCTTCACATACTCCAGAGCTCCTTACCGTTGGAATGGCGGTGGTGTTCCTGGTTGGCCAGGCTGCGAGAGCTGCTGAAGAACGGCCGCAGCGAGGGTTTGGGCGTCGAGCCGATGCTGATGGTATCCATCTGGTCGGGGCCAGAGTCCTCGCCTTCCCCGCACGAGAGGGACTCCAGCTCCTGGAACGGTTGACGTGTCCTTAATATAGGGTAGGTGGTCTACAATAATAGTGTATCAAAAGCAAACACAAAAATTAAGTTAAATCAAGTCGAGGGAATCTCGAGGTAGCGATTAAGAATACGAGGGATAATTGCAGGGTACTGTTTTAATGGCTTTTTGGGACAGTTTGTCCAATGTGTCGCTAAAATTCATAATTCAATATTTTTTTTAATAAAAATCGCCTTTATTGATTTACTAAAAAACGGCTCAACTAATTTTAATGAAATTCATATGGGATTGGGCTACTTTGGTCTACTCTTTCAGGCCAAAAATAAATAAAATCAGTCTTTTTTTTTTACAAAACCATATGCGGGTAGTTGGAGACAACGCTCGCCCTTCTCGACGCTGACACCCGCTATTTCAGTCTTCTCGTGACCACGATCAATGCAACTTGATCGAAACGTCGAGGTAAATAAATATTAAGTTTTCAGCGCGATTAAGTCCCGTTTAAATATTTAACTAAATAAAATCAGTTCAGAAATCCAGCAGATATCAGTTGTTTATTTGTTTGCAACTCACCTGGAAGAGTTCGTCGATGTCGCGCTGCGCGTGGTGCGTGTCGCGCGTCACGCCGCGCTCTGACATCTCCTCCGGCATGCGGAATCGCCGCAGCAACGCCGCGAACTTCTGCTTCAGGTTGCGTTGCTGTAATATGTCGCATGATGTTATAAATACATTAATTTAAAATGTTTAAAAAAGTTTTTATTCAGTAGTCATGTCACGGTAAAACTTTAAACGGGCTATAATAATAAAATGCGTACACAAAACGAATGCGTACACGAAGAGTTCTTAATCCTGTATGCCGATTCAGGTCTTGCTCACCATAAAAATGCATTGTCATCGGAACTGAACGAACATGTACAAATTCAACTCTGTAGGATAAGAGGAAGTGGTTCTAATTCAGCTTGCAAGATTTACCTAAACAAACATACATACATACATTGCAAGTTAAGTAAAAGCTTTCAAAAATAATATCCCCGACCCGACGCAAAAGAGGGGTGTCGCATCGTACCTCCCAAACGGATAGGCCGATTTAAATATGGCTATGAGCTGGAGTTAGCGATATACTCGTAGTTCTTAACTTTGTTTGAAAGAATTCGGTGAAGCCGTGTCTAAAGTATTTAGCTCTGTGATCACTCTTCGTGAAGAGATCACGGGCCTTATTGAATGAGTTTTCGAACACGAAAAAAGTTCAGTATTAATGGCATTCTTCGTACGCGTATACGTATATGCGCATAATTATACCCTCGTAAGGGTCTGATCGAGGTGATCTGTGGCATAAACAAACTTTGAAATGGAGTTTGAAAAAATACAAGACACAGTTTTAAATTAAGTTTGATCAATAGTTTTTAAATTTCAACTAGGTAAGCGTGCTACACCTTCGACCACATCATCGCTTTCCATCAGGTGAGATCGTGGTCAAACCATTCAAGTAACAATTTTTTTATTTATTTAATTATCATCTATACTAATAATAAAACAGTAGGTAACACAAGCCTGTACAATGTAGATAATACAAAAAACTATAGGGGACAAAAAAAAAAAAAAGTGTCTGTATGTCTGTTTGCTTGCGCATCACGTAAAAACTACTGGACTGATTTCGATGCGGTTTTCACTGTTAGATAGCTTAAGGTTTGACCTTGAAACTCATGTACTTGGTATCTCAATCCGATGAATAGAAGTCGAGCAATCTATAAAAAAATATTTGACGTCTGAACGAAGTTTGATGATATTGGTACGAGTACTTTTGGTTTATATATTTTTTTATTTTTTTTGTTTTGGTTTCGTATTGGGAGAAGCCTATGTTCAGCAGTGTACTTCTAAAGGCTAACATGATGATGTTTATATATTTTTTTTTTTTTTTTTGTTTTGGTTTCGTATTGGGAGAGGCCTATGTTCAGCAGTGTACTTCTAAAGGCTGACATGATGATGTTTATATATTTTTTATTTTTTTTGTTTTGGTTTCGTATTGGGAGAGGCCTATGTTCAGCAGTGTACTTCTAAAGGCTGACATGATGATGTTTATATTTGTTTTTATTTTTTTTTGTTTTGGTTTCGTATTGGGAGAGGCCTATGTTCAGCAGTGTACTTCTAAAGGCTGACATGATGATGATGACTTTTGGTTCTGGAATAAAACATGGACAGCTGGTTTCTTATAATAATACTTTAAAACCTGATGAGTTACATAACAACATTAAATTGTAGCTCAGTAGTGACACAGAAGAGAAGCTGAACTGAAACACGAAGACAATAACGCCAAAAACTTGGACAGCACACATTAAAACACACACCACGTCTCAAAACGCACACACAGTACACAAACTACACAATACACACTGCACTACCTCCATCTAATCGGCGACTACCGGTTCTACAGAAATAATTACGGGACTTTCACTATATAGATAGCACAGAGGAACGTTTACATACATAATCTAATCTTCTGATAACGTTACCTAACTCGTGATAAGTCTAATGTGGGACAAAGAGAAGGTCGAGGTAACGCCTTGTCTCATTGATCAAACATTCATTTTTAACCGACATCAAAAAAAGAAATAAAGAAGTTTTCAAGTTGATGTGTACGATACGACATGTAATATTGTTGTAAATGCGTAATATTTATAAATGTTAATCTATATGGGTGTCTAAGTATATGTTCCAATTTTTATGTATGTATGTGATAGTGTAAAAAATTCTTAATATTCATATATGTTAGTCTATATGAGTATCTGAACAAATACACAAAATTTCATATTTGTTCAGATTTCGTTTTGTAACAATTGGTGAAAAAAACTGTTAAAAAACGCTAAATATGATCACAATTGGCGTTCCCTTTGGCCATTTGTGGGCGAAATTAGCGTTATGAACGTTTTCGATCACCGTTCGTTTTGCAAGTTTCGATGAAATGTTGACATAGGAAAATCGACTTTATTCCGTCAGAGATAGGTTCGTTTTTCATTCAGTTTGGAGAGGATCGGTAGTGTCAAAAGTTGCAAAAATGACAGTGTTGAAAATGTTCAAAGAGAACGGCTTGTTAAAAATGTACATTTCGAAACTGCCCACAACGCCATCTCATCATACTAACTTTAGTCGGTTTGGGCGTAGCACAGATCTCAGAAATTTAGAATTACTTTTAATTTTTAAGTTTTATAGGATTTGAAGACTTTTTTTAATCATATCCCCCGTTTGGACCGATTGAAATGCGGTTATCACTGTTGGATAGTTTAGGTATTGACTTAAAATCTCGTGTACTTTGTATCTCAATCCGATGAGTAAAAGCCGAGCAGTCGATAAGTAGTAAGTATAAACTAGTGTAAATATTATAAACGAATATATCAATCTGTCAGTGTGTTACATATTCACGACTAAACGGGTGAACAGATCTTGATGAATTTTTAGGTTGTTTTTTATTACAAAATGAGTCTATTTTTTACTGATTTGTTCTATAGAACTATATACTAGCATTTCTTCCGACTTCACTTCTTAGTGACGTCATTGGACTAAATAAGAATCTAGTTTATCCCAAATTGTTCCACGTGACAAAATATTGCATTTTATCAAAAAAACTTCGTGTCACATTTGGCGTGAGTAAATGTATTTTGAGTAAATTATCCATACCAATATATAAAAGTGAATGTTGTTTGTTTGTTTGTTTGGGGAGCTTTCACGCGATAACGGCAGGACGGATTTTGATGAAATTTGGAGGTAGCTTATACCCTGGAATAAATATAGGATACTTTTTATCCCGGAAAATTGTAAGTTTCCATGGGAAAACTGGAAAATGTTGATTACTCACTGTAAGGAACGGTTGTCATGGAAACGAAATAACAAGTCTGTCAAAAAACATCAAGAGCATTGGTACCATACCTACTTTTGCATTAGTTTTTAATATACTAGAAGAAAATAGGATGCGTTTTATCTTGATAAACAGTAGTCCGCGAGTACGAAGTCGCGGGCGGGAAAGCTAGTAAAATTATTAAAATAAAACATGGGCAAAAATGCTGAGTTTAGAAGAATTTAGGAAGTGGAAAAAAGAGTGACTCTGTGATCATCACAAACCAGAAAGGTTTTAATGTTTGTTCTATAGAACAGTTTAGGAAAAAAGTTTAAGTTGATCTATGGAACAGATAAGTAAGAAATAGATTCATTTTGTCCGATGACGTCAAGTTCCATGGAACAAATAGGAAGCACCCGAATTATGTCCACACGGGTAAAGCCGGGGGGCGCAGTTAGTATGGTATAATATTCTCCAATACCTACAGCTCTATGGTATTCAAATCAAGTTTTCAATACGACACTGCAACACTAAACATGCAACATTACAACTTCATATACAACACATGCACTATTAAAGCTAAACACTACATAACTTCATAATGAGAATTGAGACTGCCAAACTACTTCACAAGTCGAGCCGAATCCGATTAGCAGTCATTAGCGCCGCCGTCTTTTCAACAAACTGTTAACTCAATTGACGGCCAGTCAATGTCATGCTCATGGGTCATGACCAACGGCGGATACATTTTGGAATCCATCCACACCAATATATAAAAGTGAAACGTTGTCTGTTTGTTTGGGAAGTTTTAACGCGATAACGCCTGGACGGATGTTGATGAAATTTGGAATGGAGATAGCTTATGCCCTGAAACAAAACATGGGATACTTTTTATCCCGGAAAATTGTAAGTTTCTGAAAACTTAAAAATGTCGATTACTCGCTGTAAGGAACCGTTGCCATAGAAACGAAATAATAACAACTCTGTCAAAAAACATCAAGAGCGTTGGTGCTATACTTTTTGCATTGGTTTTTAATATCGTAGAAGAACATAGGTTGCTTTTTTTCGCGATAACCTGTAGTCCGCGCGGCGAAGTCGCAGGCGGGAAAGATAGTATTAAATACAGGGCATACCAAGGATTGTAAAGTAAAGATGAGAAACATATTTATTTTCTGATATTTCGACACTGGTTTAAATGCAGTCTCTTCAAAACTGCATATTGCTATTGCAAAAACTGTGTCGAGTTGACAAAACGAGCACGCAAGCAAGCACGTCTATGTGTCTTCTCAGAAAACTCAAAACAGCGCAGTACTTAATCATCCAGTTATTTCGGAATTACTGCAACTTAGCATTTGGTTTCAATTAATGTAGAAGTTTTTATGATTTTAGCATTAACGCCTGCTTAACGAGAATTTTAGCAACTACCAATAGATGGCGTTACCGTCCCTATGAGACGGAATTAGAAACTGAGAGAAATTTTTGGATGGCAGCGTCATGGTAGCAGGTATATTTTTTTTCTCTTCGTTAAGTACATATCAAACAGCTTCGTATTTTAAAATATACCTAAAAACATGAATAACGGTAATGATGGTAAAAGGCTCGTGCCGCACAGAGGCACAGATGGTGCGGGTTCGAGTCCCGTCAATGATCCAAATTTTTCCTATAGATAAAAATATTAATAATTGACCGAGAGAGTGAAGCGGCTCTACTTCAAGTACAATCAATCAATTTGCTTTCATTTTGGTACTCCTCTACAGGTCGTATTTTAAAACCGATCTGGACGAAACTTGGTATACAGGTTTTACGTCTTTGTTGTTTTTTTTTGTCGTCGGGAATTTTTCATTAAGTTCCAAACAGGGGCAAAAAGGGGGCTACTGAATATCTCCGCCTTATGAGAACCGGTTTCGATGATTCTTTTTTATTTGAAAGGTTTCAAATAACAACTTTACGTTGTCTCATTTTAAATTTTAAAATTTGGTGTAGGTAGATCTGATGAGGATCTTCGGCGTGGTAAACAGGATAACTCCTCAAAATGCAGTGAATTGCTCACTTTCTACCAGTGAAACCGGCCCTGTAACTTCTAGGTGAAGGACTAGGGATTGATAGAGCACCTTGGTTATTAATGTTAGTTTTACATTAAGGTCACTAGATGGCGCTACTGTCCACCGCTAGATTAGTGCAAAGAAGTTTGTGCTCGCGAGGTCTACTGTTCGCAGAACTACTAGTGTAGAAGTGCCTAGGACACACGGAAGAAAGGGGCCTCTATAGTATAATTGAAAATTCCTGACGCGAATTGTGAAGGTAGTTTCATATAATGCAAGCAGCACAAATGCGAATCTCCATTCCCATGCTAGCTACCGCTACCGGCGTTACCACACTGCGTGCTACCGGCTCACCGCGAGCTTTCCGCGGCTGCCCTTGCGCTTAGCGGATTGGTTCTCGAGCTCGCTGTCGCTGTCCCTGTCGTTCGCCTTCGTGTGCATATAGCTCTGTCTCTGTCGCTCCATGAAGCTCAAGTCGCGAGAGCGCGACAACTGCGTGCAATACGTTACGCCTACTGTTACAAGCTTTCAAATGTATAAAATAATGAAGTATGGGTAGAAATGCTCTATAGATGTGGTTGATCGTAACTTTGGTAGCTTTATTAAGCAAAAGCTAAAGCTATATTACATGCGGACTTGTCTATGAGATCCCTAAATATCCCTAAATTTTGGATTGTAGCAATCGTGAAATATAAATAAAACTAAAATCTAGATAATGGTCTTCAGAAACGAGCTTGATATGGGCTAGATATTGAAAAGGAGAAGCAGACAAACTATTTTCTCATTTTTTTGCTTCGTTTGCACACCTAGCCGAAGAGGTACTGCAACATAGAGCAATAAGGTTGGGGTACACTCTGCAAAACTTATTGCACTGGCTATACGATTGTGTCAATAATTTCCGAAAAAGATAGCTCGTTTCTGAGAGAGCTAAAAATATTAAATTATTGAACAGCATACCCTAGACACTAGACGAAAATTATTTATACATGGCTACAAGTTTTAAAAAAATACGGAGTATACACTGCCAAACAAACAAGTGAAGCATAGCAAATGGCGTCTGCGTAAGTAGATAATTTAAGGTTAATACACAATTTCATCACAATAGACCGCAGTGTTTTTGAACTTCACAGAATTAAAATGACTTGCTATAATGTGGCAGCCGTTTGGCATAACATGGTGTAAGTGTGTGCGTGAGGCTAGTGCGTACGAGCGGATAGGCATATTCATGGGTGCTTCACTATCGATTTCGCGTTGTGGAATCCGTATTTTTTTTAAACATTCTTGCATGGCTAAGAAAAAATATTAGAAACTCTAAACTCGAAAGAGTCTTCTACATTAAAAGGAGTTGGAAATCTTTGACACTAAATTTGAGAAATCAAAAACATAGAGACGTCCCAACAGCGCATTACAGGTGAAAATAGCAAAGTCAAAACAGATTTCCTTTAGATCACGATTACCACAACCCATACCCCTTATTCTAGAACAGTAAGAATATCTATTGTGTCTATTCCTACCTTAGTATAGGACAGATCAGTCTTGTTGAAGGCGATTTGACGCGCCCGCCGCCTCGCCGGCGCGCCGTACGTCATCTCGTCAGCTTCCTCCACTGAGCTGAACTCGCCTTCTTCTTCCTCATCAGAGTACCCTCGTTCTGGAAGATTTAAAATATGGCCTCAAAAGCGTACCCCAAAAAATATTACAAGGGCTCAATTTCGAAAAGTTCTTCTAGAAGTAGTGCTCGTCGCCAGTCTTCAAAGTTCTTCAATAGCTGATGGTCAGATGATCTAATAGCTACTGTGTAAATAGCACAAGAGTTAGCCTGATGATTATTATAGTACTAGCTGTGCCCGCGGCTTTGTCCGCGTTGTCGTTTCTTTGAGGAAAAAGTATCTTGTGATATTCCAGGACCAAAAATCGCAATCGGTCCAGTAGATTTACGTGATTCGCGAACAAACAAACAGACACGATATAAAAAAGTTATATTCTTGTTCAGCTTATTTTAGGTCCCTACTTATTTTTTTACACGACTGCCCAAAAAAAGGAGTGTATTGTTTTTAGAATTCATGTATGTTTGTATGTATGTGAGTTTCTTTATTCCACCAACTAACTTTTAAATGGCTGAACAGATTTAGACGAATGGGTATCGTTAGAATCCTTACATCCCCCGAGTAACATAGGCTAAAAAATTCATTATGGCGGCTATGGCTCCATTTTCAAATTCGAAAAAATATATTTTTCTTGGAATTTTACAATATGGGAATCAAATTGAAGGCCTTGATAAACACATTCCATCAGTATATATTTTATAGGCAAAAGCTCTTTTTTGGCAGGGCAGGCGGGTTTTTAACTTTTAAGCTAATTTATTTTTAATTATCTTTATTGTAAAGACTTTTTCTTACGTACTGCTTAATTAGACGTATAGATATTCGGGACAATTGACACCAAAATTGGGGCTAGCCCAAGATAGGATACTCTGTACTAAGGGTTTCTGAAAACGGATAAACATACATAGATAGATACGATATGCATACATGACTCGGAAACAAACTTTTCTGCTCATTACACAAATGTATAAACATTGCGGGATTCGAAACCGCGACTGTTGATTCGCAGTTCTGTTCACTCAGCTAAGCCCACCGATCGATGATGACTCTACAACAGAGTTGAAGTATTTAAAGCATCTGACCGCACCACAATAACTACTTCCTCGACATTTCGCAGTCATATTGTACGTACCTGTGATCAGCAGAGTGTTGTTGTTCTTAGTATCGTGGTCCACGGGAGTAGAAGCGAGGCCAGTGATGGAAAGTTTAGCCACTGGCTGTCCAGCCGCGGCGCCGACCTTGCCGCCAACACCGGTCAGCTCTAACTCCATGTCCATCGAGCGCTGGAGCACCTATGGAACAATGGGGGAAAATGGTATAACACAACTGATGTACAAAATACCATGGTACAAAAAGTCTACTTCAAATGACTTAACTAATAACTAAAAAAGTACTGATCCAATTTTGATACAATTTATATGGTCCACTTCGAACGAATACACATTTTCTAAAAAAATAAAAAAATAAAAATATTTTTTGTTTGTAAGGGGTTTTTTTTGTCTCGAGGGGGTCTCTCATAAATTGTATCAAAATTGGATCAGTAGTTCTTTTATTTTTTAGTTAATCCATTTGAAGTGGTATAGGATACCTGGAAGACATGTTTTTTTAAATACTAACGTTTGACCACTTTCTGGCCTGGTGATGGTCAACGTGGTAAAGACTCTAACCTCAGATAGGTGCCGGTGACAGCAGGCAAATTAAGAGGATAGGGAACCAACGTGGCGTCTACAGGTTTTGCCTTACATTTTCCGTGTAATTTGCTTTTTGGCAGAAAAAGTTTCTACCATACTAAACCATAACCAAATTCAATATTAATCACAGAATAAACTATGTTTAAAGCTTTTCTTTTTTGTTAATTTATTATTATATTTCATTTAAATAACACGAACGTGAGAGATACGAGGCATGCCTTTTAAGTTTTGTCGTTTGAAGAAAAAACAATTAATGTAATTAAATGGAACATTATGTACCCGCTCCTCCGGCACGGCATAAATAACATGCAACGCACACAATTGGCCTTCTTTGGCCTTAGTCACAATCGGAGTGCCATTTGTAGCACGTGTTAGCAGTGACTCTCATTCGCGCTACAGTCTGTGTATCTATATTTTTGTTGTCGATACACATGAAGTACGACGGTTGGAATGTAGATGTGTGGGTGTTTTTGCCTGTAGTTGTATCTAGGCCAGGTTTTCTTTACGAGATATTAAAGCGTGCCGTATCTTCCCCCTTTAACTAGATTGCATTAACCAAACTACGTGTCCATCATACTAATCCAATAACCCGTATCCCGACAAATAACGCTATTATTTATTTGGTTTGGCGGATATTATTAATTCAACGTTGAATGCGCGTGTTTAATTGGACGGCTCATTAGTGGACGTTCATTTATGTCCGAGCGCTGGTTGGTAATGAGGCACAGGACAGTTTTATTAAGGGATCCTTTTCATGGGTGTTTTCAAACGCGGCATCGGACGGTGGGATTTGCTGATAATATACTCGTACTTCTACACTAATATTATAAAGAGGAAAGATTTGATTTTGTATGTTTGTTTGTAACGGATAAACTAAACAAATACTGAACCGACTTCAAAAAAGAGGAGGTTCTCAAGTTGATGTGTATGTATGTAATATTGTCAAAAATGTGTAATATTCATATATGTTAGTCTATATGAGTATCTGAACATATATACAAAATTTCGCTAATGTATGTATGATGTATATTTATCCACGTATTTCTCGGAAATTACAATTGCTATAATTATTTTTCTAGTAGATTGCAATAATTATTTTTCGTTTTCTAGTTTCAGTTTCAATCAGCTATAGTCAGAGAATAGTCGGAGTTTTATCAAAATCGATTCAGTAGTTTAAAAGACATAGACTGTTAACTGTTTCCAGTATGGCATTTTTCTTAGCGAACTGAATAAGTATTTCATTTTCTTAGGCCTAGTTTAACGCAACTAAAAAGTCAGAAATAAAACCCAATTTAAAAAAGTTAAGCCGACTTCAAATCGTATAAAACTTAAAAGAAAGAAATAATTAATACATTGAGGTCTGTGCCAGGTCTTACTTTAATCGATTTGGGCGAAGCACAGACGTCAATAATATTGAATTATTTATTTCTTTATAGTTTTATACGATTTAAAGTAGTCTTTTTTTAAATTAGTTTCTATTAGAAGTTACGACTGATATAATAATACTAAAAATAATGTAGCCGTGGGAACCCGGGGCGAGTCACTAGTCAAAAATATATGAACATATGCATCATCATAAAGGGTTGATGTTGATGTGACATTGGTGTGCAAACATATAGTGACATGTTAGTGCGCAAAACGCGCCAAACGCCATTTTGCAACCCCCCATGTAAAGAATCTTTAATGAGCATACCGCCATAATCTCATTTGGCCTCCACGATATGAGTATAATGCCCTGCGCGGTTCAACGCCTCATTGCTTTTAATTAGGGACGGCGCTTAATGAAGTCACCGCTAAAACGATTATGTTTGAAAACGTTCCTATCTGATCCGGGAAGAGCTTATCAGCTACTAAAAACGAAGGCGTTTTGTTTTATATCCGTTTTAATTACCAGCATGTTATTTTGATTTATCATTGAGAATAACGGATAGTTAAACTCAGGATGAGGTGATGTTAGATCTGATCTGATGGATTGGTTAGTGGTGCGGCCGGCCGCCGCCTGCCAAGCACGCGCCAAATCTTAAGGCCAGGCTCCAAGGTTACATTTTTCCACTCCCCGCTCCCCTGCCACCTCCCCTACACTCTGCCACCGGCTACCCGCAATAACCACTGAAGTGTCTGCGTAACAAGATTGAATATCGCGAGCGCTGTTTGAACACACAATTTAGCTCGGAACTAAATGACGTAAGTCTCAAAAGTTATTTATTTTATTGGCAGGCTAATCATTTAGTTAGGTTAGATTAAATTTTGTCTAAGCATTAGATAATAAACTATGTTTTCTTGCTGTGAGATTTATTTTTGAGTTATTTTAGTTTTATTTTAAAAATGAAAATATTATTGAAAATAACGTAATTTTTAATAAGAAAATGTATCGAATGAAATTCTGACAATCATTTTTTTGTCTTAGTCTTAGAGAGATACAGATCTCAAAACATATCTGTTATGTTTCACATTTATCAGGTTTGTGTTTGACCCAGCATATTTATGGAAAAAACCCTTAAAAGCAGAGCCTGGTCTTAATCCTAATTCATTCATTCATCAACAGCCTGCATAAATCCATTTCTAGACATAGGCCTCTCTTTATGCGCGCCACTGGGCCTAATCTTTGACTCTTCTCATATAATTGCTGCCAGTTACTGTACGCAGGTCACTTTACGCACTTTACGCAGGTCAGATTGTGTATCAGCCTCACAGTCAGTGTCCACGTTTCGGTTCCGTATGTCATTCCCACTGGTTAAAGCCTTTTGTCTTTAGGCATTGTAGTATGGGCCACGAGAAGACATGACGAAGTTTCCCAAATGCTCCCCAGCCCAGCCAAATCCGTCTAACGGATTCCATTTCAAAGTTGTTTCTGCCCAACACAAGAGTTTACCAAGGTTGTAACTTAAAACTTCGCGCAAGCGAATAATAATGTTCAACTATACGGAAAGAGAAAAGAATGATAAAATACTTTAATCAGTAAAGTAATGGCTCTTACCTGGTCCATCCTGATGACTCCCTCTGCCAGGGTCTTGTAACCGAGAATGGTGCGGTTCTTGTACTTCTTGCGCCTTTGCAGCATTATCTGCAGTCTGCAATCAACAAAATGTATTCATTACTAAAGCACGGCCGCGTTAGAGCGCGCCAGATATGTGCGAGGGCGACAGCAATACACATTTATGCGCGAGCGACAGAAATATTTAGTGAGGGGTCATTGTACTAATTTATGTCTATCGCAGCCGTGCTTTAGGTATGCCCGTGGCTTGCCCGAAAGTAAAAAGTACCAAATTGCAACAAAATTTGTTCAGTCTTCAAATATTTGTTTATCGATGGCCTACTCATTAATTTGAGATATAGTACGCCAGATTTTAATTCAAAATCTAAGCTATCCAACAGTGAAATCGCATCGCATTCGGACCACTAGTTAATACGTGATGCGCGAGCATACAGACAAACAGACACTATTTAAAAAAATGTTGTATTTATTATTCAGTAGCTTACCTATTTTAAGTCCCCTAGTCTTTGTTTTTAATTATATTTTTGTACAGACCTTTTTTACTTACTGCTTTATTATAAGTATAGATGCAGTATACCACCCATGAGAACCCATAACCATCTTTAAGATTCCAAAACAACATCGTAAGACTTAATATAAACATGAGAACATGCAGCTCGTCCAACTTTACTGCTTTCGTGAACGCCAAAGAGTTAAGTTTAAGTTATAAACTTGTGAAGTTCGCAAACATCTTGTTATGGGTTTGAAGTAAAGCATTTATTAGCACGAATATTTTTACTGTTGCTTCACTATTAATACTTTAATGCTGTCAGTCCATATGTTAGTTTTAAGTTACTGGCAGTGGAATCACAGAATAACTAATAGGTGAAATGTATACGAGGGAGCGTATTTTACAGAGCGATGTAATGTTTTAGATGAGAAAATACGCTTGGATATTTTTCTATGATAAAAGTGCCTTCATGTGTTATTCCAGAAGCAAAAGTACCAATAAAGTTCAATATACTTACAAAATAAAAATAAAAAACTTCATAATTTGTTCAGCAGTCACATAGTTTTTCCCTTCCGGCCGCGAGGTTCGATCGCGTAGTTCGATCAAGCGAACCACAAGGATTTTTAGGTCCTTATGGTTCGATTCAATAATCGAACTGTGCATTGTTTGCTATTTGATATCCAAAGGATTCGATCAAGCGAACTACGAGGACTTTTAGGTCCTTACGGTTCGATTGAATGATCGAGCTGTGCAGATTTTGTTATTTTATGTCCACACCGTTCGATTAAATGAACTACGAGGAATATGGAAATAAATGTACATTTCATATTAGTTATTACTTTTACGGTGCAGGTAATGGTTCGTCACGCGAAGTTAGTTGTTTGTTCACGCTTTCAAAATAAATAAATTTCTATTATGTTTGGATTGGTCACCTACTAGGGCCACCTTTAACTTAGATAATGTACCTATTTCAAGTACAAATAGAGTCGTTGCCTAGAGGGAAAAATCCAGACTACTAATCGGCCAAATATTTTTATTAAATACAGAATCATTAATATTCTTTTAAATAATGATTCTGTATTTAATAAAAATTACAGAGATTTCGCAAAATCTGTAGGTAACTACGAACTAACTACACTATAAACTATTACATATAACTACTATTTATATTATTATATTAATGACTAGTGTACCCGCAGCTTCGCACTCATGGTCTTTTCTTTAGGTTCAAAGTACCATAATGTGCTATTCAAGGAACAATATGCAAATAAATGTTGGTATATTTGTCCTCAAATGAACAAAATTTCTTCAGCCGTCAAAAATACTTTTATCAATTGCTCAGCTTCTAACTCACCGGATTGAAATACCAATTACACCAGATTTAAATCAAACCCTAAGCTATCTAACAATGAAAACCGCATTGCAATCGGTTTTTAAGCACCCAAGAGCATGTTTTTCATTTGAATTCATTTAGTAGTTTGGGTGCGATGCGCGGTCAAGATAAGGACAAACAGACAGACAAAATTAAAAAGTAAAATAGTTTGGCTTCAGTATCGAATATAGAGAACCATCCAAAAAATAATTTTTATTACTTAAATATTAACATAATCATCAATCATTCAATAATTGGACACATATTCCGCAGAAACCCTTTACTTTTTCGGGATAAAACCTGTACTCAATTTTAATCCATCATATAACTTGAGACAGTGCCAAGTTGTATCAAAACCAGTCCATTAGATTCAACCCCTATCCTCCGCCCATAAATTTTTCGAGATGTAAAGTATCCTATGTCCTACCTCGTAGTATAAACTCAAATCATACCAAGTTTCATTTGAATTCATCCAGTAGTTCCGGCGATATGATGCGCGGCTAAGATACAGACTGACAGATATACAGACAAAAATGAAAAATATACAGTTACATTATACAGTTTAGGCTTCATTATAAAATATAGAGTAACTTAAAAAAAAACTATATCTTTAATGTACAGAATTTGGACCCATATCCCACAGGAACCATTTATTTTTTAGGTACATAATGTATCCATAATTTTCACCCATCTTATAAACTATGTCTGTGCCATGTTGTATCAACATCCGTCCAATAGTTTCAGCGTGATACGTGTTCTTTTAAATAATTTTCCACTCCTATCGCAGGATAATTTGTGTGTGGAAAATTTTAGTTATACACTTAATTTTTTCGGGATGTCCAATGTCCTACCTCGAAGTATGAACTCAAATCATACCAAATTTCATTCGAATTCATTTATTATTTTCGGCGTGGTGCGCTGCCAAGGTACAGACAGACAGACGGACAGACAGACAAACAAAAATAAAAAAATACAGTGTTGGCTTTAGTATTGTACGGCCACCAAAAAAAAAAAAAAAAAACTTCAATTTACAGAATTTTGGACATTATCCCGCAGGAAAACTTTATTTTTCGGGATAAAAAGTATCCTCAATTTTTATCCATTATATAAACTATGACTGTGCCAAGTTTCGACAAAATCCTTCGAGTAGTTTCAGCTTGATACGTGTTTTTTTAAATATCTTTCAACGCCTATCCTGCAGGAACCCTTTAGTTTTTCGGGATGAAAAGTATCCAATGTCCTACTTCGAAGTATGAACTCAAATCATACCAAGTATAATTTGAATTCATTGAGTATTTTCAGCGTGATGCACTTCCAAGGTATAGACAGACAGACGGACAGACAGACAGACAGACAGACAGACAAAAATAAAAATTAACTGTTTTAATTTTTATTACAAAACTATCTTTAATTTACAGAATTTGTGACATTATCCCGCAGGAACTCTCAATTTTTTCGGGATAAAAATTATTCTCAATTTTAACCCATTATATAAACTATGACTATGCCAAGTTGCATCAAAATCCGTCCAGTAGTTTAAGAGTGGTAAGTGTATTTTGAAATAACTTTCAGCCCCTATCCTGCGGGAACCCTTTCATTTTTCGGAATGAAAAGTAGTCTATGTCCTCCCTCGTAGTATGAACTCAAATCATACCAAGTTTCATTTAAATTCATTCAGTAGTTTCGGCGTGATGCCTAGCCAAGATACAGACAAACAGTCATACAGACAAAAAAGAAAAAAAAAATGTGGCTTTAGAATCGAATAGGAGAGAGAGTAGGGTCCAAAAAAAAATTTTCAAAATATCTTCAATGTACAGAATTGGACCCGTTACAGTTTTATTATAAGTATAGATATCACTAACTACTACTATATAAACGAGGTTACGTAAATATTGATTTAATCACCGACCTACGAGGAAATTGCAAATCCTCGTAGTTAGATTGATCGAACCACGAGGACTTAACCTATCCTCGTGATTCGCTTTATTTTCAATGATCGGACTACAACGAATTACAAATCCTCGTAGTTCGGTCGATCGAACCGTAAGGACCTAAAAATTCTCGTGGTTCGCTTGATCGAACTTCGCGATCGAACCTCGCAGCCGGAGCGGTTTTTTCTGCAGTAAATGTTCATTACCTCGTTTACAGTTAACACGACTCATTCACGATCTTTAAAAGCATAAATAAAATGGCAACGTGGTAGTTTCTATATTCAATACACCGTACTTCTACTATTCTTTGTATTTTACCACCAATTTAACGATGTTTACTGCCTTCGCAAAGTGCTTGTTCATGACCACCTGAACGCATAAAGTAAAATGGTTGCTCAAAAATAAAAGCATTTTACGCTAGTCGAGATAGTTTGGCAGTAGTAAAACTAATGCGGCCATAACGTCTGGGCAACCAACCCTAATATAAACCACGATAGTCGTAAACATGGTTTACAGATTCATGAAAGTATACCTCTACTAGCTTTGTTAACAGATTCGTGAAATCCAAAATGCTTCCACTGTCTATAGTTTTTTGTCTTTTATTAGTCTACTCGTAAATCAAATCAAGGGTCGTAGCAACTTATGGCACCGACCATAATTCTGGTGCAGCCCTATCGCGAGGTCTGCCGCTTTTACTGTTGTACTAAACGAATAGTTGGTATAGATATGGTAACCGGTCTTCTATAGAAACCGGCAACACCCTGATTGTGTTAATGAAAACTTACGACGGCGACGTCAAAAGTTTTCCCTGGTCTTTAGAATATAAACGGAATTCATGATAGTATTGTGGATAACATTGACAGACTGAGTGTTTCGAACAAAATGTTAGCATCAGGTTAAGATGGATACTCTGGATAGTATCAAGAGAGATAGATCTACATTACCTGTTCCCGTCGCGTTTGACGAAGTGCGGGTACTGAAGCGAAAAGCAGAGGTCGAGCTCCACGTCGAGAGGCGGCACGGCGATGTCGTTGGAGCGCAGCGTGCGCTTGCTGCTGTGCATCCTGGCCGCCAGGATCACTGCTCCTGAACCAGCCCCAGCCGCTGCACCACCGCCTGTCTCGCCCAGCGCCCCGCACACTCGAAGTCGGGTGACGCGAAGGGTGCATAGCCTGCGAAAAATGAACAATATGATTAGAACACCATATAAAATGTACCTAAGAAAACTTAATAATCACTTAAATTAAGACATTGAAAATAATAATTATTAAAATAAATTTTGGTCCTTCGAGCTTTAAGTATTCATGATAATGTTTTATATAATAGCTCAAAGAGAGGGAAAAACAGACGAAATGTTGATCATCAAATTATCAAGATAACAGAGATAGACGTAACAGAAATACAAGCATACATTTTGTAAAGATAGAACCTGAAACATGACATATTGAACCAGTACAAAATAATTCCATGTATGTAATTGATCAAACTGTTTGTGACATCAAAAAACTTTCGTGAATAACAACTCTCGAAAAGCTTCGCAACAGTTTGAAAAAACACGACACAGAGAGACACTCGGTATGCGGACGAATGTGTTAATACTCTTATTGCCGACGATTTCCACGGTTCGCTACACCGGAAAACTACATGCCTATTTCGTTTCATCCGTCACATAGGCATGATATATCTAAATGAAAAAGACATTTGCAATTTGTAGCTCGTATCAGGAAATGATACGTATTTTTTTCGTGATATCGTACATATGTACCGCTATCTCCAAAACTCTTCACAGCAACACTAGAAGAGGTTTTTAAGAAGCTTGCACTTTGCTGGGGTGTAAGGGCATTGTTGTTGGAGAAAGAAGGTTAACAAATCTTCGCTTCGCCAACAACATAGTTCTGTTTTCATCCTCGGCATCTGAGCTAAGCGCCATGATCTCGGAACTCAACCGTGTAAGCCTCGAGGTCGGACTGAAGATGAATATGTCGAAGACCAAGCTGATGACTAACAGCACGAAATGTGGGTTAGAAGTCGATGGCGCAGAAATTGAATACGTCCAAGAGTACATCTATCTGGGCCAATCAGTCTCTTTTCAGACAAGACAAGAAAAAGAAGACCGAACACGCCTGGAAGAGCTATTGGTCCATGAAATACCTAATGAAGAGACCCCTCTCCCTCAAGAAGAAACTCATGGACGTCGTATGTATTCTGCCTATCCTCACCTACGGTGCTCAGACATGGTCTTTGACGAAACATCAGAAGTCTGCACTCGAGGTTTGCCAGCGCGCTATGGAGCGCAGTGTCTTAGTAGTCCGGTTATCAGACCGCATAAGAAACAGCGCTCCAAAACTCAGATCGCGATGTTGGTCAAAAAGCCGCAAGCCTTAAATGGAACTGGGCTGGTCACGTCTGCCGCATGTCGGACGAGCTATGGGCAAGAGTCACTACTGAGTGGAGCCCACACAACGTTAGGCAACGTCGCGGCAGGCCCAGACGGAGATAGCGGGACGAGCTAGATGCTTATTGGAAAGATTGGCCGCAGAAATTTTTAAACCAAGAGGTTTGGAAGGAGGCTAGGGAGGCATTTGCCCTGCAGTGGGACGACATTGACTAATAATAATAAATAAGGTACTTGTTCATGTTTTCGTCGTCATCTCTCTAGTATCAAGATGACTCACGACGGTACACCGGGTCCGTGAGTATCAAACAATAGTAAGTAATTTCTTTTTCTACACTGTTCATATTGCATAACAACACAGACGTCCACCGAGGTCATGCAAACAAGTGCTCTCCGCGTAACGACGGCATTAGACTTCTAAAACCACTGTTTCGAACTCTAACTGCAAGAGTCAATCTTAGTCTACCACTTCTAAATAAGACATTAACAGATCTTAAGTAAATCGGAAATATTTCCACAACACCAACGACATTTTTCGTACTTTTTAACTTATATTTTCATCACGACCTATTTCCCCTTGACTTTCACAGTTGGTAGCGCAACTTTTGTATGAGAAAACGACATTTCCCGCAGTCTCGCAGAAAGGGGAAAAATTTATTACATTCGCAGTATATCCGGAATGCTGGCAGAAGTAGAATCCCGGAGTTCCCGGAGATGTGTCGGGATGAACGTAAAACTAAGTGAGTTCCCAAGTTAACAACGTTTGCGCATTTGAAGATTTCGAAGTTTTGTATGTACCTACTCGAAGTTTAGAAGTTTGGAGATGTAGTTTAGAAGTTTTATTGTATAAAAATTAGGAAGTTAGCTGAAATCGAAAGAGATGAAGGTTATTCATGTTTTTTTTATAGTAAAAGCTATAAAAGAAATCATAGATGATGGAACTTGCTTGGCATGTGTAAAGAATTATAATACAAAAACCTTTTGACATCACTTAAAATTAAAGAACCAATTAAACTCTCATAAACTAAGCGCAAACTCCAAGCGATTCTCGGAAAGTCATTACCACCCTTTCCACTTCTTCAGCCGCAGCTTGGCAAGATTAAATCTTGTCCCTTACAGAATTTTATTACATTTTCTTTGCTCGTTGATTAAAAAAGCATATTTTCCTCAAAAAGCACCCCTGTGGGGTTTTTGTTTATTTTGCCAAACATCATAATTCTTTATAGGTACGCTCGTGTTTGTTAAACAACAAAATAATAAGACTATTAAACTAAGTGTTCTCAAAGGACTTGTTTGTATGATTTAGTGGTTTGTACAGTGAGTACATACGAAAGCTGTTCTTGTAATTTACTGTAATCGCTTTTGAAGCTCTTTAGCTTTGTACATGATTTTGTATCTCTCTACTAACCTTTAGGGCTTCTGGTTAGGATTGGGACTGATTAAAAGTCAATTTTTTGTGTAAAAAATTAGATGGTAGAACATATATTAAAGTAACAGATCATTACAGACCCTGTCGGGCACATCCACTAGAAGAGAGCAGGAGTTATACTTAGATTACTATTCGTCTTCATGTACAGAGCGTCATAGGCTATTTTTTACACGACTGTTCAAAAAAAGGAGTGTATTGTTTTTAGCATTGATGTATGTATATATGTTTGTATGTGAGTTTCTTTATTCCACCATAACTTTTAAATGCCTGTACAGATATAGACGTATGAATCCTTACATTCCTCCGAGTAACAGTATGGCGGCAGTATGGCACCATTTTCAAATTCGAAAAAAAACTTCGGAATTTACAATATGGGTATCAAATTGAAGGCCTTGATAAGCACATTCCAACAGTGTATAATTTATTGGCAAAAGCTCTTTTTTGGCAGGCCAGGCGTGTTTTTTAGCTTATACCCTAGTTATTTACCCGACTACTGCGAAGCAAAGAAAGGGTTATGAGTTCAAACTAAAAACTTGATCCAATTTTGACAAGTGAGGTATCATTCGATTCGATTCGTCTTCATCGCAGGAGTGTCATAGGCTATTTTTGTTTCCCCACCGTAGACGATTTTTTTTTCTTGTTTTCTTTTAAATTATCTTCAATATTTTTTGTAACATACAGCTTTAATACAAGTATAGATAGAACTAGGAGATTCAAGAAACAAGTAGACGGTAAAGTGGAGCAGGATGTGATACATCACGTTCGGCGTGTATTGAATTTGTTGTAAGGAGATGCAGTCGGTGGGGAGCCGGTTAGTCCTAGGGCTGCCATGTTACTAGAAAAAGTTTTTTTTTTTTTTAAATGAATCGCGCACCATATTAAGAACATAGTGCAATAGTTAGAGAAGCCGAAAAGTCAATTCTCTCAGCAACATTCGTCTATCTTGATATTTTAAGAACAATAAGTATAAAATAAAAAAAATTGTAAGCTTTTATGGGTTCTTTTTTTTGTTACTTTGTAACTGTTAATTTTTTTTTTCTTTTTGGCTTATCACTTTTAACGTTTTTAAGTTTTTTTCTTCTTTTTTTTATTGCATTCTCATCGGTTTGTGAGCTACCCTGTAAGTTTCAGCCGGATAGCTAATCGGGAAGTGCTCGAAATTTTAATTGGAAGACTCTAGGACAGATAAAATACACACATACATACATTGATACAAGTGAAGTTAAATAAAAGCTTTTAATTAAAATGAAGCAGCTTGAGGATTTAATCACTAACGACATTTTCCCATTTAAAAGTTCCATTAATGTTTAGATATGGTTAAGTTTCGCAACCCCCAAATTTATAAGATTAACCCTATTTTTAAAAGATTTTATTTAACTTGCAATGTTTCTACGTATGTATATGTATGATATAATAGATAACTTTTAATAGCTCTATAAAATATCGGTAATATGATTTGTGTCTTCTATTGTTTTCTCAAGGGTCGCCTGCCCCATTACTGAATTACGATTTTTTTAAAGCATAAGTTTTGTAATTGGGATACCTTTATTATAAACTAGCTGTACCCGCGGCTTCGCACGTGTGGTCATTTCTCTATGTACTATTCCAAGACCTAAAATACCAATACACCAACAATTGACCAAAATTTCTTCAGCCGTCAAAAAGGTTTTAATCTATTGCTCGGCATCTAATCATCGGATTGAGATAGTCCAGTTTTTAAGTCAAATCTTAAGCTATCCAACAGTGAAAACCGCATCGCAATCAGTCCAGTAGTTTTTACGTGATGCGCGAACAACATACAGACAAACAAACAGGCACACACGAATTTTCAGAATGTTATATTCTTGTTCAGTATCATATTTTATGTACATACATTAGATATATTTTTTATTATCTTCTTTAACAGAAGTTTTCGTTGTTATTGCTTTATTATAAGTATAGATATAGATAGTGTAGCGTTGACAAAACGCTACTTAAATAAAAAAACAATAAACCTATAACTAGCAATACAAAACAACAATTCGACAAGTAAAAGTAGGAATAAACAAGACAGCACATAAACAACTAATAGAAACGCATCTTTATAATAGTAAAACTAGAATTATAATTGCATATTGCTCAATATACTCACGTATTAGAATGTATCTTCGTCTTTGGAGTAAATAAACAACAGATAAGCCATTCTATTGTTTGTTGTTAGAATCTAACAGATGACGACATTGAAGTCGCGCATAGTTGATTGAAACAGTACTATCGTTCGTATTTGGTGAATACCAGCGAAAGCAGACGATCGGGTACACAAAATAGATTATCGTACGTTGTTTACTTACATGATATAATCCTGTAAATCAGAGTTCCAAAAACAATAGTCCTGTTCGGAGGTTATAAACACTTCGATGAATACAACACGTCCGTGCACTACTGATCACGACTTTATAACTCTCATTAGGTCAATTGATTGAAATAAATACGAAAGGGAACAAGGAATAACTGGGAATCAATTAATAAATAAATAATTAATAAAGTTCAATTGATAAACACGGAGACAAGTGGTGACATCTACCGAAATTTTACTTATCTTTGCATCGATTAGCTGTCAAAGATAAAATAATAAATTAAATAATAATATGTAATAATGGATGTGAATTGTGTGATTGTGATTGTGTGTTTATGTGTGGATGCAATATTCTTATCTATGTATGTTTATCCGTTATCTAGTGCCCATAGCACAGGGTATCCTAGTTTGGGGCTAGATAATTGGTGTGAAAATGTCCCGAATATATTATTATTATTATTATTATTAAAGCAAAAGGGCGCGTTCCGTTGTTCGGCACGGTCCCGCAATGTCAGCAAATAGAAAATAAAATTAAACAAACCAATTAAATGCAACAAATGTTAAATTTAGGAACGTAGATTTTTTCCAAAGCAAACCCATACAATACCATAATTTAATAGTTACGGTATATAGTTTTATGAGAATATAACGGTAGCGAAGCAAAGAAACCGCGTTCCGTACCTTTCGTCTGGTAAGGAACGTTTTATAGACTATAGTTTATAACAATTCTTAAACGTCACTTGGCAGTTGTTTAGCTGTCAAAAATAGTTAAAGAAACGATAAATAAACAAATGTGATTTCTAGGGTGAAAAATCTTAAAAATAAAAATAAGACCATATTATCATTTCCAAAGCCCATGTGTAAGCGCTGATCGGTTTCCTGGTGAAACGAAATGTTATTCGGATAGATTTTGCTAAATAAAAAAAAAACTAGATCCGGCGACAGAAAGTAACCGAGACAATGAAGAGGAGTGATGTGTCCCTTCTTTTCGTGCTGGAGAGCCTAGCAGGACTGACAAGTTTTTTCCCTGCATATTATAAAACCCGTAAAAAAAGGTGAGAGCATTTGTCGGTATTATTTTCGTATCGTCGGCAGTAATGATTGCGATTGTGAAATCACTTTTATCCATTTTTCGAGACGCCATTTTAGCGAACCGAAAGCGGTGGCGTTTGTGGAGTCTCAAATTCTAAAAAAGACGTTGTGTCTATTCATTCACAGCGGGTTTCCCCCCCGGACTGAAACACCCCACGAAGGAGGCTTCTTCCCCCGGATTTAAGTAGAAAAGGCGCCGTGTCGCGATACAATACGTCACGCCACGCCGACATTATACCCAACGATTCCTGCCACGTTCTTGGGATGCGGTATCGTATTTTATCCATATATTTCGTTAACCGGAGTGTTGAACTTTGGTTCCCCACCGACTTGCTGGACACCTGCAACGCCTGAGGGGTCTAGCCTGGCTACCTCTCACGCGAATCGGACATTGCTGAAACGTCGGATGGAGAATTACCTTCCCTAACATAACGACTAAATCCTATAGAAAAAGGTAAATAAGTAGACTACACTGCCGGCCGGCAATTCGTCAATGTTTTGTTAGAGTAAATACTTAATTTTGTCAGTTCTATATCGACCCTAGTTATAACAGGGTAATCTTAGGTCTTGGTATTTCTTGGCTGCTGAGTTGGATCTGCAGGCCAAGATTCTTTAGACTTTAAGTAAGTAAACGAAATCAAACCAAGGATAATAAATATTGTATTGGTGAATTTAAATTGCATGTTTTGTCTTCCACTATTACATGCTAGCTTGAATGGCCGTCCAACGTACCCACGGCACGGTTCCTTAGATTTTAAGTAAGTAAGCAAAATTAAACCAAGGATAATAAATATTGTATTGGTGAATTTGAGTTCTATGTTTTATCTTCCACTATAGTATCCACTAGCTAGTACATTAGCGAACGGTCTTGATCCAATAGTTCTTGAAGCTCGTTCCGGTCTAAGTTTATCCAGGTAATTTTATTAATTTCAAAATAGTAACGAGTATTTTTAGTTTCGAGTGATTCCGAAGAAAGGTAATAGCGTCCTCGCGTTCAGAGCGACCGAATGGGGCAAGAATCCCGACTCACCCCACTTTTGGTCTGACTTGCCCCAATTTATTTTTTATTACCTTTATTCGCAGAAAATCACAAAATACCCTTTTATATCGTTACAATAGATAGATTATTTCTTAAAATAATGTTTTTATTATCTTCTTTAATAGAAGTTTTCGTTGTTATTGCTTTATTATAAGTATAGATATAGATAGATAGATTATTTCTTAGAATAATGTTTTTATTATCTTCTTTAACAGAAGTTTTCGTTGTTGTTGCTTTATTATATCTAATAGATATAGATAGATAGATTATTTCTTAGAATAATGTTTTTATTATCTTCTTTAATAGAAGTTTTCGTTGTTATTGCTTTATTATATCTAATAGATATAGATAGATAGATTATTTCTTAGAATAATGTTTTTATTATCTTCTTTAATAGAAGTTTTCGTTGTTATTGCTTTATTATATCTAATAGATATAGATAGATAGATTATTTCTTAGAATAATGTTTTTATTATCTTCTTTAATAGAAGTTTTCGTTGTTATTGCTTTATTATATCTAATTGATATAGATAGATAGATTATTTCTTAGAATAATGTTTTTATTATCTTCTTTAATAGAAGTTTTCGTTGTTATTGCTTTATTATAAGTATAGATATAGATAGATAGATTATTTCTTAGAATAATGTTTTTATTATCTTCTTTAACAGAAGTTTTCGTTGTTGTTGCTTTATTATATCTAATAGATATAGATAGATAGATTATTTCTTAGAATAATGTTTTTATTATCTTCTTTAATAGAAGTTTTCGTTGTTATTGCTTTATTATATCTAATAGATATAGATAGATAGATTATTTCTTAGAATAATGTTTTTATTATCTTCTTTAATAGAAGTTTTCGTTGTTATTGCTTTATTATATCTAATAGATATAGATAGATAGATTATTTCTTAGAATAATGTTTTTATCATCTTCTTTAACAGAAGTTTTCGTTGTTATTGCTTTATTATATCTAATAGATATAGATAGATAGATTATTTCTTAGAATAATGTTTTTATTATCTTCTTTAATAGAAGTTTTCGTTGTTATTGCTTTATTATATCTAATAGATATAGATAGATAGATTATTTCTTAGAATAATGTTTTTATTATCTTCTTTAATAGAAGTTTTCGTTGTTATTGCTTTATTATATCTAATAGATATAGATAGATAGATTATTTCTTAGAATAATGTTTTTATTATCTTCTTTAATAGAAGTTTTCGTTGTTATTGCTTTATTATATCTAATAGATATAGATAGATAGATTATTTCTTAGAATAATGTTTTTATCATCTTCTTTAACAGAAGTTTTCGTTGTTATTGCTTTATTATATCTAATAGATATAGATAGATAGATTATTTCTTAGAATAATGTTTTTATTATCTTCTTTAATAGAAGTTTTCGTTGTTATTGCTTTATTATATCTAATAGATATAGATAGATAGATTATTTCTTAGAATAATGTTTTTATTATCTTCTTTAATAGAAGTTTTCGTTGTTATTGCTTTATTATATCTAATAGATATAGATAGATAGATTATTTCTTAGAATAATGTTTTTATTATCTTCTTTAATAGAAGTTTTCGTTGTTATTGCTTTATTATATCTAATAGATATAGATAGATAGATTATTTCTTAGAATAATGTTTTTATCATCTTCTTTAACAGAAGTTTTCGTTGTTATTGCTTTATTATATCTAATAGATATAGATAGATAGATTATTTCTTAGAATAATGTTTTTATTATCTTCTTTAATAGAAGTTTTCGTTGTTATTGCTTTATTATATCTAATAGATATAGATAGATAGATTATTTCTTAGAATAATGTTTTTATCATCTTCTTTAACAGAAGTTTTCGTTGTTATTGCTTTATTATGAGTATAGATATAGATAGATAGATTATTTCTTAGAATAATGTTTTTATTATCTTCTTTAATAGAAGTTTTCGTTGTTATTGCTTTATTATGAGTATAGATATAGATAGATAGATTATTTCTTAGAATAATGTTTTTATTATCTTCTTTAATAGAAGTTTTCGTTGTTATTGCTTTATTATATCTAATAGATATAGATAGATAGATTATTTCTTAGAATAATGTTTTTATTATCTTCTTTAATAGAAGTTTTCGTTGTTATTGCTTTATTATATCTAATAGATATAGATAGATAGATTATTTCTTAGAATAATGTTTTTATTATCTTCTTTAATAGAAGTTTTCGTTGTTATTGCTTTATTATATCTAATAGATATAGATAGATAGATTATTTCTTAGAATAATGTTTTTATTATCTTCTTTAATAGAAGTTTTCGTTGTTATTGCTTTATTATATCTAATAGATATAGATAGATAGATTATTTCTTAGAATAATGTTTTTATTATCTTCTTTAATAGAAGTTTTCGTTGTTATTGCTTTATTATAAGTATAGATATAGATAGATAGATTATTTCTTAGAATAATGTTTTTATTATCTTCTTTAACAGAAGTTTTCGTTGTTATTGCTTTATTATAAGTATAGATATAGATAGATAGATTATTTATTAGAATAATGTTTTTATTATCTTCTTTAATAGAAGTTTTCGTTGTTATTGCTTTATTATATCTAATAGATATAGATAGATAGATTATTTCTTAGAATAATGTTTTTATTATCTTCTTTAATAGAAGTTTTCGTTGTTATTGCTTTATTATATCTAATAGATATAGATAGATAGATTATTTCTTAGAATAATGTTTTTATTATCTTCTTTAATAGAAGTTTTCGTTGTTATTGCTTTATTATATCTAATAGATATAGATAGATAGATTATTTCTTAGAATAATGTTTTTATTATCTTCTTTAATAGAAGTTTTCGTTGTTATTGCTTTATTATAAGTATAGATATAGATAGATAGATTATTTCTTAGAATAATGTTTTTATTATCTTCTTTAACAGATGTTTTCGTTGTTATTGCTTTATTATGAGTATAGATATAGATAGATAGATTATTTCTTAGAATAATGTTTTTATTATCTTCTTTAACAGAAGTTTTCGTTGTTATTGCTTTATTATAAGTATAGATATAGATAGATAGATTATTTCTTAGAATAATGTTTTTATTATCTTCTTTAACAGAAGTTTTCGTTGTTATTGCTTTATTATATCTAATAGATATAGATAGATAGATTATTTCTTAGAATAATGTTTTTATTATCTTCTTTAATAGAAGTTTTCGTTGTTATTGCTTTATTATATCTAATAGATATAGATAGATAGATTATTTCTTAGAATAATGTTTTTATTATCTTCTTTAATAGAAGTTTTCGTTGTTATTGCTTTATTATATCTAATAGATATAGATAGATAGATTATTTCTTAGAATAATGTTTTTATCATCTTCTTTAACAGAAGTTTTCGTTGTTATTGCTTTATTATATCTAATAGATATAGATAGATAGATTATTTCTTAGAATAATGTTTTTATTATCTTCTTTAATAGAAGTTTTCGTTGTTATTGCTTTATTATATCTAATAGATATAGATAGATAGATTATTTCTTAGAATAATGTTTTTATTATCTTCTTTAATAGAAGTTTTCGTTGTTATTGCTTTATTATATCTAATAGATATAGATAGATAGATTATTTCTTAGAATAATGTTTTTATTATCTTCTTTAATAGAAGTTTTCGTTGTTATTGCTTTATTATATCTAATAGATATAGATAGATAGATTATTTCTTAGAATAATGTTTTTATCATCTTCTTTAACAGAAGTTTTCGTTGTTATTGCTTTATTATATCTAATAGATATAGATAGATAGATTATTTCTTAGAATAATGTTTTTATTATCTTCTTTAATAGAAGTTTTCGTTGTTATTGCTTTATTATATCTAATAGATATAGATAGATAGATTATTTCTTAGAATAATGTTTTTATCATCTTCTTTAACAGAAGTTTTCGTTGTTATTGCTTTATTATGAGTATAGATATAGATAGATAGATTATTTCTTAGAATAATGTTTTTATTATCTTCTTTAATAGAAGTTTTCGTTGTTATTGCTTTATTATGAGTATAGATATAGATAGATAGATTATTTCTTAGAATAATGTTTTTATTATCTTCTTTAATAGAAGTTTTCGTTGTTATTGCTTTATTATATCTAATAGATATAGATAGATAGATTATTTCTTAGAATAATGTTTTTATTATCTTCTTTAATAGAAGTTTTCGTTGTTATTGCTTTATTATATCTAATAGATATAGATAGATAGATTATTTCTTAGAATAATGTTTTTATTATCTTCTTTAATAGAAGTTTTCGTTGTTATTGCTTTATTATATCTAATAGATATAGATAGATAGATTATTTCTTAGAATAATGTTTTTATTATCTTCTTTAATAGAAGTTTTCGTTGTTATTGCTTTATTATATCTAATAGATATAGATAGATAGATTATTTCTTAGAATAATGTTTTTATTATCTTCTTTAATAGAAGTTTTCGTTGTTATTGCTTTATTATAAGTATAGATATAGATAGATAGATTATTTCTTAGAATAATGTTTTTATTATCTTCTTTAACAGAAGTTTTCGTTGTTATTGCTTTATTATAAGTATAGATATAGATAGATAGATTATTTCTTAGAATAATGTTTTTATTATCTTCTTTAACAGAAGTTTTCGTTGTTATTGCTTTATTATAAGTATAGATATAGATAGATAGATTATTTCTTAGAATAATGTTTTTATTATCTTCTTTAACAGAAGTTTTCGTTGTTATTGCTTTATTATAAGTATAGATATAGATAGATAGATTATTTCTTAGAATAATGTTTTTATTATCTTCTTTAACAGAAGTTTTCGTTGTTATTGCTTTATTATAAGTATAGATATAGATAGATAGATTATTTCTTAGAATAATGTTTTTATTATCTTCTTTAACAGAAGTTTTCGTTGTTATTGCTTTATTATAAGTATAGATATAGATAGATAGATTATTTCTTAGAATAATGTTTTTATTATCTTCTTTAACAGAAGTTTTCGTTGTTATTGCTTTATTATAAGTATAGATATAGATAGATAGATTATTTCTTAGAATAATGTTTTTATTATCTTCTTTAACAGAAGTTTTCGTTGTTATTGCTTTATTATAAGTATAGATATAGATAGATAGATTATTTCTTAGAATAATGTTTTTATTATCTTCTTTAACAGAAGTTTTCGTTGTTATTGCTTTATTATAAGTATAGATATAGATAGATAGATTATTTCTTAGAATAATGTTTTTATTATCTTCTTTAACAGAAGTTTTCGTTGTTATTGCTTTATTATAAGTATAGATATAGATAGATAGATTATTTCTTAGAATAATGTTTTTATTATCTTCTTTAACAGAAGTTTTCGTTGTTATTGCTTTATTATAAGTATAGATATAGATAGATAGATTATTTCTTAGAATAATGTTTTTATTATCTTCTTTAACAGAAGTTTTCGTTGTTATTGCTTTATTATAAGTATAGATATAGATAGATAGATTATTTCTTAGAATAATGTTTTTATTATCTTCTTTAACAGAAGTTTTCGTTGTTATTGCTTTATTATGAGTATAGATATAGATAGATAGATTATTTCTTAGAATAATGTTTTTATTATCTTCTTTAACAGAAGTTTTCGTTGTTATTGCTTTATTATAAGTATAGATATAGATAGATAGATTATTTCTTAGAATAATGTTTTTATTATCTTCTTTAACAGAAGTTTTCGTTGTTATTGCTTTATTATAAGTATAGATATAGATAGATAGATTATTTCTTAGAATAATGTTTTTAAGATCTGGTACATTCTTGTATTTATAGCTTGTTGGACTGGAGCCTTGTTGAACTGATGTGCGAGCAAATACATTCCATAGCTTAATATTTTCGCATTTTTTTCTAGTTAATTAATTATTTATACATATATCAAGGCCAACTCCATGAGTTACAGGTGCATTTGCTGATGGGAACTGTTAATTTGTCTTTTACCACTGTTTTTTGTGATCGATGTATACGCTCGTAATAGGTGCACATCGGTATCGGAATATTACTACGGCCATAAAATTGGTAATTGTTTCATAGTCAAACTTAAAATAGGTAATTGTTTCAAAGTCAAACTTAAATATGTTCACTGTTGGCATATTATTATCATAAATAAATAAATTTATATGTATGTATGTTTGTTTAGGTAAAATCTTGCAAGCTGAATTAGAAACACTTCCTCTTATCCTGCGCAGTAGAATTTGTACATGTTGGTTCAGTTCCGATGACAATGCACTTTTATGGTAAGCATGACCTGAATCGACATCCACGATTAGCTCCAGATAAAGGAACTCTTCAGCGGTCAACAGCACAGACACGAAATTTTGTGTACGCATTTTATTATGATAGCCGATTTTAAGTTTTATGATAACATGGTTGCTGCACCATGTATGCATGTGGATGTTTCACCATAGTGTCGCCTTTATTGGTCCGATTTTGACAAGCGAGGTATCAATCGATTCATCTTCAGGTATAGAGTGTCAGGTTTTTGTCCGCCGAATACCGCGAAGCTAAGGAAAGGTGGTTATGTGTTCAAACTAAAAACTTGATTTTGATAAGCGAGGCATCAGTTGATTCATCTTCATTAACAGTGTCATTGGCTATTTTTTACCCGACCGTGGTCCGATTTATGAACTTATGGTACCGATTCGGTTGGCACGAACTAGACTAAACTACACTAAAATTAAGTTTAGTCCTGTTCCAAGCCGATAACAATGCACTAAACTAAATTTAAGTTTGACACACCTAAATTGATTTTAATTTGTCAGTTTAGTTTAGTGGTATTTTTCTATTCTGTTGTACGTCAGTTTACGTATAAAGGTGCCTCCACACAACCCTGTTGCCGAAAACTCTCAGCAAGAAATGAAAACCATAGACAAAAAGCGTGTCCTGTGTCAGAGCGCACGGCCGCTTGTTTGTCATGAAACGTTTACTCCACGTACAAATCGCGAGTTATACCGAATTAAAGATCACAATAACGTAAATTTAGCTGATTATGAGGTTTTGCCCGCGTGGTCGTTTCTCTGGGTTAGAAGTAACCTATGTGGTATTTTAGGACCAAAGTACCTATAAGGTATAAAATAACAAATTTCACTCATCCGTCATATATGTTTTATCAATTGCTCGGCTTCTATTCACCGGATTGAAATACCAAGTACACCAAAACCTTTTTTTAATTCTAAACCTATATTTTACGCGATACGCGAACAGACAAAAGACAAACATAATTTTGAAAAATGTTAAGTATATTCGTTTATTTAAAGTTCATTCGCTAAATCCACTAGAGCATTTTTTATTATTATCTTCTTTGTACAGACCTTTTGTTACTCACTGCTTTATTATAAAATCTTTATTACCTCCGAACTTGTAAAGAGAGGGGTGGGGGGATTATAGGGTGTGTGTGTGTGTGTGTGTGTGTGTGTGTATGTATGTATCTATCCGTGTGGCTGTCTGTGGCATCGTAACTCGAACGAATGGACCTATTTTGATGCGGTTTTTCCGTTTGAAAGCTGATGTGATCGAAATGCGCATGCGTGACCGTTAAAGTAAACATGTATTCATGTATGTCACACTCCGAAGATTAAAATAGAACTTTTCAATAGCCCTTATGCGCATACGTGACCGTCAAAACATAACCAGATTTCCGTTTCACTAGTTTCTTTGAAAAAAAAGGATGGCTGTGTTGGGGTGCATGGCCGTTTGCTTGTCGTGAAACAATAACGCCACGTACAATTTGATCCGGTCCTGAAAACATCTCGTTTGCTCTGCGCTGGAGTTCAAAATGTGTATAATCTTTATTTTAGTACGGACTTTCCGGGTGCTGCAGCCACTTTTGTATTAGACCACATTTTTATAAAAATTTGTTAGCCTTTTTGCAAACTTTTTGATATTGAATCGATTTTTTTCTCAACGAGATCTTTACCAAAACACCGGACTCAATATACTTACTAAATTTCGAGTTATACCAAATAAAAAATCACAAAAACATACATTTCGCTGATTTTGCTCTGTGCGTCCTGCCTCCCTTAATCCCTAATGCTTATTTTTTGTCTTTTGACAAATATTAACATTACAACATCGAGTTGACAATAGAGGGCAAAAATAGTTTTCTTTTTTGTAATTATTTTTTGTGACGAGACGGTCAAGTCACTCGCCTGATGGTGAGCGTCACGCTAGCCCATAACAGTTGCAGTGCCACCCAGAAAAATGACACCTACATTCGATCTCTGGGGCTTATATAGTTACACAGGTATAAAGGCGAGACGATATAGCCCTTTTCGTGATGGTCCAGTTTTAAAACCTGCTATGAACCCTATGTTTTGGAGTGATTTTACTGACGTTTCAATTCAAAACTCCCACACTGTTCGAAACATTCGATCGCGCATGCGCATAGCGGCTTATGAAAAATTCTATACAAACGTCTCACTAACACAGATAATAAACAACAATTTATGATTACATTCGTTCATTATTTAAATGTGGGCAACACTAGCAATTAAATTTAGTCGTTGTCAAAATCAAATTAGTCCTGTCACAATAATGTCCTAGTTTACTTGAAATCAACAACTGATACAATTTTAAGAATCACTAAAATAAAATAAATTTAGCTTTAGCTTAGTTTAGTTTAGTGAGTTGCTCAACAGAATTGGCGTCTATGTCTTGTTTAATTAACTAATTATCTCCACGAGAACCTGACCTTTGCAGTTATTATTTGCCCAAACCATAGTTCTTCTTCTTTTCAGCCTTCATCATCCCCCTTTTGGGTACAAGCTTCCTTCACTCCACCTTGCTCGATCTTGTGCTATTCTAAGAAACTGTTTTACAGCAACTCTATTCTTCTTTACTACATCTGATTGATTGTCTGCACCTTGATCGTTTCCCATAGCACAGATCCACCTGACATTGTTGCCAAGTACTTTTGTGATGGTATTCTACCCATCGCACGTAGAACACCTTTGCCACAGCCCTAGTATCACGTTCATTAAGCCTTCGCCCACTTCCCGTTGCGATCGTGAGGTCGTGACAGATTGTGCCAATTCGACGAACGCGCCGGCACCAGCCACAGATCATCTCATATACAGTTTATTACAAGGAATATTGAATGTTGCTACATTTTGGAATGAATGACACATTAATTTATGAGGTACCTGACGAGGTTACACAAGTTTTCTCAAAGTTTTTTTTTTATTCATTTAGTTTCTTCTGGATTCATGCCAGCAAACAACACGGCTTTTTAGAATCTGGGTATGGGTGTTGCTGAGATATTAACATAGCCAGACTAGAACAAGACATAATCGAAAGTGCAATAAAAACAGACTGAACAAAACTATAAAGAGGAAAAGTTAAGTGAGAATGATTGCTAACCAACTTTAAATCGTTATAGATCCTAAATAGTCATACCAAATGAAAAATGATAAGCGAAAACTCAAAGGTGATTTTCAAATACCTATTCAATGATACCTACCCCACTTAACATAGTTCATTTTATTCTTTTTGACAATATGGCGTCTGGTTGTCGCAATATTGCGTTGCGCTTTCTGGTAAAAAATAGCCATAAAGTTAGATAAAAGATATTAAATTTTGCACAGTATAAGCAGCCATTCAGTACTATATCTTAGCCATACAGTTCTTGGTATACGTAAGTATGTTTCGACTTTCTCTAATTCCCTGTGGATCTGTCAGCCCGAGGCGGCTGTTCGATTCAGTAAATAAGAGCTTGTCGTTTTAGTGTTGCCACAGGCTTACTGGAATCGGATTAGTTGGGAGGATATGCTGTGGTGTTTTGTTTTGGGATAAGATTTTGATAATGCATTGGAGTTCTTTATAATTTTGTTTACAGTTTTGCCTCGCGATTGACTGCCCAATGTACGAAACTGATTGTAAAGCTAGTCAATGACGAGGATATGAGAAAATAAACAAAATGTTTAGTGGATAATGGTGCTGATAATTCATTCTGAAGTTCTATAGCATAGATAAAATATTTCAAAGGCACACAGCTGTGTTTATTCGTATATAAAAGAAGTTATCTACTTCCATTTCGAAACGTTGCTGAATAATCCAATGTGAACGAGTGAAATTCCGGCGCAAAACGAGTTCCACGAGGATTATAGAAAGCTGGACCACATCTCACGTGACCCTCGGTAGACCCACACATACCTAGTCTGTACAGACATACTAGCCTGAACTAGATTAGCTCATCCACTTTTCTACTTTCCACGGACGCGTCTGTTTTCTAAAACTCCATTTGCGGTTAGAAAGAGTTCCAACGAGATTTTATGAATTACTCAAACCGATAGGCACCAAAACCCATAGAATTTTACAGGATTCTGTTTCTACCGTTCGGTCTATAGTAAAAGTACCTATATTCGAATGGTTTCTGAAGTACCTAACTAGGTTTAGTTGTGTGTGTGCAAATATGTATTAAAACTTTATGAGATTGATACTGAATTTAGTTGAACCGAATGATTTTTCTCTCTCACATGCATGATGATTTTTATAGAACCAATAAAGAAGATTTAAAAAAAGACGGAGTCCACATAATCATGAAAGTCAAGCACAGTTGTTTTGTAGTAGCTGCGCCTCACTGCTTTGCCCGCGTGGACACTTTTGCGGGATCAAAAGTATCCTATGTTGGTTTCTATGGTATACAGCATTTACATACAAAAATTCTCAAAATTCGGTCTAGTCGTGATCGCGTGAAAGCGCCCCAACAAACAAACCAAAAAACATGTATTATTCTTACGACACGATAGTAATATATATTAGTTGGGATCGTATTCGATATACCTATTACTCAGGGCCAGGAGATTCGCTGGAAAGTAATCGCCTTGCCTGCCCATTATAATTGCAGTGCCAACCAGAACTTTAAATTGAAAATATGTTATGAGGGGGTCCTTGTTATGACTTAATGTTTAATTAATCCACATTTTCACAAGCCTGACGTTCATACAACTTGGCTTGTACTCGAGTCTCCTTTCATCTCATATTGGTATGAGCCAGTCTAATCAAAAGGCTAGAGTTGCATTCATACACATATTTTATTTATTTATTTATATTACAAAAAGCTCTTGATTCAACTTAAATATAACTTATGATAATACAAAAAGCCAAAAACGGTTTTACATTATTATTTATGAGGTTTTCTTTTGAGTACACTTTGGGAGTTTTTAGAAATGAAAATGCTCCAAAGACCCGAGACGTACTAAATTTCAAATGTAAGAGCCAATATCTGGACACGTCCAAATCCGTTCGGCCGTTACAACATGATTTAAGTTATGAAAATACATCCAATACATTGAAACTTTCGCAGTAATCATATCTCTCCCAAAAGGGATGAAAGGGATTTAGAAGTAGGTACGTACCGATAGAGATGACATCGTCTTCCCTCGACGGTCATTGACTGTCTGGTCATTGGTCAAACATTATCCTTTAAGGTTTTTTTTAATAACTAGAAGATATTAGAAGTATCAGCAATATTCAATTTAAGATTTAAAGAAGAGTGTCTATTTAGCACCCTAATTGTCACTACAAAAATAAACAGCACGTATATTATCCGATTTCAAATATATTTTTTGCTTGAAGTTGTTTCATTATTAACTACGCTTATGTCTTCTAAATTTCTAAATTTTTCAGTAACTTCAAAGTTTGCATCTTAACTAGCGCTTTTTTTCGTTAAACCTATCACAAATTGAAAATGCTCTCCTTCAAAAACAAAAAGCTTTCTTTAAAAAGTGAAACTTATAAGCGTAGATTATATTATACTAATTTCCCCGCCCGCGACTTCGTCTTGCGCGGACTACTGCTTATCGCGAAAAAAAGCATCCTATTTTCTTCTAGGATATTAGAAACTAATGCAAAAGTAGGTATACGACCAATGCTCTTGAAGTTTTATGACAGACTTGTTTTTCGTTTCCATGGTAACCGTCCTTTACAGCGAGTAATCAACATTGTCCAGTTTTCCCGTGGAAACTTTCAATTTTCTGGCATAAAAAGTATCCAGTGTTTTATTCTAGGTTATAAGCTATCTCTATTCCAAATTTCATCAATATCCGTCCAGCCATTATCGCGTGTAAGCTTCCCAAACAAACAAATAAACAAACAAACTAGACGTCTCACTTTTATATCTTGGTATGGATTCGAGCGATTTGCACTAATAAAAACAGATTTCACCACAATTTAGGGGTTGGAAAAAGCTTTTCTCCAAAACATAAATTCTATCAAAATCTGTACAACTAAAACTCACTACCAGCAACTCTCTCTATCACTCGTATAGGGGGTCAGAGAAGGAGGTGGAGATAGCAATACATTTAGCAACTTTGCGAAGTTCACATCAAATGACTATCCTCTTAGTAGATAGCGAAGCGAAGGGCGTGACGAAACGTTATAACTCTTTGAGAAGACAACTTAACTTTTATAGACTTATTTTAGTTTAATCTGTGTCCCACTGCTGGACAAAGGTCTGTTTTTCCGCCTTCTGTATGTTCAAGCCAATTTCCTTCGAAAGCTTTGCGATCGTCGCGCCATATCGCTTTCGCAGACTACCTCGAGGTCTTCGTCGGTCATTGGTCGGTCAACCAAAACTATGAAATGAAATATTGTTATAATAATTTAAAAAAGGAAAAAAAAAAGACAAAGAAGTTATTTGAATTATGACTAAAAAGAGGCAAAAATTTGAGTGAGAATGGCTGCTAAGCAACTTTAAATCCTTATGGATCTTAAATGGTCAATCGAAATGAAAAATTATAAGAGAAACCATTAAAAAGGTAACCATTGAGAAATTATAAAGGTGATTTTCAAATACCTATTCAATGGTACCCCACTTATCATAGTTCGTCGACTTTCATTATTTTATTTTTCACAATATGGCGTCTAGTTGTCGCCATATTTAATTTTGATTACTGTAATGTCTTTAGTAGCACTCGCAAGATTAAGACAAATCGATTAACGTAAGTATCATCAAAGTCGGTCCACGTTATTGGTCTATATAGTGCCACAAAGGAACATACATACATACATACATACATACATACATACATACATACATACATACATACATACATACATACATACATACATACATACATACAAACATACATACATACATACATACATACATACATACATACATATATACATATTAGGATGATAAACACAATACCCTTCCTTTGCATTGCGCAGTATGGTAAAAATGCGAATGAGACGCGCATTATGCTAATAGGCTAACAAGACATAAGTTCAAAAACTAATACCCGAGTACGGTCGGGTAATCTTAGCTTATCAAAATCGGACCAAGTTTTTAGTTTTTGAGTTTTTAGTTTGAACGCTTCCTTCGCTTCGCAGTAGACAGGTAAAAAAAATATGACACTCTAGGTATACCTGAAGGTCGATTGACACCTCGCTTGTCAAAATCGGACCAACACGGGCGACGCTATGGTGGAATATCCACATATATACATACATATATAGACTTAACATAATTATCCTTCCCTTGCTTGGCCGTAGTCGGGTAAAAATGCTTCACTACGCCACAGAATAAATAATAGTACAAGTACTACGCCAAGACTTGGCTTGGCTGTTTGAATTAAACTTAAACAGCGAAGTCGTTTTTCCACTTTTTATCAGCACTCGGCAGGCAGCGAGTTAGACGAAACTGAAAAGTTTGTTAAAACACAAACGACATTTTCAGCTACGTGATGGAATTGAAAACATAATTACCATCATCAAAGCAACGCCTACGCAACGAAAGTTCTAAGTTATGTTTCTTCATAAAGGCTTGAGTTTTTGAAGCTGACTGGTTTCCGAGAGAAGTTTTTTTAAAATTTTCTTTGTCTCTTTTTTGTTTCTATGTTTTACTTTCCTTTTTTTTGCGTTTACTTCGATTTGTGATCTACCCTGAAAGTTTCAGCTGGATAGCTAATCGGGAAGTGCTCAAATAAGAATCGCAAGATTCCAGGACAGACAAATACATAGATACATATATACAAGTGAAGTTAAATAAAAGCTTTTAAAATAAATGTCTTCAATTTATTGAAAAATACATGTTACTACTTCCAAATAAGGTACACAGAACACACACTTAACTTTAGCAAAACAATTTCGTACCTAAAAAACGAGTTGCCAAACGAGGAGCGAATCTTAAACAGTTTCAGTCAGGGTCAGACGTTTCAGAATTTCGATCAGACATTCCGCAAAATATAAAGTTACTTATAATTTTTTTCAATGAAAATGGAAGTAAATTTAGAAGCTTTATTACTGTTTAATTTAGACATGGAGTTAGTGAGGAAAGTTTGTACACAGGGCCGGCGCTGAAGCGAAATAAATAGTGAGGAAAGTTTGTACACAGGGCCGGCGCTGAAGCGAAATAAATAGTGAGGAAAGTTTGTACACAGGGCCGGCGCTGAAGCGAAATAAATAGTGAGGAAAGTTTGTACACAGGGCCGGCGCTGAAGCGAAATAAATAGCCAGATTGATGATTAAGTTACCGAAAAAACGGGGAAAAGTTTTAACGAAAACTTCGTGTTTGATCGACTTGAAAACATTATTTATTTATTTTATAACTGAGGGGAAAATAGTAATCACAGCTTCAATATCCATATTAATATATAAAAGTGAAACGATGTCTGTTTGTTTGGGGAGCTTTCACGCGGATTTTGATGAAATTTGGAATGGAGATAGCTTATACCCTGTCAAAAAGCATAGTATGCTTTTTATCCTGGAAAATGGTAAGTTTCTACGAAAAAACTGGAAAATGTTGATTACTCGCTGTAAGGAACGGTTGCTATGGAAACGAAATAATAACAAGTATGTCAAAAAAATATCAAGAGCTTTGGTGCTATACTTTTGCATTGGTTTTAATATCCTAGAAGTTCATTTATAAGATACTTTTTTCCGCGATAAACTGTAGCCCGCGCGAAAGAAGTCGCGGGCGAAAGCTAGTTTAAAATAATTTTCAAACCTACTTAATATCATGAATTTATTCATTTCAGTCAATAGAAGATGTAAGAAACTGAAGGAAGAATTTGGAGTACGGCGTAGTGACGAAAGAACTATAAGTAATCTGTGGTAGACGACTGTTTGAGCGATGGTCGGTATAAGTAGTTACTAGTGAGAGTAAGAATCAAAACCTACCGGGTTCGGTTCTCAGCTCCGCACCAATGCTTCTTTTAGTTATGTCGTAGTAGTACTAGTGGCTCTGTGAGCTGTAGACCTCGTGAGCACAAACTTCTTTGCAAACAATCCAGCGGTGAACAGTAGCCGCCTTATATTTAACTTATTGTAAAACTATAGTACATTACTGCCGCGGTCTGTAATGACGGCGTTGCTGGCAGCGATGATGATAGTCGAGAGCGTAGCTAAGTTAAGCTCGAGGCCATCATAGCGTGGCCAGCAGGGCAGTCATTGAGGACCAAGGCTTGTATAGTGCTTTACTCAAACAATGCGAGGAATTTAAATAAAACCAGCTTAGTATAATAAGAATTTACTCAAACAATGCAACAACAACGAAAACAACAACGACAACGACAAAGACAACAACAACGACCACAACAACAGAAAAAGAAACAGTAACAGAAACAGAAACATAAACATAAACATAAACATAAACATAAACATAAACATAAACATAAACATAAACATAAACATAAACATAAACATAAACATAAACATAAACAGAAACAGAAACAGAAACAACAATCACGATCACATCAGCTTTCAAAAAGAAAAAAAAAACATCAAAATCGGTCCATTCGTCTGGGAGCTACAACGCCTCTCTTTTCGAGTTCGGTGGTTAACAAAACCACAGAATAAATAATAGTATAAACATAAACAGAAACAGAAACAACAATCACGATCACATCAGCTTTCAAAAAGAAAAAAAAAACATCAAAATCGGTCCATTCGTCTGGGAGCTACAACGCCTCTCTTTTCGAGTTCGGTGGTTAACAAAACCACAGAATAAATAATAGTACTAAAAAAAACACGACAATAATGAATTTTCAAAGGAAATTGCTGGCCGCAAAACACGACAGTAATGAAATTCCATACAACTTTGCTGGCGCCTATTCAAGCAGCGCGGCAAGGTCGACTTTGCCTAAAGAAGGTTATCGAAATAATGACCACATTACATGCTTGTTTGAGTAAACATTAATAACCAAGGTTCTCCACAATCCCTAACTAGTAGGTAAAGGGCTGATTCCACTGGAAAAAAACTAAGAGTGAGCTTTTTACTGCATTTTGAGGAGCTATTCTGCCCATCACGCCGAAGATCCTCATCAGATCTTCACCGAATTTTTATGGGACCAACTTAAAGTTAAACAGTCGAAATCGGATCTAATGAGGCGGAGATATTCAGTAGCCCCCTTTTTGGAGGAAGTACTGCTATGGGAAGGGCTATGCTCGGAGTTTCTCGGAAAGATCGTATCCGGAATGAGGTGATCCGGCAGAGAACCAAAGTTGTCGACATAGTCCATAGATTAGTAAGCTGAAGTGCCAGTGGGCTGGTCATATCTGTCGAAGGAGTGATAACCGTTGGGGTAGACGTGTTCTTGAGTGGGGACCGCGGCTCGGTAAACGTAGTGTAGGTCGCCCTCCTAGGTGGAACGACGATATACGAAGAGTTGGAAGAGAAGAGCCAAAGATAGAAGGAGCAGCAGTGGACTGACACAGGCTGATTGATGATGATGACCCTCCTATCAAAAATCCCCGACGACTAAAACCAAGTTTCGTCTAGATCGGTCGAGAAATGCGACCAGTAGAGGTGAACAGGCCGGACAGGCGGATAGCCGGACAAACATTTTTGCCCATGCTGAAACGGAGACGCTCGGTCAATAATTTATTCTGTGGTTGTGCGGTTTTCAATCACTCTGTGCTTCAGAGGGTACGTTAAGCTCGCTCCCCGCTGTTATTGATTAATAGCAGTCGTTAATTAATATCAGAGGTCCTCGGGCGGCCTGATAAACTCTCACACTAGAGGCCAGCACTAATTCATAGACAAGCAAGAAAGCAACAACGAAGATGTGTGGACGGCTGCGGACCTCTGACATGGCTTAACGACTGCTATTAATCAATAACAGCCGGGACCGACAGCTTAATGTGCCCTCCGAAGCACGGAGCGATGGAAAACCGCACATAACTTAGAAAAGTCATTGGTGCGGAGCCTATGATCAAACCCGGTACCGTTGGATTCTAAATTGCACTATAGAACCGTTAGGCTACCCAATATATGTACTTTAGTGGATTTTTTTGAGCGTTGGAATCTTATTTCTTTTTTTTATTTTTAAATTTATGATGTCTGTCCCACTCTGGCAAAGGTCTCTCTCCACCGTTTCTAATCTTCTAACAAGACATATGTTCAAAAAATAAAAACCTGACTACAGTTGGTTCAAAAATAGCCTATGATACTATTGTGATGAAGACGAATCGATTGATACCTCACTTGTCAAAATCAGACTTATAGAGGCTACGACAATATGGTAGAACATCCACATACATACATACATACATACATACATACATACATACATACACAATTACACATAGACAATTAAACTCATACCCTTCCCTTGCTTCGCCGTAGTCGGGTAAAAAACTATCTCCCAAATCGCGTTAAAAAATCCCAGAGATATAATTGAACATACACAAAAAAATAAAAATCTAATTTATAACTAGCTATGTCCGCCGGAACTGCGCGCGTAGTCATTTCATAATTAAAATGTGTGGCATTTAAAAGTACTCTATGAGCTATTCCAGGACTTAAAATACATTTGATGAAATTTCCTTCAGCCGTCAAAAATATTTTTAACGATTGCTCGGCTTCTTCTCATCCGATTGATATTTAGTCAAAACCTAAGCTATCCAACATTGAAAACCAAATTTCAATCAATACAATAGTTTTTACGTGATGCGCGAACAAACATACAGACAAACAAACAGAAAGACACAATTTAAAAAATTATAATTTTTGTTTTGTAACTTATTTTAGGTATCCTAGACCATTTTTTTAATTATCTTCTTCGTACAGACTTTTTCGTTTTTATTGCTTTATTATAAGTACAGATAGTAGATAGACCAACGCTCCAATAAACCTTCATCACTTGTCAAAAAAAAGAGTCCAACCAAACTCTTTGTAAAAACTTTCAAATCCCGAACGAATTACCAAACGTCAATCCAGACATTGTCAATTTGTCAAAACGAAAATTGACAATTGAGCGCGCGCTCTCTACAAATAAATAGAACTTGAACAATATCTAAATATTCCAGACCTTTGGAAATATTATAATAAAGAGAATATTCAATAATAGTAAAACAATGCTGAGGGCTTGTGTTCGCGAATTCGCGTTCAGTTTCAGGTAATTCCATTTCAATAAACATGTCTGGGAGTTGTGTTTGAGTGTAAAGTATTTTGGAGCCTTTGAACAATCCCAAATTGTATAGAGGAGAGAGGGCTGTTTATTTGTAGCTGGAATATTATTTTGTGTATCTAAATTGCGAGAGCTCGTTTATTGCTGACGCGAAATTGAAAATTACGGTCTGTAATTTGATTTCTAAATGGAAATTGTAAATAACATACGTGGTAGGTAGTATTTTTATTTAGGAGATCTATAAATGAGTGGCAACCGATAAAGCTCTGAGGATAAGCAAGCTTAAGTGGCTTTGGACTGGTCACATTTCACGAAGATATCGGTTCTTCGGGAAATGTGACCCAAGCCCACTGCCACTTTAGCTTGCCCTTAGAGCTACGTCGGATACTTCGGATCACTTCATCATGAATCTTGTCCTTCAGAGAAGCAAAATAAATTGTGAACTAATCTGACTAAATTAAATTTGTGGAATTCGTGGGTCGTGACTGGAAGGACCTTTGGGGTAGACGAGTTCTCGAGTGGAGACCACGTTTAGGAACATGTAGCGTAGGACGCCCTGTGGCCAGACGGAGTGACGACCTGCGAAAAGCGACTGGCAGAAACTGGAGGCCGAGAGCTGAAGACCGAGCTCAGTGGCGTGCATTAGGAGAGGCCCACGTCCAGCAGTGGACAAGTATAGGCTGATGATGATGATGATGATATGAGTGTATGTGGAACTATAATTAGCTATTTGTGTCGTAGTAGTGTTTGTGTGCTATTTGTGTTGTTTATTGTTTTTGCCTACATCGACTTTCGGAAGGAGGAGGTTCATGAGGCAACTATTTTTTTTTGTGAATTTATTCTCTCTTATTTTCGCGATATCTGATCAGATTTAGATGATCATTTTTCGTTTAGTTTCTGTGGTACCCCACTGCAGTTACTTTTTCATAACCTTGGTAACTTTGTTATCATCATATGATCTCCATTGTCCATAACATTTACATCAAAATTAGGTCAGTAGTTTTTTTTTAGTATTTCCATTCGGAGTCGTTTTTTTGGTTCAATGAATTGTAAATTAAAGATTTAATTTTTCACCGTTTTCACCCTCAAACATGTCAGGACGAGTCAACCAATTAGTTTTCAATACCTAGATTAGCTTACAAAACGTAATTTTAGTCCTTAAATTAAAAAGGTAAAAGGAAATCTTATAATTTTCGGAAGGATAATTTTGGATCACGAGCGGGCATCGAACCCGCGTCATCATCTCGCTAAGCAGGCGTTAATACTCAAATCATAAAAACATTAGGTAAAGGGATGGTAGGATAGGTGGGTAGGTATGTTCTAACTTATAACAAAACTTATGGAGGGGAGCAGGCGTATACCCAATGGTGGGTTGATACGGGCTGAGCTTGATGATTAATGATTATGATACCGAAACTAAACCGTATCCGTCAATCAACAATTTATTATTTATTATTATTTTTATTAATTACTAGTTTTCCCGCCCGCGAGTTCGTACGCGCGGACTACTGTTTATCGCGAAAAAAAAGCATCCTATTTTCTTATAGTATATTAAAAACCAATGCAAAAGTAGGTAGAGCACCAATGCTCTTGATGTTTTTTGACAGACTTGTTATTTCGTTTCCATGGCAACCACAGACCATTCTCTGATGGCAACCGTTCCTTACAGTGAGTAATCAACATTTTACATTTTCCAGTTTTCCCGCGGAAACTTTCAATTTTCTGGGATAAAGAGTGTCCTATGTTTTATTCTAGGGCTGTCCTATGTTTTAGCTGTCTCCATTCTAAATTTCATCAAAATCCGTGCAGCCGTTATCGCGTGATACCTCCCCAAACAGACAACGTTTCACTTTTTTACATTGGTATGGATATGAAAAAAATAAACATAAAAATAAATTTACTATAAAAAACTGATCCAGTTTTGATGACATTTATATGAGACTACATCGGAGGCCCACCCTTTGAAATAAAAAATGAAAAATCCAAATCGATGCAGAAATCCCGGAGAAATAAAGAATCTCTTCTTGTAGGAATTTGATTAAAAAGGTCAGCCCGTACTTTATTTTGTAGTACGGAACCAACCTTCAAAAGTGTCATCACCAAAGAGTATGTCACGTCCAGATACGACAAGGGTGTGACGTCGCGGAAGCTAGTCCTCACAGAGGGAGATGGAAAACGAAACTCGCGGTACACGTCAAGTAAAGCCAAGCCAGTGATGATGCATGGCAACCCAGTTTTTCAAAAGGGAGAACCGAGGAGATATTCGCCTTTTCATTTTCCTGGCCAGGTAAGTACTCTTTGACGATCTCACAGATGCCCCTGTACATTTATTTGGTTGGTTAGTCCAACCGGTTCTACTATTTATTCTACGATAGAACAGAATGCTTAAGAAGTATCTGATAATTATGGGCCAGAGCTGTCGTTAAACTAAAATTGTGACCTGTCCCAAACCAAACAGAAAAACCGCATCGACATCGGTCCATTCGTTTTAGAGATACGATCCTTAACCACATTATAGCTAAGAACCATCTCGATCACATCAACTTTCAAATAAAATTCATTCGTTTGAGAGCTACGATGCCACAGACATATACATCCATATCTATAACACCTACTTCTGTAGCAACACCTTTTTTAACCACTTTTTAAGTAAATATTCGTTTGTAATCTCACGTAGCCCAAATTTTTACTCCGCCCGTTGAATTAGAATACGCCGGATGCCCGAGAGATTTTTATATTCAGAAATGAAAAATATGCCTCGGAATATTTTAAAACTGTTCGTTCAACTCAGTTTAACTTGAAAGTGAAGCAAATGGAAACACGAAGACGCAAGCTCAGAGCTCTGTGCAAAAAATAATTTGAATAGCAAGCAAAACTGTCGGTGATATGCAGTAGTCACGCATATTTTGATAAGCCTTTTAGTCATTTTATTAGATTAGTCATTAAACTTTTAAAATATATTTAGAAAAACATTTCGGATATGGAACATCTTGGGAAAGGGATATTTTGAACCTAAAACGATCTTATTGAAGCCAATCTGCCCTTATTGTACTGGAATTAACTTTGATTTTTGATTAATAATAATTCTAAAACTGATACAGTTCAAATGTTCAAAAGCTGTATCATTTTTCATCAGACTGTGCAACGCAAAGGCCAGGTAATGTGTTTATCAGCCTATTAATATATGTATGTCTGTTCCTTTGTGGCAGTATATAGACCAAACGCGTGGACCGCTTTTAATTATTCTTACGTCAATCGATTTGTCTTAACCTTGCGAGTGCTACTGAAGACATGACATAATCAAAATGCAATATGGCGACAACCAGACGACATATTTGTGAAGAAGAAGATAATGAAAGTTGACGAAGTTGGGTAACATGAAAATCTTCTTAGGTTTCTCTTATCATTTTTCAATGACCAATTAGGGTCTATAAAGATGTAAAGTTAATTAACAACCATACGCACTTAAAATTTTGCCTCTTTTTAGTTTTGTTCGCAGTCGGCTTTTTTAGCACTTTCGATTATGTCTTGTTGATTAAACCCTAAAGTTCACAAAGCAATCTATCAGGTTCAATCTCCAATCACGTTCAATGTTCAGCTAGCTTAATCAAAATCAGGCACTTTGACGTTTAATATTCCAACAAAGGCTTAATCTGTGTCAAAGCGGGGACGGTGAACAATAAAAAACCTAAAAGCAAGCAAATGACAACAGCCCCAGAAAGAGGGCCCGTAATTCCGGACGGCAATCCCGGATAATCCGGGCCCGGCGACGCGACGGAGAAATTAAACGAACCGGCCGGCCTGGACCGGTAGCTCGTACCTCCTAGGGTTGTGTATGGATAGTTAATTATTCCAGGCCCAAAATGAACAATATACTACATTACATCGAAATTTATTTAGCCGTCTGATAGTTTTATCGGTTTCTCGGCTTGTACTCATCGGATTGATGTACAAAGTACACCAGATTGAAAGACAAAATCGAAGCTATCCATCATTGAAAACCGCATTTTAATCTATCCAGTAGTTATTACGTGACACGTCAAAACAAAGACACAAAAAGTCCTCCTAGACCATTTTTTTTAAGTTTGTTTAGGTCTAATCTTGCAAGCCACCAGTTCCAATGACAATTCATTTTTATAGTAGATAAGTATGACTTGAATCGACATCCAGGATTAGCTGCAGATAAAGAAACTCTTCAACGGTCAACAACACAATTATGAAATTTTGTGGACGCATTTTAATATGATACCCGGTACTTGTACTATTATTTATTCTGTGACCCGGTTTTAAGTTTTACCATGATATGGTTGCTGTCATTTGGGTTGGGTTTCGACTATCTATGATCAGAGATAGTTTGCCTCCGGTCTGAGGACCCAAATCAAAATCTCTCATACATAGGGACCTTTTCTCTTATGTAAGGAATCTTATACCTAAGCCTAAGGGGGCATCTCTCATAAGAAATAACCATTGTTGACAGATTACGGAATGGATTAGGCTTATGAGTCTATTCACTTAATGGCTTTAAATCATCGCTAGGAGCAGTGATAAGGACTGTTGTTATGTACAATATCCTAGTATAAGACTCTATGATAACGAGCCGAATTTGTAGATCAATGCGTATACACAAATATGAGCATGAACTTAATATGGATGATAAATTATCTGAACCGCCACATAAACCCGCAACATAAGCATACTGCATCTGGTAATCTCATCAAAAATATCTTACACGTAAACTGCACAATCCAGACCACTATAAGCGTTTCTGGAGCACCGAGGTAAACAACGTAACGGCCGCTCCTCTCATATATCAAACGGCGGAATCCCTTGCGTCACGGAGCACAGACACTCCCACAGTTACTACTGTTATATGTTACTCACCCTGCACATCACTTGTCGAGAATTCTTTGGGCGATTTAGATTGAAGATACAGGAATTTCTGGCGGGTGATTCAGATTCCACACAGGCTCTATCTTTGTTGGTTTATTTATATCGTTTAGTAAATGGGTTTAACTATGAGCATTTTAGCATGGTAATTGATGCTGCTGAAGATCGTTTATTATAGTATTTTGAACTGCTCGGAATCTCACGCACGTTTTCTATAAATCTATCGTATGTACAAGTCGGCTGCCTCGAGTGCCAAATATTCACTAGAGGTTAACGTCCGAGATGAACTTAGAAATATGATGATAGTGATAAACTAATAATACCATGCGTCAATTTAGCTACCAAACTTAGTTACTCCAGTGGTATTAATCTCTTTTATATTTTGCAGTCCCGAGTAGACTGGGTGGTGGCGCGGCTGGACGATATACTCAACTGGGGACGAAGGAACTCGCTATGGCCTTTGACCTTCGGACTGGCTTGCTGCGCTTTGGAGATGATGCATTACGCTGGGCCCAGGTAAAACATCTTGGATCTAAATCATTTCATCATTTATCATCGTATTCACCAGTCTGTGTAAACCGAGCTTTACCATTAAGCTTATCATTTCGAGCTTTATTATTTATTTTTATCGTTTTACTCATTCAAAATATGCATATATTTTAATGCTCCGTCTACCGTATTTACTGGGCCCTAATCCTTGGCATTAGACTTCAAGATCGAGTCCGTAATGTTGAGAACCGGCGAAGAACTAAAGTTCAGAACGTCGGAACCACAGTTACAAGACTAAAATGGAGTTGAGCAGGCACATAGCTAGGCGAAGTGACGACAGGTGGAGTAGGACGGTAACCGAGTGGTGGCCGAGGCAGGGGAAGCGAAGCGTTGGTCGTCCAGCAACAAGATGGGCCGACGATATTGTTAAGATCGCGGGTCGAACCTGGATCCGATTGGCACAGGACCGAGGCGAGTGGCGTGCTAAAAGAGAGGCCTATACCCAGAAGTGGAACAAGAAAGGCTGTAAAAGATAATGTTGACGCCTTGGAGTTCAATAAAAAGTTTTATCTTTATCTTGAATAATATTGCTACCAAAAGATTCAGTTAGTACCTCTATACTTAATTACTTCGTTAACCCAGATATCAATAATAAATGGTGGCCTCTAACAGAAACCTCACCCTCACTCGACCCTCCAAATTAATTAATATGATTAATTATTTTTGATCATGGTCAGTCTCGGTTCGAACGACTAGGTATTAAAAATCCTTGTTAATTAATCAACGTTTCTGAAGCTACAAACCATAAAAGGGATTGCCAGCCATCAATATTTCGGACATCCAATTAAAACAGCGGATCCAATGACCACTGAGTCACTGACCAAGCAACTGATACGTAGTGTCTAATTAATTACCATCAGCATCGACGAGTGGTTGGGCTACGCATCATTGAAGCTTGATGATTGTGTCATAATTAGAAAAGTATCCACGATAAAGCCACAACGTTAGTATATTATACTCTAATCTTGGCTTTTTATCATGGATATTTTTGTAATCGTGTGTGCGATTGACTGAGCGAGCGAAGCGTCTCTGCTTCAAGTTCAATCAATTTGCTTTCATGTTTCAGTTTGTTGGTACTCCGTATACAGGTTTTACGACTACAGTTTTTTTTTTGTCGTCAGGGATTTTAAATTAGGGGGTACTTCCTCCAAAAAGGGCCAAAAAGGGGGCTACCTGAATATCTCCGCTTTATTGGATCCGATAACGATGCATTTTTTTTATTTGAAATGTAGTTACTTTAAGTTGGTCTCATAAAAAATTGGTGAAGATCTGATGAGGATCTTCGGCGTGATGAGCAGACTAGCTCCTCTTAATGCATTAAATTGCTCACTTTTAGGTTTCTACCAGTGGAATAAGCCCTTTACCTACTAGGTAGGGATTGATGGAGCACCTGCGTTATTAATGTTAGTTTTACAATAAAGTCACTAGAAGGCGCTAGTACACGGCTAGATTGATGCAAAAAAGTTTGTGCTCGCGAGTACTACTGTTCGCAGAACCAATAGTAATAAAATGTATAGCTAATTGGCCACTGATGCTGTCATTTGGGAAATCAACAGCTGGACATATAGAAAAGTTACTTTAGCATTGACTAGATTAAGAAGGAGTCCAGATCTTTTTGAAATATTCAAAGCAAAAGAGTGCAGAAGAGAATTGTATTATTTTAGGACACAACTTGAAACGAGTCACCATTTACATTATCAAAGTATGTAAATAAAATTCAATGAATAACGTTATTATGTAAAACAATTCATGATTCAACTTCAACACTCACGTTCATGCGCAAATAATCATGTTATATTTTTACGTTCCTATGTGTAACATGAGAGTCAAGGTTTTTACTTACTTATCGGAATAACGTCAAACGCTTAACAACTTAACAATGCCTTTGTTCTAAAGCTAGCCGAGCAGAGATTATCGACACCATCGCGATTAGACCAAAGGTCGGAAGTTGGCATTTTCAACCAAATGTCACTCCAATGAGGGTCCATGTCAATCGGCTAAGGTTACCAATTTCAGCTTTGGGAATTGCGTCAGAATAAAGTAAGGGCAATACAATGACACTGAAATACTTGCTTTACAAGGTTTTTCGGTTTATGGCTACGAAGATGAACATGATGCATTGTTTGCAAATTATGAATAAAAAACATATTGGCAGGATTGTAAACGCACTCCGAAGTCAAAATCTAAATCTAAAATATAATGAAGACAATAAAAAAAATGGTCTAAGGGACTTAAGGCCGAGTGTTAGTGAATTAGTAACAGGATCTCTTTTCAATCAATGTTATAAGCATAAAGTAATGTTACCTTTGATTTTATTTTCTATCGAGTGAATTCATACTAATCATGTTTCTGTGTTTACAAAGTACGAGATAATAATATGTAAAATTTTGATGTGATACCAATTTCATAGTTCTGGGTTAATTAGAAAACAAGATACAGACGTTCAAAAATTATCTAAAATTGCTAAAAGGGCCTTAAGATAAGCTAATGAACAAGAATATGACGTTTTTTAAAGTCGTGTCTGTCTGTTTGTTCGCGCATCAAACAAAAACTACTGGACCGATTGTGATGCGATTTTCACTGTTGGATAGTTTATGTTTAGACTTAAAAAAAACTAGCTACTTGGTATCTCAATCCGATGAGTAGAAGCCGAGCAATCGATAAAAACTATTTGACGGCTGAAGGAATTATACGTATTGGTATTATAGGTCCTGGAGTAACACTTAGGGTAATCTTAACCCAGAGAAATTACCATGTGGGCACAGCTAGTAACACATAAGTTACTTATAAGCTAGAGAACTGTAAACACGGGCAGAGCCGCGAGCACAGCTAGTTATGAATGAAAATATGAGGAGATTAGGTCGCAATCACAGTCTGATCTCTGTAGCACGCTGATTAGAACGAAACTCCTTCAGACCCACTCTTTCAGTACCCCTGGTGGTACGGTGGGTCTTTTAAAGTTAAACGATACCACTGACTAATAGTGATGTTTATATTAGTACCTAACCTATAGATTTTAGATAGTAACCCTGTGTTAAGTTTTTCGTTGTAGAACGATGATCATGCGTCGATCATGAGTTCGTTTGAACCCAGACGTGAGCTTATTGCTTATTGACAAGCATCATCAAACTGGCTTATGTTAAATTCCCCACAGATACGACATGGACCGCTACGGCATGGTGTTCCGCGGCACCCCTCGCCAGACTGACGTGATCATCATCGCCGGCACGGTCACCAACAAGATGGCTCCTGTGCTGAGGAAGACGTACGACCTGATGCCGGACCCCAAGTGGGTGGTGTCCATGGGAAGCTGCGCTAATGGCGGGGGATACTACCATTACACGTACTCTACGGTGCGGGGTGCGGATCGGATTGTTCCGGTAAAGGAGTGTTTCTAACTAGTGACTCGCCAGGGGCGGCGTAGCTAAGGGTTTCGCTTTATTTGTACACGATTCTAGCCGTGGTTTGATTGACTAATTTGAACAAAAAACGGTTATTGTGACTAAACTATCATAGTTAGACATAAATTTTTATATACGGCACCTAGGTACGCTTTGTTTCATGTTTTATCCTGCCATGAAATTGCGTTGTTATTGTGAAAGGACATTGATGACATGAGGTACCTATTCCATATAACCTACCTATCTATTTCATAGCAGTGGACGAATACGGGCTGACGATGATGACTAATCATCGTCATCTGTTGGTTCTGTTCATTGCCTAATCAAACAAAATGTTTACACATCTGCCAGGCGTCCCGCGACGGCTCATTTTTTTTTTTAAATTTTAGTTTCCTTTTTTGTAGCTAGTTCCTTAATGTTTACAATTATTCTATTTGTCAGTGTTGAATAATATTTATTTAAATATTTTTTTATACACAGAAAATTGAAGCTGTTCCTAAATCTTGTATTCCACTTTCAGGTGGACATCTACGTGCCCGGATGCCCCCCCACGGCCGAGGCCCTGCTGTATGGCATGCTGCTGCTCCAGAAGAAGGTTAAGCGTATGCGACCCGTCCAGTCCTGGTACCGCCATTGACTTCTGATAGTTCTGTTCAAATAATATTGACTTAAAATGTTGCGTTAAAAAGATCGTTTTATTTCAAGTAGGGTTTCGCTTTAGAGGTACATTTTTCTGTCCAGAAAAAACTGGGTGGCAGATCCCGTCACAACTTGTATTAATCAAAAATCCGTTCCAGCCGTTGCTTCGCAAGGGACAGGGTTCCGTGGTCAACAAAAGGTCCAAACGAAGTTCTTTTATGTGGCAACATTGCAAATCAGACTGAGGCTTGAAGTTTCGAAATCAATGACCTCGACTAGCTTTACAATTTGAGATCACTCCTCTAAAAGTAAGTATCGAAGACAAATTATCCCTCCCTTCCCTTAAAGCCGGGTGTCAGTGAGTTTTTTGTCCCTCATCCGTGCTCAAGTAGAGCGGGAAATATGATACATCTCGGGAGTAAAATTTAAGGTTTTTATTTATTTGTTGGCAAACTAAAGCTCTGAATTAAAAAATGTATAGGCATTTTCTCAATTATAATAAGATCTTTCTCTTGGTTTTTCTTGATATCATTTAGCGATGGGGTATCTTTCCAATCAATGTTCTAAGCATAGAGTAGTGTTACCTTTGATTTTATTTTCTATCGAGTGAATTTATACTAATCATGTTTCTATGTTTACAAAGTACGAGATGTAAAATTTTGATGTGATACCAATTTCATAGTTCTGGGTTAATTATAAAACAAGATACAGACGTTCAAAAATGATCGAAAATTATTAAAAGTGCTAGAAATTATTAAAAGTGCTAGAACCGAGCCTTAAGGCCAGGCTCAATTAATACATTTCCCCACGCTAGCTCCACCTCTACACACTGCCACCCGCTACCCGCAACAAGCACTGAAGTGCCTACGTAACAAGGTTGAATATCGCGAGCGCTCTTTGAACACACCATTTAGCTCGGAACTAAAGTCTGAATTATTTTATTGGCAGGCTTATAACTTAGTTTAGTAGTATTTAGACAGAATAGTTATTTATTTTGTCTGACAGTGGATAATAATCTATATTTTCTTGCTGCGAGATTTATTTTAGAGATAAAACTTAAGCTGTTTAGTAGAAAAATGATAATATTATTATAATATACTTGAATTATTTTTTTATGAATATTTTTTCATGCGCACGTGCAATATGCGCGCAATGAGGCATGTTGGCGATATATCGCCACCCGATCACCGACCAGATAAGAAAATGTATCGAATGAAATTCTGTTAATCACGTTATTTTCTTGATCACGGAGAGATAAAGATCTCAAAAACATTTAAGTTAAGTTTCACATTTATCAGGTTTGTTGCAGACCCAGCTTATTTATGGAAAAAAACCCTTAAATATTGGAGCCTGTTCTTAACACGTACTACGGACAGAGATAAACTCCTTCCAGTGTTGAATTAAAGATCTCCTTTGTTCTACACGCTATTGCCTTTGTAATATCAATTGGAAGCAGTAGCGTCGAGCACGTAGACAGAAGCGCGAGGGAATTCTAAAGGCACATGTTTACGAACGCAAACAGCAAAAGCGAAAAGTTTTCTCCGTTCAAATGTTAGAGCGAATCGCAACCCACTCCCGCTGATCGCCCGCTTACATCTGAAAATACTTTGATTTTTACACGACTGCACAAAAAATGGAGTGTAATAACACACATAAGTAAATGAACCCTAAAGGTGCATGTAGTATTTATGTGTTGATGTATGGAGTTTCGTTAGAATCGTTACATCATCCCGAGTAACAAAGGTTTTTTTTAATATATTTAATATGTCGGCAGTATACTCTACTCTAAAATGCAAAAAAATAAGTTTTTCTTCAAATTTTACAACATGTAATGAGCATATTTCAACAATATACAATGTATTGCCGTAACTCAAAACTTGACACTAAAAAGTAGAATATAAAATCAAATAATTTAAAAAAAAACACGGCTGCCAAAGAGTTAAATAAAATTGATATTGCTGTCAGGGACCTCTTATCCGGGTCCGGGAATGAACCTTCCTAAAAATGTATGCGCGAGACGTCCGTTCCGTGCAAAGGTCGCTGTAGAATGAGCATTCGCCCGTTCGTACACACCGCGTGCGCTCGCTCGCTATATTCCCTTTGATGTACCGACACGCGGCGGAGCACGGCCAAATGCGAACGCAGTCCTACGCTGGCTCTCGCTCGCTTTCGTTAAGTCGTCCACATTGATTTGTTCGCTTTCGCTCGGTAGCCTTCGCTCGCTCTCGTTCTCTTGGTCTGGATCCGGCATTTGATTAAAACGATTCCACAGAACGGTACCCCGACTGCAATGACAATTTTATTTATAGTTTTTGACTTTTTAGCAGGGCAGGGCAGAGCAGTAGAGTATTTTTTTTAAATTGTTATTTATGTTTATTAAAATAATTTAGCATTAGTTGATTCAATACCGCACCAGCGACACGAGATAGTAAGATGAGACATTCAATTTCCTTTGTTCTCTGTAGGTACAGTTTAGACTAAGCAGTTTAATTTGAAGGTGTGAACACGCCTACTGTTAGCATTTGCGGCTCGAGTCATGGTTCTCTTTATAAAGCGCTAGCATTCAACCGCGACTTCGTCCGCGCGGACTACAGTTTATCGCGAAACAAGACATAAGTTCTACGGTCGGGTAACAAATAGCCTGTGACGGCTATGACACTCTTGCGATGAAGACGAATCTATTCATACCTCGCATGTCAAAATCGGGCCCAGTTTTTAGTTTGTACACAGAACCCTTACTTTGCCTTACTCTGGTAAAAAAAATATATCAATAAATATAGGGGAATTAAAACAAGCTACTCAACACTAAAAATACCGTTTAAAAAAAAAGGTGTCCGTCTGGTTACGCATCACGTAAAAACGACTAGCCTGATTGCAATGCGGTTTACACAGTTAGGGTTTGACTTAAAAACTTGTATACTTGGTATCTCAATCCGGGGAGTAGAATTCGAGCAATCGATAAAAAATACATTTTACTTCTGATCGAAGTTTGATGATGTTGGTACGGTTGGTTCTGGAATAACACATATTAGGAACCTCATATCCCAGAAAAATGAGCACGCGAGCAAAGCCGCGCGCACCGCTAGTATATGTAATACATTTATTGGATGCACATATGCTTGGTTAAACATTGGATACGTAACATAATTTTATATTTAATAATAGTCGACCAAACTAATTTTACTTAGATGATATCGTATTCAAACATTCATTTAAAAGAGGTATTTTGCTCCAAACACAACGTTCAAAATAGACAAGAGATAGACAATAGATTTTTCAAGGACTTCAAAATAGTCCGAACTGGTCGGAGTATTTCCGATCTTATATTTCGTGAGGTTTTTTTAGACGTTTTATTTTTATACTAGCTGTACCCACGACATCACACGCGTGGCAATTTCTTTAGATTAAAAGAACTCTATTACTATTCCAAGACCTAAAATACCAATACATCAACATTTAAACAAAATTCCTTCAGCAGTAAAATTATTTTTATCGATTGCTCTGCTTCTACTCATCGAAATGAGATAATAAGTACACCAGTTTTTAAGACAAACCCAACAGTGAAAACCGTATCGCAATCGGTCCAGTAGTTTTTACGTGATGCGTAAACAGACTAACAGAGAGACACGAATTTTAAAAATGTGTTATTCTTTTTCAGTAGTTTATTTTTAGTACAAAAGTTTTTTTTTTAAATATCCTGCTTTTACAGATTGTTTGGTACTTACTGCTTTATTATATGTATAGATGCCCTTCACTTTTGGGTAGAATAATAAAAACATTGTAATAAAACAAGTCCGGTAGACCAAGGTATTTGACATTTGGAGGAATATTCCTTGAGTATCCTAGAGGTGAACTACGGAATTAACTATAATTTAATTTACCGGTATGAAAAGTCCAATGTCCTACCTCGTAGTATGAACTCAAATCATGACAAATTTCATTTGAACTCATTCAGTAGTTTCGGCGGTAATGCGCGTCCAAGATGCAGATAGACAGACAAAAGACAAAAATGAAGAAAACAACAGTTTTGGCTTCAGTGAGAAAAATAGAAAAACCTCCAAAAAAATGTTTACTGAATATCTTTAATGTACAGAATTTGGACCCATATCCCGCACTCTTTATTTTTTCGGTATAAAAAGTATCCTCAATTTTCACTCATCATATAAACCATATAATCTATAAATCATATAAACGTGCCAAGTTGCATCAAAATCAGTGCAGTAGTTTCAGCGTCATACGTGTTCTTTTAAATAACTTTCAATCCCTATCTTGCGGGGACCCTTTAATTTATCGCGATGAAAAGTATCCAATGTCCTACCTCGTAGTATGAACTCAAATCATGCCAAGTTTCATTTGAATTCATTCAGTAGTTTCGGCGTGATGCCAAGCCAAGTTACAGACAGACAGACAAAAATGAAAAATAACAGTTTTGGCTTCAGTATGTAATACAGAACAGCCTCCAAAAAAAATATACAAAATATCTTTAATGTACAGAATTTGACCTGTTACAGTTTTATTATAAGTATAGATTTTTTAATATGAATTTCACTCAAAATCAAACAACGTTTTCCATTGTCATGTCCACTAAAGTCACACCACGACCGCAAAGCCCTTGAATACCTATGTTACACATAAACATATTCATCAGCTATCGAATATTCCCTACTTCTGCCCACCCGACGGTACCCCACACACACTACTATACTATAGGTAATGTAAGAACACATAGGCTCACAGAAGCGGAATTTAAATTTAAAAATTCCTCGCAACCCTTTCTACAGTTTCTACTTCGTTCAGAATCTCATGAAGTTCGCCGCAAATTTTCGGAGGAGCGACAGAGCGGAAGCTATTCGCTCGGATTTAATCAAGCAAAGTAATTTCAATTCGAAAATTAGGTTGTAATTCAACTTTTCCGTTGGACAAAGTTTGGGCATCCAGTGAAAAAGTTTTCGAGGGTAATTTCGTTAATTACAAGTTACGGGAGCTTTTCTGATTTTATAAGGATTCATACGTTATTCCTAAAAGTTCCTAATGGTTTATATTTGTAAACACATTACGTGAGCAATGGTAGACTATGATAGGTACGCTCTGCAACAATGCCCTTTCTAAGTAATTTACGGTTTTCCATCGCTCCGTGCTTCGGAGGGCACGTTAAGCTGTCGGTCTCGGCTGTTATTGATTAATAGAAGCCATGTCAGAGGCCCTCGGACGGCCTGACAAACGCTGACACCAAATGCCAGCACTACCTCATGCGACAAACAAACAAAACTCAATACGTGCAAATTGCGTTGCGGCCGGCACGTGTCGTGCGTGACGCTACAAGATTTCGAATTTAGATATATAAGCTAAACAAGACACATTTATTATCATGTGTGGCACCGATTGGTTAGCTCTTTTTATTAGATCAGAAGTTCAGAACCCGCCACGACACATTTAAATTCCAACTAGCCATTAGTCGTTGCAAATTATTACAAAATCACTAAAAGGCTCACCTAATTTACAATATTTATTTATTTTTTATATGTTAGGGAATCTCTGAAAGTTTGTTTCGAAAGCTGTGGATTAATGGGGGTATAAAACTGAATGTAGCGTTGCATGTCGGGTCGGCGCGCAGCTCTCGGGAACAATGGGGCCGGCTACAGCCGGCCCCATTGTTTATGTGCGTTTTATTGGACCGAGGCGCGGAGGAACGCGGCGATCAATATTTATAGGGACTTTGTTCCCTCATCTTTGAAAGCCGATAAGAACAGAAGACTTTTTAATTTGTACATATATTTTGGCGTAAAACTTGCATGGTTTTCGCTCCGACTATACGTGCCCCAATGCTGGGACACATCATCTCTTAATCGTTTCGATGTTTCAGCCATTTAGCCCCCAAAACTCAAAATTAATTTACTTTCGTTACAGGTCCGTGAAAGCGAAAATAAATACGTTGGGTCATAGAAATACACGTGTATCAAACTTCAACTAAATCGGTCCTGTAACACCGTACATCCATACCAATATATAAAAGTGAAACGTTGTCTGTTTGTTTGTTTGGGCAGCTTTCACGCGATAACGGCTGGATGAATTTGATGAAATTTGGAATGGAGATAGCTTATACCCTAGAATAAAACATAGGATACTTATTATCCCGGAAAATTGTAATTTTTCACGGAAAACTGGAAAATGTTGATTACTCGCTATAAGGAACGGTTGCCATGGAAACGAAATAACAAGTCTGTCAAAAAACTTCAAGAGCATTGGTGCTATACCTACATTTGAGTTGGTTTTTAATATCCTCAAGAACATAGGATGCTTTTTTCGCGATAAACAGCAGTCCGCGCGGACGAAGTCGCGGGTGGGAAAGCTAGTAATTTTATATTAGCTACAGTGTTACTAGGCACACAAACATATTTTCGTGTGTTTCACAGCCAATGTATATAAATTCCATGAGTTATTACACGCGTGCAAGTGTGAACGAAGCGTGCACTCACGCAAGTACGTTACATTTGAGGTAGGTTATAAGGTTATGACTTAAGACAGAGGTCATTAAAATGTAGCTGTAGGCAAAGGATAAGCGACAACACGTATTAATGGACTTCAAAGTCACAAGCCTTGTTACGAGGCTTTTGTTTTTGGGCTGTATGTATGTGTGTATGTTCCTTTGGCACGTCCAACATCCTAAACGGCTTGCTGGGTTTTGATAAATGAGGTATCATTGGATTCGTCTTAATCACCTCTCACGAGTGACATACAGTCGGAGGCATCATTCATTTAATTTATCCTTTGACGGTATCAGCTAGAACATGGCTAGCTACTCTCATAATAGTACAAGCATTTTAGCAGAAAAATTGGCAAAATATATGGAGTTATTTTATCTATAATTAAAATTATAAAATTTATCAACTCTCCCCCCCCTCTCCGGGGCGAGCGTCACCCCCCTGCGTGTGTTGGTCAGATTCTTTAAAGACGGTAGAAATAGTAAACAAATTTGCGCTATCTGTGGCAAGACGTGTACGCCATGCATACCATGGTTCTCAATAAACAGCTCGCTATCATTCTCGGCGGACCTTCCATCAGGTGCAGAGCTGGAGGAGTAAACTTTTACCGCTGGAAGAATGGGGCTGGAAAAAATATGCGAACGGCCTAATAACAGAGCCGCCAGCACCAGACTATATATTAAAGCTAATGTTCCTGCGAAAAAGGCTGCGGTAGACGATGTGGGCGCGTGAGAGCCAATTTACGATGTACCACTATGTGCAAAAATGGTACAGGCCAGAGTTGTGGAAACACGGTCGAAATACCTAGACATCGACGAACATTAATGTTGATTTTAATGTGGGTACAAAATTATTTAATTTAAGTGTTTCTATACATAGCTGAGCGTAAATAAATAAACATAATGTGTGAAACAAGATAAGTTAGCTGGTTTTATTTGTAATCTCTCTCAGGAAATATTAATCGTAAGGTGTGAAATTGTTAGGAAAACTAAACTCCTAGCAACAAAATTTGTCAAATGTTAAAAATTGATCATATTCAGCGGCTGACTGTGCGGAAACTATAAGCGATATCGCTTTTGTATGTACCAGAGGTAGATAGTAAATTTATCAAGGATCATTTTGTTCCTACACATTTTTCATGTATCGTGTACGGTTTTCTGTTAAAGTGGAAAAACTCGCGATTCGGGACACTTTCAGGGCCGCGGGGGGACGGGGGGCGGGGGGACGGGGGGGGACGCTGATATATTTTAACTTCGCTTTATATCGAACATATTCCGATAGATAAAACAACTCCATATATTTTGCCAAATTTTCCATACATTCCAATCTAGAATGCCTGTACTATAATGTCTCCAACTGTATCTTATATTTCAAAATCAAGAACCAAAAGCTTGTTAGCCTTTTTTTTTTAATGATTACTTCCTAGACCAGATGCATATAGCGCAGCTCGGGTTCCCGGACCTACATTTCTCAAACGCAAATCGAGAGACGGGGGAAATTTAGGTTGGATCTGTGCCAACAGCCTAATAGGAAACTAATCGTTTTAGGTCGCTTATTGCGCTGAAGCATCCAGATATGGGTGGCATATTACATACGTATTACTATTATTTATGATGTGTCTCAAGTCTGTGACATATAATGATATAGTATACGATGCAGCAGAGTAAATGCTTTACTAATATTTACTCTGAGATAGGATGAATGAGTTTGTGTTAGGAGGAAAATTACCATTATTCATAGATATCGTTAGAGGGGGTCAGATACGGCTCGCTTTAAATCACGTATATAAAAACTGGACTAGATACAACAGGCAAACACACTCACACAGCTACATTTCCACCGTAGAGCTTCATGTGCATCAACAATAAAGATAGAGAGACATCAACATCAGTCCGTGTCAGTCCACAGCTGGACATAGGCCTCTCCCAAAACACGACACTGAGCCCGATCTTCGGCTCCTCTCTTCCAACAGCTGCCAGCCACTTTGCGTATATCGTCGCTCCACCTAGCTGGAGGGCGCCCTAAACTATGTTTACCGAGCCGCACGGTTATCAGTCCTTCGACAGATATGACCAGCCCACTGCCACTTCAGCTTACTAATCCTAAGGTCCATGTCGACAACTTTGGTTCTCTGCCGGATCACCTCATTCCGGTTACGATCTTCCAGAGAAACTCCGAGCATAGCCCATTCCAAATCGGTCCATTCGTTTGGGAGCTACGATGCCACAGACAGACGCACACTCGGATACATACACATCCTATACTTATAACAACCCTCTCTTTCGTCGGGGGTTAATAATTGTCGATACATTGGAATTCTCAGTACGAAAAGATTTATTAGACAGTACTAATAGATGATCATATGTTTTTCGTAGCGTGTAAATTATAAGGCATGATTTTATATATATTTGTACAGCGTACAGGGCATTTGTCTCTGACCTCACGGAGCTCCAATCTTTAATAACTTTGCTACGGAAAGCTTTTACAAAATTGCTCATCTGAAAATGCCCCATTAAAAGTATGTACGCGTCCGGTAAGGCGTAGGTAGACATTATCGTAGAGAAATGGAGCTTGAAATAGAAAAAACACTAAGATACGTCTCTGTAATCCTATCGGGTCGGGTTTCGTGGGACGGGAGTCGCGATAGCGGAGACGTAAACCTTTATTGTATACTTGGTAGAGTAGTGTGGCGGAATTGAGATTTTGTTTATTTGAGTGCTTGGTCCACTTAGGGCTTAGACATAGACATATCTTTATTGTGACAAAATCGTATATTGTCCTCCAAACACATACATACATACATATAAATAAATAAATTTGAAGTGTCTGTTTTTATGTCAATATGTATAAATTCAAAAAAAATCTAGACCAGCTAGATGGTATTCAAACGTATTAGAGACTAACTGTGCCCGCGGCTTTGCCCGCGTGGTTAAAATGTTTTTTTTTTTGCGCGGAACTTTAAATATTTTTCGAAAATAAAAGTAGCCTATGTTACTTCTTGTACCAATAGCTATCTTCCAGTAAAAGTCCCCTCAAAATCGGTCCAGCCGTTTCGGAGATTAGCTGGAACAAACAGACAGAAAAAACTTATAAAAAAATAATTTTATAAGTACCGTATATACTTTCGTATGCATTTAGTAAAAAGCTGTTATTTTGACATTACAAACAGACACTTCAATTTTATTTCTTTGTCTAGATTAAAAATTAAAGTAAATAGTCTCAGCAATGGTCGGTCTCAGAAATTGTCGGTTCATAAACAAACAAGCAGTCACTTTCTTGTATGTCGTTCCGGGTGGAATCTTGCAATTCAAATTTCGAGCACTTCACGATTATCTATCCAGCTAAAACTTTCAGGGTAGCTCGAATTGTGAGCTACCCTGAAGTTTCAGCCGGATGACAATGCAATACAAATAAAACGAGTATTTAGATTAAATAGTTTTTTAATAGGCATGTTATCAAGACGTGACCCATGATGCGCCACATTGCTGTCATGATTATCGCGCGTTTTTTTTTGTTTGTTTGCATGTTTATGTGTTTGCATTTATTTTTGTAACTTTTTTGTAAAAATACTGAACCGACTGCAAAAATTCTTTCACCTATAGAAAGCTACATTATCAGCGAGTAACATGGGCAGTATTTTATTACACAAAAAGCAAACGATATACCTACGAAAATTGCAATAATAAATAAATAATTAAATAAATAAATAAATAAATAAATACGAGAGTAATAATGCAATATGGTCAAAAAACACCACGATCATTGCTGCCAAAGGTTTTGAATTAGGCGTACTGTTTGATTTATAGTTTACGACTGTGCCCCCAGGTGCGAGCAATGCCGTGCGAACATATGGTTGCCGTAGGTCGTGTTTTGCTTGAATAATTTTGTTCGCAATAATTATGATGATAACTTAGCTGTTATGTTACATATATTTTAATTAAATAATCCAAAGCCTGATAACCTGATAACGTGATCCAGTTCGTAACGTGAGGCAAGCCGCAAAGATCCGCCTAGAAAGAAGTGGCGGAATGGTCTAACCCAGGAGAGCAAGACAAACTACCAGAAAAACCCAGCCAACGTTAAATTTTCGGCAAAGTGCAAGTCGGACTCACTCGCCGAGGGTACCGTACAAACTTAATTTTGCCGTTGGAAAACTGTTATTCCCACACATCGACATATGTCGCGGTCAGATTACACGGCCGTATCTTTTGATTGAAGTTTTTTTTTCATATCTCCAAGGGATTGCAGACCTGAGTATTGCACTTTCTTGAAAGACAGACAGACAGAAATACAACGAAGTGCTCCATAAAGGTTCCTTTGTTCCTTTTGAGGTATGGAACCTTTAAAATTGAGAAGACCTTTGCTCGACATGCCAATGTGACAGCTTGGGAAGCGACGAAAAGGTAGTGTAGAAAGGCCGTGAGCGGCAGTTTAATAACCAAATATATATCCAAACAGATTCCGAAATTACCCGAAAAAGAAAACACAAGCTAAAATTACTGCTATCATATGCAAATACAGTATATTTATTATCAATCGATACCATAAAACGTACCTATTTATCTCACGTGATAGCCCTGCCCTATTTGATTCGCGGTTAACGCACTCAGCTCTACTTGCATAACTCTCGATCTCGTTTTTCGATAGATCGTTCGACGTATCGATTATCGCACAATACGCGCCACGCGGCTTTCGGTCGGTCAGCGGATAATTCGCGTAACGTAATTACGATCGTTTGTTCTCGTTTCGCACGTCATTGTCTTTTTAATTGATTCTGTTATATAACACGTGTTTTCCCTGTTAGGATGTGTTTACACGTTGCTAAGCGCAATCTCAGTATGATGATTACTGGCAACATTTAGCGGTGTGAGCATATGGAAAGCGGTTAGCTAGTTGCATTACGTGCCATTGGGGATATAGCTAAATGCGGAACCTATCCCATTTTTTAAAAGCTTTTATTTAACTTCACTTGTATGTATTTCTGTCCTGGAATCTTGCAATTCAAATTGCGAGCACTTCCCGATTAGCTATCCGCCTGAAACTTTCAGGGTAGCTCACAACTCGACAAAGTTTTTTTTTTTTAAATTTTCTTTATTATCATTAAGACAACTGAAATTGTTTTGATTTGTTATTTTTTTAAGGCACTGTAGGTTCTTACATTTTTGTCTCGCTCCTCTGAGTGCAAGTTGATTGGGAGAGGTGATACAGACAGACAAGAAGCAGAATTTACAGATATTGAATGATTTTGAACGACATGTGATGCAACGCCAGCCAAACGTACTGAATGGGGGAGATTCCTACTATTATGGGGAAAGCCCATGTTCAGCGATGGTCGTTTTCGGGCTGCTGATGTGAAGTGATGTGAACGACTTAGGTTTTTTTGTTATCGAAAAAGCCGGCCAAGTTCTTTCGGTTTTCTTTTCGGTTTTCTGATTTTTCCCTTTACTTGTGCTAAAATACATTGCTTTTTGCCAAATTTCATGATTCTAGATCAACGGGAAGTAACCTAAAGGTTTTAATTCCCTTGCGAGTGTCAAAATATACGACATAAACGGCCGAATCCTTTGATTGCGTTGACTTTAGATGTTAGTTTTTTTTCACAGCTCTAAGGGATTGCAGACTTGAGGATTTCATATTAATTTAAACTTGATACCTCCACGTGTTCCTGAGAAAATTAGGCTTGACAGACAGACAGACAGACAGACAGACAACGAAGTGATCCTTTAAGGGTTCCTTTTTTCATTTTGAGGTACGGAACCGTAAAAACATAGATAAGTTAACAAGTTCCGCTCAAAGAGCCAAATGAGCATAGTTATTAACTGCTTTCCAAGAAGTATTACTCTTTCATTCGTAAAATAGTTTTGACCCCTCACCGCTCGTTATCTTTATAGTTCCAGTTTGGATCTGCCGGATAAGTTCAAGTTACTTTAGAGTTAGAGCATTCTACTGAATGAATATTTATGAAATCTACTATTCCGCAGCGCCGTCTAAAAGCTGCTTTAATCAAGTTAATCAACAAGAGGAAGTGAGTGAGCGACGGGGCGGAATGCGGTGATGCCGGGGCTCGCTCGTTCAGGTACTTGTACTATTATTTATTCTGTGGTTCAGGGGCCTGATGAGAGTAATCAAATGGTGGAATGGCAGGAAGTCACTGTCTCCTATTTGATAAGTTGATTAATTTTTGAGTGATGAGTGCTGAGGAGAGGGGGAAATAATTTGCGGAAACAAGGAATTGTTTCTACTGTTTTTAAAAGCTTTTATTTAACTTGCAATCTTTGTATGTATGTATTTGTTTGCTAAATAAACAAATGTTAGATCAAATCTTGTACGCTGAATTAGAACCACTTTCTCTTATCCTACGGAGTTGATTCAGTTCCGATGACAATGTATTTTTATGGTAAGCTTGACCTGAATTTACATCCAGGATTAGCTCCAGATAAAGGAACTCTTCAACGGTTAACAGCACAGACACGAAATATTGTATACGCATTTAATTGTGATAGCCGTTCTAAGGTTCATGACTTGGCTACTGCATAAAAGCTTTTTTGTGAACGTTTTTCATTAATTAATTTTATGTTATTTCAATCTGCATTTACAAATAAAAAAAATGCTTCTCACGCTGTATTTTTATGGTATCATTTTGATACTTATATGAAACAGGATCGAAAGACACCAGAAAAATAAAACACGATCATTTACTCGCAAAATTCTCTATGCACTACGTCGTAATATATCCACTATACATACTGGATTGAATTCCAGTAAGTCCTTAGTTTTATCGTCCGTATATGACGGAGTTAACCCGTTAGGAACGCTCTCTGGGGTCTAATCAGACTGACTTATAACACTGAAATTGAGTTTTTAAATCGATTCCAATCTGCATTTGCACCATCTAACAGAAAACATTTTTATTCTATTGTAGACCGGCATTTGCCATATATGTTGCCATATATGTTGTCAATGATAACGTGGCATCAAGACATACTAGACTGAGTTTAAATTTGGCTAGAGCTTGTAGAATTAACAAAACGCTACTTAAATAAAAAACAATAAACCTATAAAAACAACAATTCGACAAGTAAAAGTAGGAATAATAAAGTTCAATTGATGAACACGGAGACAGGTGGTGACATCTAGCGGAAATTTTACTTATCTTTACATCGATTAGCTGGCAAAGCAAAAGGGCGCGTTCCGTTGTTCGGCACGGCCCCGCGATGTCAGCAAATAGAAATAAATTAAACAAAGCAATTAAATGCAACAAATGCTAAATTTAGGAACGTAGATTTTTTCCAAAGCAAACCCATACAATATCATAATTTAATAGACACGATATATAGTTTTACGAGGATAGGACGGTGGCGGAGCAAAGAAACCGCGTTCCGTACCTTTCGTCTGAAACGGAACGTTTTTATAGAATACAGTTTATAACAATTCTTGACGTTTGGCAGTTGTTTAGCTGTCAAAAGTAGTTGAAAAAAACGATAAATAAACAAAGGTGATTTCTAGGGTGAGAAATTTAAAAATAAAAATAAAACCCGATTATTTGTCCAAAGCCAATGTGTAAACGCCGATAGGCTTCCTGGTGAAACGAAATGTATCCCCGATAGATTTCGTAAAGAAAAAAACTAGATCCGGCGAGACAGAAAGACACCGGCAATGGAGACGTGTCCTTTCTTTTTGGTGCCGAAGATCCTAACAGGACTGACAGGATTTTTCCCTGCGTATCACAAAACCCGTAAAAAAAGGTGAGAGCATTTGTCGGTGTTATTTTCGTAGTAATGATTGCGATTGTGAGATCACTTTTATCCATTTTTCGAGATGCCATTTTAGCGAACCGAAAGCGGTGGCGTTTGCGGAGTCTCGAATTCTAAAAAACGTTGTGTCTATCCATTCACAGCGGGTTTTCCCCCCCGGACTAAAGACACCCCACGAAGGAGGCTTCCCCGGATTTGAGTAAAAAAAGGCACCGTGTTGCAATACGTCACGCCACGCCGATATTATACCCAACGATTCCTGCCACATACTTGGGATGCGGTATCGTATTTAATCCATATATTTCGTTAACCGGAGTGTTGAACTTTGGTTCCCCACCGACCTGCTGGACACCTGCAACGCTTGAGGGGTCTAGCCTGGCTACCTCTCACGCGAATTGGACATTGCTGGAACGTCGAATGGAGAATTACCTTCACCAACATAACGGCTAAACCCTATAGAAAAAGGTAAATAAGTAGACTGTACTGCCGGCCGGCAAATTCATCAATGTTCTGTTAGAGTAAATACTTAATTTTGTCAATTCAATCGACCCTAATTATAGCAGGGTAATCTTAGATCTTGGTATTTCTTGGCTGTTGAGTTGGATCTGCAGGTTAGGATTCTTTGGATCTTAAGTAAATAAGCAAGACTAAACCAAGCATAATAAATATTGTATTGGAGAATTTAAATTGCATGTTTTGTCTTCAACTTTACATGCTAGCTTGAGTGACCGTCCGACGTACCTACGGCACGGTTCCTTAGATTTTAAGTAAGTAAGCAGGATTAAAACCAAGGATAATAAATGTTGTATTGGTGAATTTAAATTGCATGTTTTGTCCTAAACTTTACATGCTAGCTTGAGTGACCGTTTAACGTACCGACGGCACGGTTCCTTAGATTTTAAGTACATGAGCAAGATTAAACCAAGGTAATAAAGATTATATTGGTGAATTTGAGTTGTATATTTTATCTTCCACTATAGTACCCACTAGCTAGTACATTACCGAACGGTCTTGATCCAATAGTTCTTGAAGCTCGTTCCGGTCTAAGTTTATCCAGGTAATTTTATTAATTTCAAAATAGTAACGAGTATTTTTAGTTTTGAGTGATTATGAAGAAAGGTATAGCGTCCTCGCGTACAGAGTTTACCGAATGGGGCAAGAATCCCGACTCACCCCACTTTTGGTCCGACTTGCCCCAATTTATTTTTTATTACCTTTACTTTCAGAAATCACCGTTACACCATTTTATAGTCTTACAACACCCTAATTATAGCGTTACAATACATTTATTTATCCTTACAATATGGCGCCCGAACAAATTTGTACTAACTAGTGGTTTTTATAGAGAAAAAATTATATATGTGGAAATGAACAAATAAATTTGTGATACAACATAATAATTACACTTGTTGAATATAAAAACTATAGTGTACTTTAGCATTATTTAAGCGAAATAAAATTGTAAAAAAGGACAATTTTGGTAATATCAGTTTGGAACTGATCCAGCATTAAAGTTTATATAAATTTAAAAATTTCACATATCGTCAATGTCGGATCCTATTGAACCTCGTTCAGATGAAGAATTATGTTACGCTTCACCACGACGTTTTAGTAATGTCACAGATCCAGAGGCCGGTATTTCACAGGAAATTTACACTCCTGTCAACGCGGTCAACACTCAGCGACGAGTTAACCTAAACATTTCTACAAATAATCTTGTCCCTACAAATGTTGGTTAGCAAACTTCCCCATCAATGCAGACTATTGCTCACACTAGCGCCGCATCGCCGTTTACACATGGACAATACGCGGATAAAATAAATTTTGAGCAGGAAACAACAAATAGAAATAAAACAGAATATAGGAAGTTTACATTGATAGTTTTTTACAAATTTAGCTGATTCAAAATGACGATTCAGGCATATACAGCATATATTTAAATTATTTATTTACATATTTAAAAATTAATATCGACGTTTTTTTGGAATACAAACTGAAGGGAGTAATTCATCATTTTACAAAACTAATGGTTTTGGTTTTCAATAACCTCTTTTTTTTCTTCTCTTCATAGTAAATTTTGTTCGAAAGTCCAGTTAATATAGCCACTGGATACGCTCTTTAATTTCTTGCTACAGAACGGAATGTTATTACTGGAGGCACATACCTTTCAATTATGAGGAATGTACCATTGCCAGGAAGTAACATCACGATTGGAGATAGGATTATGGAAGCTTCGGTGTTGACTGTACTATTTGCTACTGTTTATTGGAAATTTTTTGATTGGAGGCGGTTTTCTTTGATTTTCTTTATAGTTTCTAGGAAGGATAGTTTCATCGAGTGCAGTTTATTTTCGGAATAGTAGTTAATTTGAAAGGGATGTATGAATTTAAGTATGAAAGAGGCGAACGATGAGGTAAGATAGGGAGATTATATAACTGTATTAGACAAACTAGTCCACCCAATGACAAGTATACGGAGTCAGGAAATCACCAGTACTTTCAGAAACCTTTATTTGGAAAAAGTTTTTTTTTACGCTGAACAACCTCTTGTGGGTGTTTTTTATGGTACGGTTGTTTAAGCTAACTTAGTCGTGCAACCTTTTTTTGATTGGATTTGGTAGTACGGTTGTCACGGTTAACTATTGGTTAACGTAGTATTCTAGTCAACCAACCTCCTTGCACGGTTGTTTTGATATATTTTTTGCCGTTACCTGCTATGTTTCGGTTAACTGCGTTAACCTCTTTTTCCGAAAAAGGGGGTATTGTAGCGTTAACAAAACGCTACTTAAATAAAAAACAATAAACCTAAAAAAACAACAATTCGACAAGTAAAAGTAGGAATAATAAAGTTCAATTGATGAACACGGAGACAGGTGGTGACATCTAGCGGAAATTTTACTTATCTTTGCATCGATTAGCTGGCAAAGCAAAAGGGCGCGTTCCGTTGTTCGGTACGGCCCCGCGATGTCAGCAAATAGAAATAAATTAAACAAAGCAATTAAATGCAACAAATGCTAAATTTAGGAACGTAGATTTTTTCCAAAGCAAACCCATACAATATCATAATTTAATAGACACGATATATAGTTTTACGAGGATAGGACGGTGGCGGAGCAAAGAAACCGCGTTCCGTACCTTTCGTCTGAAACGGAACGTTTTTATAGAATACAGTTTATAACAATTCTTGACGTTTGGCAGTTGTTTAGCTGTCAAAAGTAGTTGAAAAAAACGATAAATAAACAAAGGTGATTTCTAGGGTGAGAAATTTAAAAATAAAAATAAAACCCGATTATTTGTCCAAAGCCAATGTGTAAACGCCGATAGGCTTCCTGGTGAAACGAAATGTATCCCCGATAGATTTCGTAAAGAAAAAAACTAGATCCGGCGAGACAGAAAGACACCGGCAATGGAGACGTGTCCTTTCTTTTTGGTGCCGAAGATCCTAACAGGACTGACAGGATTTTTCCCTGCGTATCACAAAACCCGTAAAAAAAGGTGAGAGCATTTGTCGGTGTTATTTTCGTAGTAATGATTGCGATTGTGAGATCACTTTTATTCATTTTTCGAGACGCCATTTTAGCGAACCGAAAGCGGTGGCGTTTGCGGAGTCTCGAATTCTAAAAAACGTTGTGTAATTCACAGCGGGTTTTCCCCCCCGGACTAAAGACACCCCACGAAGGAGGCTTCCCCGGATTTGAGTAAAAAAAGGCGCCGTGTTGCAATACGTCACGCCACGCCGACATTATACCCAACGATTCCTGCCACATACTTGGGATGCGGTATCGTATTTAATCCATATATTTCGTTAACCGGAGTGTTGAACTTTGGTTCCCCACCGACCTGCTGGACACCTGCAACGCCTGAGGGGTCTAGCCTGGCTACCTCTCACGCGAATTAATTACATTCACCAATATAACGGCTAAACCCTATAGAAAAAGGTAAATAAGTAGACTGTACTGCCGGCCGGCAAATTCATCAATGTTCTGTTAGAGTAAATACTTAATTTTGTCAATTCTATATCGACCCTAATTATAGCAGGGTAATCTTAGATCTTGGTATTTCTTGGCTGTTGAGTTGGATCTGCAGGCTAGGATTCTTTGGATCTTAAGTAAATAAGCAAGACTAAACCAAGCATACAGAGTTTACCGAATGGGGCAAGAATCCCGACTCACCCCACTTTTGGTCCGACTTGCCCCAATTTATTTTTTATTACCTTTAATTTCAGAAATCACCGTTACACCGTTTTATAGTGTTACAACACCCTAATTATCGTTACAAGCTTAGCTTTGTACTTAAAAAGCTTAAGTTTGGTTTAATTAATTTATCCTCAAGTTTTCTCAAGCTACCCAATAGAAACAGAACTAAGTAGATTTCAAAATCCACTTGGTTCTGAAGAATCGAGATGATGACGAAAGATTTTGTTGGATGTGATCTTAACATGGATGTTGTTGCAAATGCCATGTCTCTGTCAAGTACACTAAATCTAAGCAGTAATGAAATCAGGAGAATGGGAATTCTTTAGCTAGTACTTGATACCAACCAGGATCTTAGCAAATCTAAGAACAAAAAAAATAAGGGGAAGGGTAAGGACTTTGGGAAGAGAAACGTATGATATGGAATTATCTTCATGTTCTTAATTCTTAAGATCCGAAGCTTTATGACAACCTGTGAAAGCGGCTGGCAGAAACTGGATGCGGAGAGCTGAAGACCAAGCTAAGTGGCGTGCGTTAGGAGAGGCTTACGTCCAGCAGTGGTCAAGTATAGGCTGATGATGATTATGGTGAAAAAGCTGAAATTTCTTAGTTAGGATCCTCATATAAAGTCAAGTTGTACGCGATTCATTCACTCATCGAAATTAAGTTTTTCGTTTGATTGATAAGCAACATATTGACGCATTCGTTATAATTTATGAATAAATTCTAATTAATTACTGCGCCCGCCGACTACCGGTAGAGGTTTACCAGACGCTTTACAGACGGAGTGACGCCACGTGTATTCGGTGACTCATCATGACAGGTCAGATAAGTGCGTGTGACCAAGTCACCAGCTACACCTTATTCTCTGGGCTTTTATAAGGCGGCTCTACAAGTCAATACTTACGCCGCACACAGGGCCCGATTGCCAATTTACGAGGCCAATAATAAAAGTTTACGAAGACTAGAAACTTAACAAAAATACTTTATTTAGCTTCTCCGATAAACAAACAATAGAATCATAAAACAATAAAGCTCGCTAAAGCAACACCGAAGCCGGTGCGAGCGCGGAATGTGTCCCCTTGTATTATACGGCAAACGCGAGTCAGTTGCGCCCGATATCTTGACGGAGTAACTACGCTTGTTTTGTGCTACAGTGCTTATAAATTGTGAGTTTTTAACATGGAGAGTGCAGCGTCAGGTGTGTACTTATAATTAATATTGCATATTAGTTCATTGTTTCATAAATCGAGCAGTAGTAAAATTTTGCGTGGAAAACAAATTTTATACAAAAATATTTTAGATTCACTTGAGTTTGCAGACTTTCAAAAAAAGTTCCACATAGTTCTGTTATCTTTGATAATTTCTTAGAATCTACAACTCGTGACGATTCGAAAAAAGCGAAAAGCCCGTCCCCGTATCTCCCCCTTTGTTAAATAGAGCTCTTTATTTCCAGGTAGCCACGTCGACCCCGTTTCCCGGCAGAGGAAGTTGTATAGGAATGAACTGTTTATATTGTTAAGAGATGAACGTTTTTTTTCTTTTTCGTCATCCAAGTGTAATGAACGATTATTACAATACATAATGGACACGTTTAGTGTAGTTGATCCGTCTGAGACTTTGAAAAAACAGTTAAAAGTGTTTGTTGCAAAACTTTTAGCTAAATGGCGTGACTGTAAATATATGTTCGATCGCTTTAATGGTAAACACGCTAATTGGCTCAGTGAAGAATTTAAGCTCCCGGAACTTCAGCCAACGTCAGCTACACAACAGCCTACTTCTTCGGAAAAGAAGCGAGGTAGACCAAAAAAACTATTTGAAGACAGTTCTCAACGCAGCAGAAGAAGAAAACTGAAGTCGATAGTATCGCGTTTTACTCCAGAAAAGCTTTGTTCAGCTACTGGAGTGAGTCTGGTGAAATCTGGTAAAAGAAAAACAGCTCAAGTTCTAAAACTTGCGATAAATTCTACTCCGAAAAGGTTGAAGAAAATGGAACAGGCTCACTCATCGTGTTCTGTAAATGTTGTGCAGTACAGTGCTGAAGAAGCATTAGGTCTTATAGTAGACCTTAATTTGTCCAAAAATGAATATGGGATGATGCGTCTAGGTGCCAAGAAAAGAGGTGCTGATATATATCCCTCTTACCATGTGGTCGCAGATACAAAATCACAGTGTTATCCGCTCAATTTGAGAATTACTGAGACTGAAGCTGTGGTGCCGTTACAAGATCTTTTAGACCACACCATTCAGAGACTGGCACACGTACAGTCAGAAGTAATTCTATCAAACATGGACGGCAACAACGACACTCTGGAAGTATATTATAAGTGGGGCTTAGATGGTAGTGGAGGTCACAGTATATACAAACAAAACTTTTCGAACAACTCAATCTACACTGATTCTAACATATTATTATGTACAATTGTGCCCCTGGAGTTGTCGGAATTGAAAGAAAGACGCAAATCTATTTATTGGAAAAACCAGACTCCATCTTCTACCAGATACTGTCGTCCAATTTCATTTAAATTGAAAAAAGAAAATGACCAAAATACTAAAGAGGAGTACAATGAGATTGAGCAGCAAATAAGGCAGTTGCAGCCAACAACCATTATTCTAGGAGACAGAACGATATACTTTAAACATATACCTATTTGCACAATGCTGGATGGTAAAACAGTGAATGTGTTAACAGAAACAAAAAGTACACAAGCGTGTAACGTCTGTAAAGCCACCCCCACACATATGAACGACTTAGAAAATGTCAAAAAAAGAGTATGTAACGAAAACACATATAAATATGGTATATCCATATTACACGCTCATCTCCGATGCTATGAATATTTATTGCATATATCCTATAAATTGGAGTTGCAGCAATGGCAAGCTAGAGGCAAAGAAGCACAAGAAATGGTGAAAGCACGAAAAAATAAAATCTGCAAAGATTTTTATAAAGAAATGGGACTTGTTGTTGACCAACCAAAACAAGGAGGGGGCAACAGTAACGACGGAAACACAGCAAGAAATTTTTTTAAAAACCCTTCTCTGGTTTCTCAAATAACAGGATTGTCAAAAGAATTGATTGAAAGATTCGCAAATATTTTGTGTGTCATTTCCTGCGGACATTACATAGATGAAGAGAAATTTAGGACATATAGTATCGCCACAGCTGAAATGGCGGTCAATCAATATGTTTGGTACAAAATGAGTGCAAGTGTACATAAACTTTTAATCCATGGTGCTGATATTATTAAATCGCTGCCATTGCCAGTAGGTCAATTATCAGAAGATGCGATAGAAGCAAGTCACAAAAATTACAAAAAATTGAGACAATATCACTCACGGAAAACGTCCAGATTAGACACAAATATAGACATTCTCCATTGGATGCTTGTATCTTCGGATCCTGTCGTGAATAGTCACAGGGAAAAACCCAAGAAACGAGGAGAGAAATATAATGACATTGTTATAGGAATGTTGCGGATGCCCACATATCTATGTGGCGAAGAGGTTGAAGACAGCGACCATGAAGACTAATGATGATGTGGACACATAGGATAGAAACTAACTTAAGGACTTTTGTACATATTGTACAAAAGTCCTTAAGTTACTACTACTACTACTACTATAAATAAAGTTCTGTATATATTTTATTTTTATTTTTTGTTGTTACTGTCCTCTCCAAACTGTATTTCTACCTTCTAACAGTAATAAATGTTATAATACTTAATTAACAAGTCAAAAAAATAAAATAAAACTATACATTATTTTTGGCCTCGTAAATTGGCAATCGGGCCCTGTGTGCGCCGCGAGCAGACGTAAACGTGAATGTGATATTCGCGGATGTTAGCCAGCTTCTGAACCAAAGCTCACAGGACGGGCTTACTTACGATAAATCACCCCCCACTTATATATAAATGTAAAACGATGTTTTTTTTTGTTTAGGGCGTTTTTACAACAAAACAGCTGAACCTATTTTGAAGAAAATTGCCAAGGGAAAATGTCGATTAATCGCTCAAACACCAAAGCATATGATGAGATTTTAAATACAGGTTGGTAGGTAATCTACATTACAAGATACATTTATCCCAGAAAATTTAAAGTTTACACGGGATAATTTTGCAAGATTGATTTTATTCGCTTTCACATCAAAACGGCTAAAGTGAAATTTTACGAGTACATACAGTTTAAAAATAGAATATATTTTATCACGGATACAAGAAAAATCCCGCGGAAAAATCGTTAATGCAAAACTGTTCCAGGGGCTCCAAGAGTTGAACCATGGCTTAATGGTAGGTGACTCATACAAGATCAGAGAGGTTTGTGGTAGGTGGATACTACTTGTTATATTGGTTATTCAAAATATACTCTAACGGGTTAATAATTGCCTTCTGCTATCAGAAGCTTGTTCATTATCCACTAATATTACAAGACTGCCCAAAAAAGGAGTGTAATATTTACAGGGTTCATGTATGTTAGTTTATTTGTTCCACCATAACTTTAAAATGCCTGAACAGATTTCAATGTATGGGGTGTAGTTAAAATCCTTACATCATCCTGAGCAATATATGGGCTATATTTTTAATGTTCGTTTTTGGCTGGGCTGTTCAGTTTTTTCTGTTTTTTTGATGTTTTTTTTGTCCATATGTTTATTACCTGTCGTGCTGACTGAAGCGTTCGTTGACTCACCACGATCGCTTATAACATTGATGTTTACAATGTAATAACGTTCAACAACGGGTTTGATGACGGCTTCCCGTTGTTAAACACGTGGTTAAGCATGTGGTTAAACTGCGCCGGCAATGGGCCTCGTGAATACCTTCTTGCAGAGGTCGGTGACTCACTGCGAGCAATGCAATTTAACCGTAAGTACATGGTTGTTTTAATTCAGTGGCAGGTGAAGTCGAAGGTATTTATTTGGCAACACTGTTGCGGGAATGGCGGGACGTGATTTGATGACCTTGTTCAATTTTTCTTTTTAACCAGACTGCGAACGCAAAGGCCTGGTAATGTGTTTATCAACTAATATATGTGTGTATGTCTGTTCTTTTGTGGCAATATATAGAAAATAGGCGTGGACCGATTTCGATGATTCTTACGTCAATCGTTTTGTCTTAATCTTGCGAGTGCTACTAAAGATATGACAATAATGAAAATTCAACATGGTGACAACCAGACGCCAAATTGTGGAAAAAATAGTTGAAGAACTATGTCAAGTGGGATATCATTGAATAGTTATTTACAAAACATCTTCAGATTTCTATTATAATTATTCATTTCAAATTACTATTTGGGATCTTTAACGATTTAAAGTGGGCTGGAAATCATTCACACTAATTCTTATAAACATAAATTTAAAAGTTAAAAATAAATTATTATATAAAACAGAAAACCAGACTCCGAAATAAAATAAAAAAAGGCAACAAGCTTCAGATTTTTTATTTTGAAATATAAGATGCAGTCGGAGGCATGAAGAGTTAGCCCGCCAGGTTCTATCTGATCTCGTCACAGGAGAAATGAAATGCTAGATGCCTCCGACTACATCTTATATTTCAAAATCTAAAGCTTGTTTGCCTGTTTTTAGTTTTGTTCGCAATCTTGTTTTTAGCATATATTTTTTTAAAACAAGTGTATGTCTAGACGAGCTGTCGTTCGCCTGATTCTTACTCTTCAGGTTCTTGAAGGTTGCCACAACAATGTTGTGGGTCTTGTGCCTGTATTGCGTGTCTTGTAGATGGTCAGTGTGCACATTTTGCTACGACTTCGATTGACATTGAAGCGGACTGGACATGAGAAGAGCAAGGCAAACGACGTTGGACAATGTCCATCTTTATTTGTTGCGGATTCAGTCTAAAAAAATTAACAATATAATCACTTTCTGTAACATTGTTGCTGGTGAATCTGAAGTGGAAAATGATTTCCGAACCAATTTTCCCAAATCAAATTTACTTGCCCTATTTATTTCTACATTTCCTCCTATATAAGTCGTAAAACATGTTAACCATCAAATCTTGACTTAATTGAAATAATGTATCATTCCTATATTTGGCGTTGAATACGATATAAATCCCGAAATGGTGTTCCACGTAATAGAAACATTCCATTTCCGAATATAAAACGTTCCATTTTATAGCAGTAATGAATTCTTCCCTATTTTTGGGGGGCTACATTATAGTTCGTGATGGTGCAGATTTCATATTGTCGGTTGATACGTCGTGCCGTGAAAGTAATTTTATTTTATTTGTGTATGAGGATCGTGATATATGTATTATGTATTGTATCGACTACTTACTACTATTATAGTACAATAGAGTTTCGAACTGACCTGAAATGAAGACAAACATTACAACAACATTTCCTTTTTAATGTATGTACCTATGTTGAACACAAATAGTACAAATAGAACGAAATTGTTCTGACCCGTTAATCTGTGTCATTGATTTCCAATATGGTCTAGAAAACTTAACGACTTGAATGAAATTAACAATAATTTGAAAATTAAATTAAACTACGATCAAATCCAAGGTAACCGTCGATTCAGACAGGATCATTGTATACATTAGTGTCTATATTAAGCTTATAACAACAAGGAAATACTTGCCAATAAGTACTATCCATCGAATCGAGATAGACTTTACGTTATAAATCTTCAGCTAATTATGACATAAAATAGGTACACTAAAATAGCAAACGAAATCCGCACACCTAATCCAAAAATAAACCGCGAGCTAAACCACGCTAAGCACTGTTTTACAAACGGGGATTAAAAATAACCGACCTATTAATAAACCAAGAGTTTACGCGAAAGAACGGCACGTTAAAATCCAAGTGTGTAATAAAAAGTGGCGAACATTTTAATGTTATTCGTGTGTTGGGGCGTTGCGTATTTTAAGGCTGGTGTAATTTGAATAAAATAATTCGAATTAGCATGCTAATGAATTACATAATTCAGTTATGTGTGCGAGGAAAAATCTGTGACCGTTAATTGGAAGTGAAATGGGGAACGAAGGTCGCTAGAAAATAAGTAGTATGAGAAGAGTGTTTGTTTTAATTAAATCGTCTCATAAGACTTTGATCGCATAAGAAACGAGGTGATCCGGCAGAGAACGAAACCCCCCAAAAAAGAATTAGCAGGCTGAAGCGCCGGTCATACGAGTATATGTCGAAGAACCGATATCCTATGGGGTAGGCGAGTTCTAGAGAAGAGACAACATATAGGCAACCGTAGTGTAGAACGTGCTTCGGCTAGAAAGAGCGTCGACCTGCGCAAAGTAGCTGGCAGCAACAACATGAGAAGAGCCGAGGATCGGGCTCAGTGGCGCGCATTAGGAAAGGCCTATGTCCAGCAGTGGATGAATAAAGACTGATAATGATGATAGGACCTGGAAATCCTGGAATCAATACTCCATACCATACTAATATTATAAAATCAAAAGTATCTGTGTCTGTCTGTAACCTTATCATGTCTAAACGACTGAACCGATCGTGATGAAATTTGGTATCTGGTGGAGTTATATTGGCGGCATCTAATGGTTGCATTGATAAGGCAAGCATTATCAATGAATAATTGTCAATGAACGAGAATTGTTTTTATTATTGTGGAAGGAGTGTAAGATGTCCAATTATAAAACTTCAGGAAGTACCAGTGAAGATTTATTGATGACAAATTGGAAAACATGACAGTCTAAAACCCCATCCCGCAATAAATTACTAATCTCATAAATCATACGGGACTTTTTCATATTTTAGTTGTATCGAAATATTGCTAATACCGGGCGCGGATCCCAGCCTGTTTGTAACCGGTTTATTTCCAACGCCCCCGTATCAACTGTCTCTTATCACCGACCAAAGTATTGCACGCTGCACGCGCCGTGCGTTTATTTTAGTTAGTTCTTATGCGCTGAGTGTGAACCATGCGGCATCATGCGTGTACGAAATATTTTAATGATATTTTATACTTGATCTTGAACTGAACTGGTCGGATACTTAGCGGTGGTAGCCGAGTAATATACTAGTGGAGTTAGAATGCAACGATACCGGGTTCGGTCCTCGGCTCCGCACCAATAACTTTATCGCTGTTTGCTTCGGAGGGCAAGTTAAGCCGTCGGTCCCAGCTGTTATTGATTAATAGCAGATCTGACGTCAGCAGGCGTTCTGTCATATTATCACCTAGTGTCACATATACGCCTGCAGGCCAGTGGTCAGTGGCCCTCGGGCGGTCTGAAAAACTGTCTGAGAGGCTGGCACTACCTCATATGTCATACAAACCATAAATAACGTGGTGCGCCGGCGACCGCCCTGCTCAACAACTGCACTGTGTGTGACTCAAAGATCTGGATTAGTTCTTTGATTGACTTGAGCCTTGTACATTTATTCCGCCCAGTATTCTGCTTTTTAAGGGTTTTTCCATAAATATGCTGGGCCAACCACAAACCTGATAAATGTGAAAGTTAACATACATATTTTTGAGATCTTTATCTCTTTAAGACTAAGACAAAAAAATGATTAACAGAATTTCATTCGATACATTTTCTTATCAAAAATTACGGTATTTTCAGTAATATTTTCATTTTTCTACTGAATGGCTTAAGTTTTACCTATGTTTAAAATAAATCTCACAACAAGAAAATATAGTTTATCATCTAATGTTTAGACAAAATTTACCTAACTAAATTTGAGACTTACGTCATTTAGTTCCGAGCTAAATTGAGTGTTCAAACAGCGCTCGCGACATTCAACCTTGTTACGCGCACCTCAGTGCTTATTGCAAGTAGCGGGTGGCCGAGTGCAGGGGAGGTGGCAGGGGACTGGGGAGTGGGAAAACGTAACCTTGTAGCCTGGCCTTAAGCGAAAAGCTGAGGGTACGGGCTGATTAGATAGATGCTGGATAGAAGTATAATTATGTTGTTCTGCTGCTGGTTACATTTCGAGCATATTCGATTCGCTTTCAGGGTGCCTAATGCGCTCCGGACACGAGGCCAGCTTGAGAGTCATTTCAGTGAGTCAGTTCAGTCAGTTAGTAAACTTTCACTGGTCTCGTGTAGGAATACATTAGAAGACATATACTCACTAAACTGTCTCGTGTCCGGAGCATAGCTGTGCTGTACCGGTTGTAGAGTATTAGCACAGAATACATATAGGTATATACTATAGTACTAGGTAGTGGAAGATTAGTGCCGCAGTACATATTGTATCCACATAACTATGTAATGTTCTTTTGTTGTGCTGTGTCCTAAAAACTAGGTTAAACGGCAGAAGTATTATCCATTTGCTTGATCCGTGTAATAAACGGTGAAACTACATCTCTTTCCGATGTTAAGTAACCGAACAGTTTGTTTGTCGTATAAGTTAGTGCTGGCTTATAGTTTCAGAGTTTGTCAGACCGTCTGTGCGGTTTTCCGAAGCACTGAGCGATGGAAAACCGCACATAACTTAGAAAAGTCTTTGGTGCCGAACCAGGTACCAAACAGTGAAACTAAAATTTTCAAGGCGACAAATTCTCTTGAAGATGAAATCGTATGTTGTAAAATTGCAAATGGCTGAAACAGTGCCTGGAACAGACTGCGCAATTATTATTAATTGAGCTTGGATAACTATTGAAAACTTGCCAAAGTTGCGACCTTCACATATTTAACTTAATTGGATTTCGTTTTAAGCGCAGCTGTTTTATTCGACTGCGGAAGCTTTTTTTTCGGTTGTGCATTTTACTGCAGACTTAGAATGAGTCTTGTTGATCTGGTACGTCAATCATATCATACAATGATGACGCTTTATCATCATCATCAGCCTATATCTGTCCATAGGCCTCTCCTAATGCAAGCCTCTGAGCTCGATCTTTAGCTCTCCTCATCCATTTGCTTCGTCGTCACTCCACCTGGCCACAGGGCGTCCTACACTAAGTTTGCCTAAACGTGGTCTCCACTCGAGAACTCTTCTACCCCTACGGTTATCAATTCTTCGGGAAACGTGACCAGCCCACTACCACTTCAGCTTGCTTATCCTTAGAGCTATGTCAGTAACCTTGATTCTCCGTTGGATAGCTTCATTACGAATCGTGTCCTTCAGAGAAACTCCATGCATAGCTCTCTCCATAGCTCGCTACGGCCTTAAATTTGTGGTTTACTTTGACCATGAGTCCTCGTTTCGGCTCCGTAGGTCATGACTGGTAGGACGCATTGATTGAAGACTTTTGTCCTCAGGCACTGTGGTGTGGACGACAAGAAGACAAAACGAAGCTTGCCGAATGCTGGTCATGGCTTATCTTAATATATTTTTTGAAGACAAATTCTAGACTGGCATTTCAATGATAGACCGGCCGTTTTAAATAAGCACGAAATGTAAAGTAGATGGGACGAGGAGTAGATACCGATACTCGTATATATGAGAGAGAAAGATAGGTATAGAATATTTTGTTAAAAACATAATAACACGGACCCATTTTTTTAAATTAAACCCAGACATTGATTTCAAGGACTCTTTTATTGTTTACTAGCTGTACCCGCGGCTTCGCACGCGTGGTCATTTCTCTATTAGCTAAAGTAATATATGTGCTGTTCCAATACCTAAACTACTAATATACAAACATTTGGTCAAAATTTCTTCAGCCGTGAAAAATATTTTTAATGATTGCTCGGCTTCTTCTCATCGGATTGAGATACCAATTACACAAGTTTTTAAATCAAACCCTAAGATATCCAACTGTGAAAACTGCATCGCTATCAGTCGAGTAGTTTTTACGTGAAGCGCGAACAAAGGTACATACAGACAACATAATGTTTAAAATAATGTTATATTCTTGTTCAGTATATATCTACTTTGTACAGACTTTTTCGTATTTATTGCTTTATTATAAGTATACTTAGATAGATTCGATTCCCAACTAAACCCCTCGTAATCCATGATTTGAAGCCGTTCCGTTCCGTGATACTTTCGAAAAAGCCCGTATGAAAATATTTATAGTAAAACTTTTCCGTTGAGCAGTATATGATAGAAGCAGTGTACGAGCACATCACAAATATAGTTAGCCCAGCAGGTATTGGATTTCAAATTGACAGAAGTTGGATTACAAAGGTTGAAGGCATAACGTTACCAAAGCACGAATGCGTTGGAGGCGTTCAAACGTAACGACCGTCTGGGCAACGCCCGACGGGGCCACTAGTCTATATATAGGTGATTTAGTACAGTCCAGTATGGAGTTTTCATAAAAACAAACAGGCCCGTTTCTATCATCGCACATGACACGTGGACGTGAAACCTACGATAATTTAGACGTAACTTCTTGGGTTATGTTACATAGCAGTAACTGTTCCTTTACTATACATAGAATAAATCAGTACGTAACAAAAACTGTGTCTGTGCAGCGGTTTTTTTTTACATGAAACTTGTAATAAACTACTGAAGAATAACTTAACATTTAATAAAATCGTTTGTCTGTTCGCGCATCACGTAAATACTACTACTGGTCTGATAGCGATGCGGTTTTCACTGTTGGATAGCTTAAGGTTTGATTTAAAAAACTTGGTGTACTTAGTATATAAATCTTATGATTAGAAGCCGAGCAATCGATAAAAACTATGGTATTTGGTACATTCTATGCACTTTTGGTCCTGGAATAACACAAGAAATTACCACGCGGGCAAAGCCGCAGGCACAGCTAGTTGATAATAATAAACATAATTGAGGTATATTCTCTTAGTGGCAATGTGCATACGCGGTATCATCGTCATCACCATCATCAGCATCTGGTCAGATTCTAGACAGTTTAATTTCTAACATCTAAATCTGTCATCTACCTACTGCTCTACCTTTTCGGATTCATTTTGAGCTTTCCATTAATACATGATCACATGCTGTTTAAAATTGCCCGCATTTAAAAAATAAAATGTATTCTCATTCATTCCCCCGCATTAAGGCGATGATAAACTTGAGCATACACTTGTAATGAGCATTCTATCGAATGTTACATTACAGGTAAAAGCTTCGTTGAGCAGTTCGACAAAATTAAAAACGGCGAATGCTCAGTATTTTGTTTCAAGTGAATGCTCAGGTTTGTCAGTACCCTTAGGTTTCTCTGTTCCGTGTCTCGCGTGTGGCACAGCAAAAACCTACAAAAAGCGGCTGGAAGAAAATGGATAAGGCTAAAGACCGAGCTTAGGGGCTTGCAATAGGAGGCCTACGTCCAGCAGTGGACAGATATAGGCTGATGATGTTGACGACACCATAAACATCCAAGACCAGAGAATAAACATGTATGATCTTCATTTATGCTTGCCCGGGCCAGTATTTGAACTTGAGACTCTAAGCTTAGCAGGCACAGGAACTGCCAGCGGCGCCAGGATGAAAAATGCGCAGAAGTATCCATACTGTTTCCCTTTCGCTTTACTTATCAACAGACAGTTTTCGGGGACACGGTCTAGGTCACGATATAGAAGAGATGTCTATGACCAAGGTCGGATTTTTATGATTACTGGTTGCATTCCGTGTAGTACACGAATTGGTAACGAATATTTGTAATAACTAACGGTTCCAATTCCCAATGTTAGGTTTTTGGGCAGCGCCCGTCATAAACTGAAGTGTGGTTTTGTGAACACTAGCTGCGCCCCGCGGATTCACTCGCGTTAGTAATGATTACGACGATGATGATGATGATAAAAAGTATCCTCAGTATTATTCCAGGGCTATCTCCAATCTAAATTTCATCAAAATTAGTTTAGCTGTTTGAGAATTATAATGAAAAGTATTCCATGTGTTATTCCAAGGTGCACGCTGTCTCCATTCCAAATTTCATCAAAATCTGCTCAGCGTTAGAGCTTTTAAGGAGTAACAAACATTCACACACATACAAACCAACTTTCGCCTTTATAATATTAGCACAGAATAAATAATATAAATAGTACAAGTAATATTAGTGTGATAATCAAAACAAGCACAGTAACCAATCTTACTGTTTTGGTATACGAGCCCCAATGCAAAAGAGTTCGTCTAGTGTGAAATTTTGTCTGTGAGTTTTTTTCTGACTTCATTATTTTTGTATATCTATATAAAATATTAAGCTGTTCTACTATCACATAGCGCGTTACCTAGGCCATTTTTTAATTATGAACCAATAAACTATTTTAGCTTTTTAAATTTATACATATCCTGTTTTAAATTCGAAGAAGTTATAAGCAAAATAGTACGTCTAATTGTTAATCGATGCAAAAGAGTTCGTCTATCTGTGAGTTAAATAAGATTATTCCTTCTTTGTACAATTATGTTGCATAATTTAAATTTGTAAACGTAATTCTGTATCATTTGTCAAGTAAGACAGTATAAATTCTGAAAATTTCAGTTTTTTTCATTCATTTTCAAATAACAATGGGTCGTGGCAAACCCGTGTGTGAAGAGCTTCGAAAGCGAATAGTTTGTGGGGTCGATGCTGGCAAATCAAGTTAACAAATATCTAAAGACTTGATACTTCCCAGGTCTACAGTCCAATCTATCATTCAGCACTATAAAAAGAATAGAACGACTTCTTGTTTGAAGAAAACTGGTCGACCACGCATCACAAGTGCAGTAGAAAATAGAATCCTGAAGAAAATTATCAAAAATAATCGTCGTGCTCGAGCTGGAGAACTCGCCGTGCAATGGAAGGACATGATTCACAAAGACGTCTCAGTTGATACTTGCAAAAGAGTCCTAAAAAGAATGGGTTACGGATTTTACACCGCTAAGGAGAAACCACTGTTGACTGCTGTACAAAAGAAAAAGAGGTTGAAGTTTGCTCGTGATCATTTAAATTGGACTTCCGATCAATGGCGTAGTATCATTTGGAGTGACGAGTCCAAATTTGAAGTGACAGTCGGCGATGAAAGGAAAAAAGTGATTCGGAACAAACATGAGGCATTTCATACTGATTGTCTCAAACGCAAAGTGAAGTTTCCGGCGTCTCTTATGATATGGGGCTGCATGTCTGCACAAGGTGTTGGTGGTATGCAGTTTGTGGATGGTTCTATCAATGCTGCAAGGTATCAAAACCTTTTGGAAGAGAATTTACTGCCCTCTATTCCGTCACTTAAGCATCAAGATTCCTTCATTTTTCAACAGGATGGTGCTTCCTGCCATACTGCAAGGACAACAAAGACGTGGCTACTGGCGAAAAGCATCCCTACAATCGAATGGCCATCTAACAGCCCGGACTTGTCGCCGATCGAAACCCTATGGTGGAAAATGAAAAAAGTTCTCCGTAAAAATCCATCAAGATCGAAGAGCGACTTAAAGGCTAAACTCTTGGCTGTCTGGGAGTCAATTACCCCTGAGGAGTGTGCAGCGTTGGTTGCAACCATGCCTCTTCGCATTAAAGCTGTCATTGAGAGCAAAGGCGACACAACTAAGTGGTAGACGAACTATTTTGCGTGAGTGACGGGTAGACGAATACTTTTGCGTTATGTTTATTAGAATATTTAAAAAAATATATATGTTATGTAAAGTCATGAAAGAATTTCAGTTATGTTAAAATAAACTTTAAAATGTTCCTCAAATTGTGGTTTACTTGTTATTAAACTTTCTTAATTATTTTACCAATATTTACTTTCTATATTTTACGCTTTGCACTACTTTCCATAGTAGACGAACTATTTTGCATCGGGGCTCGTAATTGCATTAGATCTTGATTTGGCACATACATATCTTTCGATTATACATACAAATTCTGTATGTATTCACCTAACAAGTTTTTCGATTGCATGCGGAAGTGCCGACCTAGGTGTCAGAGTTAGGCCACCCAAGGGGCTCTGACGTAGCTTAACGACTGCTATCAATAGTCAGTAGCCAGGAACAAAGGCTTAACGTTCCCTCCGAAGCAAGCATTAAGTGCGGTTATTCATCGCTTCGTGCTTCGGAGGGCAAGTTAACCTGTCGGCCCGACCTGTTATTGAATAATAGCTGTCATTAAGCCTTGTCAGAAGCCCTCGGGCGGCCTGACAAACTGGCCAGGTCTACCTCATACGACAAACAAACAAAAGCAGCTATGGCAAATCCGCACAATACTATCATTAGCGGGCCGAGAATCAGTGTCGTTAGATTGCAATGCGTAAATATTAACCGCTCGGCCACTTCTATCGCCATCTCTCTAAATGATAAGCAAGCAGAGTTTGTCTTGCATTTTATTTTTGTAACATTTTCTTTGCTCAGTAGCACTGCTAATAATTACCCTTGCGAACGTTATTCATGCTAGAGTGGTTTCGTAACCTAAATTTGCGATCAAGAGACAACCCTACCCTGTACCATAACACGGGCATGTCAAGGGCGAAGAGTTCGCGTGCTCGTCTCTCCAAGACGCATGAGGTGAACAAACTTGACCCAAATGTTCCAAAATAGAAGAGATAATTCCAAAGACGGGTCACAGAGGTCGTGCGTTATATATTAGGTCACAACCTTCGTGAGGCAATCAAAATTATCACGATTCGATGAGCACAGGCTTAGAACTTTTAGATCAAGAGTAAACATAGATATTAGATAGACAAATCATAATTAACAACTTGAATATTTATAATTACAATAATCAACTAGCTTAAAAGCTAAAAACAAACACGCCTGCCCTGCCATAAAATAACTTATGCCAATAAACTATATACTTTTGGAATTTGCTTATCAAGGAATTCAATTAGATATCTATATTGTAAAAATGGAAGAAAATTTATTAATTTCACATTTGAAAATGGAGCCATACTGAGGAATTATTGTTTTTTTTTTCAATAAAAAAATGCCTATGTTACTCGGGGGGATGTAAGGATTCTAACGATACGCCATACGTCTAAATCTGTTCAAGTATTTAAAAGTTATGGTGGAATAAAGAAACTCACATACATACAAACATGAATCCTAAAACAATACACTCCTTTTTTGGGCAGTCGTGTAAAAATAACTTTTACACAATAAATTAACGATTATTCATTCATAATCAATATCAAACTATTGATGTCACGAACCGAACGGTTGAACTTGATTCCGTCTGAATAAATAACATCGGACGGCAAAAGGTACACATACATGACACTCAATAATCTGATCTGATACCTCCGTGAATAAAATACCTTTCCTAATAACAACATTTCCACCGATCCATTACAGAACATGACAGTGGAATAAAAGAATTCTCAGAATTGATCATACCGAAATATTGCGAGAAAATAATGCCTTATCCATTTTCATCAATCATTGCGTATAACAATAGGTACATTACGCTACAGACGCAATGAGTGTGCCTATCTTTATATTCAAGTGCTCTATGACGAGCAATTTACTTTTTAGATATTCTTAGGTGATAAATGAGTATTTTGTCAGTGGAGGCATTAGAAGTTTTCAAAATACTGCTGCTATAGTATTTTACTTTTATACACCACGAAATCCACACCAATATATAAAAGTGAAACGTTGTCTGTTTGTTTGTTTGGGGAGTATTAACGCGATAAAGGCTAGACGGATTTTAATGAAATTTGGATACCTTATACCTTGGAATAACACATAGGATACTTTTTATCCCGGAAAATAGTAAGTATCCACGGTAAAACTGGAAAATATCGATTACTCGCTGTAAGGAACGGGTACCATGGAAATGAAATAATAACAAGTCTGTCAAAAAGCATCAAAAGCGTTGGTGCCAAAGAGAATACAATCTATAATATACTTTTGCATTGGTTTTTAATATCCTAGAAGAATATAGGACGCTTTTTCGCGATAAATTGAAGTCCGCGCGGACGATGTCGCGGGCGAAAGCTTGATTTTAATAATTAACATTTAAGCTGACAGCCTGATGGCCTGGGGCTGACTCTTAGACCAAGACTTACGCCCACTTTTTAGACGGTTGCTTGACAATAGAGTTCGTAAGTGATAATAAAGTAGACTTTATGAGTTCCTTAAACATCTACCGCCAACAATTAAGTTTCAAACAATGTTCTCTCGCAATGAATGCTTAACGATTACACGAGAACCTGCATCTATAATCTATCTATACCTACTTGTAAAAAAGCAATAAGAAAGAAAAAGTCTGTACAATGAAGATAATTAAAAAAAGAAATGGTCTATGGTACTTAAATTAAGCTACTGAAAATGAATAAATCATTTTTTTAAATCGTGTCTTTCTGTTGGTTAGTTTGCCTGTATGTGTGTTCTCGCATCACGTAAAAAATAGTGGACCGATTGCGATGCAGTTTTAACTGTTTGACTTACAAACTGGGGTACTTGGTATCTCAATCATATCTTGGTATCGGCTGAATTTCGATCACATGTTGGCATATTGGTATTTTAGATCCTGAAATAGCACATGTAGTACTTTCAACCTATAGAAATGACCACGCGTGCGAAGCCGCGGGTACAGCTATTAATAAAGAATTTCCCAGCGATGACACAGAATAACAAAACATGTGGTAAAAGTCAAACACAACTAAATGTGCAAGGTATTGTTGGCATGCACAATAACAGAAGTAAACCACATACATGAAATGGAAGATGTGAAAGATATTGGATCGAGGCCAGATTATCGCTAAGCACGGATAGATAAGGTTTTGGCACGGCCGACTATTTTGGCACGGTCCGGTAGGCAAAATCTTTAAAAACTAATATTACTTTGCTATCACAAAATAGCATAGCAGCTTTTACTGCCCTTGAATTAAGGTTGACAGTTTTAAAATATCCCAGCACTTCTGCCTTGTCTGTTTGTTTGTTTTCAGTGCCAAGATCAACAAACAAGAGTCCACATTCCCAGCTGTCGTGTCATATTGTTTTCTTTTCATCTTCTGTTTATATGGCAGCGGTATTTGTTTTTCTGTTTATATGTCATAATGCTTTATAACATATTTTAGATATAAATATTTATATCATTGATGAAATATGAAAATAGTTACTGTAAAGCCACAAAACAAGAAAATTTCATGATTTTGAAGCAAAAGCGGGAGTATTAATTTATCTCTATTGTGTTGTCCATATTTAAATAGGAGACTGATTAAATTTCGCCTAAATTTAATAAAAAAAACCTTTATAAAAAAAAGAAGTATTTTTTAAATATTCTCTTGTATATTAGTCCCTTAATTTTGGTGTCAATAAAGTGTTTGCTATTTTTATCTATACTTATAATTATCTATCTATACTTATAATAAAGCAGTAAGAACGAAAAAGTCTGTACAATGAAGATAATTAAATAAAAATGGTCTAGGGTACTTTAAATAAAGCTACTGAACAAGTATTTTTTTTAAATTCGGGTCTTTCTGTTTGTTTGTTTGTTAGTTTGTTTGTTTGTCTGTATGTACGCGCATCACGTAAAAACTACTGGACCGATTGAGATGCGGTTTTCACTGTTGGATAGCTTAGGCTTTGACTTAACTACTGGCGTACTTGGTATCTCAATCCGATGAGTAGAAGCCGAGAAATCGATAAAAATATTGTTGACAGCTGAAGGAACTTTGATCAAATGTTGGTATACTGGTATTTTTGGTCTTGGAATAGCACATAGATTATTTTTAACCTAAAGAAATGACTATGCGTGCGAAGCCGCGGGTTACAGCTAGTTGTTTATAACCGTTTTGAAATGTATCCCCTGTACTGATCCCCTGTATTTAGGTCTTCACACCAGACATCTAAGGCGGTACAAAGAAAGCCATCGAAACTGAATATTTGAGTGAAACTCAAAGTTTCTAGCTTCGATAGTGTCCAAGAACCCATCACAGTTAGAGATCAGAGCTGAAAACTTGGGAAAGGCTGCACCGTTTTTTTTTTTCAAACAAAAGCCAAACTGGAACCACCTCGCTAACTCGCAAAATAGTTGTACTATTATTTATTCTGTGAAAATAGTAAGTTTGAGAGCTATTATCCAACATACAGACAGACAAAACCTACATTCTCCTTTTTTTTTCAGGGCCAGGAGTTAAATATGGAGACTACTGCCCAAAAGTAGAACAATATATCTATAGCCGAAATCAAAGTCAAGAGTCATAATAACTAGCTTAATAGCTAAAAAGCACGCCTGCCCTGCCAAAAAAAAAAACCTTATGCCAATAAATTATGTACTTTTGGAATGTGCTTCCAAGGCCTTCAATTTGATACCCTGATACTGCCGCATGTTTGTTTTTTCTTTCAAAAAATAATATATCCTATGTTACTCGGGGGGATGTAAGGATTCTAACGATACCCCATACGTCTAAATCTGTTCCGGCATTTAAAAGTTATAGTGGAATAAAGAAGCTCACAAACATACATGAATCCTAAAAATATTACACTCCTTTTTTTGGGCAGTCGTGTAATAATGTAAACATTTCTCATACTATGTTAATACAGCTATCATCGTGATTAATTAACACTATCAATAGCTTGCCAACTTGTCATCAACTGGTTAGTAGGTATAACAACCCCAATTAACTCAAGTACAAAGTACAAAATTAAGCTAAAACATTTAGGGTATGTTTTCACGACAAATGGTGACGCATTAAACAGCGCAAGCCGACTTGTCGTAAGAAAAATAAACTCAATAACAACAACTCAATAACTCAATACGTAAATAACCGCATTCGTTAACATAATCATCCATTAACTTTACGTGTTAACACACGTAAGGCATAATGCGAAAGTACATTTGCATTTAAGATTGACTGCCAAGATATCGAAGGACAAGATTAAGCAAAGAAATCGATCAATAAATTTTCAATCCTGAATTAGCTCTTGAGTCTATATAAGTAAAACTAAAAAAAAACTGCAGTAGCCGTGTAATGGTCACGAGTTTATTTACGCCAGTAGGTAAAGGTTTGCCTTGCAAAGACTGGTGTAGAAATGATATTCACTTTTCGACCTTGGGGGTGGGGAGCGGAAGCCGCCATCTTGGATCAAAAGGGTGAAAAATTAGTTTACCCCAACAGTTCATTTTATGTCAAAAATATCATAGGCACAAAGTTAAAGAGGGTGAAATTATTTACATTTTTGTATAAACACTTTTTTTTTAACGTCTGATAACTAATAAGTTACAGCGGCGAAAAGATGTTACCAAAAAAAACCCTATATTTGGTATTTACAACGCCTAGTAATTATATACTCCTTTCCACACCACCAATGAGGTAGAGTAAAACCGTTTTTTCCCCCATCTTTTAAAGTCAGTGTTTGTTGATAGATCTCTCTACTTACTGACGTAATTATTGTGTTTCGCTCATCAAGCCCCTTCATTTGATACCCTTATCATAGGGGTAACAACGGAAATGATAAATCGCCATTTTGTAACGTCCGCCAAAACATAAAAATGTAAAAACGGCGTAAATGCCGCCATTAGTAATCGTGCATGTCACGAGAGCCAAACTTGTGTGCCAAATTACAGCCCGACAGCTTGGAAGTGGGTAAAATATTGATTGCAAAGTTCCAGGAATATATCTAGCTATACTTATAATAAAGCAATATGAAAGAAAAAGTCTGTACAAAGAAGAAAATTAAAAAAAAATGTCTAGGGAACTTAAATAAGCTACTGAAAGAGAATATAACATTTATTTAAATTGTGTTTGTCTGTATGTTTGTTTGTTCGCGCATCACGTAATATCTACTGGACCGATTGCGATTCGGTTTTCACTGTTTAATAGCTTAGGGTTTGCCTTAAAACTGGGGTAATTAATATCTCAATCCAATTCGAACAAGTCGAGCAATCGATAAAAACCCATTTGACGTCTGAACGAAGTTTGATGATTTTGCTACTTTTGGTTCGGGAATATCACAAGATCCTTATGTCCCAGATAAATGACGACGCGGGCAAAGCAGCGGGCACAGCTAGTACATATATATACACAGCTATACAATGGCATAATAGAATATCTGTCAATTGTCACCGGACTCAACTCGGACGCTGCAGGAATAGTTTAGCCGAAAGAAACAATGGTTCATCTGTCGTATTGTGTTTGTCCCCATCATTTTGTACGTAGATGAAGTCACTATTGCCTCCAACAACGCGGTTTCACGGCCGCGCATCTGATTATGATTAAAACTTGGACAAATTACACAACAAGAAGAATGGGACACATGACAAATTTCATTCGAAGGCGTAAAAGAGACGCGATCGATATTGTGTCTTTTTTTATCACTGTCTAGGCAATCGTTTGACCACGATCTCACCTGATGGAAAGCGATGATGTGGTCGAAGGTGTAGCACGTTTGCTAGTAGATACCTATTCACTCTTGCCTTAAACACAAGACGAGAGCAGGGCATTCCATTCCGTAGAAGTTCTTATAATAAATGAAGAAGCGTAACGTTTCGTTCTTGTGCGAGGTATTTCAACCATAAAAGGATGGCGCTTTGCCGATCGTCTAATCGTACGGTAATGCAAAGGTGATGGGGGAATCAGATTGTGCAGTTCTTGTGCACACTCTCCATAGTGCAATCTGTAGAATACCGACAGGCTTGGTACCTCACGTCGATGCGCCAGATTTTGAAGCTTACTATTTACCAGAGTGTCATCCCCAATGAGCCTGATAGCACGTCTCTCAATTGAATCCAAAGACTCGAGCTGATACTTGGCAGAACCGTCCCAGAGGTCCCAGCAGTACTCCATACAAGATCGAACCTGTGCTTGGTAAAGATTCAAAAGCTGTCCCGGTGTGCAGTACCGCCTAACCTTATACAAAATACCAAGTTTCTTTGCAGCTACCTTGGCTTTGGATTCAATGTAAGACCCAAAATTCAGGTTCGATGTGAGTTCGACACCCAAAAGCTCCAGATGGTCGCCTATTGGTATTGTTATACTACGGAAAGACGGAGATCGGTTAAGAGGACTCTTTTTAGCAGAGAAAAAACACGCCTGCGTTTTAGTAGCATTAAACTTAACCAGGTTAGCATCGCCCCCCTCGGGCACGGCTTCTAAGGCTAAATTCAAACCGTCCACCATAGCCTCTCTATAAACATAAACAGAACTATAGGCAAATTAAGTAAACTCTTTTGAAATCGATCCAAAAGTACGAGTATTGTGACTAATGAGATGTATTTACTTGTAGTATATGTCTCATGTAGAAATATTTTACATATCTACTAGTAGTTCTGCGAACAGTAGACCTCGCGAGCATATTTTTTTTGCAATCAATGTAGCAGTGCACAGTAGCGCCATCTAGTTACCTTATTTTAAAACTAACATTAATAACCAAGGTGCTCCCTCAATCCCTACCTAGCAGGTAAAGGGCTGATTCTTCTAGTAGAAACCTAAAAGTGAGCCACTTAATTAGTTTTGAGGAACTATTTTGATCATCACTCCGAAGATCCTCATCAGATCTTCACCATTTTTTTATGAGACCAACTTAAAGTTACGACTTATCAAATAAAAAAATAACCATCGAAATAAGATCTAATAAGGCTGAGATATATAGTAGCCCCCCCTCTTTCCTCGTTAAACCTGTACCTATACACAGTTTTGTCAAGATTGGTTGTAAAATACGACCTGCAGAGGAGTACCAACAAACTGACAGGTGAAAGCAAATTGGTTGTACTTGAAGCAGAGACTTGAGCTCGCTTCGCTCGTTCAATCAATAATTAATTAAAGTTGTCGTAATTCCAACTGATTTAATCCGATCTCTCAATAATCCAAACTGGACTTGGAAGAACTTCAAACTAACTGGAGATAGTCAGTCGGTAGTTACTGATTGCTTTCTGTGCAACGTCCTCCAAAGTTTCAGAGTTGGGAACTGATACCAGAGCTTCAATGTAATCTGGAACTAGAATAATAAACTTTAGCTTACCTCAATCGAACAGATGCGGCGTGGAGTGTTGATGCTTCTTACCAAATGTTTATCATGCGGTATTAGGGAGATCTTACCTGGGAAAGATAGATTTATAATTAGAAATGGAATCGCGCCTCTTATGTCAAATATTTGTATGTGTCACTTTCTAATAGAAGCGTTTAAAGAAAAAAGTATACCGCGCCCGTGTCAATAAAAAAAGTATACCGCGCCCGTGTCAATAAAAAAAGTATACCGCGCCCGTGTCAATAAAAAAATTATACCGAGCCCGTGTCAATAAAAAAAGTATACCGCGCCCGTGTCAATAAAAAAAGTATACCGCGCCCGTGTCAATAAAAAAGTATACCGCGCCCGTGTCAATAAAAAAAGTATACCGCGCCCGTGTCAATAAAAAAGGAAAAAATTATCCACCCCTAAATATTATCATATTTTTTTTGTATCATTTTGATTCATTAATTAACTACGCTTATACGAAAACATTTTACAAAATTTTTAAAAATCTTCTTGTTTATAAGGAACTTAACTGGCGGTTTATTGCGCTGAAACTATGACAAATTTAAAATGCTCTTTTTAAAAAACAAAAAGCGTTCTTTAAAGCGTAGATTATTTATTCAAGCGATTGACACTAATAAACATATACATAAACATATAAACATATGATTACACCACAATTTAGGAGGTGGAAAGTGCTTTCCCCCTTAACACCAATTCTAACAAAAACTGCTAACATTGACTCTCTCTATCCTTCGTATTGGGGATCGTGGGGAGGAGGTGAGATAGCAAGACTAAACTCATAACAGATATCCGGGACGGGCTATGATAGTATAAAGCAAAGATTTACTAACTTTTTTGTTTTTTTGCCACATAACACTAGTAGCTTGTTCATAGATTTAAATAATATAAAATTAATTAATAACATCTTAGAAATGACTGAAGCTGAAGACTGAGCTTAGTGGTGTGCGTTAGGAGAAGCTTTTGTCCAGCAATGGACAAGCATAGGCTGATGATGATCATATTCTTTAACAAGGTCCGATCTTGTATAGAGTTCCGCTGCCACCTTTGGGACGGTCCTGCCAAATACCAGCTCGAGGCTTTGAATTCAATTGAGGACGTACTAAACAGTAGGATTCAAAGTCGGGCGCACCGACATAGGTCGCAAGCCTGTCGGTATTCTACACTGTACACTATGGAGAGTGTGCACAAAACTGCACAATTTGAGACCCCCATCACCGTACGACTAGACGGCAAAGCGCCACCCTTTTATGGTTGAAATACCTCGCCCAAGAACGCTCACGCTTCTTCATTTATTATAGGAACTGCAAAGGAGTGGAATGCCCTGCCCTCGTCAGTGTTTCCAGTAAATTATAACCCAGGTGTGTTCAAGTCAAGAGTGGATAGGTATCTACTAGGCAAGCGTGCTACACCTTCGACTTCAACCGTAATAGAAATAAATAAAACATAAAAAAGAAACACTACCACAATAATACTATATGAAATTCCCCTTCTATGTAAATTGTGAAGTAAACTGTAATTAACCGATAACATCGCAATGCACCTCAGGTTAAAAAGTAAACAGGGGTTGTAAATATTACAGCAAAGTAACACTAGACATGCAACGAGGAAGTGCTGAGAACACAGAAAGTTGTTGCAGTGTCGCGCCATAAAGAAATTGTTCGCAAAGTACAAAGTTTGCCAGCGAATATGTTCGCTTTTGTCTTGGAGTCTTCCTTTTGTTATGTTAACAAGCTTGTATGTGATAATTTAACACATTGTCGTGTACATTGACATCCTCTTTTGTTGTAAGACATTCGGTACACGGCAAAATTTATTTTGGGACGGTATGCATTCTTGCAATATTTGTTTAAGTGTTATTTTGTACAACGTAAATCATTAGGAACATTTATGTTATGTATTTAAAAACGTGTAAACCTAAGAGATTGACTGGTATCGAATCGATTAAATTCCTGGTGAAGGATGCAATGATAACCATAAACCAGACCAGAGTTCTGTTTGTTACTTTTTTCACCAAGATAGATAATCGAGAGATGCCTTAACAACGATGGCTTAATAGTTATGATAGATAACCAAGACATTCTTGAAGGACTATGGCTTAAATCATTAAGATAGAAAACCAAGGTCATGACTTTACGACTATGGCTTAATAGTTAAGACAGATAATCAAGAGATGCCTTAACGACTATGGCTTAAATAGTTAGGAGAGATAACCAAGACTCGCATTAACGACTATGGCTTAAATAGTTAAGATAGATGCAAAGACATTCCTTAACGACTATGGATTAAATAGTTAAGATAGATACTAAGCCATGCTTTAACAGCTTTATAAAGTTAAGAAACACTGGCTCTATGTAATCTAATACACAAAGGAACATCTTACCAACTGACGCCTAGAGAAGAACCTGAACAAATTAGGGAAGTTGTTCTTTCACGCGGGGAAAAGAACAAACTTCACTAATACTTTGAGCCTTGCGAGCTTCCCGTTAGAGGAACCTCTTCAAACAACGTAGGGAAACATAATAATCAATAGCGTGACTGATTCTAAATTTTACAAAAGTTTCAAAACACTAAATATATCTCAATTATTATCAACTAGCTGCCCCCGCAGCTTTGCCCACGTTGAACTTTTTTTTATTCTATGTGTTACTCTGTGGTGTTATTTCTAGGATCTTAAATACCAAACATCAAAATTCGCGCAGTCGTCAAATAGTTTTATCGATTGCTCTGCTTCTACTCACCGCATTGAGTTCTTAAATATACCAGATTTTAAGTCAAATCCTTCGCTATCCAACCGTGAAAACCGCATTTGAAGCGGTCCAGCTAGTTTACTTTGTTTGTCGACAGACACCAATTTTACCCGTGTAGCGTGAAGCAAGGGAAGGGTAATGAGTTTAATAGTATAAGTTATATATTAAAAAAAAAACTTATTCAGTAGCATACTTTAAGTCTCTTTTGTAAGTCTGTTTTTCGCTGAACAGACTTTTTCTTACTTATTGCTTAATTTGACAGATAGAAAATAAATCGCTTTTTGGGCATCATTTTTGTCATTGCATAACACCTAGTTGAAGTAAAGTTAATAAAAAACAAATGTTAATAATTTTTAGAACGCCTGCTTTAATACTTTAGTAAAATTGTGCTTAATTCACATAAATTAACAACGTCACATCTGCACTAAGTCTGAATAATCCACACCAATATATAAAAGTGTAATAATAATATCTGTTTGTTTGTTTGGAAAGCTTTCGCGACAAAACGGTTATCCGATTTTGATGAAACTTTGTAAATAGATACTGTACAATATGGAGACCAACACAGGATACTTTTAATCCCGAAAAATGGTAAGTTTCCACAGGAAAACTGAAAAAAGTCGATTACTCGCTGTAAAGAACGGAATTACATGTTGCCGTGGAAACGAAATAATAACAAGTCTGTCAAAAAGCACCAAGATTGTCGGTGCTATCCTTTTGCATTGGTTTTTATAAGAACATAGGATGTTTTTTTCGCGATAAACTGTAGTCCGCGCCGTAGACGCACGTCGCGAGCGAAAGCTAAACAAGATATAAATCCGATAACTAAAGTACGACAATCGTATCATCGCATAGCATCGTGTGAGACGAGATAGTAATCAAACGCACGTAATACCTACAGATTTGTGAAACAGTCAAAACCGGCTACACGCGGAACTGACCACCCTAGTTAGAAAACAAATCCCATCCAGCGCAAACAGTGTAAGCCAGGCATTCCAATCGATTGAGCGCCCGTCACGCGCGCCGCGGTCCTATTGTTTTACCAACAAAGAGAACTAATTTCCGCATTGATAACAAACAAACTTATGCCGTGAGCACGCGCTGCTTTCGCTTGCAGTTTGCTTGGAAACCGGAGAGTAAACACTATAAAACATTGTCATAGTAGCATGACTTCGAAATTCCTTAATTCCGCAGTAGTGATCGTGACGTATCCATCAGCTCAATTGTTTTCATTTTTGACGTGTCTTTAAAATCACACCGAAACATACCAGCATAGCTAGACAAGTAGGCCTTCTTTATTTCAATGCAAATAGAACGATAATGTACGGGGTTATTAGAGTTTTCGTTCGCTAATACCAGTCCCATGCATTTTTGTTCTATTCCATTTGCATTGAAGGAATAGAGAGCCTACTTGTCTAGGTCTGTTCCTAATGTCAGTCCCATATATTTGAGCTACATACATATCACATTACACAGTGACGCATGGTTTAACAAATTCAATTAACCGAAACACCTCGGCTAATTATAGTGGAATTCTACCATGGAAATTATACAGCCAACCCCTACATCCATTACACCCTTGTCTAATAATAGGCCACATCAATCTAAATCACCTTGTAACTGTAACCACTTGCAGGGAAAGTGGGGATTTTGCCCTTACTTTATCAGACACTTTTACATTTTGTCAAGTTTTAGTGTCACAGGTTTAGAACATTGAAGTTAAGAGACTTTAGTGTCACAGGTTTAGAACATTGAAGTTAACATATTTTAGCGTCGCAGGTTTAGAACATTGAAGTTAAGAGACTTTAGTGTCACAGGTTTAGAACATTGAAAATAACATATTTTAGCGTCGCAGGTTTAGAACATTGAAGTTAAGAGACTTTAGTGTCACAGGTTTAGAACATTGAAGTTAACATATGTTAGCGTCACAGGTTTAGAACATTGAAGTTAAGAGACTTTAGTGTCACAGGTTTAGAACATAGAAGTTAACATATTTTAGCGTCGCAGGTTTAGAACATTGAAGTTAAGAGACTTTAGTGTCACAGGTTTAGAACATTGAAGTTAACATATTTTAGCGTCGCAGGTTTAGAACATTGAAGTTAAGAGACTTTAGTGTCACAGGTTTAGAACATTGAAGTTAACATATTTTAGCGTCGCAGGTTTAGAACATTGAAGTTAAGAGACTTTAGTGTCACAGGTTTAGAACATTGAAGTTAACATATGTTAGCGTCACAGGTTTAGAACATTGAAGTTAAGAGACTTTAGTGTCACAGGTTTAGAACATTGAAGTTAACATATTTTAGCGTCGCAGGTTTAGAACATTGAAGTTAAGAGACTTTAGTGTCACAGGTTTAGAATATTGAAGTTAACATATTTTAGCGTCGCAGGTTTAGAACATTGAAGTTAAGAGACTTTAGTGTCACAGGTTTAGAACATTGAAGTTAACATATTTTAGCGTCGCAGGTTTAGAACATTGAAGTTAAGAGACTTTAGTGTCACAGGTTTAGAACATTGAAGTTAAGAGACTTTAGTGTCACAGGTTTAGAACATTGAAGTTAACATATTTTAGCGTCGCAGGTTTAGAACATTGAAGTTAAGAGACTTTAGTGTCACAGGTTTAGAACATTGAAGTTAACATATTTTAGCGTCGCAGGTTTAGAACATTGAAGTTAAGAGACTTTAGTGTCACAGGTTTAGAACATTGAAGTTATCATATTTTAGAGTCACAGGTTTAGAACATTGAAGTTAAGAGATTATAGTGTCACAGGTTTAGAACATTGAAGTTAAGAGATTATAGTGTCACAGGTTTAGAACACTGAAGTTAAGAGATTATAGTGTCACAGGTTTAGAACATTGAAGTTAAGAGATTTTAGCTGCGAATTTGGCCGGACCACCCTACATACTTTGGAGCAAGAATGTTGAATAAAAATCAAAATAACCCCCCGACACACAAATTATAACTAAGAACCTTTTCAATCACATCAGCTTTCAACTAGAAAAAAACCGCATCACAATCGGTCTATTCGTTTGGGATCTACGATGCCACTGACAGAAACACAAACACACACACAAACACAAACACACACACACACACACACACACACACACACACACACACATCCTAAACTTATATTATAACACCTCTCTCTTTTCGCATTCGAGAATTAAAAAAACACCGCTAAACAAGAGAGTGAAGCATAGCAAATGGCGCCTGCGTATGTGTGTGTGAGCGGATAATTTGTGGTGTTTTGTGTTTGATACACAATGACATCACAAAATACTGCATTGTATTTTATTTTGCGTGACATCTTGACAGAATTAACGCGAATTACAAGATCTTGCTGCCATGTGGCGGCCGATCGGCGCAACAAGGTGTAAATGTGTGCGTGAGGCTTGTGCGTCGAACGGATCGGCATATGTTAGGTGAATCACTTTCGATTTATCGGTGAAGAATCCGTCATTTTTTTATACGACTGCCCAAAAAAGGAGTATATTGTTTTTAGCATTCATGTATGTATGTCTGCATGTTTTATGTGAGTTTCTTTATTCCACCATAACTTTTAAATGCCTGAACAGATTTAGACGTATGGGGTACTATTATTTCTTCTGTGGTATGGGGTATCGTTAGAATCCTTACATCCCCCCGAGTAACATATGCTATTTTTTTTTTAAAACATTTAATATGGCGGCAGTATGGCACGATATTCAAATTCGAAAAAAAAAACAATATGGGTAACAAATTGAAGGCCTTGATAAGCACATTCCAACAGTATATAATTTATTGGAAAAAGCTCTTTTTTGTCAGGGCAGGCATGTTTTTTTAGCTTTTAAGCTAGTTATTAAACATTCTTAATTGGGCTAAGTAATTCTACCTATGCCAGTAGCAATAGAATTATGTCAAACCTCCGTCAAACAAATCAAATTCAACCAGACTGCCCAGTTTATCACCATCCGCACTTCCTTAGCTTTTACCACCCCACTTGGGTATAGGCCTGTCGCTCTGTATTCTCTCCTCAGTCCAGAATTAATCCAACTAAACTCACTACTTACTTATACAGGGAAACCCCCAAGCCCACCACAGCCCAAACATTAATTATACCCTTGTCTAATAATAGCCTGCATCAATCTAACTTGTGCCGCTACTGGTTACTGGGAAAATGTGGATTTTCTTCTTCAATCCGTTTCAACATTAATTCATTGTTAGTCTTAGTCAAAAGAGTTTTTCGAAAGTCCTCGCGATTTTCCATTGCTAATGTTACTACGGATTACGTTCATAAGCTCCCTCGCTAGTCGGCAAACAAGTTAGTATTATAGGGTTACGTACGTTTGAATGAATAAAACGGAACCCTTATATAATCACTCGTGTGTCTGTCTGTCTGTCTGTCACAGTTAATTTGCTACGAACCCACTGGACAAATAAAGTATTTGGTACACATATGAATTTCTGTGACCCAAACACGGACTTGTAACGACTTAAATAAATAAATTAAAATATGAAGGGGGTTACGTCATATCAAATGAATGGATCATCTCAAACTTTTCCTTTTATTAATTTAAAATAATTTGTTTATGAGTTATAAAAATAATGAAAATTGACAGATTTTAAAAATTCTTACACTTATAAAAAGCTATATTATCAGCGAGAATTAGAATGGAGATAGCTTATACCTTGGAACTTTTTATCCCTGAAAATTGTAAGTTTCCACGGGAAAACTGGAAAATGTTGATTATTCACTGTAAGGAACGGTTGCCATCACAGAATGGTCTCTGGTTGCCATGGAAACGAATTAACAAGTCTATCTAAACACATCACTCAATGACTTTTGCATTGGTTTTTAATACCCTAGAAGAAAATTGGATGCTTTTTTTCGCGATAAACAGTAGGCCGCGCGTACGAAGTCACGGGCGTGAAAACTAGTGATACATAAGATAATATACTACATGTTTATAGTACTAATTATTATGAAGCTAACTGACCGTGCGAGCGCGAACGCGAGTGAAGCGTCTCCGTTTCAGCTTGGGAATAAAATGCTTTCGTCTGTCCGGCTGTACTCCTCTACATGTCGCATTTCTCAACCGATCTAGACGAAACTTGGTATACAGGTTAAACGAATTTTAAGTTTTTTTTAGTCGTCGGGTATTTTTGAAAGGGGGTACTTCTCCTAAAAAGGGGCAAAAAGGGGACTGCTGAATATCTCCGCCTTATTAGATCCGATTTCGATGGTTCTTTTTTTATTTGAAAGGTAGTAACTATAAATTGGTCTCATAAAAAATTGGTGGAGATTTGATGAGGACCTTAGGCGTGATGAGCAGAATAACTCCTCAAAATGCTGTTTTTTTTTCACTTTTAGGTTTCAACCAGTGGAATCACCATCGCTTCATCATGGAGCACCTTGGTTATTTATGTTACTTTTACAATAAGGTAACTAGATGGCGCTACTCTGCACCGCTAGAATTATTTGCAAAAACGTTTGTACGCGCGAGGTCTACAGCTCACAGAGCCACTAGCAGTTAAGTCACTATAACAGTTTTTTTACTCAAATTTGTCAATGAAAACCAGGATGTAGAATTGTATATAAACAAAGAGAAACCCTTAGTTACCCGTGCGAAGCCGGGGAGAGTCGCTAGTATTATCCAAATCCAGCAAATATTCATTTTGGGGGTGGCACTGGCAGCCTGCTCTTCTAATAATAGCTCGGCAATGTAGGTAACCTTCCGTACCAGGGCTCGGATGGCCGAGCTCACGTCACGAAACTAGAAATTTATTGTTTTTACCTTTCCCTCTAGGTTTATGCTCTTTTTTTCTTTCACAGGTATTTATTAAATGTTGTTTCATTATTTTTCCGGTTAATTGACCGAGCGAGCACAAAGCGCGAGCGATAAGCGTCTCCGTTTCAACTTGGGCAAAAATAATTTCGTATGTCCGGCGGATGTCCGGTTGATGTCCGACTGTACTCCTCTACAGGTCGCATTTCTCAAGCGATTCTCGTGAAATTGTGTGAGCAGGTTCGATAATGATATGTTTTATTGTCGATTCAGTATTTCGAAATTTTTCAAAATGGCGTAGAATGGGGGCTGAAAACGTAAAAAATATATATAATTCTTCCATTTCGAAAAATGATCATAAATGTCACAAAACTTTTTTGTCATCCTTATTATGACGCAAAAACTTCAAGGGTCGGGGGTGGGAGGGGATGGAAAATAATGAGAGAAAAAGCTGCTATTTTCCTGTGTCACACAAGGGAATTCACAAGGGAATTTCATCAGCTTTCGGAATATAGCTATGATTCAAACCTAAAGCTTTAGGTAGTTAATTAATACAGTGAGAAACAATCTAATTAATATTCATACCAATATATAAAAGTGAAACGTTGTCTGTTTGTTTGTTTGTTTGTTTGGGGAGCTTTCACGCGATAACGGCTGGACGGATTTTGATGAAATTTGGAATGGATTTAGCTTATACTCTAGAATAAAACATAGGATACTTTATATCCCAGAAAATTGAAAGTTTTCACCTGAAAACTGGAAAATGTTGATTACTCGCAGCAGGGAACGGTTGCCATGGACACGAAATAACAAGTCTGTCAAAAAACATCACGAGCATTGGTGCTATACCTACTTTGGCATTGGTTTTTAATATCCTAGAAGAAAATAGGATGCTTTTTTTCGCGATAAACATTAGTCCGCGCGTACGAAGGCGCGGGCGGGAAAGCTAGTAAATAAATATAGGTGAATAAGTAAAGTCAGACTCGCGAGGTCTACAGATCACAGAGCCACTAGTCTATGGGTTTTCTTCTCCATTGACAATCATCCTCAAAATTATCTGTAGCAGCCCTCTCCTGGTTTCTCCCTCTTTGCAACTTGGATATTCTTCTTTCGACTTTGATTCAGGTTTTTTTTAGGACTACACTAGCAAACATCGCAGGTTCTCGATCAAACGAGTCATCACAAATCACCTTTAAACACTTTTCTGATTGTTTCAGATTGAGACGCCGTTCGTCGGAATCCATCTCAAAAACGCATCTTTATCGCTTAATCTTACAAATGACAAAATTAATTATATCTATTCATCTTCATTTCTTACTCCAATGGATAAATTCTTTCTATAATATAGATAGAATTCAGAGTAGGTATGTATCTACACGTTTAAAGCAGTAACAGTAAGTACTCGTAACAAAAAGTCTGTACTGTTTGTCTGAGTTAAACTAAGCTACTGAACAAGAAAAACGTGTCATTCGTTCAGTTTGTTCACGCATCACGTAAAATCTACTGGATCGATTGCGATGCGGTTTTCACTGTTGGATAGCTAAGGGTTCGGCTTATAAACTGGTGTACTTGGTATCTCCATCAGATGAGAAGAAGCCGCGCAATCGATAAAAAACTTGTTGACGTCTGTATGAACTTTGATGAAATTTTGTATATACGAGTTTAAGCTAGAAAAATTACCAAGCGGTTAACGCCGCAGGCACAGTTAGTATACCCGTAAGCCGGGTGTCACTCCCGATACGTATCAAATAACGAGGAGGACATTAATCTCGCAGAGTGCTGCTTATATGAAACCCTCACGCTTCACTTACTCGAAAAGGTCCTACACATCACACACATTTGCGAGTTAGGAACCTTTTCAAGTTGTTTGTGTGAGGCTTCAGAAGATGTCGAAAACACATAACTCTTATGATGGCAGTAGCTATCATTTACAGCTCAGTTCGAGTCATTTCTGAGATAATCCTCAAACACAGCATAGAAAGTGCAGAGCGACATGTTTCTGTAACAGCAAATAAGTATCTATCTTATAACTTGTTACTTATAATACATATAATCTATACTAATTATAAGCAATAAGAACGATAAAGTCTATACAAGAAAGATAACTTAAAAAAAATGTCTAGGGTACTTAAAATAAGCTACTGAACAAGAATATAACATTTTTAAATTCGTGTCTGTCTGTTTGTCTGTTTATCTGTATGTTTGTTCACGCATCACGTAAAAACTACTGGACCGATTGCAATGCGGTTTCCCTGTTAGATAGCTTAGGGTTTGACTTAAAAACTGGTGTGATTGGTATATCAATCCGATAAGTAGAAGCCGAGCAATTAATAAAAACTCTTTCACGGCTAAACAAAGTTTGATGAAATGATGTATGTACGAGTATATTGTTCTTTTTGGTCCTGGTATAACACAAAGGCTAATTTTATTTAAACCCAGAGACATGACTTTATCTAGTCCACAACATAGTGACTTTTTTAATGTCTAAAAAACTTCTTCAATTTACAGCAGAAAGTGACATCAAAGGTGGTAAGCTCGACATTTTTAGCTTTCACGCAATAACGGCTGGACAGATGTTGATGAAATTTGGAGATAACCTATACCCTGGAATAAAACTTAGGATGCTTTTTATACCGGAAAATAGTAGTTTTCACGGGAAAACTGGAAACTGTTTATTCCTCGCTGTAAGGAACGGTTGCCATGGAAACAAAACAATAACAAGTCTGTCAAAAAGCATCAAGAGCGTTGGTGCTGTACTTTTGCATTGGTTTTCAATATCCTGGAAGAACTTAGGATGCCTTTTTCGCGATAAACTGTAGTCCTCGCGGTCGAGTTCGCGGGCGAAAGCTAGTCCTATATAAAGGGAAGAATAAATAGAACTTTATCAGATTACGCGTTGTCATTGTATGTTTTCAAAAGCGCCACCCTTTTATGGTTGAAATACCTCGCACAGGCGTTACGCTTCTTCATTTACTATAAGATCTGTAAAGGAGTGGAATGCTCTGCCCTAGTCAGTGCTTCCGGGAAAATATAACCCAGGTATATTCAAGTCAAGAGTGAATAGGTATCTACTAGGCTAGCGTGCTACACCTTCGACCACATCATCGCTTTCCATCACGTGAAACACACGTGATGGAAAGCGATGATGTGGTCAAACGATTACTTATACCGTAACAAAAAACAGCATAGGTTTTGGACAGGACAGGAGGATTAAATCTTTATAGGCATCTATGTTTCCCAATTAAGATACATTTAACCCCCCATTCCTATATAAATGAATCGAGTCGTTTTTCCTACGTCTTGTTACTTTTTGACGTTTTTCGTTTGGCGTTTATGACAAAAGCTGACGGACAGAAAGCGAAAACGGTTCGTTTTAAGATATACGAATCGGCCATAAAACAAGGAGTCCAAAGCGGTTCAACACTTATGTGTGTTTTAACTGAGGACTTGGCAATTATACCAAGAGAACAGCAAATTGTTACATGTTAGTAATTCAAACTAGAATGCACTAACTACACGTTAACGTTAACTAGGCGTTAGAAATAGGCGAGCGCAAGTATTTAATACGCTTTTATTAGCTTCACCTGTATGTATGTTTGTATGTATGTAACGGAATCTATGAACTCTATTTTTACCCACTTTAAATGGTCAGATTAATTCAAAAAATTGCACACTTATCATGGCCCGATAACAATACAATAATTTAAAATGTTTGGCCCGTTATCCCCATCAGGATCATCAGGATTAAAGATATTAACAAAGAAACGAAAAGTAAAGAATTGATTAATAATAATAAATAGGTAAATTAATACCATTAAAAAGAACTAAAAATTAAAAAAATAACATTAAAGAATAAAGTGATTACCGAGAAAATTAATGTCATTGTAAAAAAAACATGGGGTGCATTGTACGACATTCTTACACTAACTATATTAATTTTCTCGTTAATCACTTTATTCTTATAGTGAAATTTATTTTTTACTTTTAAGTTCGGTTTAATGGTATTAAAGCGTGTTTTTTTAAATTTTATAAGTAGAAGGACGTACAGTTTTCTAAAGGGGGTTCGGTTCGGCTCTCAAGTCCACACCTGTTTAAAGTATTCCATTCCGATCACGCACAGGAATGTGACCTTCGGAAGGGTATCGGAGTACCACAAGTCATGCCCTTAAACGGATTCCTTTGTCTTCACGCTTGGACGCTTCGATGCAGCATTCCACATTTGTTTCTTATTTGATTTCGTTCGGTTAAGTGGTAACACTGAACACCTTTACTGTAAAATGTTCCAGTGTCAAGAGACAGCGTTCAATTTGAAATGTTAAGTTACTACTTTTACCCGACGGCAGAGGGTTGTGTTTGGGTTGTATTGTATGTAAGTTTATTTGCACGTTTTTTTGGCGCGTCCTACAGCCTAAACAGCTTGATGGATTTTGATAAATGAGTCAAGAAAATTAATATGGCGGCTTATAGCTGCCATATTGTACTACCGTCGGAAAGAAAAAATGACCACAACCTATCGAGTGAGGTATCAAAATCCCTCATTTTGATACCTCACTCGATAGGTTTTGGTCATTTATTGTCTTTAAAAGACTATTCCAAAAATATACAAGGAAAACAGAAAGGTGTTTTTAAAAATCCATACCAACATATGAAAGTTAAACGTTGTCTGTCTGTTTGTTTGTTTGATTGTTTGGGGAGCTTTCACGGCTGGACGGATTTTGATGAAATTTGGATTGGAGATAGCTTATACCCTAGAATAAAACATAGGGTACTTTTTATCCCGGAAAATTGTAAGTTCTCACGGGAAAGCTGGAAAATGTTGATTACTCGCTGTAAGGAACGGTTGCCATGGAAACGAAATAACAAGTATGTCAAAAAACTTCAAGAGCATTGGTGCTATACCTACTTTTGCATTGGTTTTTAATATTCTAGAAGAACATAGGATGCTTATTCCGTGATAAACAGTAGTCTAACTAAAATAAATAATAGTTTAAAAAAACTAAAAAACACGCTTTATATAGAAAACCAAACTAAAAAATAGAAAATAAATTTTAATAGTGTAAATAAGAAAAAAAAAATATTTCGAAAAAATCGTGGTTTTCTATATAAAGCGTGTTTTTTAGTTTTTTTAAACTATTATTTATTTTCTACTTTTTAGTTTGGTTTATTTAAAAGAGCGTCTTTTTTTTTTTCGAATTATTGCATTGTCCTCGTCTTTGACACGAGTGCAAAATTTGAATGAAATCTGACCGTTTAAAGTGGGTCAAAATAGCGTCCAAAGGAGTCGGTTACAGACATAAAAAGCGTATAAAAAGGCAAATAGGCTTTAGATTCTTGATTTTAAAATAATATAAGATACAGTCAAAGGCATCATTCATTTGATTTCTCCTTTGACGGGATCCGCTAGAACCTGGCGAGCTACTCCTCGTGCCTCCCACTGCATCCCGTGTTTCAAAATCAACATCTAAAGCTTGTTTGCCTCTTTTTAGTTTTGTTCGCAACCGGATATGTTTTTTTTACAATTCGTTTCTATTTCTTCTTACCTAAGTTGGCTTCGTTCTATTCAACATGCCCTTTTATTAACTTTGCCACACCTATACTCTTGCTTGCAGTCAAATCAAACGTTATCATTCAATTTGTATTTATTTATGAATCTGAGATTAAAATTTCAACAGTTATAATAAATCTTCAGATATGATTTATCTTTGTCTTAGCGTGGAACAAAGTCATGTATTCCAAATTTACCAAGCCCTAAAATAAGATGAGCTATAGTTTTGCATTATTTCCGCATTCAAATTCCTCTAAACTTTCAGCATCTGTATTAGAGAGAAAAAAAATGTTAACAACCTTACCAAATCTGTTCTACTGCAAGCAAAATGATTCAATTCTACACGTGCAGTAATGACGGGATGCAAGCGCATGAACTTTCCTAGTTTACGGCACGTTTTGCCTTCGCATTTACCCGTGATAGTAGAAGGTTCTCGTCTGCCGGAGGTTATGGCTCGTAAATTGAGCCAGCTGTAAAGCCCGCCTGCAACTACGAGAGGAGCGGGCCTCGTATGCAATGGACTCCGTTTACTCGAACAGTGTTTATAGAAGTGATTTCACCGAGAACGAGGAAAGATCGCGAGCGCTGTTTAAACACAAAATTTAGCTCGGAACTAAATGACGTAAGTCTCAAAAGCTATTTATTTGATTGGCAGGCTAATAATTTAGTAAGGTAAATTTTGTCTTTACAGTGGATAATAAACTATATTTTTTGCTGTGTGATTTATAAAAACTTTTACCATTGAGTAATAAAATAAAAATATTATGAACTGAAAATAACGTAATTTTTGATAAGCAAATGTATTGAATGAAATTCTGTTAATCACATTTTTGTCTTGATCACGGAGAGATAAAGATCTCAAAATCATATATGTTAAGTTTCACATTTATCAGGTTTGTGGTTGACCCAACATTATTATGGAAAAAACTCTTAAAAAGTGAAGCCTCGTTTTAAAATACCCAACCGGCTTTAAGAGCCGTGTTGGTTGCGGTTTTAGTATACATATTTATGTACTTGAGTATTTCTGCTTAGTTGTTATTAAATCTTGGCTGGTTCGTTAATTACTTTGTTGGTGTGCGCGGCCAACCTTCTTGTGGCTTCGTCCTATGAAAATAAATTGTTGAATTGGATTTCAAAGAGGCCTTGTGACATGTTTTAATACAATCCGCTGAACTTAATTGCGATCTCCTAAGAAGACACATATTTTGAGAAGTCATATAGAAACCAGGTTCTAATAACTATTTAATTCGCTAATTCAATACAATTTTGGTATATGTTGGTATATATTGCTAAACTTGTGACCATAATTTCATTCGCATATATTAATTTTCCACATCCGTTATTACTAATCTCCTGATGAAAATTAGGTACCGTAAAGGGCGCCGCCTGTCGTCGGTTTACGTAATGTTCCCAAAATTATAACCCGATTCGGAGAAGGGAAACCAACTAATTAGAACTCCATTAGTCACGTATGTTCCGAGAATTTGTCGCTGTTCTTTGTAATATTAAAACCAATTAGTTGGAATATTTGGATCAAAATTATATCCATCTCAAATTGAGAGCGTCTATGTAGGTTAATATGGAATGCTTGCCTGAAGCAATACTTTTTCATGAATCAAAATTAATGACTGAATGAATGGTTAAGTGTTCTGCTTCTCACGCCACTTTATTCCGGCATCATATTCAATACATCATTTTAATTGACAGCTAAATTCAACCACTGCAGAGCATAAGCCATCTCTGTCTTGAACCAATCTGTGCTATATATAAGAACTAGTGACTCGCCCCTACTTCGCACGGCGCACGGGTAGCGCTCACACCGCGTTTTTTTTTACTTTTAGCATTTTTATAAACGTCGGTAACTTCTAAAAACATACATCAGTATGCGTAATTCAAACTCTTTGGCAGACGATCGTGCTGTTTTTTGACCATAGACAACTGCATTATCACATTATCAAAATACTGCCCATGTTACTCGCTGATAATGAAGCTTTCTATAGGTGATATAATGTTGAAAATCGGTTCAGTATTTTTTGAGTTTATCCATTATAAACAAACATACAAAAATAAAAACATACCGAAAATGTAATCTTTCCTTTTTATAATATTAGTGTAGATATCATACTTATTCCTGTGAAGAATGTGCCTTGCAGAAATTGCAGAACATTGTTCCTACTTCGTACCCAATTAGACACTAAACGTTGGCGCAATGCAGAGGGTCCATAAGATGGCCCATTACACAATTTTCATATCCTGTACGTGCTCCATTACACTACACGCCTGAAATGTACGGCAATATATGTCAAATGCTGGACAGGTGTTATGCGCGAACACGATTGGAATGTTCTAGAGATGAATAGAACGTGTGAGTGATGATTTAATACATGCTAATAAATGACACACGTTGACGAATAATATTAGATACGGAGATCATAAAAGAGAATATTATGATGTCCTCAGTTTTCCATCCCACTCGTGCGAACAGCTGTAAGAGATTAGATAACTCAACAAAAATTGCTATATTTTTGGATACTCCTTACAATACAAGTCACGAAATACCGAGAATGTGTAATGTAAGATTGTTAAATCAACAAATAATAGGTAAAGAATTGATAATAACGAAATCAAACGTTTGTTCCCAATTTGTAACGACAAATAAAATACGCTACTAATCAAAGTATCGAGTCAGTTAAGGATCAATAATGATATACTTACAAGAATAGATTGAACAGGTATAACAATCCACAATAATGATTAGCTGGTAATAAAAGTATCGAGTCAGTTAAGGTTCAATAATGATATACTTACAAGAATAGATTGAACAGGTACAACAATCCACAATAATGATTAGCTGCTAATCCAAGTATCGAGTCAGTTAAGGTTCAATAATGATATACTTACAAGAATAGATTGAACAGGTATAGCAATCCACAATAAAGATTAGCTACTAATCAAAGTATCGAGTCAGTTAAGGATCAATAATGATACTTACAAGAATAGATTGAACAGGTATAACAATCCACAGTAATGATTAGCTGGTAATCAAAGTATCGAGTCAGTTAAGGTTCAATAATGATATACTTACATGAATAGATTGAACAGGTACAACAATCCACAATAATGATTAGCTGCTAATCCAAGTATCGAGTCAGTTAAGGTTCAATAATGATATACTTACAAGAATAGATTGAACCGGTATAACAATCCACAATAATGATTAGCTACTAATCAAAGTATCGAGTCAGTTAAGGATCAATAATGATACTTACAAGAATAGATTGAACAGGTATAACAATCCACAGTAATGATTAGCTGGTAATCAAAGTATCGAGTCAGTTAAGGTTCAATAATGATATACTTACATGAATAGATTGAACAGGTACAACAATCCACAATAATGATTAGCTGCTAATCCAAGTATCGAGTCAGTTAAGGTTCAATAATGATATACTTACAAGAATAGATTGAACCGGTATAACAATCCACAATAATGATTAGCTACTAATCAAAGTATCGAGTCAGTTAAGGATCAATAATGATATACTTACAAGAATAGATTGAACAGGTATAACAATCCACAATAATGATTAGCTACTAATCAAAGTATCGAGTCAGTTAAGGATCAATAATGATACTTACAAGAATAGATTGAACAGGTATAACAATCCACAGTAATGATTAGCTGGTAATCAAAGTATCGAGTCAGTTAAGGTTCAATAATGATATACTTACATGAATAGATTGAACAGGTACAACAATCCACAATAATGATTAGCTGCTAATCCAAGTATCGAGTCAGTTAAGGTTCAATAATGATATACTTACAAGAATAGATTGAACCGGTATAACAATCCACAATGATGATTAGCTACTAATCAAAGTATCGAGTCAGTTAAGGATCAATAATGATATACTTACAAGAATAGATTGAACAGGTATAACAATCCACAATAATGATTAGCTACTAATCAAAGTATCGAGTCAGTTAAGGATCAATAATGATACTTACAAGAATAGATTGAACAGGTATAACAATCCACAATAATGATTAGCTACTAATCAAAGTATCGAGTCAGTTAAGGATCAATAATGATACTTACAAGAATAGATTGAACAGGTATAACAATCCACAATAATGATTAGGTATACACCGACTTACTGACTTCATTGAGAATGTCACCGATAAAATTATAATGGAGGGTTGTCACAGATACTTTATCGTTGATCGCGGTAATGTTAAGGTCAGACAGTCGGAGGAATGAGGGAATAATACAAATGACGTATCAAAATTCAATATGGTGAAAATCAGACGCACTGTAAAAAAGAATAAAAAAAACAACGAACTATGTCAAGTGGGGGAGGTATTTGAAAATCAACTTTAGGTTTCCCTTATTATTTTTCATTTCGAATGACCATTTAGGATCTATAACGATTTAATGTTGGCTGGCAACCATTCTCACGGACTGCATCTTATATTTAAAAATCAAAAATATAAAGCTTATCTGCCCCTTTAAGTTTTGATCGCAGTCGAGTTTTTGTTTTTATAATAATTTATTTTTATTTGAAAGCTTGGTTGCTTAAATAATTTCAATACATCTAGAGTAAAATTACAACAGGGACAACGTATCCGTATCCCCTTGACAATATGTCAAGAGTAAAGTTTATTAAATATTTGTGCACTGCATTTCATGAATATGCAAAGAATTATCTAAATGAGCAAGCTCTATATTAAATGACGACATTATTTATTAGCTTCTCAACGTTCTATTCCCGTCCATGCAAATGTCCTTTTGTCGTGAATAAATAATGCGGTATAGTGGATAGTGCGAGCCACTGGACTAACTCCAACGGACTAGCTAGAGAAAGGAATATTGCTAAGAATATATTATAACTAGTTGTGCCCGCAGCTTTGCCCGCGTGGTCATTTCTTCCAGGACCAAAAGTCCATATAAATTAGTACAAAATTACAAATTTGGTTTAGAGGTCGGATAGTTTTTTATCGATTGCTCGGCTTATAATTATCTGAATAAGATACCAAGTACACCAGTTTTTAAGATAACCCCTATGCTATCTAACTGTGAAAACCGCAAAACCGCATCACAAAGGGTCCAGTAGTTTTCACGTGATGCGAGAACAGACAAACAGACAGACACGTTTTTTTTTTAATTCTTGTTCAGTAACTTAAGCACGGTTGTCTGGAAGAGATCGCTCTGAGCAATAAGACTCGTTGTACTTGTGCTGTCCATGCCCAATATTTTTTTTTATAATCTTCGTGTACAGACTTTTTGGTGCTTACTGCTTTATTATAGAAAGATTGGTGATCAGGTTCTCTTTATGTTTTGGTCTACCGTCTGCCATCTAAGTCAACATAGACTTTATGTAGGCACTAGCTTTCCCGCCCGCGACTTCTTCCGCGCGGACTACTGTTTATCGCGAAAAAAGCATCCTATATTCTTCTACGATATCAGAAACCAATGCAAAAGTAGGTATAACACCAATGCTCTTGATGTTTTTTGACATACTTGATGACCGAGAGAGTGCGAAGCACGAGCGAAGCGTCTCCGTTTCTGCTTGGGCAAAAATGCTTTCGTATGTCCTTCCTAATTCCTTCCGAATGTCCGGATCCGGATCTCTGTTCTCCTCTACAGGTCGCATTTCTCAACCGATCTAGACGATACTTGGTATACAGGTTAAGCAAATTTTTAGAATTTTTTGTCGTCGGGGTTATTTGATTTGACTTCCCCCAAAAATGGGTAATAAGGGGCTACTGAATATCTCCACCTTATTAAATCCGATTTCGATGGTTCTTTTTATACGCTTTATATTAGCTTCACTTGTATTGCTATTTTGACCCACTTTAAACGGTCAAAGACCGATAACAATGCAATAATTGGAAGAAAAAAAATAGTTTAAAAAAACTAAAAAACACGCTTTATATAGAAAACCAAACTAAAAAATAGAAAATAAATTTAAATAGTGTAAATAAGAAAAAAAAACATTTAAAAAAAACGTGGGGTGCTTTTTAAGATATTATCGAAATGATAATAATCCTTTTTCTCATAACTGTCAATGAAATATTTATTACTATTGACCTATGCACTCCACGATTTTTTTGAAATCAAACATTTTTTTCTTATTTACACTATTAAAATTTATTTTTTATTTTTCAGTTTGGTTTTCTATATAAAGCGTGTTTTTTAGTTTTTTTAAACTATTATTTTTTTATTTGAAAGGTTGTAACTTTAAGTTAGTCTCATAAAAATTTGGTGAAGATCTGACGAGGATCTTCGGCGTGATGCGCAGAATTGCTCCTCAAAATGCAGTAAATTGCTCACTGATTCCACTGGTAGAATCCTACAAGTGGAATCAGCCCTTTACCCACCAGGTAGGGATTGATGGAGCACCTTGGTTATTAATGTAAGTTTTACAATAAGATAACTAGATGGTGCTACTGTACACCGCTAGATTGTTTGCAAAAAAATTAGTGCTTGCGAGGTCTACTCTACAGCTTACAGAGCCACTAGTAGTAGAACAATAGTAAAATAAGTAACTTTTTGCTATTTGACTAAAACACTGCGCAGTACGCGTGACGTCATGTTTCCTAAAACCGCGGTTTCGTTCCTGTGTTGCTTGCATTTTTGTCTTGTTTCTGTACATAATGACGTCATGCGGTCGCCATCACATCTATGGTCAATACGACGTGATTCAATTTAACAACTCTTTGAGAGTTGTTAAATTGCAAAAACATAACTAATGATTTTCGTTTTATTTTTTGGTTGATTATTTTGCATAAATTGAAGAAGTTAGTTAGTAAGAAAAAGTTAGTGCTCGCGAGGTCTACAGCTCACAGAGCCACTAGTTATAATCTTAAGTTTTACTGTATGAAATAAAGCAATAATGTTTTTTTATTAGTGTTGAAACGTGTTTAAAACAAAATGTGTTTTAAACAGGTGTAATTATTTTCAATATTTCCAACCCTGCCATTGTATGAGTTAGACAGGATAGTGGGATTAGAAATGATAGAGTAGAAGTTGTAATTAAACGATCCCCTAATGGATTTTATTTCTAAAACATACCTTGATCCAAAAAAAACCCGACGACTAAGAGCTTAGAAAATTCGTTGAAACCTGTATACCAAGTTTCGTCTAGATCGGTAGAGAAATGCGAACTGTAGAGGAGAACAGCCGGACAGACATCCGGACATACGAAAGAATTTTTGCCGCAGCTGAAACAGAGACGCTTCGCGCTCACTCGGTCAATAAGTTAAATTGAATTAAAGCATGGCAATAACAATCATCCACTGCAAAAGAAAACTAAAAAACTGTAATTTGTGTGAAGAAAGCCGGGAATTTTGGAACCTGAACCCGTATTTTTTTATAGATATTTAAACTAGAATCAAAAGAAAAGAAAACAAACCCCACGGCAATAGATTTGCTGCTCCTATGAAAATTTTCACAATTACTTGATTTAATTATATGTAAAACATAGGCAAGTACCTACCTACATCACCTAGTCATAGAATAACTACCTAGTTAAAAAAAACATTTGACATAAGAAAACAATGTTTTAATCGCAGGCAAGGCAAGAGTTAAAGGCTCAATACACCGCGGTCGCTGTGGCAACCGGAACTCAGTACAAGCCTTTTTAAACACATCAACCCATACACTTACAAAAAATATTTGTTGAAAAAACACGAAGTTCTAGTCTTTTAAAATAAACAGTTTTTTTGCCAACCCTGTACTATGGGCTATATTAGTTAGTTTCTGATTCCGTCGCGTCCCTTGCGTTGGGCCGTGAATAGGTAATGTGAGGGTTCGTACTTCTTACAAATCACATGTCGGTCCACTTCCTAGGAACTGAAATAGACTTGCCTACGTGTCACACTTGTTATTTATGAGACGGTCGACAATGCATCGGTTTCCTCAAAGTGTAGATATAGTACTTGGCGCGGCGTGTGTTGAACAACACGTTCGCTCGTACATTTGCGATGAAGGTTCATACATCAATTAATTTTCTAGGAACTAGGATGATGTAGATGTATTGTGGACGTGCTTGCTGTTTATGAGATGATTCTCAATTCAATTTAGCATAGTTTTCGTCGTATACTTTTCCGACTGTCCCAGGCACATTATTCTTCAAAATATCTCATGTCTTAGGTAAATTTGGACTATTAGGTAGCGGTAGGATATGTTTATAAAAGAACACTCCCGGCTTTACTTGTTTAAATATTCCGGGCAATGAACTAGATGAATAGAGAATATCGTCGGTTGCGGTGAGAATTTCGTTCCATATGCAAGCTTTGAATGGAACGAGGGAATGACCGGAGTTCTACAGGGAACTAGATAATCTGCTTTAATCTATCTACGATCTATACCTATAAAACAGTAAACAGCTCAGTACTTATTGGCTGAAAGACAACGCATAACCTAAACCAATGGAGCTATGAATTTGATTTCTGAAGGGAAAATTCCTTGAGTAGGTACACTAGAGGTGCATTTTTTTTAATTCCGTTCAAATGGGGGTAAACCGGGGTGACAAAGAACTCAGGCGAAGCTGCGGGGCGCAGCTAGTGATGAATGAACCCGCGCCACGATCCAATATTTTAACTATAAGAAATTAAATTAGGCGGATAGAGATTAGGAATTACGAATACGACTTCAGCAAAGGTTTATTCCTTTTTATGACAATTATTAGCTCCTGTACATCCTGTCACAGCTGTATACATTGTCACATGTAGTGCACTAGCTAGATATTACATCCGCTGGAAGCGGTTTCCACAAAGCAGCTTTGGCTTTGCTCCATCCACTATTGTAAACAGCAGCGGCAATGTGTAAACATTCTATGTACGGAGAAGATATGTTTAGACTTAATTACTGAGCTTGTGTTTTATGTTGGTACTAACAGGCTGCATTTCCTGATATTATATTCGGTTGGTACGAGCAGACGAAGTGATGGTTCACTATCTATCTGCAGCTATCCTTGCTCGTCAAATCCTTTAGTCCACTTTGCGCCACGCCGTTTACAAAACTTCTTAGGTATATTTTGTTACATATATCTATGTAAATCTGGTTTGATGTTGGAAAATAAACAATAATTTTATTTTCCACATGCCGAAGCAGAGCTGAATCTTCCAGAGAACCAAGGTGACCGACATAGCTCAAAGAATTAGCAAGCTGAAGTGGCAATGGGTCACATAACTCGACGGACCGACAACCGTTGGCGTAAACTAGTTCTGGAGTAGAGATCGCGTTTAGGTAAACGTAGTTGCAGGGCGTCCGCCGGCCATGTTGAGTGACGACTTGCGGGCGGCAGCTGGCAGCGACTGGATGAGGAGCGCCGAAGATCGGGCTCTGTGGCGTTCACAAGGAGAGGCCTACGTCCAGCAGTTGAAGAATACGGGCTGATGATGATGATGATGATGATGGTATGCAGAGCTGAATCTAAAAAAGGGAAAGCCTTTCTGAACTAACCGATGCTTTGGAAATACGCTCGTTAGAGAAGAGATCGACATGAAACGGAACTGACATATTTTAACCCAATATTTACAGGAATAACAACTAGCTTAAAAATTAAAAATACACGCCTGCCCTGCCCAAAAAGAACTTTTGCCAATAAATTATATATATATATATATATATATATATATATATATATATATATATATATATATATAAGCCTTGATAAGCACATTACAACGATATATATATATATATATATATATATATCGTTGTAATGTGCTTATCAAGGCCTTCAATTTGATACCCATATTGTAAAATTGATAGGAAATAAAAAAATTTCGCATTTCAAAATGGAGCCATACTGCTATTATGTATTTTTTTCCAAAAATAATATATCCTTTGTTACTCGGGGGATGAAAGGATTCTAACGATACCCCATACGTCTAAATCTGTTGAGGCATTAAATTTAAGAGTTATGGTGGAATAAAGAAATCATAAAAATAATACAAATAATAGAAATCATACATACAAACATACATTAATCAAAAAACTTTACAATCCATTTTTGGGCAGTCGTGTAATAAGAGAAACAGATGCTCTATTGAGATCTTAAAAAGTAAGGCTGCGTGTTACTTGACATATAATAGTAGGTAGTTGACTTACCTCCACAGTCGGGACAGCTAATAGCCTGATGCACGTTTCAGAGCCAAGAGACCTCTCTTCATTCCATAACAAGGAGATGTCTCTTAAGTCTCTTGGCTCTTCGTTAGTAAATGTTTTGATGCGTCAAGAAATTACGAAGCAACAGTTAGCCCATTGTGATTAAATTCCTTTGCGAACCTTTGACCTGTTTATCGTTCAGACGTTTCTACTCCTTTTAGTACAATTACTTTTTGGAATAGTACAACGAAGCGTTGTGTTCGAACGGAACATCTATTTAGTTTTGTTAGAGTTAATGATGTCTTGGTTTTAAGCCCCGAACGCGAAAAGAGAGGGTGAGCTTTGAAAGCTGATGTGATCGAAATGGTTCTTAGCTAGTTGGGGGTTATTATATTTTATTAATTTGTACTTGTTTTCTACATAAGCCACTTTTAATTCCAGGAAAATATAGAATTCATCCGAGAAAACCGGGAAACAGTACGAACAGTCGCGGGGCTCAGCTTATAAAGTCGTACAAGAAGTAAATAAAAACTCCTACACGAAATTCTAGACACAATTCAGAAAAGTTTATTTTCGTACAAATCATTTGGAACTTTTAATTCCGCAGGATTTCCATGTCTTTTCGAAGTACTTATCAAATTTTCTGACTACCGAAACAACTCCGAACAAGTTTTAACAGGGTACTAGGAATCAGAAACTTAATGATTCTGAATAGGCTTAGGGTGGGCTTTTCCCGGCCGGCCGGAATTGTGCACAAAGTTTGATAGTAAAGTATATCTATTGATTGTTTGTTTATTTGTCATATGGGGTAGTGCTGGCCTTTAGTGTCAGAGTTTGTCAGGCCGCCATCGGGCGACTGGCTTAACGACTTCTATTAATCAATAACAGCCGAGACCGACAGCTTAACGTGTCCTTCGAAGCACGGAGCGAAGGACAATCTATTGACAAAAAAAAACATACAACAATAACACAATCATAAAAGTTCAACATTTTATCTTGCGCTGCGTGATGATAGAAATATGATTTGAATTAGTTCGAAGCCTAGAATTCGAGTAGCATTCAAGAACTGCTGCCGCGGGCATAATCAAACAGGGGCAACCACAGAATACATAATAGTACATTTGTGCTTCACGACAGATTTTCTGCTTGGGGTTATCATGCTCATTTTTGCTTGTTTGGTGGGTTTGAACCCTGGACATACGTCGCATCGTCCGACCACTCAAACAACTGAGCAATTTTGCTTTTAAAAATATTCCTATTATTGAGATCCAGGTTTTATCTCAGAGAAAGTGCGAGTTTTCATTGTCTATGACGATCCAGTGAGGTTGGTAGAAGTCATGCCTTAAATTTGTGGTACCAGAGCATGTCAGTTTCCTCGCTAAGTTTTCCTCCACTGCATAATAAAACAAACAGACCAGACCAGTTCCGTGATTTCGGCCCATCCGTCACTCCCTTGAAGATTAATGGCGGTATAATCAAGGAAGATGTCCGGCGGAATGTTGTCGGAATTAAGTACCTTGAATAATGCGGAGTAACTCTACAAAGTGTGACTTACGTCCTGGGTAACATGATGTAGAAATATTCACAATTAAATATCGATACATTTCTGGTCAGGACCATTCCGAGTAAGGCACAAAAATACGGTATTCGCTTGTATTATCGGCAAGCTGCGTATTATCTTCTCGTCTAAAATTCTGCAGAGCCTCAAGACTAAAGTTTACAACCAGTGTGTGTTGCCTGCCAGTGACGTCCGTGATTTGGTCGCTTACGAGAGAGATGATATGCTTGGGATCTCTTTGCGAGATAAAATCCAAAATGAGAATACCCATCCGCAAAATAACTATAATTAACGACATGCAAATGGGCAGGCCACATAGCACCGATAACCGATGGGGAGAAAGATTCTCGGCTGGCGACCACGGACCGGAAGAACGAGCGAAGGACATAAACCCACGAAAAACCGACGATCTGTAGAGATCTAGATGCTAACTGTGATCAACCATTCGTTGTGGCCGTCATCTGGCTGCTGATGATGATGATGATGATGATGATAATGATGATTGTATTCTAAACAGAGATTTTATAGATATGAAATAACATCTGGATATAGATACGGACATATAAATAATATTATACCAGTTTCGGATACGGTTACGGATACGAAATTACTTCGGATTATCTATTAATTACGGATAGTTTCGGTTGCGGATATTACATTTTTAAGATAAACACACATGCAAGTGACGCGCGAGGTTTGTGTGTCGACTCGGCCGGACAGAAAAAAACTGTCATAACGAGTCTCATTTTAGGCTTTTACACTCCACCCGTATCCGAAATTATCCGAAACTTTTATATCGGATTCGGTAACGGTTACGGATAGATTTATGTTTCAGTTACGGTTACGGAGCTCCTTAACATCCCTGAATTTCTAATTGTATCTAATCGATCGGAACCCTCCAAAAGGGCTGGAGAAGGAAGCTTCTGTCGACTACTGCTATCAGCCTAACGAGTGCCAAACATTTACAAATCCAAAGGCAAAAGAATAAATTAAATAAAGAGGAAAATATCCAGGCAACAAATAGGTCTTTTAAACCAGTTTATTGGGTATCGATCGCCCACGCCGCCTCAGGGTGGGTCAGTTGTGGTTGAAACTCGCCAAAACAAAGAGATCCAATATGCTAGCCTAAATTAGAACTGGGCAATGAATACTTTACCGAACAAATGTTTTGTAAGGTCTTTGTTCGTTTCGGGGTTCATACCCAAACCGCAGAATAAATAATAGTCCCAAACCACACGATTTACTAAAATTTTGTCTATTCGTTATGAGAAAGTAGCAAGCATTTACAAATAAGACGGTAGCCTAGCGACATAGAATACAACGATACAGGGTTCGGTCTTGGGCTCCGCACCAATGACTTTTCTAAGTTATGTACGGTTTTCCATCGCTCCGTGCTTCGGAGGGCACGATAAGGTGTAGGTCCCAGCTGTTTGTAGCAGTCAGTTTAAAGCCATAACAGAGCCCCTCGGGCGACCTGAAGAGCTCTGAGACCAGAGGCCAGCACTACCTCAAACGACAAGCAAGCAAGTCAACTTATTGACTCGTCCTGATATGGAAGAGGGAAGAAAGGATTCTTCAACTGAAAACAGCTGGGTCTGCGATTCCACCTGGTATTTTTCCAGAGTTTCCAGAGTTTACAGAAGATCTGTTTTTAAAGCTACAATGGAGAGAACTACTTACTTTATTCCTTTTTTTTGATAAACGTAAAGTAGGAACAAATGTTTTTTTAAAAGATTTTATTTAACTTCACTTGTATGTATCTATGTATTTTATCTGTCCTGGAATCTTGCAATTCAAATTTCGAGCACTTTCCGATTGGCTATCCGGCTGAAACTTTCAGGATACCTCACAAACCGATGGAAAAGCAATAATAAAATGGAAAAAGTAAAATAAACTAATAAGTGAAATAGCAACAAAAAAGAAAAAATAAGGGGAAAAATAAAACTTAAAAACGTAATAAGTGAAAATGCAACAAAAAAACGTAAAAAGGAAAAATTCAATTTAATAAAAAACATAGGTATTAAGTGACATTCATTAAAAATAAAAAGGTCGTATTTTTTTTAATTATACTTATTTATTAGTATGGGCGTGGGAAATATTCACGCCAAATACATGTAAATGCGGTGGTGAGTTTGTTAGGTTTTCACGCTTTAAATACTCAATCGATCATTATGAAATTTTGCACACACGTTGTCAGGGGTAAAGGAAGGACCTTTCATACCGATTTAGGAAAACATTTTTATATGAAAAAAACGAAATTGTTAATTTTATATGGGAATTGCCACGTCGATGTCAAAGTGACAGGTGGCAAAATGGCAGGTATAAAAGTGACAAGTTTCAAAGTGACATGTGTCAAAGTGACATGTGTCAAAGTGACATGGGTCAAAGTGACATGTGTCAAAGTGACATGGGTCAAAGTGACATGTGTCAAAGTGACAGTTGTCAACGCGATAAACTGTAATCCGCGCGGACGAAATCGCGGGCAAAAGCTAGTTATTAATAGTTTCAATCCCAAAACAAATATACAACAACCTACTATTGTTCGAAGTCAGATATAAATACAAAAACACAGCCATATACTTTGGCTTACATTTTCACTTCAAAACATGAACATTACTAAACACTAGGTACCTAGTAGTTAAGTTATTTTGGTATATACCTATCTTATTACGTCGCCGGCTTCGTTGGGACGAAGCTTTTTTATTTACCCGGTCAACTGCACTCGTCTCCTACAACAGCAAAATGTGGAGAATTTTAATGAGCGCAGAATTTAGGTCACTCAGACGTAAACTGTCGGTTTAGTTCTGCTGGATGCACTCCGGCTACTCATCTATGTTTTAGTTTCAGGGAGAAAACATTTAGCGAGGCCTAACAGACTTGTCGATGAATAGTGACTATGTACATTTTTTATTCGTTTGATCCTTTTGCGGATCATGTGGACTATGAGTTATAAAGTTGGCAGACCAACAGATCAGACGGACTAAAACATATAAGAATACCTCGGCTCCGTTCCGAAAAGATTCTCAGATTCTAGCCAAGAAGGTTTATTTGATTCTAGCTGGTTTAGACTATAGATAGATATGGTTCAAACTAACTTCAAAACCCAAAACCCGACTACGGTCGGGTAAAAATTAACGTATGACATTCTTGCGATGAAGACGAATCGATTGATTCCTCGCTAGTCAAAATAGGTCGAAGTTTTTAGTTTGAACACATAACCAACCGCCACAAACATCCACTTGTCAGATATTCAACCGCCAAGCAGTAGTGTGTAGACATTTCTGTGTTTCGGTTTAAAGGGCAATGTTTCCAGCTAAATTACTGGGTGATGAGACTTCACAACCAATGTCTCAGGGTGACGAGCGCAGTGCAGTGACGCGCAAGATTTTGTCAACCAAGGTTCTGGGTGGCACTGCAACTGTTATGGACAGGCGTGACGCTTACCATCAGGCGAAAGACCTGCCCGTCTAGTCAATGAAAATAATAAAAAAAACCCTTTGCTTCGACGTAGTCAGGTAAAAAAAAGCCTAAGACACAATGCATGAAGACGAATCGATTAATACATCGCTTGTCAAAATCGGAGCAACAGGGGCGACGCTATGGTGGAACATCCACATACATACATACATACATACATACATACATACATACATACATACATAGACTGTTAAACTAATTACCCTTCCCTTGCTTCGTTATAGTTCGTTATAGTTATTGATGAAGAATTTAAATTTTCCCTCTATGTGTGAATGGATCCATATTTTAGATGAAAACATTTTGCACAAAAGGCCAAAATGCAGAGAAAACGACAAAGTTACATATACAAAGCTCTGTATTTTCTAAGTTAGTTGTAGCTGAAAAATTTAATGTTTAAAACTGCTGGCTCTCGTTGGCTACAGTCTAGAAAGTATACTACATTTTACAAACACCTGCGAGCTGTTTGAGCTTGTTTACAATTTATAGCGCTCCGACCTAGAAAATTAAAAAAAGGCGGTGACCACAGCGCCAAACAATAGAGTGAAGCATAGCAAATGGCGGGGCGTATGTGTGCGTGAGTGGATAATTTGTAATGCTTTGTGGTCGATACACAATTTCATCACAAAAGACTGTATTGTTTTTAATTTTCCGTGACAACTTGACAGAATTATAACGACTAACAAGGTCGAGATCTTGCTGCGATCGGCATTTTATGGTGTGTGTGTGTTAAAGTGTGTGTGTGTGTGTGTGTGTGTGTGTGTGTGTATTTTATGGTGTGTGTGTTAAAGTGTGTGTGTGTGTGTGTGTGTGTGTGTGTGTGTGTGTGTGTGTGTGTGTGTGTGTGTGTGTGTGTGAGAGAGTGAGTGAGTGAGTGTGTGACGCTTGTGCGTGCAAGCGGATCGGCATATCTTGGGTGCTTCTCTTTCCATTTGGCGGTGTGGAATCAGTATTTTTTTCTCTTTCCATTTGGCGGTGTGGAATACTTGTGCTCCAACAGAGTGGGTTCAAAATCTTCGACATTGTAAATAATGAAGGTTGTGCTGCTGCTGTAAAACATTGAGCATTTGAAATGCGTCTTCAATATTTTATCAATTTTCTATTTTTGAAAGTAGTTCAAACATTTGTTCAGACTAAACAACGATTACGCGGTAAACACTAGTCTCTATTCGATTGATCTAACGAAATGTTGTAATTCGGGGGTTACCAACAAAATCTAAATTGTTCCAGCTCCAGACGTAAGCAAACGGAGAACGTTTACAATTGTAACTTGTATGACACTTGTTTTTGGTTTCCAGGAATGAAAGAAACGAATAAAGATGATATCAGTTGCCATCTATTATTCTATAATTAAATATTCATCTATAATTGTTTGTCAGTTTGGGGCGGTGCCGCTATAAGTAAAATAATTGCATTGGAAAGATCTCAAAGATCTCTTATATAGGTGATGCACTCAAAACATTATAACAATAATGTTTTGAGTGCATCATGTTTTTGGTACATGAGTAACAACCCTACTGAACAACTTTGTATGGAAAGCCAGGTATTGAGCATTCGTAAACTATTCATATCGATGATTTTGTTAATAACCCACAAACAAGTAATAAATTCTCTAGACTACCAGAATCTTCTGAGCGCAAGAAATTTTAAAATTCCTGTACCTAAAGTAAATACAGCATTTGCCTGGGCTGCAGTACATACAATAGCAATATTTCTTTAAACCAAAATATAGAAATAAAAACTACACAATTTTCTAATTTATTCGAGTCGGTAAAATGACTTTGTAAACATGAATACCTATTAAATATTGACTGATAGTGCACCCCGGCGGGTGCTGTCATGTCGGTAATGTATGAACCATTCCATATGCATATTAAATTAAAGCGAGTCCAAACACCATAACACTACGACTATTAAACAAATAAACAGCGGGATGATAGATTGCACCGCCTAGCTTACTACGTTTGTATCCATTCTGTAATACTACGTTAAATAAATTATGGAGGCTCATTGCCATCAGCTGCCAGCTTTAATATAATTTGCGGTCTCCATTAGCGAATAATTTGTGTTATAATTTAATTAAGCTGTGGAATACAGTAACAGTAATTGGGAAAGGTTCTCACTAGGGGAGAGATGTTGGCGTGAGAGTGCAAAAAAACTGTATGCGAAAATAACTAAAATGAAGCAAACATTTAAGTGAGAATAGTTGCTAACCAAGTTTAAATCGTTAAAGATCCTACATAGTTAAATCGATTGACGTAAGTATCATCAAAAGCGGTCCACGTGTTTGGTCTATATGTGCCCATATAGTGCCACAAAGGAATAGACATACATAGGCTGATAAACTCATTACCTGTCCTTTGCGTTGCAGTGTGGTTAAAAGTAGTCCTTCAGGGTTGTCCTGTATAAATTTCATTAACATAGGTTCGGGAGATTTTTAGTAAATCTATTTTAATTTGTTTAAAATATTATTGTTTACATAGTATCACTACCAACGTGTCGAGATTAATTACTATTAGGCCAGAAGCACTAGGTAAACAGACTATAATTCTGTAGTTGTTGTGACGGATAGTCAGCTCTGATAAGTGGCCGGTTCTTACAAAATCATCGTATGTTATTCTAACCCAGTTATGTTTAAACATAAACAACATGTAAAGTATGTAACTTAAGGCGACCCGTTTTGCAAGTTTAATGCGTGAACTTCCGCTATCGTCCATTGACCTTTGGCTAATCTTGTCAATAACTTATGATAAGTCGCATATCTACTCGTGTTTAGTGTTAGAATGTTGATAACTATTGTGTTAGGAGTATCACATGAGATAACCTATTTGATAAGTTAACTTCTCACGCAAAGCACTTTGGTCCCGTTTACCTATTTTACTCGTACTTCTATACGAGAACACAAAATAAATAAAAGTACTACAATTAATTTCAAATAAGAATGATTGAAAACCTGCCATCATAAACCGCGATGGTCAACAACTCAGATTTCAGAGCAAGATGTACAAAAGAAAAGTTAAACCATAAAAAATATAAATAAAATGTTATATTTTTACACGCCTGCCCAAAAAAAAGGAATGTTATGTTTTTAGCATTCATGTATGTATGTATGTATGTATGTATGTTTGTATGTATGTGAGTTTCTTTATTCCACCGTAACTTTTAAATGCCTGAACAGATTTAGACGTATGGGGTATCGTTAGAATCCTTACATCCCCCCGATTAACATAGGCTATATGTTTTAAGCATTCAATATGGCGGCAGTATGGCACTATATTCAAACACGAAAAAATATATTTTTCAACCAAATTTACAATATGGGTATCAAATTGAATGTCTTGATAAGCTTATTCCAACAGTATATAATTTTTGGCAAGAGCTCTTTTTTTGGCAGGGCAGGCGTGTTTTTTAGCTTTTAAGCTAGTTATTCTTTCAATTTATTGCAATAGTTGATGTCAGTAAGTAGGTAAATTGGATGAGAAGGTAATGAGTAATGAATGAAGTAATTATCTTACCAATTATATTTTTATACGTACAATAATTTTAAGACAGGAAAAAATCGACGACAATGCGGTTCCATAACTATATTAATTGAGCTATCCGAGGTACATATTCTTCTTGTAAGGCGAATCTTTCTTTACCTTACTCATTTGTGTACAGTTGTTGGTGTAACATTTTACCTGGAAAAGAAAAGAATTATACGTAAGATTAGATTATATAAACAAGACATAAGTTCAAAAACTAAAACCCGTCTTATCTACGGTCGGGTAAAAAATAGCTTATGACACTTTTGCGATGAAGTCGAATCGATTGACACCTCGCTTGTCAAAATCGGACGAATATGGATGGGCGACGCTATCGTAGAACATCCACATACCCACATACATATATGTATACATACACTGTTAAAACTCATTACCTTACCCTTGCTTCGCCATAGTCGGGTCATCAAAATAGAACAACACCACATTTAGTCAATACGAATAAAGAAATGCATCCTATTCACTATCTGCATAACCCAATGAGATATGTCCCAATTATGCTGTCACAATACTATCCGGAACAAGCAAATTGAAATTCTATGGTCTATTCAAACAACATTCAATCGATACCAACCATTAACACCAATTGACACGAGGGCGCTGCTGTAGAAGGGTAACTTCGTCAGTTATTCATGTTCAATCATACCATGCCACAGAATATATAAAAGTAAATGTACTACATGATCATTCAACATCCTGAGGTTTAAAAAAGTTAAAGAGAACCTTATTCCATTGGTTCAAAGTTCATAAACAATCGTACGAAAAATATCTCGATTATATTAAGGATGTCGTGATCAGAATGCACTTGCAGGAGAGCAAACATTATTTTAAAACATTGTTGAGCTGTAACCACAGTACTAGTTAAAAGGGGTAAAGATACGGAATGCTTCAGTAACGCTCAGCGCATAAACCAGTTTTTGTAATGACTTTTGGTAACCGCAGGTACCGGACGTAATGAGCATATAACACTTAAACAAAACTTGGACTAGATACAACTATAGGAAAAAACACCCACACACCTTCATTCCAACTATCGTTCAACAACAAAGATAGAGACATACGCAGACTGTAGCGCGAATGAAAGTCCCTGCTACCACGTACTACACAAACGTCACTCTAATGCGTGACTAGAGAAGGCAAATTTATAAGTTCTCATGGAGTAGCATTAAACCATATTTCTTTCGTGGTTTACCTTCAGTTCTTTTTTTGGAATACTTTGAAAATAACCCGTTCAACGCCACAGAATTAACATTAGTACTACGCATGCGCTTGAGGAGTGGGTACCTAATCTACCTTCTTTTAATTACACTGACTAGATCTATGGTTGTTACAGATTATAATTTAGACTTTACCTTCTTCCTTATCACCCCCAACCGCAAACAAAAAACATGTTATAAGTTTAACGTGTGTCTTTCTATCTGTGTCTTTGTTTGTGGCAACGTACCTCCCAAACGAATGGACCGATTTTGGTGCGTTTTTCCTGTTTGAAAGCTAATGTAATTGAGATGGTTCTTAGCTATAATTTATGTGTCGGGGGTTATTTCATCATCATCATCATCATCATCAACAACCTATATATTAGTCCACTGCTGGACATAGGTATCTCCCAAGGAGCGCCACTGAGCCCGATCTTCTCTCTTCTGTTCAAATGACTGCCAGCTATCATGCACCGTTCGTCGTTCCATCTAGCCGGATCTAGCATCCTACATTACGGTCCTACATCCTACGCGGTCTCCACCCTAGAACTCGTCTTCCCCAACGGTTATCAGTTTTACGACAAATGTGGCCAGTCCATTGCCACTTCAGATTGCTAAAAGAAAGCGGCGTGTTTAATTCGGGTTCAGCCTTTTTTTTTCAATTTCGTTTGTAGTTTCTAGTTGAATGCTAGTCCAGTAGTACTTTTAGTGCATCAGGCTCTCAAACTGACGGAACATAGAATCAGCGATTCGATGCATCAATTGGCGGCGGCACGAACTCATCCCCAGTTTCCCACGCTACAGCACATCAATGCACAAACTGGGTCACCAACACGGCTGTGAGGGATTGGATAGTGGACTGCGTAGCATACAATATCGTTCTAGTCCATTCCACTTCACTGTCCTAATCCGACAAATTATCTTATCACGGAAATGCAGTTTCTGCATTCTCACGAAAACAGATTGTGAGTAATCTGATAAATCAAATTAACGCGAATTTCTTCTAATCAATCCACTGTCGAGTTCATTCAAACCATCTATACTTATAATACAGCAGCAAGTACCGAAAAGTCAGAAAAAAGAAAAAAAAAAGGGGTCTGGAGGACATAAAATAAGCTACTGAACAGGAATATAACATTTTTTAAATCATTTCTGTTTGTTTCTTCGCACATCACGTAAAAACAACTGGACCGATTGTGATGTGATTTTCACTGTTGGATAGCTTAAGGTTTGAATTAAAAGCTGGTGTACTTGGTATCTCAATCCAAAGCCGAGCAATCGTTAAAAAACGATTTGACGTCAGAACGAATTTTGAAGAAATGTTGATTTTGGCTTTTGGATCTGGATGAGTTATCATAGGATCTTTTTATCCCAGAAAAATTACCACACGCCGCGGGTACAGCTAGTCTTGTATTGTAGTACAATCACCGTCATTTATTGCCATCCTAACTTTTTTCAGTGTACAGCCTCCAAATATGGAGAAATAATGTACTCCATAACACAAAATTCCTTCAACACAGAATCACTATTTCTGCATAAAGCCAACGTACAACTATAGGCGAAAGACAAGCACAGCCGTTTCCTAGGCCGGAGTTGTGTTAACTAGGGCACCTAATTTGACCCAGCTTATATGTTGAGGCTTCGACGGGCTTTGGCTTCGATTGTACAGTTCATGACTTAGTTGGGAGAGCTCAAAAAGAATAGAAAATAGAAATAGCGAATTGACTGGAACTCTACCGTTTTTTTTGTAATATTTTAATTTCCCTTATATTTTTTAGGATTTTTTTCATTTTTATATCTCACTCGATAGGTGGTCTTTTTTGTTCCGTCGGTAATACAATATGGCAGTTGGAAGCCACCATATTAGTTTTCTTGACACTTCATATATCCTATAGCACTCTCTTAAGGCCAGGCTCCATTAATAATTTTCCCAAGCTTCGCCTCTACACTCTGCCACCCGCTACCTGCAACAAGCACTGAGGTGCGCGTAACAAGGTTGAATATCGCGAGCGCTGTTTGAACACACAATTTAGCTCGGAACTAAACGACGTAAGTTTCAAAAGTTATTTATTTTATTGGCAGGCTAATAATTTAGTTACGTATATTTTGTCTTGGCAGTGGATAATAAACTATATTTTCTTGCTGTGAGATTTATAAGTCTTTGAGTAGAAAAATGAAAATGGCAGCAAATTGGTAATTTTACTCTTTAAACTAAACTAGACTAAAATGTAATGTAATTGAAGCCTTGTCAACTTTGTAACAAGGTCTTTTTGCCCCTGGCATCTATTCTAAACTTACGTCAATTTAAGCTGCACCGGTTAAAATAACGTAATTAAAACGTATTTTTAACACGCTGTCTAACAGCGTTCGGATAAATTTGGACACGTTCTGAGACGGCGTTTGGACAAATTGGGACTCTCGCCGCGTGGAAACAAAGTTGATTTTACGCTGACAGGCTTTAGTGATAGTTTAGTGAGTGAGGATTTGACGCCAGGGGAAAAAATACCTTATTACGAAGCCAACAAGATTTAAATTACATTTGAAGAAATTAAGTTTAGTTAAGGGGATGTCCGAATCGCTACCAATATTATATAATATTACTGAAAATGACGTAATTTTTGATAAGAAAATGTATCGAATGAAATCCTGTTAATCACATTTTAGTCTTGATCAAGGGGAGATAAAGATCTCAAAAACATTTATGTTAAGTTTCACAATTATCAGGTTTGTGGTTGACCCAGCGTATTTAAGGAAAAAACCTCTAAATTACGGAGCCTGGTCTTAATTAAGACGAATTCAATGATACCACTTTTATCGAAACCCATAAATCCGTTTAGGCTGTAGAACGCGTCAAATGAATATACAAACCCAATATCAAACCCCTACGCAGTCGGGCTTCAGATTAGAAATTATAAGCAGAATCTCCAATATCTAACAACGTTAACCCAAACATTCTTAACCCTAATTTATCAGCAATTGCTCGTGACCTCAGTAACAATTAAAAAAACAAAGGCCTAGTACTATTATTTGTTCTGTGCCAAAGGTCTGATTACGAAATGCCGAAGAGGTTAGTCACAGGGGCGAGTGCAGTCGCTATTTCGAGATTAGTTGATGGGCCCGCATGACTCACAGTGAACTAACCCGGCCATTATTATGCGTTGTTATACAATTACGTCTTAATGTGGACAATATTGCTATTCTTGGCTAAATGGATTGAAAGACTACCTTAAGTGTTCGTGAGAACAATGACAATAATTCTTTAAACGGTCTTATAAAACCCGTGATGAAATTATGAACAAGATATAAGTTCAAAAACTAAAACCCAACTACGGTCGGGTAATAAATAGCCTATGACACTCTTGCGATGAAGACGAATCGATTGATCGGACCAAGTTTTTAGTTTGAACACATAACCATTCTTTTGCCTTGCCGTAATCGGGTAAAAAGAATACATATGACACTCTATACCTGAAGACGAATTGATTGACACCTAGCTAGTCAAAATCGGACCAATAGGGCGACGCTATGGTGGAACATCAACATCCCCACATACATACATACATACATACATACATACATACATACATACATACATACATACATACATAGACTGATAAACTCATTACTCTTCCCTTGCTTCGCCATAGTCAGGTAAAAATAACATTTCACAATATCTACTCAATAGCATCTTTCATCTAGCATCCCCGGGGGGTATTTCCTAATTCGTATTCATTCGAATAAAGAAGCCTAATATAACTATCGATAACTAAATAAATTATATCTAAGACAATTAGATTTACAATTTATTTAATATAACTCATAAACAAACTTTATTCTTACCTCGAATTCATTCTATAAGAGTACATTATCTTAAATACCAAAATTGAACCAAATATAGGAATACCACAAAACACTCTGACAAACATTTCATATGAAACAGATCGAAAACAAAGTTTTAACGCCCCAAAAAGCAATCAGCCAAAGCAATCGGCTTTAGCCTATCCATCAATCAATGATATTGAACCTAGTACTATACGTTACAATCGCATACGCTGGCATGTAAACACATTTAATTTTTAGTACCTTGTCGCTGTAAGCAATCCTGACAATTCTTCTAATAGATAAGAAAATTTTACTATGATACTGTGCTTTAGTGGTACCGTGTTAACTGTCCATAACAAATGGACTACTGCGTAAAAGCTGGCATCAAAACAAACATTCATAGTGTTTGAATGTGCTGTCAAATTCTAAGCGTGCAGTTCCGTTAGCAAATTGGTTTTTGTGGATCAATGTCCGAATCCGAATTCGTAAATCACTGCGTCACTAACTGTAATATCTAAAGTGAATTTGGTGCAACACTTTGCTTTTAATGATAATAAGTTATACAGTGATAAAAAAATACCTACTAAAATAAAAAGTATACAAATATGAATCAACATTGACCCAGACGGTTGGGATTCACACGAAAATATTCCTAGTAACAGTAGTAACTATAAAGCCAGTAAAATTAAAGGAACTACAAACCAATTCTGAAAATGACCTAGTGACATTTGAAGATTCTGAAGGAACTGGACGAAGCTATTCCAACAAGCACACAAAAAGAAGGTATAAAAGGAAATCAAAGTTGTAGAGCAAGACGCAAGAAATTCAAAACAACCGGAACGAGGACCCATCAATTCCAAAGACGTATATAAATGGGACAGTACACACACATACATACATACATACCGCCTTATGTAGATAACAACAGCATACGACATGATAGCACGCCGGGTCTGTCGCGCTCTGTTAAGCCAAGTAATGGTCGAGAATGCCGAGATCATCTCGCCAAGGGCGTCGTCACAAAGGCACTTCGCATACAAATTATACGAGTGCGTGTGTGTAGTTCTTTTTGTAACATCTAGTGATTGATGGGGTCTGTTAGAGTACGGTTCGTTATGTTATGGTGCAGATACCATTAAAGCAATGTGAGATGATCACCCCTAGTATATAGGTCTGTGTGTCATCTATGTTGGCTGGTATACTCGTATGTGGATTGCATCAGTTAGGAGTGGTGTTGTCATAAACAAGAAGAAGTTCTAACTTCTTTTAATCGTAATTTTATAGTTCAACATTTAAATTAGTTACGTTAATTTAAGAATCAATACTAGTCAATCCTAGTCTCCACCCAAACAGTCACACATGAATGAAATGAAACTGTTTCTAATATTAGCAACAATAGAAATAGAACGAGCAGGTTAGCAGATAGAAACAATTAAAGCAAGTAACCTTGAAATACCTCGGAGAATTCGGCTAGCAAAAATATTTATAGATAAACCACAAGCCAGACATAGAGATAAATAGTGCAGACTAATCTCTAGTAACCGAAGCAAATACTCACAAAGCCAAATTGTTTGTGCAAACTGCGAGGACTCACGTGTCCCGAGATAAACGAGTATTTAATAAAATTTACTCGCAATAAGACAGCAATTGTCTCCAAGGGTTCTCGTTAAGACCGAGGCTCATTCCGAATTTAGTCTGAATTGCTACTTCATTACTTTTGAAATATTTAAGGTGTAGAAAAAATACCGAGATGAATTTATATACTTCAAATCTTTAAAAAGCTTTAGAGTCGTCTAGGGATTTCTCCACTTTAAATATATCGAAAGTGTGCTTTTAACTTAATCTTTATGACTTATAAATTAGGTGAATTATTCTCCGTCTTGTCGGTGCTCTTAAAGATTGATTTGGCGCCCTCTTACAAATCATTTAGTTTAGTAAGAGCTGATTTAGTTAAGATGTTTAGACTTTCATAGAAATATCAGAAAGATATAGAGCTCTAGTTATTATTATCTAGTCTTATGGTTGAGCAGACATAAGCTTTTTAGATGTTTCACCTTCCCGAACGGAGCTCACTTTACTTGTCATATGAGGTAGTGTCGGCCTCTGGTGTCAGTTTGTCAGGCCACCCGAGGGGCTCTGACATGGATTAACAACAGTTTTTAATCAATAACAGCCGGGACCGACCGCTTAACATAGAAAATATAACAGAAAAGTCAAAATTGCGATGCCTAGGACCAAACCAGGTATCGTTGGATTCTAAGTCACACTAATAAACCACCAGGCTACTATCGCTCGGAGCTCACCGTGTCACATTTACGTCATACTTTTTATTGTTATCTAAAGGGCCAGTAACATTTTAAATATCTGGTACCAACATAACCTCTCGGGAGGTTCAAACATTTATGGTGCTCTAATATCTATTAATGTATGTATTTAAATCAGTCTTCGAGACAATTTGTCTACGATCGAAAGTCTAGACTCAAAAGTTTCTCTTTTGAGCTTAGTCGTTGGAACCTTCTGTCTCTAAATCGAATGACTCCGATGATATTACGACGATAAATATTTAAAGTTTATGAATTCTTTAAAACGTCATTGATGTCTGCTTCTCAAAATAAATTAAGAATTGGTTAAAATTATGTTTCGATGAGATTTAAGAATCGAGTTCACAGTTCAATAGAGGAGAAATATGCTAAAAAAATACGGTTGCGACGACCATTCATCACATAAGCTATTTCGTCGCTATCCCTGATAGGTCACATCTATTCTTATAATAAAGCAATAGGAACGAAAAAGTCTGTACAAAGAAGATATAAAAATAAATGGTCTAGGGTACATAAAATAAGCTACTGAACGAGAATATAACATTTTAAAAATTCGTGTCTGTCTGTTTGTCTGTCTGTATGTTTGTTCGCGCATCACGTAAAAACTACTGAACCGATCGCGATGCGGTATTCACTGGTGGATAGCTTATGTTTTTAAAACTGGGGTACTTTATATCTCAATCCGATGAGTAGAAGCCCAGCAATCGATAAAAATATTTTTGACGGATGAAGGAAATTTGATCAAATGTTGGTATATTGATATTTTAGGTCCTGGAATAGCGCAAACAGTACTTTTAACCTACAGAAATGACCACGCGTGCGAAACCGCGGGTATCAGCTAGTTCATAATACGTCACTTTGTGCATCTAGTCAGTTTCCTTTACTCGTTTCATGCTGTATTTCGATTCTTTCACAACACGTCCTGCGCATGTTTACAATGAATAACAAAATAAAATTTTAAGTACAACATTTTATTTTTTAATAAATAATTAATACAAACTAGTCTTAAGAGTCCAGTTCACAGTTAAAATATGAGATAAATATGCTAAAACAATACAATTAGGGTAATGGTAATGATGCAACGTCAATAAAATTATTTTTAACATAGAGACCCATAAGTAAGTTTTGGGCTCCGTTAGCACCACTAACTAATTGTGATAACGGATGGGTTGACTCGATTGGTTGATGTGTAGTCTTAATTAAATATCAACTTTGTAAGAGCTGACTTATGAATTTCAAAGTATTGAAAATGAGTCATATTCAGTATAATTTCATTAAAGAGAACAACATTTTGTTGGCCAGTATCGCATCTCCATCGGTCTGTAGACACATTTGATTTGCGAAAGGTTTCGAGATTTATGGAGTCAGTAGTTCAGCAGACTGTGCAGCACGCTTTCAAGATTAGTTCAATGGACCAGACAACCTTTTCAATTAACTTTAAGCTGAAATAAAAAAAAACTGTTCTAAGCACTGTTCAAGCGATAAGCGAGTTCTCGTAGTAAATTAACTTTGAAAAATTAGCGTCAATCAAGTTTCAAAGAATTAAGGAATTCTAAGATGATCTTAATTTGGATAGGACCTTTTTATTTGAGAATAAATTATATATATTGAGGTAAATGACACGCTTTTATTATTTAATATGCTCTTGAGCGCTAAATGATACAGTGCACTTTTTTCTACATAAGAACACCAATCAATTCCGTGTAAGAATATCAGTGTAAGCATACGATGAAACATATGGTATGACATTAGTCATTCATTACAACAATTAGCAGTGGACGGGATGGGATCGTCGACTTTCCTCGTAACTGCTCATACACCATTAGACAAATAACATAAAGATAGAAAAGGAAAAGTAGCTTGTCATTGTCAATGTTCAATATACATAGGGACACCCAAGTAGGCTACACCTTTGTTATGTATATTGAAAGAGATATAAATAATTAAAGCCATAATATCGAATGTCTCATTAAGACAACAAGTGGCACACGTATATCCTCAGGCGCCGATTGACCTATTTACTGTTCATTCATCAACTACCATTAGATTAGTATATACAGATGGGTTAATGCTTTAAGATTATCAGTACACACATAAACAGCGTCACATTCAAAGTGTGAGATACCATCTTCATTAGTATACCATTGAAAGGAAGAAAGAGGTGTGTAAGGATACGGTATCAAATGACTCATTATGAAATTAGCGTGTGTGTGAATCGTCAGACGCGGGCCGACCTCGATACTGCTCGTTCACCTCAAACTGTGCCGCAAGTTCAAGGAGCTATGACGAGCGCTTCCAAAACCGATGACCCGAAAACGGAACCAGTGCGAACGGCAACGACCGGCGTATCGGCAGAGGATTAACTTTGGGTTCATTTACATAGTCATGAAGAAGGTTTACTCGTAATTATGATTTGAAATTAATCTTTCATCGCGTTGGAGATATAACCACTCAAGAAGAATAATAGTTTAGGCTGCAACTGCCACTTATAAAATTAAAGCTGATCCAGATCCTTTTTAACCCCCGAACTCCTAAAAAAGGGGTATTCTAAGTTTAGGGTGTGTATGTATCACTGTATACGTGTGTTTGTCTGTGGTATCGTAGCTCCCAAACGAATGTACCGATTTTGATGCAATTTTTTCTGTTTGAAAGCTGATGTGATCGAGATGGTTCTTAGCTATAATAGGGAGAAGGGGGTGAGTATCGTAGCTCCCAGACGAATGGACCGATTTTGACAGTTTTATTATGTTTGAAAGCTTATGTGATCGAGATGCTTCTTAGCTACAATGAGGGGTGGTTACATAATTTTTAAATTTGTGCTTGTTGAAAGTGAGCATGGACATTTACATATTATTCCAAAATTTTACATATTCTGGACTGAAAATCAAACAAACATTGCTTCTTGAAAATTTTGTTTCAAGAATGGATATTGACCGTGTGAAAAGCCGAAATAGTATCGTGGTATGAAGCAGCTGGCTGATACAGACGTCATACAACGGGTGGGTCCACATATAAATCAGCAAACGGATCTGTACTAGCGAAAACACAGACGACCTACAAAACATACTGACTTAATGGAAACCTAAAGTCATTGACAACGCTTTAACCTTTATATGCTTCCAGAATTATTATACTATTTCTATAGAAATCAAAATCGACCTAGCTGATGAGGTCAAACTCAAGCGAAAGTTTAAAAAAGGCGCGAATTTTAATCAGTTGATTAATTGATCTTTCCGTTGATTTGATAACTAAAACCGTATTTAATTCAGTGCTAAAACGGCCTTGACAAATCGGACGAGCGTTTATAATGTTCAAAGTATTTATTTCAAAGCATAGACATCTTCCAAACGCTATCATAATAATAGAAGGTGCTAAAAAAACAGACTGCGAACAAAACTACTAAAAATAAATATATAAAAAACGACTGCCCTGTCAAAAACGAAATAAAAAGTCAAAAACAAGAGCTACATAAAATTTACATTACTGCCGGGGGCCCGTTTTAATTCGTTTTTGGGCGGGTTTTTTTTTAAATTTTATTTCATACTTTTTAGTGACTAGTTTTGAGTTATGCCAATAAATTATATATTGTTGTAATGTGCTCATCAAGGCTTCCAATTTGATACCCATATAGTTATACTTTTTATCCTGGAAAATTGTATGTTTGTCCACGGGAAAACTGGACAATGTTGATTAATCGCTGTAAGGAACGGTTGCCATGGAAACGAAATAACAAGTCTGTCAAAAAACATCAAGAGCATTGGTGCTATACCTACTTTTGCATTGGTTTTTAATGTCCTAGAAGAACATAGGATGCATTATTCACGATAAACAGAGTCTGCGCGGACGAAGTCGCGGGCGGGAAAACTAGTGATAGATATAATTTAAGTGTGACGTAAGAATGCAAGTGGAAATACTTGAAGTACCAGAATCAAAGGTTTTTATAATACTAGAAACAGCATTTTCGATTTCGAAAGACAAAAATAACGGGTACACGAAGACGACATACGAGAAAGAGAATAATATCGGAAGCATCACACCAGAAAAAATATAATAATAGAAAATATATGTAGGCCACAGTTGAAATCAGTTACCTTTAATGACGGATAATTGACGTGTGATGTAAGAATGAAAGTGGAAATATTTGTATTACCAGAATCAAAGGTTTTTATGCTACTAAAACGAAATTTTCTATTTCAAAAGACAATAATAATGGGTACACGAAGACGAAATTCGAGAAAGTGAATAATATCGGAGGCATCAGACCAGACAATATTTGTAGGTCACAGTTGAAACCTTTAATGATGGATAATTGACTTGTGATGTAAGAATGAAATTGTATATATTTGTAGTACCAGAATCTAAGGTTTTTATGATACCATAACGTCATTTTCGATTTCGAAAGACAATAATAATGGGTAGACGAGGACGACATTGACACAGTTTCAAACAAATAAACTTTATTCATGTCGTATGCAAATATATTTCTTTGTGCCAAACGAACATTGCTTTCTAATTGACTTGATTAAAATGTAGTTGATCCTATAAATAAAAAAAAACAAGTAGACCGCGAAATTAAATTATTAAAATCTGTAATGTTTAAAAAAAAAGCATATTATTTCAACCGGAGACTTTACGACTATTAAATATGATAAAAATGCTACCAAGCATGTGTTAAAAAATACAATGAAAAATTTGAATACCAAACTCGATTCATAACGCTACAATTTTCAGTTATTCCGCCCACGCCCGTGTTCTCACGATTAACAATTAGTTTGTTTAAGCTAATTATAATAATACCGTGACCTCGTCGTTGTCTGAAGTCTGAGTTTTTTGACTCGTCACGATTTTGTAAAACAATACCATTCCAAGGCTTTGAGAAATCTGGTTCGACACGTTTCACGATTTGCGATGGAATTCAGTACGCTTGTAGTGTTTAAAATATTTGTGACAGATATATTTTTTCTTTTACTTGATAGCAAATGATTAATGAATTTTATGACGTCTACAATCTACATCCAGTCTTTCAATAGTTTCTGAAGTTTTTAGTGGGGCAATTGCTCTGCTGGCACGTGCCTTTTCAAATTCATAGCATACTTAGTTTACCTAATTTTATTGATTTGATCTAATATTTTATATATTTCTCCTTGTTAATGAGATGTTAATTTTGACTTGTGAAAGTTCTATTATTTTGCCTATTTACAATAAAATACTTTGACTTTAGAGCATTGTCATTGCAGAGTTCCGAAGTATCTGCACAGAATAAATAATAGTACAGGGAATCTTGTTCGTTAATTGAAGAGATAAAACTAGATATCCACAGCAATATTTAAAAGTGAAACGTTGTTTGTTTGATTGTTTGGGGAGCTTTCACGCGATAACGGCTGGACGGATTTTAATGAAATCCAGAATGGAGATAGCTTATACCCAGGAATAACACATTGGATACTTCTATCGTCATCATCATCATCATCCCTCTCGCGGCTGAAACCGGGGGACGCAGCTAGTGCATACTATTTATTGACACAGGAAATAACTTGCGGAATATAATCCTTCACTTCACACTTCAACGATCTCGTTCAACACGAAATCAATCAAGGGAAACACAAAACATTGACAAGTAAGATATAGCTTAAAAGCTTAAAAACACGCCTGCCCTGCCAAATAAGAACTTATGCCAATAAATTATATACCGTTGGAATGTGCTTATCAGGGCCTGCAATTTGATACCCATATTGTAATTCGAAGAAAAATATTTTTTTCACATTTGAAAATGGAGCCATACAGCCGCAACATTGTTTTTTTTTTCTTAAAAATAACCTATGTTACTAGGGGGATGTAAGGATTCTAACGATCCCCATACGTCCAAATCTGTTCAGGCATTTAAAAGTTATGGTGGAATAAAGAAAATCACATACAAACATACATGAATCCTAAAACATTACACTCTTTTTTTTGGGCAGTCGTGTAAAAAGGAAGTACCCACGGCGAAACGGAAAAGTTTATTTGTAGCTAAGTGAAGTTCTTAGGAAGATTCACTTTCTAAATTAAATGTTGATCTGGGTCCTCTGGAAATATGAACCTCATACATATTTTCACATACAACTTGATCCAAAACCGGTAGCGAAATGTTATACAAATATCATAGCTATTTTGAATTCTTATCCTTAAATATATTCAAATCTGTTTTTGCAATACCTTACCGTTATTTGTAGGATGATTTATATTAACATTTAGAATTAAATCGGCGATTTCCTATCAATTACCATATTTAGTAAGAAATGTAAGTTTATCAGCTAAACAACTAAGGTAGATATCACAGTAAAAATGCCTATAACAACTTAATTTTTTCAAAGTCAAAGTTATTTATTGTAAATAGGCAAAAATAATAGCACTTTTACAAGTCAAAATTAACATCTCCTGAACAAAGAGATATACATAAAATATTATAAAAAGATCAAATCAATCAAAATTTAGATAAACTAAGTATTCTTTGAGTTTGAAAAGGAAATTTCCCTTTCATGTGCCAACAGAGTTAAATCTCACACTGGAAAAGGAAATACCCCTCTGACTCTACCGGTGCTTCGGAAATACGCCCGTTAGAGAAGAGAGCACCAAGAAACTCTACGGGGATGTATTTTTTCCATATTTGTTCATTCTTTATATATTTTTCAAATGTCACAATTATAACAAAACATGTAAACTACAAATATAAAAGGTAAAAGTGACAATGAGATATCATATGATATATATGATATTATATGATCACTTATTATTATCATGGAGCTTGGAGACATCAGGCCATGCATTTCTGTCATTAATATAATCATTTACATTGTAATACGCTTTCTTTATGAGATTTACTTTAACAAAAGTTTTAAACCTATGCATTGGTAATTGATCAATGCCGTCAGGTAACTTATTAAAAAATCGTATACAGTTCCCCATATATGAACCACTAACTTTCTTTAACCGAAATTCAGACACTTTTAGTTTATTTTTATTTCTAGTATTAAAATTATGAACATCCCTATTTTTAACATAGGTATTGATATTCTTCCGAACATACATTATATTTTCATATATATATTGACAAGCCACTGTAAGAATATTGATCTCTTTAAAACGTTCCCTAAGAGAATCTCGGGATTTCATATTGTAAATGGAACGAATTGCTCTCTTCTGTAGCACAAATATTGATTGAATTTCCGCGGCCTTACCCCACAGCAAAATGCGATATGACATAATACTGTGAAAGTAACTAAAATATACTAATCTTGCAGTAGCTATATCGGTAAACTGTCTAATTTTACGTACTGCATAGGCTGCAGAGCTCAATCTACCAGCTAACAACGATATGTGAGGACCCCACTGTAATTTTGAATCTACAGTAATACCCAAAAATGTGATTGACTGCACAAGGTCTACAGGCTCACTATTTATTAAAATACTTGAATTCGTAGGAACGCCTGTGACATTGGGTAGTGAAAATTTGATACATTTAGTTTTCTTAGGATTTAACATTAAATTGTTAGTTGTAAACCAACTAAGAACTAGCGCGATTTTAAGAGTTTAACCTGAGAGTATGTTTATAAAAACACGCGTTATAATTATCCAAAGCTATAACGACATTGAATTTGAATAATTGACCGATCGAGTGCCTAGCACGAGCGAAGCGTCTCCGTTTCAGCTTGGGCAAAAATGCTTTCGTATGTCCTTCCGGATGTCTGTTCTCCTCTACAGGTTGCATTTCTCAACCGATCTAGACAAAACTAGGTATACAGGTTAAGCAAATTTTTAGAATTTTAGATTGAGCGGGTACTTCCCCCAAAAAAGGGTAAAAAGGGAGCTACTGAATATCTCCGCCTTATTAAATCCGATTTCGATGATTATTTTTTTATTTGAAAGGTAGTAACTTTAAGTTAGTGTCATAAAAAATTGGTGAAGATCTGATGGAGATCTTCGGCGTGATGAGCAGAATAGCTCCTCAAAATGCAGTAAATTTCTCACTTTTAGGTTTCTGCCAGTGGAATCAGCCCTTACCTATTAGGTAGGGATTGATGGAGCACCTTGGTTATTGATGTTAGTTTTAAAATAAGGTTACTAGATGACGCTACTGTACACCGCTAAATTGTTAGCAAAAAAGTTTGTACGCGCGAGATTGCTTTGCCTGCGTCACAGCCCGGTCACTCCATACAACTGCGCTGATCACTACCCCGTTCCTACTCGTTCATACAAACAGATGACGTTTGTACATAAATGCGTGTGTAAGTAGATAAGTCTGCAATACGGCTTACATTGTAATTGAATAGGTAGTACCTAGGTAAGTAGACTGCAATAGGTATTTGGTAAGTAATTGACCAATAAACATTTAACAGTAAGTATTTGTGAGATTCGAAGCACAGCTAAATATGGGATAGATACTTACATACATTTTATACCTGTCAAGCTTATACAGGTTTAAACATTTTTTTTAGTTATATATTCTTGTCCAGTAACTTATTTTAAGTCCCTACACCAACGTTTGAATTATCTTTGATGTACAGACTTTTTGTAACTTACTGTTTTATTATGTACTAGCTGTACCCGCGGCTTCGCACGCGAGGTCATTTCTCTAGGTTAAAATTACTCTATGTACTCCTTGTTTTCCAAGACCTAAAACATCAACATTGAACAAAATTCCTTCAGCCGTCTAAAAGTTTTTATCGATTGCTCGACTTCTACTCATCGGATTGAGAAACCAAGTTCTTATAGTAGGCGCAGCCAATCTATATGTATGTGAAGTTAGGCTCTGTGAACAATTGCGCAGGTACTGCTGTGGGAATAAAACAGCATCAAGTAAGAGCGAGATAGAATATGCGAAAAACGCAAGCGGGTGAGCGAGGCAGTTATACAATGCTGTCTTCACCTTCAACATTGGGATTGCGCTTGAAAAAATAGCAGTTTGCGCAGCGACTAGCAGTTAACTTCCGAGACACATACTTCCGCTGCGACTACTGTGCACCAGTTTTTAAGTCAAACCCTAAACTATCAACCAGCAAAAACCACATCGCAATTGGTTCAGTAGTTTTACGTGATGCGCGAACAAACATACAGACAGACAGACACAATTGAAAAAAATGTTATATTCTAGCTCATTTTAAGTACCCTAGACTATATTTTTTTCAATTATCTTTGTACAGACTTTTTCGTACTTATTGTTTTATTATAATTAACGGTAAACTAAATGTGCCCGTGGCTACGTGGTAATTTTATTTAAAAGTAGCCCACACGTGTTATTCCAGGACCAAAAGTACCTTTATAAAGTACAATATCTTTGATTATCTTCTTTGTACAGACTTTTTCGAACTTATTGTTTTATTATAAGTATAGATAGACTAGCTGTACCTGCGGATTTGCCCGCGTGGTCATTTAATTTAAAAGTAGCCCATACGTGTTATTCCAGGACAAAAAGTACCTACAAAGTAAACTATCTTAGATTATCTTCTGTGTACAGACTTTTTTGTACTTATTGTTATATCATAAGTATAGATAGATTGGTGGAACTAAACGAAACTTCGACCACTATTATTTACTCAACACTAAAGGCATCCATCAATCCGTTCCCTCGATTATTCTGATTAATGTCGACCAATTAAACTAAAAACAAATCCAGCTCGATCTAAACTGCATCGAATTAATCCGTCCCAGTGAAACATTTGCCAGTTCGCTGAACAAATTGCGAGATATCTATCACCTAGTTTCGTGTATACGTATTTGTTTTGCCTAGTGTTATGTAGATGTTTTATTTAAAAACAGTTGTTCTTAGGGTCTAGTTTGGACTAGTCCATACTGATTATTCAAGACTGGTTTTGATAGAATATAATTTTGCGCCTTGTAATTTAATGTAATGCTAAGATGGTTACTCTTTGGGTTGACTAAAACTCATCAGTCTAAGCGAAATTCAAAACTGTCTTGGAGATATCGTCAATCCTAGGTTTATCGAAACATCGGACTTTGACTATAATACAGATTATAATTGTGTGCTTCATCATCATCATCATGTCAGCCTTTAGAAGTCCACTGCTGAACATAGGCCTCCCCCGAAGAGCGCCATGACGAGCGATCTTGTGCCGCCTCCATTCACCGACTTCCTGCGATGGCCACAATGTCTTCGGTCCATCGTGTGGGGGTCTCCTTCGCTTGCTTGTTGGTGGTCACCATTCGAGAACCTTTATTCCCCAGCGGTTGTCGGTTCTGCGAACTATATGGCCTGCCCATTGCCACTTCAACTTGCAAACTCTGAGAGCTATGTCGGTAACCTTGGTTCTTCTATGGATTTCCTCATTTCGGAAACTGTCACGTAGTGAAACACCGAGCATAGCTCTCTCCATTGCACGCTGCGCAACTCTAAGTTTGTATAGATGTTTTAGTTAAAAGCAGTTGTTCTTCGAGTCTAGTTTGGACAAGTCCATACTGGTGTTCAAGACTGGTTTTGATAGAATAGAATTTTGACTGCCTTGTAATTTAATGTAATGCAAAATTGGTTACTCTTTGGGTTGACAAAAACTCACCAGTCGAAGCGAAATTCAAAACTGTTTTAACCTTTCACTTGGAGATATTGTCAATCCTAGGTTAGTCGTCTCATCGGACTTTGACTATAACACAGATTATAGTTGTGTGCCTACTGCTGTTTAGATTCAGATCTGTTCGGCTGCTGTGTAGTTCTTAACAGATTAACCATTAACCTAGAATCGTTAGCCATTACTGGTAGCTTTCATGACGCTACCATTATTGGTAATTGCTGTACTTAAGCTATAGTTAAAGGTTATATATGTGTCCATTAAACGTGAAGATCTGATAACGCGTTCTATGAGCTGTCCACTTTCATGAAACGAGCCATGTGTTATATATTTTCCGGGATTAAAAATAGCATATTATTGATTGAGTTATTTATTTTACACAAACACTTATAGAACATTTAGATATAATTTCAAAGTTATTTACAATGAGAGAAATATCGTCAACTTATCTATCATCTATACATTTATAATAAAGCAGTAGGTACCAAAAATCTGTACAATGAAGATACTAAAAAATAATGGTCTAGTGTACTCAAATCTACTGAACAAGTTTTTTATTTAAATCTTGTCTTTGTTTGTTCACGTATAAAAAATAATAGACCGATTGCGATGTGGTTTGCACTGTTGGATAGCTTAGGATTTGCCTTAAACTGGGGTACTTGGGTATCTTAATCCAATGATTACATGCCGAGCAATCGAATAAAAACTATTTGACTACTGAACTAATTTTGAAGAAATGTAGTACTTATATTGTACTTTATAGGTACTTTTGGTTCTGGAATAACAAGTATGGGCTACATTAAAAAGCATAATAAATGACCACGCGGACAAAGTCGCGGGCACATCAAGTCACTAATAATACTATTCTCATATTATGTACTAGCTGTACCCGCGGCTTCGCACGCGTGGTCATTTCTCTAGGGTCAAAGTACTCTATGTGCAATTCCAAGACCTAAAATACCAATTCAAAATTCCTTTAGCCGTCAATAAGTTTTTATCGATTGCTCGGCTTATACTTGCCGTATTGAGATACCAAGTACACCAGTTTTTAAGTCAAACCCACCAACAAGACAACCTATCCAACCATGAAAATCGCATCGCAATCGGTTCAGTAGTTTTAAAGTGATGCGCTAACAAACATACACACAAACAAACAAACAAACCGACAAACAGACAGACACGATTTAAAAAACGTTATATTCTTGTTCAGTTGCTTATTTTAAGTAGATAGACCATTCTTTTTTAAATGTTCTTCTTTGTACAGACTATTTCGTTCCTATTCCTTTACTATAAGTATAAGTATAGAAGATTCTGTGCTATTTATTATACAATGGTAATCCCTCTAGCTTGCTATGAAACCCAATTAACAACCACATCACACACAACAATGAAATGGGTAATGAATGACGGGGTCAGCCTAAACCATTCTGAATCTAAATTCGCATTAACATACCTAATGAAATTCCTGATAATTGTGGCTGGCCTGGTCTACTGGCGTGCGAATATCGACCCTATTTCCAATCGAATTCCCAGTCGCAGCACGTTCCTGTCCATCGGTATCGTAGCAACAAGTGACAGATTTCACTTTCGCGTTTACCAGGGTTGTTGACCCGCCCTGGGTTGGAAAAGCAATTGCCCGAAAGAACCGCAAGATATTGAAGAAATAGGCTGTGTTAGAAGGGGTGAAGGTGCACATTAGGTTGGAATTTATGCCGCCGCCGGACAAATGGAAAAGCCGCCGGACAACAATTTACCTAATAACGAAAGCGAACTGAACTGATAGTGGTAATGGATAGTTGTGATAGGGGGATACGGTTCTAGATACACATAAACAATGTTTGGGCACGAAGCACTTATAATATCGTTTATAGTGTCAATCCTCCACATATTAAACAGTCTCTTTATCTATCCATACCAATATATAAAAGTGAAACGTTGTATGTTTGTTTGCTGGGGAGCTTTCACGCGATAACAGCTGTACGGATTTTGATGAAATTTGGAATGGAAATAGCTTATACCCTAGAATAAAACATAGGATACTTTTTAACCCGGAAATTTTTAAGTTTCCACGGGAAAAACTGGAAAATAATGATTACTCGCTGTAAGGAACGGTTGCCATGGAAACGAAATAACAAGTCTGTCAAAAAACATCAAGAGAGTTGGTGCTATACCTACTTTTGCATCGGTTTTTAATATCCTAGAAGAATATAGAAAGCTTTTTTCGCGATCAAGTGTAGTACGCGCGGACGAAGTCGCGGGCGGGAAAGCTACGAGTAGTAATTATAATCTATCTTTACTTATAATGAAGCAATAAGAACGAATAAGTCTGTACATTAAAGATAATTTTAAATACATGGTCTAGAGTAGGTACTTAAAATAAGCTACTGAACAAGAATATAACATTTTTTTAAATCGTGTCTGTCTGTTTGTTTGTTAGTTTGTCAGTATGTTTGTTCGCGCATCGCGTAAAACTAATTGACCGATTGCGATGCGGCTTTCACCTTTGGATAGCTTAGGGTTGGACTTAAAACCTGGTGTACTTAATATATCAATCCGATCAGTAAAAGCCGAGCAATCGATAAAAACTTTTTGACGGCTGAAGGAATTTTGATCAAATGTTGGTATATTGGTATTTTAGATCTTGAGAGATTGTCACATAGAGTACTTTTAACCTAGAGAAATGACCACGCGTACGAAGCCGCGGGCATCGGGTAGTAAAATAACAGTGCCGTTTCATTTCCTTAGCGGCCGTGTTGATAATACTTAGAAATCGTCGACTTACTCCCAATCTCGTCTACTGACTTATCCATAGATACATTACTGTTCTACCCTTAGTTACGATATTTCAAGCAATTCTTCTTCTTCCAGCTCTGATGGTTTCATTATAAGCAAACCAACCAAACTATATCCATTATTTCTTTTCTAAAATTATTCCAAGTCTTCTTTCCGAAATTGTCATTCATCCACATTCACTGATTGTGATCGTTCATAAAATATTTATTGTAATAGATTAAGATCTATTACAATAAATATAGACATTATTATCCCACTGCTTAAATATAGATAGGCTTTACGCCCTTCGCGTTCCAAATTCGTTAAGTTGGTGTAATTGCTTAAAATCGATGAGCTTTGTATTCAAAATGACATGCTTTTACTGCATCAATGTTTTCAATAAAATCTTACCTAACTAAACATCTTCATTAATCATTTATCACATGTGTCACTGTTGATCATATCCTTCGTCCATCTAAAGAATATAACCTTGTAAATGTAATAAACAACTCCTTAAAAAATTACTCGTGATGCGGCCCTTATATGTTCAGACAACAAGTTACCTCTTCTAAAATATATAATTCAAAATAAAAATAAAATACGTCGACGTTCCAGAAAACATACATGCACAGGACCCGCATCCAAAAATGGCAGCTGTCTAACTCCGACCCCTATCTACAGAATACATCCCAAATGACACATCTGCTGTTACCCAATTATCCCGGCTGTGACACCGGTGCCCTCCTGCAGATTGCGTAACAGTCACTGCCCACTGTCCTGGTGGAAATCAATAAAGCTTTTAGCGCTAACGGGCAGACCGTTCGGCTGTTGGGTATAAACACCCAGGTCCTCAAATGAAAATGGAAATGCCCGCTGTTTGTGCGCTCGTGTGGGCAGACGGACCGTGCGGTGGCTAATTAGTTTGTGGCTATTTGCCTTTAGGTATGATATCAGTGGCAAACCTTTCCGAATATAGCTAGAGATGAGTGTTGAGCGTTATAGTTTGAAATAACTATTAGAAGTACAAGCGGAACATCTTGCATTAAGTAAATTGAAACGTTTTATAAATATTGTAACTCAAGTAGGCATTACCTTTTTAAGTTTGTCTTTATGAAGTTAAGTTTTGTAGAGAGAAAACTAAATACTAACTAGAAATCCGTAGAGACTCTTAACACTCCAAAATTGATGCGTGTTTAGTTTACTAACAAACCTGCATTTTTCAATAAGCATTGTTTATTGAGTATAATATACAGGCGTACCTCAAGGTGTCTTCATAGGTCCTTTGTTTATGACACAGTTTACCCCAAAGAGGCGCTTACCTGAAACAAAACAAGGAGATAATTAATAACAGTTGAATACTCCGAAGGAGATATCAGCACATAATTAATAATAGTACAAGTAATTACAGTACAAAATAATTGATATAGGTATCTTATACTTTTACATTAAGTGTTATCGATAAAGGGAATATAAGCTAGAAAATTACTAAAGACAGCTTCTTTCGTATATCTATTACCTAATTAATTAATATTAATTGATGATGATGAAATAAAAGTTTTTATTGAAATACATTTGTCTTAATATCATTATTTTAACAGACTACGCCTACCCTAATAGTAATAAGGGCCTATTAAATTCTCATTTAGTTAAAAATATAACAATAAATAAGCAAATTAAGAGTAACATTGTGAAATAAGTGCGTGTTATGTTAAATTTTATATTAATTGAAGTAATTATAATTATTTTGCGCCTACTTAAAGTAATTAAAGACACAGTTGGCTTGGCGAAACAAATAAGTTAGTATTTTATTTGAATTTAAGATGTAGAGGCATTTATAGGAACCAAAGCCAATTACCGTTTTGTTGGCACTAACAGTAGTCGCAGAGTTTTGTTGTTTTCCGTTGATAAATGAGACATCAAATTCAACAACAATAGAATGCTTAAAATCAATTCAATAGTTCCAAAAGGTCTCGAGAGTAAACACACACTATGACAAGTTTTTATGAGTATCATTTATGGCTACGCATAAATAATTACTAAACACATCTAGCATTCATATAACAAAGGAATTGCGGTCGTTTATACAATTAAAAATTCCAATATCAAGGATACGAAAATATTTGCCGACTCCATCGTATAATCAAATAACATAAACAGTATGAATACCATATGTTTGGCTCTGGCGGTTAAATGAACGACTATTTGTGTTTATAATTAAAACTAACATTTGGTTATGAGGGACAAATTAAATTGTTTACTTGAAGATGCGATGCGATATCCTTGCCGTCTACAACCTTTATGAATACACTAGTGACTCGCCCCGGCTTCGCACGGGTAGCGCTCACATCGCGGCGGAAATAAAACTCTGCCCATGTTACTCGCTGATAATGTGGCTATGTATAGGTGAATGAATTTTTAAAGTCGGTTCAGTATTATTTGATTACAAACAAAAATACATAAAAAACATACTTAAAAAAACAGTAGTCTCAGATGTGTAAGATCTGACATATCTCTTTGGTAAAGCAACATTAACATACTCTATCACCACGCGCGCTCACTGGTCACACACACATTTGAGATTTGACTGGACGTTTAACTTTGACGCCTGACTCTGACATTTGACTTTGGACGTTTGACTTTTGGACGTTAGACGTTGGCCGTTGGCTTTTGTGACTTTGCCCTTCGTAATAATACCTTGGTAGAATAATAAGCAACATTAAATACTCTAGCCCGGCGTGCTATCATTGGTCAAATCAAATGGCAGGCGCTAGCCGGCCTTCTGTTACATTGTTACAATTTTCACGAAATCACTCCCATAGATTGCAAGAAAGCGAGCGGAAAGATATTACACATCAAAAAGTATTGGGACCGAACCATTTTATTATTATTGTCATTTCTCTAGGTTAAAAGTACTATATGTGCTATTCCAGGACCTAAAATACCAATATACGAGTACCAACATTTGATCAAAATTTCTTCAGTCGTCAAAAAGATTTTTATCGATTGCTCGGTTTCTACTCATCGGATTGAGATACCAATATATATATATATACCAGTTTTTATGTCAACCACAAGCTATCCAACAGTGAAAACCGCATCGCAATCGGTCTATTAGTTTTTACGTGAGGCGCGAACAAACAAACACGAAGGCACGTTTTTTATGGTATTTTCTTGTTCAGTAGCTAATTTAAAGTAACCTAGACTATTTTTTTACATTATCTTCTTTGTACTTATTCTTTTTCGTACTTATTGCTTAATTATAAGTATAGATAAAATTGCTTGTTTCCAGCTCTGTTTTATCATACTCACGCACTCATTACACTGCGACTTCCTGTTACACTGTTGCGTTTCTTTTCACGAAATCACTCCAACAGATTGCAGGAGGAAATATGTTACACATTTTTACACACTTCCGTCCCTTTTCACGAAATCACTCCCACAGATTGCAGGAAAGCGAGAGGACATCAAAAACATTGGTCATTTTCTGGGATAAAAGTATCCGGTCTAATTCCAGGACCAAAATTACTTATAATATATCAAACTTCGTCTATATTAGTTGCGAATTCATATAATTTTTATCAAGTTGTAAATACATTATTTAATGTCGTCAATACGTACAAATTTTTAGAATTGTATAATTTGGGAAGTTGGATGAAGCTTGAAATTCGTATAATCATACGAAAACTTTCACGGGAGCAGTTCAATCACAAGACAACCTCCAATCCATATTAAGATTACCCTTTCTTCAATGCCCCAATTTCATGCTTAGAAATATTTGTGGCTTATCTAAACGATGATAATATATCGAGTTCGGGTACGTAAACGGCTGTAAATCCTACCCCACGCGCAACTCGGGCAGCGATAAGAAAGGTCAGGTCAATGACTGATAACAAGCTAGTGGGGGTTGGTACTGATAGCTGAGGAATTTAGAACATTAGATATAGTAGATGTTGAGGCGAAATACATCTATTGGAATAGCATAGAGAGTCGAAATCAAAATAAACACAAAGGATTTGATGTTAATATAGCCATAGCAGAATTAAAAACAAGACATAATTGAAAGTGCTAAAAAATCCGACTGCGAACAAAAGTAAAAAGAAACTAAAATTTAAGTGCAAAAGGTTTCTAACAAACTTTAATCGTTACAGATCCTAAATGGTCATTCGAAATGAAAAATGATACGAGAAACCTAATTATTGTTTTCAAATACCTACTCAATGATACCCCACTTAACATAGTACGTCAATTTTTTTTCTTTTTCTCATTTTGGCGTCTAGTTGTCACCATACTGAATTTTGACTATTGTCACGCTCTTGTGACGCTCGCTATATTAAGAAATATCGATTGATATAAGAATCATCAAAATTGGCCCACGCGTTTGTTCTCTAGAGCGCCACAAAGGAACATACATACATACACTTAAACACACTACCCTCCGCTCAGTTGGTAATAAGAAGACTTTGATCGTATAGATTTATCATAGAATACGAGTATAATACGATCATTAAAAATTTAAATTACTTACGCTCTAGACGTAAAATTAGAACCTTGTGGAATTGTAATTTCAGCAATTGACGAAACCCGTATTGGCTTGTGATCTTAGTAGAAATTCGAGCATTGTCTTTGAAAGAAACTGTTTCGCTTCGCACGATTTATAAACTTTAGTTAAACTTAAGATATACTGGTTTTAGAAGTTTACTTGTGAAGCTGAATCAATATTTTCATTAAACTCATTGCATTAAAATTGAAAACTGTAAATGGAGTCGAATTGTTTTTAAAGCTAATAACAGAGTTTAATGTTGTTTGCCGATCGTGTTCAACATTGATCAATTTATAGTCAATTCATGTTGAAGTCATGTTTCAAGTTGAACGTGTTAAGTACAGAAGGTCAATTTTAACGGTTCACAAATAGATTTAAATAGCAATCAATTACGTTTATAATGTGGTTAGCACAGATGCATACATAAGATGCAATCAATCACATTCTTGGATACCATTATGAAGTGTACAGTCGGAAGCAATGAAATGTAAACGTATAGAAAGAGATCATTCAATTGTGTCAATTATAAGTATAGTTTCATCATGTTTTGTTGATAAATATGTTTGACATAATTTAATCATCAATTTGTACAGAACTCTGACTGTGCACATATTTTCGCATAATAGACAAATAACATAGTATATATGCATTTTTTTAACATTCGCATTTCAACGATCGTGATACATGATTGTGCAACAACAGGTAGTTTTATAAGAAAGCCATTTAACATTACTTTTTATTAACTTTCTGAACTTAATTTATTCAAAGGTTTGCATGCTGAAATTATGTTTTATGCCGAATTAGTTTTAATTAATCTATTCAAAAACAATGTACATTGTTATTTAATGAAATAAGTGCAATAAATAATTTTCAAATGTATTTCGAAGTCTAATCTTATATAAGTTGTTTGAAACTTTGTCAGCAACTCGAGAAAGTCATTGATCCATTTCCAGAACATGGATTGTTTCGATCGCAAATCTAACACAAAAGCAGCTTCAATGATTTTGTGTGTGTGTGCGTGGCGAGCGTCACATAAACTAGCCACGCTCATTATTTGCTCACGTGCCGGCGTACACTGAATACCTAATTGAATAAACCACCAACCACTACCAGTACAGAACTCTGCGTCATGCGGATCAGAACAATTAGTCAGGAAGGTTGCTGATTGGTGGGGACTCTCAGTAGACTCATTATTGATGATAATCGCAAACAAAAGAATAACGAACGAATCCTACTAATGTTATAAATGCGAAAGTGAGTTTGTTTGTTTGTTACGCTTTCGCGGCTTTACTACTCAAACGATCATCATGAAATTTTGCACACTATGTCAGGGGGTACAGAAAAAGACAAAGGTTACCATACAAAAAAGTACTGTTCCCGAGCGATAGAAAAATAGCGTGTCAAAGTGACAGCTGTCAAAGTGACAGCTGTCAAAATGACAGTATAAATGCGAAAGTTTGTGAGTGTGTGTGTGTGTATCATTGTTTGTTTGTTGCTTCTTCACGCCGGAACGGCTCAAGAGATTTTGATGAAATTTGGTACGGAGGTAGCTTATATCATGGAATAACAGATAGGATACTTTTGATCATCATATCACCCACGCGGGAGAAACCGCAGGGCGCAGCAAGATTAATATTATAAAGAGGAAAGATTTGATTGTTTGTTTGTTTGTTTGTAATGGATAAACTAAAAAAATACAGAACCATTTTAAAAACTCTGTCACATAAAGAAAGCTACATTATCAGGGAGTAACACAAGCAGTATTTTATTTATCAAAAATTTAGATTTCCCTTAGAAAATTGCAATAATTTAACCCGAAGTATCAAATTTTGTAAAAAAAGCTCGATTACTTTGTATCACAAACTAAGAAGGAGATACGGGTCTTTGTATATGGAACGTTGCCAGAGAAACGAAATCACAGAACATCTAATAACCATTGACGGAGGAAACCCAAGGAGAATGAATTCCGCATACCTGGCGTTAAACCTTTTAACAGTAACCGTAATAAAACCTCCTTGCGTTAAACAGAATAATACTATACACAAAATGGTACTTGAGTATAAAATCTATAAACATAAACATTCTGTGTAAGAAATTATTGTTGTACTATTGTCCAAATAAAGTACCTACTAATTTTATCATACTATATATCTACCCGTGCGAAGCCGGGGCGGGTCGCTAGTATTGAATAAACAGATCACACAAATATGGCAATGTAAGCAGAACATGCTATCAGCGAAAGTGCGAGCGCCAAAGTAGATGAACTTGAATATCAAATAAGTGCAAGTGATATTATATATGTAGGCATGCAAACAAACTGTCATTCACTTCGATCAACAGTTACGGTATTTCGTAGTTGCGTCTCTATAGGATAGTAACAGCAGACTAATTCTCAGAATGAGTCTAGTTATTTCATTCACTAAATCCAGGTAACATTGTAAATTGAGAAATAATCTCAATTTATGTGTAACAGTTTTTCCTGATACTGGGTTCGTCGTAGAAAAAAGCTTCAAATGCTTGAATAACAAGACATAGTTCAAAAACTAAAAACCTATCCTATACCCGACCATAAAAATAGCTTATGATACTCTTGCGATGAAGACGAATCGATTGGATAACTCGCTTGTCAAAATCGGACCAAGTTTTTAGTTTGAACACATAACCATTCCTTTGCTTCGCCGTATTGGGTTAAAAAAATGCCTTTGACACTATAAATGAAGACAAAACGATTGACACCACGCTTGTCAAAATCGGCCCATGTTTTTAGTTTGACACATAACCCTTCCTTTGTTTCGCCGCAGTCGGGTAAAAAAACTAGCCTATGACACTCTAAACCTGAACACAAATCGATTGACACCTCCCTTGTCTAAAGCGGACCAATAGGAGCGACGGTATGGTGGAACTTCCACATACCCACATACATGAAAACATACCAGACTGTTAAACTCATTATCCTTCCCTTGCATCGCCGTAGTCGGGTAATATACCACTAAATTGTCCTTATTTTAACTTGAGATATTTATAAAGCCTATAAACGAAAAATAGAATTACTGAGCTATTTTCGAGGAATCCATCACTGTCGCAACGCAATCGTAGGTAATAAATCTAAGCGAAAGACTAGAAACTCTAAAAATAACAGCTAATAGTACAACAGACAGAGCAAACCAGACGACCCCATGATGACAAGATTGACAAGTAAATTGGTGCAGGTGCACAATGGAGAAAGTGCCTGTGGATAATCCAATAAGACTAAAGAGCGGAAACTAATCCTTCACACTTCAACGATCTCCTCCAACACGAAATCAATCAAGGGAAAAACAAAACATTGACAAATAGATCAAGTCATAGTCGAATGGAACAGGAGCGAACTACGCCCGTATAATGAGAGACCAATGCTTAGAATAAAGATAATCAAGTAAACAAGTAAAATTATTATAAAAATGGAAAAAAAACGACTGCGAACAAAATTATTGACGACGAGCTGACCGCCCGCAACAATAATCACACTAAGATTATAGAGGCGAAAATTTTGTATGTAAGAATGTGTGTGTGTGTGTGTGTGTGTGTGTGTGTTTGTGTGTGTGTGTGTGTCTGTGTGTGTGTGTGTGTGTGTGTGTGTGTGTGTGTGTGTGTGGGTTTGTTACTTCTTCACGCTTAAACGGCTAAACGGATTTGGATGAAATTTGGTACGGGGGTAGCTTATGAACTGGATTAACACATAGGCTAGTTTTTAACCCAGAAAAAAGTATGGTTCCTGAAGGACGCGGGTGGAACTGTGAGGCGCAACTAGTATTGTAAATTTAATTAATATTTACAATATTTAATATAATTACATACTTTACTTTAATAGTTGCAATTGCAACATTAGACTATAGTATAAGCAGTTTTTTTTCGTCAAATAAAAACAGAATTTAAATACACGACATTTTCGTAAAACGATACTTTTTATGAATTCTGTAGTCTATCTAGTAGCCATATGCTCATGCTAATACATTAACTTGAATAATCTAAAATAGAAAATTTTGTAAGAAGCTTAAAAGACCATTTGCTACTGTTTAGTTAAAAAAAATATTATTAAAATGGCCTTTTAAAGACCTTCATTTTGATACCTGACAGGTCATTTTCACTCGATAGGTGTTGGTCATTTTTTTTTTGTTCCGTCTAAATCACAATAAAAATCCATCAAGCCGTTTAAGCTGTAGAACGCGCCTAAGAAACGTACAAACAAACATACATACAACCCAAAGATATAACCCTCCGCGCAGTCGGGTAAAACAAAACTTTGAGAAAACTTAGTTAAAGTAATAGTCGATTGGAACAGGATCAAACTGCGTTCGTGTTATAATGATAGACCAACGCTTAGATTAAAGATAATCTTACAAAGGCGAAAGTAAAATTAAACATTTTATTGTATTCTAAATAAGAAACTTGTACAGAAATACTAAAAGATACAGATATCATTATCATAGCGGGTTCTCAAATGACTCGATCTGAAAGAATGACAGTAGAACAGTGGACCAGTGACAGATAGACAGAACTCGAACAATAGCGACAGTGAAAGTTGATACGCTGTTACAGTAATAAAGTACTTTCTCTAATAGTACTAACCGATCAAAGTAAACAATCGGTCCTGTAGTCTTTACGTGATGCGCGAACATACATACATACAGACAAACAAACAAAATAACTAACAAACAAACAGATTGCGATTTGCAACACGATTTATAAAAATGTTCTATTCTTGTTCAGTAGCTTATTTTAAGTACCCTAGTTTTTTTTTTTAAATTATCTTTGTTGTACAATCTTTTTCGTTCTTATTGCTTTATTAGAAGTAAAGATAGATTATATTTACACATTTATAAGACAACAACTGTTGGACTCGTTTTGACAGCTAAATTAAATCTTAAATCAAATGCTTATCAGGAAATTACTAATAATTTATTCGATACGAATAACCCATGCAAGTGTTTACGTGTTAAATAGAGCTGTACTAATTTCACGCTCTGATTTTTACGGTAATTTAACTTCCGACAGGTTATTTCACTCCATTATGACGCGGAGCCATAGCTTCCTTTTGTCTAGGTTAGAAAGATAGATAATTTATTGCATATAGTATTTAAAGATGCTGTCAAATGTCACTCTGATAAGCATCAGCGAGCTCGGTCGTCATCTACGGTAGAAACTAATAATTCAAAAGCCTCCCTCCTCTGGTAACAATTGCAATGAATGCTGATACTGTTTTTGATGCCGCTGGTTTTCTTCGAATGAGCCAACAGACTCTGATTCACTTGGTAACGAATTGGCGTTAGATATTTCGTCGTTATTTCCGATTTGCCATGACTCGTTCAACGCCGTCCGTCGTCCTTTCATATCAGAGAAAATTGTGATACCACTCGCGTAGCAACATTATTAGATCTCGTTCCCTCGTGATTCGACGGGAGCTCCACAAGCAGAATCTAATTTACAATAAATAGCATAATAATGTTTTGCTGAGAGAGCTCCGAATACACAATATTTCCCTTTCACTGCTATTGAAATTTCTTATTAATAATTTTATTTATATTATTATATGTGGAAAAACCATAATCAAAAAAAGGTTGTTTATTTTTGTGCAAATTCACACCAATATATAAAAGTGAAACGTCTGTTTGTTTGTTTTGGGAGTTTTAACGCGATAACGGCTGGACGGATTTTGATGAAATTTGGAAACAAAAGCTATCTCATAGCTTTTGTTTGTTTGTCGTATGAGGTAGTGCTGGCCTCCGATGTCAGAGTTTGTTAAGCCGACAGAGGGCCTCTGACATAGCTTTTTATTGCTCTTTATTAGCTTTTTATTGAGATAGCTTTTACCCTATTATAAAACATAGGATACTTTTTATGCCGGAAAATGCTAAGTTTCCACGGGAAAACTGGAAAATATCGATCACCCGCTGTAAGGAACGGTTGCCATGGAAACGAAATAATAACTAGTCTGTCAAAAGGTATCAAGAGCGTTGGTGCTATTACCTTTGCATTATGTTGGCTTTTAATGTCCTAGAAGACGATGTTTTTTCTCGATAAACTGTAGTAGAAAGCTAGTACATAATATTATGTCAAAAATAACATAACATAGATTTATTGATTTAATTGTTTATAGAGATACAATAAATCAAAAACTAGAATTTCATGCTTGCATCATTCTGGAAATAATATCCAATAATTGTTGTGTAAATTACAAACACATTCTAATCCATATTGAATATAAGCATGTCAAGTTTCGTTTTTTTTCTTCTTATTTACATAAAAGAAGCGACGACGCGGACGGTCGATCGCTCCGCCGAGCGTGTCAGTGAAAGTGTCGCGCGGTGTCGCGGTGTCTTATCTTGCACTAGATGTTCGCCCGGGCCATCCTCCGGAGAAACTCAGGATGTCAATTGTGAACGCCTTGAACACGACTAGAATACCGCAAGAGAGAATATCCAATTTGCAACACGAAATTGGACTGCTGCTTGCTCTTTGGTTCCATTTTCTTAATAGTGGCGAACGTAGAATCCATTTTATTTTATTGGCGATTTAGCGTGAATACAGAAAACATTGAATTAACATTACCATAACACAAAGCACACCAATTTATAGTTTAATAATATAAATAGAAATACACAAAAAGATAAAAATAATTATAATGCAACGAATGATTCACCTCTTTAGTTATACTTACTATGAGATAAGATAAAAAAGTGCAGAACGAAACTGGCGCAAAACAAATATAGCAGTTATATAAGAACGGGTGAGTGAACTAGGAAGACTCAATGTCGTGTAAATAATGATATGGAGTATAATGATATAACTGAAGTGTACGTGAAGAAAATCAAGAATAAACATGGGGAAAAACATGAATTTTCACTGGTTTCTTTTGATGTGTTGCTAAATGATAGAGAACAGACCTCAAGAATTTAATAAATAACACAGAATATAAGTTACAGACAAATTTTATCGATTGTGTATGTTTTTTTACAATTTTATTATCTGCGTATGAACTCGAAAAGCGAATCGATAACGATAGAAAGCGATTACAGATTAGCTATATATTTTAGTTTAACGATAAGACAGTGTTTAACTAGCTGCATAGAATGGCTGAAGCTATTTGAATTTGAAATTTTCAATAGAGGTTTTTTTACAATTTTAACTCTATAATCTCGACAATGATAACAAGCTGTATATACCTACCTATAAAAAGTACCGTGACATACTGACCGACTGACTGATAGTAGAAAATGGAATCACGAGGGAACGAGATCTAATAATGTTGCTACGCGAGTGGTATCACAATTTTCTCTAATATGAAAGGACGACGGACGTCGTTGAACACGTCATGGCAAGTCTATCTATCTATACTTAGATTAGATTAGATTATTTATTTCATAAGGTAAGCACAGTGCAGCATAAACAATTACTGGTGGGACCACACTAGGTCAAGCCTGTCTCGTGGGGGCCTTAAAGCCAAGTTAACAGAATAGAAATTAACAACGATGACAAGAGCAATAAACTAAACTAAAATTATGTTTACAAATAGAACGTACCACAACACAACACTACTTACTTATAATAAAACTATAACGGGTCCAATTTTGTACATTGTTTTTTTTTTTGAGGTGTACTCTGTATTCAATACTAAAGTCAAAACTTTCATTTTTGTCTTTCTGTCTGTATTTTGGCCGCGCATCACACCGAAACTACTGAATAAATTCAACTGAAACTTGGTATGATTTAAGTTCATACTACGAAGTAGGAAATAGGATACTTTTCAACCCAACAAAATTAAAGGAATCCCGCAGGATAGGGATTGAAAGTTATTTAAAACGACACGTACCACGCTGAAACTAGTGGACGGATTTTGATGCAACTTGGCAAAGTCATAGTTTATATCATAGGTTAAAATTAAGGATAGTTTTAAAAATAATGGGATCCTTGTGGGATAGGGGTCCACATTTATGTTAATTTCGTAGTAATAAATAATATTTTTTAATATTTTATATATATATATATAATATATATATAGCTATATTCTATACTGAAGCCAAAACTGTTTTTTTTTTCATTTTGTCTGTGTCTGTCTGTATCTTGACCGTGCATCACGCCGTAACTTCTGAATGAATTCAACTGAAACTTGGTATGATTTGAGTTCATGCTACGAAGTAGAATATTCATAGAGGTGCATTGAGATTTTTTAAAAATAAAAAACCTAATGGGATGAAAGGGATTGGAAAAGTTTCCACGCCGATTAAACTGTAGGGCGCAGCGCAGCTAATATTATTTGAATGTGACAATGACTTTCTGATAAGAAGAAGAATCTAATAATCTGAAGGATTTCTCAATCACACCGCTTGTGTTAGTTTTAAATTGTATTCAATCATAGCCTGCAGTAATTTAAAATGCCACAAGTCAATGTTATTAAGGAAATTGTCAATGTTATTAAGGAAATTGTCAATGTTATTAAGGAAATTGTCAATGTTATTAAGGAAATTGTCAATGTTATTAAGGAAATTGTCAATCAAACATTGACTTGTGGCATTTTAAAGCTAGCTAGCTAGCTTTGAAGCTAGCCAACATAAAAAATATATGATAACACAGCACCTTAAAGAATTTAGAGAAAAATTGTAAAACGTACAAATTACGTAAACGTCAATGGGCAATTACGTAAACGTCTGCGTAGCACCATTCATCGGCGCCGTCGAGTGGAGGGTGTTAATTGCTCAATCAACTACGGGTACTGTAATCAAAGGTAGAGCCGCTTTCCATCTGAGGCCGGCTATTGAATATTATCTGCCTGCTCATTGCTGCCTGAGTGACTTCGAACTGATGTTAATCCCTAGTTTAGGTGAAATTCAGACGGAAACAAGGCATAAGTTCAAGAAAACCATTAAAACTACGGTCGTGTAAAAAAATTGCCTATAACACTCTTGCGATGAAGACAAATCGACGGATACCTCGCTAGTCAAAATCGGACCAATAGGGGCGACGCTATGGAACATCCACATACATACATAGACTGTTAAACTCACTACCCTTCCCTTGCTTCACCGTACTCGGGTAAAAACAAACAAGCTAATAACCAAGTTCAACATTTTAGACTATAGAGGTCCGATAGATCTGATTGTAACAAATAACCAAAATGAACAAACATACCTAAAGGATTATCTACAATCCTTATTCAGACAAACTTCGCAATTGCATAGGTGTTTAATTTGGTAGATGGTACTTGAACTATTGTTTAATTTGGTATGTGGTACTAAAACTATTGTTTAATTTGTGGTTGTGTTTATTTTGGTATGGTTGGTCACACAAAAATACCTCTTAATGTTACCCTTAATTAACTTAATGCTCTTATTGTTCGTGCAACACCTTCTGTCACAACGTCGCTTTCCATCAGGTGAGATCGTGGTCAAACGATTGCCTAGTCCGTCTTAAAAAAACACTCGCAGGTTCATATACAAATATTCTGTGAGAATTCTAAGTAAAATAGAGAATATTTTCTCCTTACAATAATTTAAAGAATATTTTTATATCCAGAGCAATACATAAAAGTGAAACGTTGCCTGTTTGTTTGGGAAGCTTTCACGACAAAACGGCTGGTCCAATTTTGATAAAACTTTGAAAGTAGGTACTGTACAATATAGAAACCAACACAGGATACTTTTTATCCCAGAAAATGGTAAGTTGCGACGGGAAAACAGGAAAATGACGATTACTCGCTGTAATGAACGGTTGCCATGGTGTATCAAGAGCGTTGGTGCTATACTTTTGCATTGGTTTTTAATATCCTAGATGAACATAGGATGCTTTTTTCGCGATAAACTGTAGTCCGCGCGGACGAAGTCGCGGACGAAAGCTAGCAATAATTATAAGTTTTTTTTTTTTCTAATGCATAACCACCGACGCGACGACAAATTAACAATAGAAATACTTAACAACATAAGCGATACATTTAATATACACCAATAGTTTACTTTACACCGCAACATAACAGGAAAGTAACTTTCCGGCTGATACTATAACACAAGCCAATGTTTACATTAATGACATTTGTGTTTATACAGGCGTCTCGTCGCGAGTTCATGGCGAACACTTGAACACTTACAGGATATTAAATATGGTGTCAATAAACAAGAATTATAAAGATTATGGATGATGATTACTGACGACGATGATGAGTGATGATAAAGTATTTGTGATTACAGGTAATAAAGAGTAGAATATTCACATGGTAATAGAGATTACAGGTAATAAATAGTAAAACATTGACATTAAGTATGAGAAAGTACAGTTAATAAAGAGTTAAACATTTACATAAAGTAATAGAGCTGACAGGTAATAAAGAGTAGAACATTAACATGGTAATAGAGATTACAGGTAATAAATAGTAAAACATTGACATTAAGTATGAGAAAGTACAGTTAATAAAGAGTTAAACATTTACATAAAGTAATTGAGCTTACAGGTAATAAAGAGTAGAACATTAACATGGTAATAGAGATTACAGGTAATAAATAGTAAAACATTGACATTAAGTATGAGAAATTACAGTTAATAAAGAGTTAAACATTTACATAAAGTAATAGAGCTTACAGGTAATAAAGAGCAAAATATCTACATCGAGACGGGCGACAACAGTGGGACATATACATTCAGTTTGTATTTTTCGCACAATGCTACTCCGACCCCAAGTGAAATTTAATTACTTTCCAAGTTAGCATCAACACTCCTAGCAAAGTCTACGATGACATAATTTTTTTATCATAACATCATCTGCCATAACGACGCTTCGTTATGGCAGATGATGTTATGATAAAAAGTCTTAAATAAAATTCATAAGCAATGTATATTTATAATTATAATTTTATTCCAGAGATACCGCCGCCGCAAGATCAGATATAATATTAACAAAACCTTATTTCACCAAATCTAAGGTCAAGTAAAATCCGTCCCAAGCTAAGTGGGCAATATCCCAAAATCACGTTATAACTGTGCTCGGCCGAACGAGGAGAGTCCATCCAATTTCTGCTTTATTCAATTCCCGCTACTTCACCCCGGCCCGGGACTTTAACCTGATTTGACGTCCCAGGCATGGTAGGCCAATCTGGCATTTAGGGTAGCCATTACCTATTCTGTTACTATATTAAAACGTATAGAAAACTTATCTAATCAAGCAGCAAATGTAGATAAAAAATAAAAAGAAACCTTATATTTTTTTATTGCATTGTCATCGAGTTGTCTACTACCCTGAAAGTTTCAGCCGGATAGATAATCTGGCAGTGCTCGAAACTTGAGTTGCAAGATTCCACCCGGAACGACAAACAAGAAGTGACCTCATAAATCTTTTTAAATTCGAGCAAATGAGCAAATTGTGATTTGGTCATATCCAGCTCAACATTTAATTATTCCAACCCATATTTTTATCTCACTTCTCCATTTTATGGGAGGCCTAATATATTCTGAACAAACTTTAAGGCACACCTCTATCCTCAAACTCCATCTTTTTACGAGGGTCCCGTATTGCTTCCAAACATTAATTTACTGAAGGACTGCTATTCCTTATTTACTGCTATTGTCGTATTAGAATATGTTAAATTCCATCAATAACAGACAAAATAAACCCTCACCATAGAAAGAGAAGAGTACTTTAGTATAAGATGAAATGATATGATGATATCACGAATACTACTACGAATCGTTCCCCCAATCGCAGATTTATCGATTAAGAATTTACTAATTTTAGCATGGCCTATAAATTATTACGAGAGTAAACCGTTGACAGCATGCGGCGACGATTGAGCCCTATTTAAAGTAATTGTTGATTGAATCACGCAACACGTTTAATTAATCCTGTCACACGTCAAGATTGAAATATGGTGATGAAATATTATTGTGACAGGTTGAATGAAAGCGTAATGAAGTTAATCAACGGTGATGTCAGTACGGATACGGAATTAATCAAAATTGATAATTTTTCATCATTTTCCTTCATTTAGTAGACGGGCGACTAAAGGTAGCGGTGACGAGAACTAGACTTTCCGGAAAGATATGGCATAAGGATACCATATATGATAGCTCATGAGGGATGAAGCTTAGGCATTGCGATAGATAGATATTAATTAATAATGATGAGGTCAGTTCATACAATACTAAGCATTGAAAAATCTATCAAAGAATTCTTTAGTAAACTCATAACATAGAGTGACAAAGTGACTTTATTTTCATAAAATCCTAAAGGGCTGGAGGCGTGAGCTACGAAAGAAGGTCAAAAAGTTCGCGGAATGAAAGGTTTAGAAAGAGACAGGTTTTTTTTCGTATACCTAGGACTAATTTATGACTCAACTTCACTATAAATACCAAGTTTTGGCTAAATCTGGTCACTCATGTTCGAGTTATCGCCAAGTCAACAGGTCAATCGGGAAGAAAATGTCAACTATACAGAAAATTGAGTTTCGCGCTGTCATAAAGTTCCTCACCAAGCTGGGAAAAAACGCCGCAGATCATCATGGAAGAGATGTCATCTGCTTAAGGGGACTCTTGCCCTGGGAAAACCATGATTTACAAATGGCATGGCCTATTCAAGCAAGGCAGAGAGTCAATTGAAGACGATGACCGGCCGGAAAGATCAAGGCCGCGATTTTTTGGGATTCTGAGGATATTTTGTTGATCGACTACAAAGAAAAAGGCGTTAACATCACCGGAAAACACTGCGCCAGCTTACTCGAAAAGCTAAAAAATACCATCAAGGAAAAAAGAAAGGGAAAATGGACTTGAGTTGTGTTGCTTTTGCACGACAACGCGCCTGTTCACAAGAGCCACGTTGCGATGCCTGCCCTACACAAGTGTGGCTTCGGAACTTTAAACCACCAGAGTCCAGATTTGGCCACGTCAAATTATTATTTGTTCCCGAAAATGAAAAAAGAACTTCGAAGAAAAAAGTTTACTAACGATGAAGAAGTGAAGTCGGCGATTTCGGCCTATTTTGAAGGCCTCGACAAAACATTATTTTTCAATGGTTTAAACAAATTATTTTACAGATCGGAAAAATGTATTAGAGTTAAGGGAGAGTATATTGAATAGGAAAAATATTTTTTGGTTCAATTTCCTTCCTTTTCTTTAATTTCATTTTCCTTCCTTGCCATTCCGCGAACTTTTTGACCGCCCTTCGTATATGAATGGGTAGGATTGTTGCGGGAGATGTAGTCGATGACGGAAGAGAGACGATCGTAGTGGAGACGAAACTGACGCATAAACGAGATGGAATGGTCAACACAATTTAATAAACCGGTTAAAGAAGGAAGAGGGAACCTTTGTCCGGCAGTGGATGTCCGGCCGGCGTATGTGCGGATGTTCTTCTCTACAGGCCGCATTTCTCAACGGATTCTCGTGAAATTTTGTGAGCAGGTTCGATAATTATGTTTTTTTTGGCGATTCAGTTTTTCGAAATTATTCAGAATGTGTGGAGATGTAAAAGTACAAAAAAAAAAAAAAAAGGGTTGGAAAATAATGAAAAAAATACGCAAACAGACTCGCGAGGTCTATAGCTCACAGCACCAAAAGTAATAAAATGATTCCATAAACTGATTAATATTATTATAAATAAGAAGTTTTTTCTTATGTATCTTAGAAAGTTATGTCAGAAAACTACTTACTACTCGAAACGATGACTGATCATTATATTCAACAAGAATGGAAGTTCAGAGAAATTTTTACGTAAGTAATACCATAAAGAAATGGCGAGTACATTTTGATGTTTACGACGTTTACTGTTACTACAAATCACTTTCACTCGGCGCTCTACCGGTTTCCCTTGATGATGGCAATAAACACTTCCTTTAAAGCGTTTCATGGACTTTTGGACTGCGATCAGACAAATAAACACGTAAATAAATTTCATTCCGGATCAAGTAATCGGAAGCATAATTGCCAATTGTGGATTTTCAGATAAGTCAAAGGGTATGCCATTATTGAACACTATGCCATACCTATTTAAAATTAAATAATATAATTTACTGATCAGTTCTGTACATTTCCTATTTTATACGTGGTAAAAAAAATCAATATTTAATAGTAAGTGATCATTGCAAGAGCCTTCCCCTGTGATTATGGTGAGAGATAAAAATGTCAAGCAAGGTTTAGAAAGTTTCTAGATGTTTAGAACTACACAGACACGGAGAAAGCTATCGAATGGAGATTTTAATGACACACTGAACTTGTTGTTTTAGCTTTAGTAAATTCTCTTACATAAAGGTCAGGATAACGTCAGGAATGATGATGATCCGACATTTTTGCAATTATGCTATTTTCACTCATCTTGCTGTTCTTGTATTGACTTTTGTTCATCGAATGTCACTGAATTCAAATAACACGTCATTGAATCTTGACGGTGATCCAAGAAAATAACCGTTCCCGGTGTATTGCTTCTCTATGTATCCGTCCATGTTGTCGACTGCAGTTTCACACTGTAGTTTAGGTTATTAGTTACATTAAGCAAATCAAAAGGTATCATTTTAATAAAAACATTAATTGAAACTGACTTTATAAATAGCTAGTTTTCCCGCACGCGACTTCGTCCGCGCGGACTACTGTTAATAGCGAAAAAAGCATCCTATGTTCTTCTAGGATATTAAAAACCAATGCAAATGTAGGTATAGCACCAATGCTCTTAAAGATTTTTGACAGACTTGTTATTTCGTTTCCATGGCAACCGTTCCTTACAGCGATTGCTCAACATTTTCCAGTTTTCCCGTGAAAACTTACAATTTTCTAGGATAAAAAGTATCCTATGCTAGGGTATATGCTATCTCCATTCCAAATTTAATCAGAATCCGTCCAGCCCATATCGCGTGAAAGCTCCCAAACAAACAAACAAACAGACAACGTTTCACTTTTATATATTGGTACGGATTATAGATATTTCAATTTGCGGTCTCACATGCAATTAAATGAAATCATTTAAAAAATACAACATTTGCAGAGGTGCAAGAGGTTAGACAATAATATAGATACTTGTTTTAAAGAATAGAAAATAAAATTAAAGATATTTTGTCCCATGGTACAGCTCCTTTTTACGTTAGTCAAATCATCATCATCATCAGTATATATTTGTCCACTGCTGGACATAGGCCTCTCCTAATGTACGCCACAGAGCTCGGTCTCCGGAACTCCTCATCCATTTTCTTCCAGCTCCACCTGTCAACAGGGCGTCCTACACTCCGTTTGCCTAAACGTTGTCTCCACTCGAGAGCTCGTCTACCCCAACGGTTATCGGTACTTCGGGATATGTGACCATTGTCACTTTATCTTGCTTATCCTTAGAGCTATGTTGGTTACCTTGGTTCTCTGTCGGATATCTTCATTACGAATCCTGTCCTTCAGAGAAACTCCAAGCATAGCTCTCTCCATAGCTCGCTGAGCGACCTTAAATTTATGGACTAGTAAGTCATTCAAATCAGCAAGTGATAATACAATTCACAAATGAAGCCAATGTTAAAGAGGCGCTAAAACTAATTCCGACTTGTATTTGCACATGTTTATTGTTTTAACACGCAATTTATGTTACGTGACTGAAGTTGCTGACGTAACTTATTGAGGAGACAAGTGCTTTGAGGAACTGAATCCATCTGTTGCTTTGCTAATATCCTCAAATCCTCAGTGCAACAAATGTTTTGTTTTGTGTGGAGTTCTAATTATTCTCAACAAATTCTTAATGTGTAATCACAGAATTAACAATACCGCTTTGAATTCAGTGATTAGACAGGTTTTGATACTATCAGGTTTTAATACTGTCAGTTTAGGTAGTTTATATCCTTCTTCTCGTTTCTTCTTGATCATTTGCCAAGCTACGTCTGTTCAACGCCATTAATCGAAGATTTGCCTCTTCCCTATGTCGTTGAGAATCTCATATTTGCAAGATACACACATAAATTATTCTATGTGATAAGGATATCTAACGAAATATCCTTAAAATACACAATTGGAATTTTTACTGATGTCATCTTGTTTTAAACTTCCACGGAGTCCAGTGCAAAGTCATTCAATAAAAATAACAGGTAACGGTATAGTTAAACATTGATTCAAATCTCCTGTAATTCACACAGAACACACAATAGTACAGCCTATTGTTCTGCCTTCATGAACTGTCACCATCAATGTCAGAGTTGAATAAACTATCCTTATGGCTGAAACTAGGGTCGTTGATAATTAACGGAACATCGACCTTTTCATCACTGCCTGAAATGGAAGGTTTTGGGAACTATAAACAGCCTATATTGGAGATACCAAACAGCCTATATGGCTGTGCCCGTGGCGTCGCACACTTGGTGATTTCTGTAGGTTAAATGATCATTATCAGGTCAGCCTTTAGAAGTCCACTGCTGAACATAGGCCTCCCCCAAAGAGCGCCATGACGAGCGATCTTGTACCACCTCCATCCAACGACTTCCTGCGATGGCTACAATGTCGTCGGTCCATCGTGTGGGGGTCTCCCTACACTTCGCTTGCTTGTTCGTGGTCGCCATTCGAGAACCTTTACTATATGCCCTGTCCATTGCCACTTCAACTGGCAAACTCTGAGAGCTATGTCGGTAACCTGGGTTTTTCTACGGATTTCTTCGTTACAATTTCTATCACGTAGTGAAACACCGAGCATAACTCTCTCCATCGCACGCTGCGCGATTTTTAGCTTGTGTATGAGATCAATAGTTAGCGACCAGTTCTACTCATCGGATTGAGAGTGATCAATCCCAGTTTTTAAGTCAAACCCTATCCAACAGTGAAAATCTCATCGCAATCGGTCCAGTAGTTTTTATGTGATGCGCGAACAAACATACAGACAAACTAACAGACAAAAACGATTTAAAGAAAAACTATTCTTGTTCAGTAACTTATTTTTAGTACCATAGCAAAACCATTTATTTTTTTAAATTACCTCCTTTGTGCATACTTTTTCGTTCTTATTGCTTTATTATAAATATAGAAGATACATAGAAGGTTTCTAAACGTCATTTTAGTTCTCAGCATCTTTCAAGAAAATGCTTTGACACGCTCTAGTTAGTTTACATTTTACATACTGTCTTAGTGACTAGTGACTTCTTCTATGTGCATATAGCACTACAATTGAATATTATGTAGGGTTCAAAATTAATTTCAAAACTGGTTTAGTTCCTTGGGTCCACTACGAGGAGTTAAATGATCGGCAGTTGTTTTTGATGAAACATACAAAGATTCTCAAGTCTTGTTCACGACGCGCGAGAGTTGATGAGTTTCACCTCCTAAGTGATACCGAAGTCTTTAAGTAGAAACTCAGACGCAGGTAAATTAGGTAAATACATCTTAGCAATATAGGCAAGCCTGCTTCGTCTTATCGTCGTGAGGGTGAGATCGTGATCAAAAGATTTCCTAGTCAGTCATTAATAAACCTTTATCGACAGTCATATAGTAAAATCCGGATTATGAACTCAAAAATGATGGCATAATGACATACATTACGAAAATAAATAATAAGAAAAAAAAGCACATTGTAATACTGTTTTTATTTGAACTAAACAATGTTGTAATATATATTTTTCCTATAAATGCACCAGTTTGGCTCAGCACTACGAGGGTTTAAGCCATTTATTATCAATGGCGGCGCGTGTTAGACCGTATGCGCGCGAATTCGCTGCGGACTTGGATTTTGGCACCATAGTTTACTTTACATTAGTACATAACCAATTTTAATATAATTTTTAACAATGATCAAATGTTTTATCCAAATTTTAATGTGACAAAGATGTGGTAAACATGTGAAAACAGTGTTCGTGAGGAGAATTTGACTCCACCTGACATCACGGAACAGCAACGAACATGACGAACGAGCTTTTACCAGCACAATCAAGAAAATATTACGTTTTTTTTATTTTATTAAAAGTAATTTTCTATTTCATGAGTGTAGATAAAGTAGTGTATGAAACGGCACATCACTAAGTATTAAAACACTCGAGTGATACTATTAAAAAAACTCACTCTAGTGTTTTAATTCCCCTCATTATGCAACCGTTTCATAAACTACTATTTTCGCCGTTACTGCATATTGTTTGCATGTGTACACACGTATAATTTTAAGCGTCAAAGCACTCAAACGGGATATGTGTAACTTGTCCACGGTAAACAAACACACATTTCACAAGGTTTCGGATGTGTCACATACAAATTGGCCGCTGCAGACAATAGTAAGCGGGCGGTTGTGATAGAGACAGACTGCCCTTTTTTCGTTGTCGACGAGCCCGACTGACGGATGGAAAAATGTAAATACAATGATGGGATAAGTGATAAGTATGTAAGTCGTTATGGTGGTTGAGCAGGGAAAACTGAACTCAACTCTAACGCAACTAATGAACTTGAACTTACGTAAGTAAGTAAAAAAATACAATTATATCTCGTGTATAATTATGAGCTTATAGATGTAATGCGGAACGAGTTTCCTGTAAGGCTGTGATCTTTTCGCACCATTTTTTACGTGTTTTATTGTTTAGAACAAACAAGAAAAGGCTAAGTATCCAGCTAGTGCCGGGATAGATAGAAAGACAGGCACGACAAAAACTACTATAACAAAAATAAACTGAAGAGTGGTTCAAATTTATAGGCCGACCCTTTATTGCCTGACTAGCTGTGCCCACGACTTTGCCCGCGTTGTCATTTTTCTAGGATATAGGTATCCTATATGAATCCTATTCAAGAACCACAAGTACCAATATCATTAGCTTCGTTCAGACGTCTAATAGTTTTTGTATCGATTGCCCGGCTTATACTCATCGGATTAAGATTCCAAGTACACCAGTTTTTAAGTCAAAATCTAGGCTATCCAACAGTGAACCGCATCGCAATTGGTCAAGTAGTTTTTACGCGATGCGCGAACAAACAGACAGACAAACTCGAATTAAAAAAAAAAACTTATTCCGTAGCTTATATTAAGTCCCCTAAACCTTTTTTTTTAATTGTGTTCATTGTACAAATTTTATGTTACTTACTGCTTTATTTTAAGTAATTATAGATGATGATTAATGTATGTATGGGTATAACATATAATAGGGGTAAAAGTAAGCAAAAGTCGAAGCACTGTTACCCACACTACAGAATAAATAATAGTACAAACTAGGAGTAGTGTTGTACTGTACAAGCAACATCGACAATTAGGGTAGAGTTCTTATCTTAAAATGAACGCCCTTCCACTGAACTTAATAGTTTCAATCATCAGCCCCTATTCGCCCACAGCAGCTATACGTAGGTTTCTCCTTTTGAACGCCACTGAGCCCGATCTTCGGCTCTCCTCATCCAGTTGCTGCCAACCGCCTTTCGCAAATCGTCACTCCACCTGGCCTGCAGGCGCCCTACACTACGTTTACCTAATCGCAGTCACCACTCCAGAACTCTTTTTCCCCAACGGTTGTCGGTTCTTCGAGTTATGTGATCGGCCCTTTGCCACTTTAGCTTGAGAACCAAAGTGACCGACATAGCTCAAAGAATCAGTCTTTGAGCTATGTCAGTCACCTTGGTTCTCTTGTAGATCACCTCATTTTGGCTTCTGACCTTTAGAGTTTAGAGAATAGTTTCAATGTGTAAGAGGAAATACTTATAGCAACACTTGTGTGCGTGCGGCGATTTTATTGTAAACTTGGACTCTTCTGCTTACATAGAGGTCAACTAATCGTGCGATCAGTCCAGTTTGTATTGCGTCTATTCACGTACTTTCCATGTGAGCGTAAACATTCAGGCGTTCAGTTGTAGACTAGACCATCTCTAGATACATGTATCAACAAAGATATCCCATCATCGCGACTGCGATTGCACTTGCAGTAACCCACCGTACAATCACAACGATCAAACAATGTCGAACGTTGCGAACACATAAGTAAATCAACACAAACCGTTCAATGCTAACGATAACAACGTGGAAGCAACGTATAATGAACAGCAAAATGTAATCGACGTAACCAAGTCCTTTGTAGGATAGTAAAGTGAACTTGGCGGTACAGAAACAGGCAGAAAGTTGATGTGTTCGACAACATAAGATGATCTTACATCTTAAGCACTCCACTTAAGCACTCCATTTTTCAATATGGCTTTAAAAAAGTTCTCTACGAAAATCAATTATCTCCGAAACTAACGAGCCTAAAATTTTGAAAAAATACAGAAAAATAGTTATTTACTTATAACCTTTACTATAGGTCCTTTAAGACGTTTTAAAATAACATGTTAAATCTCTCAATATTGTGAGATAATATATTAATGGCAGTCTTTAAGCCATGTTAGAGGCCCTCGGGCGGCTTGACAAACTCTGACATCAGACGCCAGCACTACCTTACACGACAAACAAACAAACAATATATTCATTGTACGGAACCCACACCACGCGTGTACAACTCGCACTTGTCCGGTTTTTAAGGCACGCAAGTCACGCCAGAATTATTTCGTTTGTAAATTAACCCCTCTCAGGACAGAATAAGCCACTGTCACTGTCTGTCAGGAGTCGTCGAATTTGGAGATACAAGATGACATTGATACTAATGTTAGAATTGTGTACAGTGCGACTGCCCTAGTCATGCGTCCTTGCTTACACTATTAATGTATGCATGCTAAATGTGTCTATAGGCTAAATTTAGTGCACTCTATTATCAAACTGAGAAAGATCAAAATCGAAACTTTAAAAAATCACTAGGATCAGATTGTACGTCTCAAACCCTCAGTCACTTATATTTAGTAACCAGTTGAATCGTCTAGTCATCAACTCATCACACAGTTATGCTAACAAATCACGCCTGCGAAAACTGTCAAGTTATATTGACAGCAGCAACGTCCTTGTTCAGTCCTACACAGTCCAGTCACTACTTTAGGCGTCTTTAGGCAATGTTGGATGTAATTGACTTCTATTGTGAGACGTTTCTTTTGAAAATGTTCAATGAACCGTTCTCCAGCTTATTGTTATTCTGCGAGTGATCTCGAGACGACAGACTCGAAGGAAAGTAAATCAGAGCAGAAGAAAAACTTAAGGGTATACAAGATAATTACGTGAAGTTGGATCCGCATGTCAAGGGTTCGGTAGTTACGCCAATATTCGGGATATTTAAAGCTACAACATCATCAGCCTATATTTGTCCACTGCTGGACGTAGGCCCCTCCTAATGCACGCCACTGAGCTCGGTCATCAGCTCTCCTCATCCAATCTCTTCCAGCAGCTTTTCACATATCGTTACTCCACCTGGCCACAGGGCGTTCTACACTACGTTTGCCTAAACGTGGTCTCCTCTCGAGAACTCGTCTACCAAACCAACCCGCATGCCCAGCGTGGCAATTATGGGCAAACCCTCCATAGTGAACGGCTACAATATTGACTCTATTGCTAGTAACATCATCATGCAGCCTTTAGAAGTCCACTGTTGAACATAGGCCTCCCCCAAAGAGCGCCATGACGAGCGATCTTGTGCCACCTGCATCCACCGACTCGCTGCGATGGCTAAAATGTCGTCGGTCCATCGTGTGCGGGCTCCCCACACTTCGCTTGCTTGTTCGTGGTTGCCATTCGAGAACCTTTATTCCGCAGCGATTGTCGGATCTGCGAACTATATGGCCTGCCCATTGCCACTTCAACTTGCAAACTCTGAGAGCTATGTCGGTAACCTTGGTTTTTGATTTCCTCGTTTCGCATTCTATCACGTAGTGAAACACCGAGCATAGCTCTCTCCATTGCACGCTGCGCGACTTTGAGCTTGTGTATGCGACCAATAGTTAGCGACCACGTCTCAGTGCCGTATGTCATCACTGGCAACACGTACTGAATATAAACTTTCGTCTGGAGGTTTGAGGTATCTGCGAGCAGAAGATGTGGCGTAATTTCCCGAACGCTGCCCATCCGAGTTGGATTCGTCGGTTGACCTCTTTTTCGAAGTTGGATCTACCCAGTTGGATCGTCTGACCTAAGTAGACATAGTGATGAACAGCTTCGATAATATCGTTCCCAACATAAACCGGCATGGCTAGTAGCATATCAAGAGCGAATAGTGGTTAATAGCCAAAGAATAAAAATAAACAACTCTTCACCATCACAGTTCAGAGCACAATTCATTTTTGGCAGAAAATCTATAAATTCCAAATGAGACGTAAAACCAGCCTCCAGTTGAACCTAAAGGTAAACTGTCGAGCCCGCGCCGCTTCCCGGATACACATCAAAGCGATCGTAAAAGAGTAATAAGCCAAATATCAGGTGCTCCAGGAACTGATAAACTGTATAAAGGAAGCGGACGCCTGCGTTTTTTGTGGATATTATTTGGGTGGTTTTAAGTCACGACTCCACTCGATGCCATATACAAACAAAAAGTACAGGCAGTCACAAACAAGTTTCCGTTTATGAATAGAACATAGTAGGTACCGTCGCAGTAATTACTGCAAGATGCTTGCTCTTGCTTTTTGAACGGATTGGTGGAAGCCGAAATTTGGGAAAGTCATCAGACGGTACTCGCCCAAGATTATAGAATCAATAAGTTTAATCATATACGATTTGAGGAGATCATGCTACAGTTTCAAAAATTTCAGCTCCTCATAACTCATAGCTAAAGAGTATTCCACAACCGGACAGACCATGGCTGTCACTGTCCGGAACATCCACAAAGATCGTTAGTACCAGTTCGTCACTTGCCAAATAAAAAACTGTGTAAGGTTCAACGACCAACCGACAAAAAGTGACTCTTTCGTCTCATTGCAGTAACGGTATCGAGTTATGATGCCGACGCGAAATTACTTCTATCGAGCCAATACGTGCGAGCGGTAATCGTATTTTACAGTCGTACATAATAGGCAATTATTTTTTATGGCAGTACCTCTAGTTCGCTATTGCGACGGTTGGATGGTGTTTGAAATTTGTTATTTTGAGCATTGGGAGGATGTTGCGCTGCGCAGGCACAGACAAAATAAGCCTATATTTTAGTCTGTGCAGGTTAGTATTAAAAGATAGGTTTTGAGTGTTTGACGTGGGAGTCTGGACTCTATGTCTTACACTCGAAATCCGGCCTCTTAGCTAAAATCCGTCAACACTGTAATATTTTTTCTGAGGTTCCGATACTCTTGTGGTGTGTAAGCAATGCAGCTGGCAGAGCTGGAAGAGCGCAATTTACGGTATGAAAGGCTATCATTTTTGTTTCGGCTTCCCCACTCCACTTACATAAGAGGGTTTCGAACGGAGTTGACATTAGTTTAGTATGCACTAGATACTTACATAATTTTAAGTAGGAAATTTTTCATCATATATAATTATTTCTGCTATACGTTGTTATCTTATAATTATACTAGCTGTGCCCGCGCCTCTGCCCGCGTAGTGATTTCTCTGGGTTAACAGTAACCTATGTGTTATTCCAGGACCAAAAGTACCTACCTATAAAGTACAAAATAACAAATTTCGTTCAGACGTCGGATAATTTTTTATCTATTGCTCAGCTTCTACTCACCGGATTAAGATACCACGTAAACCAGTTTTTAAGTCAAACCCTAAGCTAACTAACAGTGAAATCCGCATCGCAATCGGTCTATTAGTTTTCAAGGGATGCGCGAATTGACAAACATATAGACAACATTTAAAAATGTTTTATTCTTGTTACTCCTACTTGCTTATTTTTTAAGTCGCCTAGACCATTTTTCTCAATTCTCTTCTTTGTACAGATTTTTTGGTACTTACTTACTGCTTTATTATGTGTATAGATAACTCACACCACACACTAGTATGTAATGTGAAATTCAATGAGATCTTAACAATCATTATCAATATGTAGATGTTGTTTCATGATAATTGTAATTAATGCAATTCTAAAAAAATATATTCATTTCAAAGTCTCTCTTTTTTATTACATTTATTATGATAAATGTTTTCTTGGATGAATGCCATTGTTAAGAATTAATTGTTTTCAAAAATACTTTTACAGTCTTATTTAATTTGAAAGAATAAAAGCCTGTAGCTGAATTTTCTTTCTATCTTGATATTAAATCATCGAACGAAAGTTTGAAACAATGGCACTTTTGTTAAGTTTCGAGCTCAGGCCTGTCCCTTTCCCCGTGGGAACCTTTCGTTAAGCTTCATTACAAGAGCCTTTTGTTTTACTAGCTCGATCTTTGTTATTTCAAATCAAAATATATCCCAAAGTTGTGAGGGAGTCTCAGATTATAAATCTTCCTATAGAGGGAAAAATCGGTGGCACTGAAGGTAACACCGAGGTCAAAACGATGAGGACTTTCAATAGTCCATTACTCAGACAAACCATCTGGCTCACATCTGGATATCGTATCTTACTTACTTACTATGATGGCGCGATGACCCCAAAGTGGGTCTTGGCCTCCGACAACAAAAGACGCCATCGCACTCTGTTTTGCGTGGCCTCTTGCCAATCAGACAGCTGGAGTTCGCGCAGATCCTTCTCCATCTCATCTGACCAGCGGTACCTGGGGCGTCCAACTGGGTGACGTGTCGGTCGTCCCAGGTACGCTCGCTTCACAGCTCGGTCGTCTCCCATCGCGCGACGTGTCCGAGCCATCGAAGGCTATGTGCCTTCCTTTCGCTAAAGATGTTTGACTCTTCCACTTCCCTGTTCTTCCGCACTCCAACTGGCGTCATCTCTGCGTATTGGTCCTAGTATTTTACGGAGTACCTTTCTCTCAGTAACTAGGAGTTTACTCTCTTCTTTCTGAGTGAGAGTCCAAGCATGGACATTAGGATCCGTACATTAGGCCTAATAAGACCGTATTGCTATCGGAGCATGATTATTATACGACTGCCCATAAAAAGGAGTGTTGTTTTTAGGATTCATGTATGTTTGTGAGTTTCTTTATTCCACTATAACTTTTAAATGCCTGAACAGATTTAGACGTATGGGGTATCATTAGAATCCTTATATCTCCCCGAGTAACATAGGCAATAATTATTTTTTGAAAAGGTTCTTTGTGCCAGCAGTATGGCTCCATTTACAAAGGCGAAAAAAACTTCGAATTTTACAATATGGGTATCAAATTCAAGTCCTTTTGTTGTAATGTCCTTGATAAGCACATTACAACATCCAAGAAAATAACCGTTCCCGGTGTATTGCTTCTCTGTCTATCCGTCCATGTTGTTGACTGCAGTTTCACACTGTAGTTTAGGTTATTAGTTACTTTAAGCAAATCAAAAGGTATCATTTTAATAAAAACATTAATTGAAACTGACTTAATATTTTTCCGATATTTTTTCCGCAATTCTGTAACACATTGAATCATACGGGAAAACCGCACTGGCGGTTAAAAATTCGCGCGGAAAAAAAACTGTGATTTGATGCAAATTGAACGCGATGCGATGCGGATTTATTTCCGCGCGAATTTTTTGTACAGTATGAAGAAGTATGGCTATGGCCGCACTGCGAAATAAAATTCGCGCGTTTCGCTCAGTCGTGCACCGGCGCTATTGGCAGGATGTCGTGCGCTTCGTCTCCCGCCCGATCTGGGGCCGCACATGAGTTACCAGATAATGACGACATTGATATAGTCAAAAGCTGCTTGATGTTTTATGTAGAAAAATCTATTCATAGGTCTCAAGGCCGTAAATGGGATCCAATGTTCATGACATCTTTTAATAGGTCTGTCACGGTGACGCCGCCATAGTATCAGGTAAATAAAACTAACTTAAAAGCTTAAAAATTAACTTATGCCAAAAAAAAACTGTTGGAATGTGCTTATAAAGGCCTTTATACAAATATACATACAAACATACATACAAAAATACATACATACAAGCATATATAAAAACATATATAAAAATATACACATACAAACATTCATACAAACATACATACAAACAAACATACAACCATACATACAAACATACATGAATCCTAAAAACATCACACTCCTTTTTTTGGGCAGTCGTGTAATAAGTAAAATTTAAAAAATTAAATTAAAAATAAAGCTTTTACGACATTTTATTTAATGAATGTCTCTTTTATATATTATTATTTTTCCTTCTTTTTTTATTGATTTGTCATCGGCTTGTGAGCTACCCTGAAAGTTTCAGTAGACGTCCGTCTCAGCCGGGCACTGCATCAAACTGACCAAAATCGTGCGGAATTTTATTCGCAGTGCGTACTAGATGCAATTCCGATCACGGAATAAAATACGCGCGAATTAAAATCGCGCGGTGAAATACCGCGGTGTGGACAGACAACACATCACAGCGGAATCTACATTTTCCAGTTTTCCCGAGGAAACTTTCAATTTTTCGGGATAAAAAGTTCCTATGTTTTATTCTAGGGTATAAGTTGTCTCCAATCTAAATTTCATCAAAATATGTCCCGCCGTTATCGCGTGAAAGCTCCCCAAACAAACAAACAAACAAACAAACAAACAGACAACGTTTCACTTTTATACGTACGTTTTTTTTTATTGGTATGGATGACAGTTCATGGCCATCAGTATCTCCCGGAATTGGGTCAACTTGACATCGCTCCCTTTTCCTTATCGAAATGTCGCTTCGAGTAGGTACTTAATAACTTTGAAGAGGGTTTGAATGATGCGTGGGAGTAAAAAAAGTTAAGTGAAAGAAACATTATTTGCGGTGATTGCATTAGTAGATGGCTGAATAATTGTGACTATTTTAGGTGAATATGTAACACCAATTAACCACCAACTTCATCTTCGTTAAGATAAGATAGCTGATACAATGCTTGAACCAGTTTTGAGAGCTTCGGCAAATATTAATTGTACTTACCTATTGCAAGAAATAATAGTAATATCATAGTTACCCTTGTAGCTCTTACATAACTCTTAAGAGGATAGTCGCTTGACGCGATCTTCGCAAAGTAGGTATTTAGTAAATGTATTGCTATCTCACATCCTCCCCCGAGCGATAGAGAGAGTTGCTGGTTGTGAGTTTTACAGTTTTTGATAGAATTGGTGTTTTAGGGTAAAGCACTTTGCACCCCCTAAATTGTAGTTAAATGTTTTGTTATTCGTGTCAAACGCTTGAATAGAATATAATCTACGCTTTTATGCTTATTTTTTTATAGAAAGCCTTTTGTTTTTGAAAAGGAGCATTTTCAATTTGTCAAAGCTTCTCCGCTTGTTAAATAACAAAGAAGTTTTCAAAAAAATTAGAAAAATGATGACGTAACTACGCTTAGTTAATTAATGAAACAACTTTATTTACAATAAGTATAATATAAAAACTAAATAAAAAAAAGCTTTTACGGGTTCTTTTTTTTGTTGCTTTTACGTTTTAAAATATATATGTTTTCTTTTTTTCTTTTCTCTTTTAACTTTTTTTTTGGCTTTTCACTTTTAACATATTCTTTTTTTCTTCAGTTTGTAAGCTACCCTGAAAGTTTCAGCCAGATAGCTTATCGGAAAGTACTCGTACTTTGGATTGCAAGATTTCAAGACAGACAAAATACATACTACATAGATACATACATAGATACTTATATAGATAGATACAAGTGAAGTAAATAAAAGCATAAAATAAAATAAATCGGAAGGGGTAAATAAGTGTTTTTTTTACATGGACAAGGACTCTCTTCCAAGAAGAAAGTTCTCAAGCGTCAGGCGCTAAGATCATCAAACCAGTAGACAGAACCGCATTAGCTGCTGTCAACATGACAGGTAAGAACCTTGGGCGATGTACGATGAGCCGTCATGGCTGACGGCCCGCTGATGACGGCTGCTGATGGAATTTGGAGCAGGGCAGCGACCCGGCAGGTCGACTGGTTTTTGGATAGTATGCTCGAATTCGTTCACGTTACGTGTGTTGGATTGATGTAGTTAGACCGATAACAAATTATATATAAAAAAAACTTAATATTAGAAAATTTACTATTCTATGATTAATCATAGAAAAGTCAATTGTTTAAAAATTAAACGACATGCTAACTCTAGCTATTTCTTTCGTTATTACCCGACTACGGCGAAGCAAAGGAAGGGTGATGTATTCAAACTGAAAACTTAGTCCTATTATGACAAGCGAGGTATCAATCGATTCGTCTTCATCGCAAGTGTCATAGGCCCGACCGTAGTCGGGTTTTAGTTTATGAACTTATGTCTTGTTACGTTTAAAATGTACGAGTATGTATAAATACGTTTAAAGAAATGATTGTGATGATTCTTAGCATAGCTTTATGATAATAAAATGTACGAGTATGTATAAATACGTTTAAACAAATGATTGTGATGATTCTTAGCATAGCTTTATGAAAAAAAAACGAGTTTCTTATTCCACCATAACTTTTAAATGCCTGAACAGATTTAAACGTATGCGGTATCGTTCCATCGTTAGAATCCTTACATCACCCCCGAGTAACATAGGATATCTATTTAAAAAAAAAACATTATGGCGTCAGTATGGCTCCATTATTAAACGACGAAAAAAAAAACTTCGGATTTTGCAATATGGGTATCGAATTGAAGGCCTTGACAAGCACATTCCAGCAGTATATTGGCATAAAATCTTTTTTGGCAGTGCAGGCGTGTTTTTTTTAGCTTTTAAGCTAGTTGCACTCTATAAACAGATTTATTCAATTACTCATTTGCAGTACGACCTGAGTCGATTTGTGAATTCAACTTTACGCCTACTTAGTTACCCATTGGTCACATTTCAGCTAGATACTGTATGAAGTCATCTCGTCAAATTCAGCACTATTAATATCAATAAATAGGTCGCGAATGAATAACAATAACTCTGGGTAGCACCATAGTTGAATTATTTATTCTCTGATACTTGTGATGACGTAATAGTAACTATTATTCAATCTGTGCTTGTGTAGATTAGGCATGTTCTTCATTTTCCTTAATTAATTTTTCTTGTTTGTATAGCTTCTGTATTTATCTATGTCTATACTTTTAATAATGCACCTGAACAAAAAGTCTGTACAAAGATAATAAAATAATGGTGTAGGGTTAGGGGACTTAAAATAAGGTACCGAACAAGTATTTTTTTTATATCCTGTTTGTGTCTGTTTGTTTGTCTGTTCGAGGATCACGTAATTACTACTGGACCAATTGCGATCCGGTTTTCACTGTTGGATAGCTTAGGTTTTGACTTAAAAACTAGTGTACTTGGTATCTCAATCCGATGAGTAGAAGCCGAGCAATCGATAAAAAAACTATATGACGGCTGAATGAAATTTGGTATTTTGTACTTTACGAGTATAACTGTATATACTTTTAATCCTGAAATAAAACATATAGGTAAATTTTAACCCAGATAAATTACCACGTGGATAAAGCCGCAGGCACGGCTAGTATTTTTATAATGCACATAATTATCCTAAGAATAATGTGGGGTAAATGGTGAGATGGAATATGATTAATATCCTGCAGGGTATAATAATATCAAAAATGAGAAAGAAAGATAATAACATCATATCCGACAAAAAATAATTACAAAATTAATTAAGTGTCGAACGGGCTACCTCAGCATCATTATCAAAGATGTTGACTTCTGCCCAAATGCTTATTCTTCGGATGAGATCATGCTCATAAAATAGTCTGGGGTTAGTGACTGCGGTTTTAAGCAGACTAAAGTACCAGGCTCCCATAAATCGGAAGGAGGTGCAAAAAATAAGACGGACGGACGGATGCAGCACGAAGTGCCTTCGACGCTCCTCAGATTCATTCAAAGTCATTCACCAGGCCATCAAAAACTACATGAAGGTGTATGAGTGATATTACTAAAACTCACTTTTCTTTCTAACAGTACTGTTATCGGCCGCAAGCTAGGGCAATAAAGTAGAAAAAGAGTGAGTATAAATAAACTGGGGGAATAAACCACTAATGCATCTTACTGTATGCCCTAGTAATAAATTCATGCACTGCTAGAATTGTTCGAAACAGACGGCCTTGCCATTTCAGCAATAAATTAATATTAAGTAGATTATACTCCGCCGGCCGTGACCTCGATGTTTCGCTAATTGCTTACATTGTTTCATTCTCGCTGTTTTGAAGTAAATAAGTGTAATTCATGTAGACACTTCGTTTTATTTCACGTAGTTCTCAGGATTGTTGTAGGCGCAATGGGAACCAACATTTTTGTCCTGCTTTTCAAGGTGCAGTGTAAGCAGGACAGGTGAAGCATCTCAGGAGCCAATTTTAGTTAATATTTTCAATGTAATTTTACTCTTTTTAATAATGTTACAATTAAAAAAAACTGATTTGACACAAGTGTTTGAATGTTTATTGGGATTACACACTTTTTTTTGTAAAATTGTCTTTGATAGATACTGAATGAACTTGTTTCATTCCATCGACGGGAACCTCAAACGGGTGTTTTTAGGAAACTTTACGTTTTTTTTCCATCGAGCCAAATTTATTTAATCGTGTTTCGGTGACCACATCCGAATAAAGTATTTAGTGAATATTAATTAAACACAAAAAAATGTCAATTAATCGTTTTCAAATGTCTAGTTTTATAATAGTATTATTATAATATAATATATAAAGGTCTAGTATTATAATATTCGTGAGGACGAATCGTCAAATATGGAGCCCATTTCACCTTAAGGATACTGAGCTTCTTCTACTGTCTTTGTTGCAAAGAAGATAATCAGACTGTGTCGGTCAAAAAATAAGAAAGTTTATTATAAAAACGAACTTGATCGCGCTAAAATAGTAGATTATGCAACAAGAGCATAAAACAAGGCATGCCGTCGAAGACATTTAATTTTAACTTTTTATTTACGTAGGCGAGGGTAGATATTGAAGTCGAGGATAAAATGCCATATTTTATAACCGAGTTATACACTCTGCTTTTCACTTTTATTGCGTGGAAATGAAAAAATAATATATTTTTAATTAAATAACCGAACATTTAAATACTGCTAAGAGGAGGGCTACTATCCAGACTTTTTTTAAACTTTTTATATGTAATACTAGCTTTCGCACGCGATTTCGTCCGCGCGGACTACAGTTTATCGCGAAAAAGAAACACTATGTTCGTCTAGAATATTAATAACCAATGCAAAAATATTGCACCAATGCACTTGGTGTTTTTTGGCAGACAGACTTGGATGTATGGGATATCGTTAGAACCCTTACATGAAGTAACATAGGCTATAAAAACATTATGTTTTTCTAGAATATTAATAACCAATGCAAAAATATAGCACCAACGCACTTGGTGTTTTTTTGGCAGACAGACTTGGATGTATGGGATATCGTTAGAACCCTTACATGAAGTAACATAGGCTATAAAAACACTCTATGTTCTTCTAGAATATTAATAACCAATGCAAAAATATAGCACCAACGCACTTGGTGTTTTTTGGCAGACAGACTTGGATGTATGGGATATCGTTAGAACCCTTACATGAAGTAACATAGGCTATAAAAACACTATGTTTTTCTAGAATATTAATAACCAATGCAAAAATATAGCACCAACGCACTTGGTGTTTTTTGGCAGACAGACTAGGATGTATGGGATATCGTTAGAACCCTTACATGAAGTAACATAGGCTATAAAAATATATGAAAAGTTCGTTTTTTAGCAGGGCAGTCGTGTTTATTCTGTTACTTTAATGATGTACTTGTTAAATTGTTAATTAAGTAACTTATTTCTAAGACATTTTAAAATCTTTACCTAAACTCAATTCAAACAAAGAACTAATATAGCAGAATATCTACATCGAAGCTGTCCATACACATGCATTGCACATCTTAGGTTACAGAGTAAGACGATACCCACAGCTGCGACCACAGTGACTCAACCGTACCTCACACGTGTTCTGGTGTGGTACGAAACGATACCAGACCTTGCGAGTTGCGGTCAATAGATATTGTACTTGGTAGGCCTCTCTCCAAGAGGCCACGCGGGAAGTCCGCATCTTTCCTAGATATTCATCCGCCAAGCAGTAGTGAGCAAATATTACCTATACTGAAGGGCAATTTTTCCAGCGAACGCGCAGTGCCGCGCAAGATTTTGCAAACGAAAGTTCTGGGTAGCACTGCAAATTTGCTATGGATTTGCAGGCGTGGCGCTTAACAACAGGCGAACAACACTAAAATTACTATGGATATGGGCAGGCGTGGTGCTTAACAACATGCGAACAACACTAAAATTGCTATGGCTATGGGCAGGCGTGGCGCTTAACAACAGGCGAACAACACTAAAATTGCTATGGATATGGGCAGGCGTGGTGCTTAACAACATGCGAACAACACTAAAATTGCTATGGATATGGACAGGCGTGGCGCTTAACAACACTAAAATTGCTATGGATATGGACAGGCGTGGCGCTTAACAACAGGCGAACAACACTAAAATTGCTATGGATATGGACAGGCATGGCGCTTAATAGACGAACAACACTAAAATTGCTATGGATATGGACAGGCTTGGCGCTTAACAACAGGCGAACACTAAAATTGCTATGGATATGGACAGGCGTGGCGCTTCCCAACAGGCAAACAACACTAAAATTGCCAATGCAGTTATTAACATTTTGCTAAATCTTGACCTTTTTGTTCATAGTAAAAATATTATTTTTATTTTATTGGCACTGCTTACAATGCGGGCAGCCCGCGTGGTCATTTCATTTAAAAGTAGCCCATACGTGTTATTCCAGAACCAAAAGTTTGTTCAAAATTCGTTCAGCCGTCAAATAGATTTTATCGATTGCTCGACATCTAATCATCCGATTAAGATACCAAGTACCAGTTTTTAAGTCAAACCCTAAGCTATCTAACTGTAAAAACTGCATCGCAATCGGTCCAGTACTTTTTAAGTGATGCTCGAACAAACATACGGACAAACAAAAAGAGAGACACGATTTAAATATTTTTTTAAAGTATCTTCTTTGTACTGTCTATTCCGTTACTATTGCTTTATTATAATTATTATAAGTATAGATAGATTACCACCACAATTTAACAACATTCTTGTGAATAAATACCTAAATGATTGATTGATTGACCTTCTCGTCAAAACATCGACAAGTGTCGGGGTAATGACGACGTGGTAAAGAGGATTACTCTACGAAAGATATCTGCAAAAGATTAGTTCTCAAACTTATAGTGTATTTGCCACGAAAAGACGTATTCTTAATTATTTTATATCTATTTCTAACTATTTTATAACATAAGTATTTAAATTTATAAGAGCCCTTTATCTACGTTTTTTTGCCAGAGCCACAAAATATCAATTTGTATTATTTTTATTAGACCTTGTAAGAAAAGAGATTGACGTCATCATAATTTTATTTTCTTCTCAGTTCTCATGTCGATAAAAACTTGAGATAATGTGGACCGGATGGGAACAATAATAATTGATTGAGACTCAGTCCATTGTTGTTGGGAAGTTTTTATTTCAAGCTTAAGGTTGCTGCATACGTGGCGGGGACGAACGTGGCATTATGTAAACCCGGACGGGAGTTTAATGCATACCCACCGCGAGAGTTCCGCGAAGCTAACGTGCTAGTGTTGTTTTCTGTACAATTCACGCAGCTCACTTCACTACACGACTCTCCGGAGCGAACGGGGCGACTGTGCAGTTGCACACGCAGTATTACGCATCGTAATCGGAATCACACCCCGTGGCCCGCGCGGGGCGGGACGTGATAAACATCACGATGTTTTTTCACACCCCATCCCGCGCACGCCCTGACTCGTCCACGCTCCCATCGCGTATATTTTACTACTGTACTTTCATACATAACGATGTATAGGCATAGCGCGCACTGCCTTGCGTTTTTGTAACGCATATTCTGTGAAGTAAGGTGGGTCATAGAAGTGCACGCATGGTGGTGAAATAAACGCATATAATTCCATATGAATTAAACGGTAGAATAAACGCACCGCGTTCCACCGCAAGATAGTGCGCGCAAGGCCTAAAAAGTTGGCCTGTTCCATCCGGGACGTGTAAAATCATGTTACGTATGCAGCGACCTTTAATCGAACTTTAAACGAGGATCCTTTGGATTTATGCGAGAAGCGGTGTCGTTCGGTCTCTTCTCTTCAATATAAAAAACATTTTTCACTACAGAGTTTGTTTTAACATTTCCAGCTTTTGAATACGATAGTCTCGGATTACTGAGCGATCACAGCAATTGCAATGTTTAGCTTACAGATTTGTCCATTTTTTTTTTGTAAGCTATCTGTAGGATGTTGTTGATCTGGTATCAACCTTTTTACTTGTATAACAAGTAAAATTATTATAAAAATACAAAAAACCCGACTGCGTACTAAATTATTGACTATGAGCTGACCACCCGCAAAAATAATCACACTAATATTATATAGGCGAAAGTTTGTATGTATATGAATGATACTTCTTCAGGCTTAAACGGCAGAACGGATTTGGATGAAATTTGGTATGTAGGCAGCTTATTTCCTGGATTAACACATAGGCTACTACTTATTCCGGAAAATGCACAGTTCATGAGGGACGAGGGTGAAACCGCGGGGCACAGCTAGTATTTATATAACTTTAATGTTTCTTTTTTACTTACACATTTTACTTTAATAGTTGCTATTATTGCAACATTAGACTATACCTAGTATTAACATAACTTGAATAAACTAAAATTGAAAATTTTGTAACAAGTTTAAAAGACAGATGCTAATTTTTAGTTATAAGTTTTTTATATTTTGGTAATTTTTTGTTCCGTCGGAAATACAATATGGCAGCTGTAAGCCGCCATATTAGTTTTCTTGACACTTCATATATCCTATACAACTCTCGTGACCTAGACGAATCCAATGATACCTCATTTATCAAAATCCATCAAGCCGTTTAGGCAGTAGGATGCCTAAGAAACGTACAAACAAACATACATACAACCCAATCACATAACCCTCAGTGCAGTCGGGTAAAAAAGGTTACAGTTAATAAGTTCCATTATGTGGTCGACTGTACCTAATTACCTGTAAGATCGGTATATGAGGCTTTTGCCGACTTTCGCTCTTTATCTACTTTTATTATTTACAAATTAATAAATAACATTTTTATTTTTTATTTCCCTTACAAATTAATAAATTCTGCTGTCGGAGATAGGTCGGTCGGTAGTATTACTTTCGACAGATTCTTGAGTCATCAGTGTGTCACTCATTCATGCCGTTCATACAATATTGTCAATTGCTCATTACAGGCCAGTCGTGAGTCACAGGGTCCGTCTGTTTTCGGAAACGCTTGCTTGGCTCGATTACGGAACAACAAAAAAACCTTCGCCTTTTTATTCCGCACAAAAAAATAGCTTAGCATAATCCGTCTTTATCTGCCTTTGTGTTTTGAAGAAGAATACCGTCAAATATAATTTTGGCGTTTTTATGAGGTTTAGTTCTTTGTGGCGTTTTAGGGAAGGAAGATCTTTAGCTGCTGCTTTGTCACGATGTTAATATTTTTGCTTACGCAATCTTAAGATCATATTTCGTTTTACAAAACATGAACACTGAATAAATAATCTGCCTTCTTTCGAGTTCTTTCCATGTGGTTCTTTTTTGTGTTGATTCAGGAAAGATGGTGAATAAGATCATCGGCACAAGACTGAAGCTAGTGGCAGGATCAAGAACTCGAATGAAAATAAAGTGTAGTTTGGTCAACAAATGATTTACTCCATTTCAACACCAACTTGTTACACGACTGCCCAAAAAAAGGAGTGTATTGTTTTTATCATTCATGTACAGCGGAAGTATGTGTCTAGGAAGTTGTCTGCTAGTCGCTGCGCAAATTGCTATTTTTCAGGCGCAATCCCAATGTTGAAGGTGAAGACAACATTGTCACTGAACGCCTCGCTCACTCGCTTAGTTTTTCGCATATTCTATCTCGCTCTAACTTTATCCTGTTTTACCCCACAGCAGTACCTGCGCAATCGTTCACAGAGCCTAACTTCACAAACACATAGATTGGCTGCGACTACTGTATGTATGTATGTGAGTTTCTTTATTCCACCATGCATCAGATTTAGACGTATGGCGTATCGTTAGAATCCTTACATCCCCCGATTAAAATAGGCGTAACCGAGTAAATTCAAAATGGCGGCAGTATGGCACCATTTTCAACCTAAAAAAAACTTCAAAATTTACGTTATGGGTATCAAATTGAAGGCCTTGATAAGCACATTCCAACAGTAAATAATTTAATGGCAAAAGCTCTTATTTAGCATGGCAGGCGTGTTTTTTTAGCTTTTAAGCTAGTTATTAAAGTCCATTCAAAATTATAGCGCGGCTAAATATGCATCGGGTTCGAAATAAGAGCTTGATCATGATCATGAATGCTTAAGTTTAAGAAGCCATACAGAGTTTGTCAACTTTAATTTTGTTCTTTTTAAAATATGGCGTCTGGTTGTCGCCTTTTTAATTTTGATTAATGTCATGTCTTTAGTGACAGTCGCGAGAATAAGACAAATCGATTGACGTAAGAATCATCAAAATCGGTCCACGCGTTTGATATATACAGTTTGTAACATAATAACCTATTAAATACCGGGGTGGGGTATATGGTGCGGCATGGCAAATGACGTTAGTTTTACTACCTTTGAGATTTAGAAGTTTTTCATTCATGAATTTACTTTTAAAGATTTATCAAAAACCTCTGTACATCAAACTCTATAGCAAACCCTTGTAGCACAGAATGAAAATAGTACTGTCTATTAATCAGCTGGGGAAAATCAATACAGCCCTTGACCTTGAATTTGTGCTACAGTGCCACTGGGATGAAGTAAAGCGGTTCGAATACGACGCGGGAGATTACTTGAACAGGATAAAGCCGAAGCCTCGCAGAGACGATTTCACGTTCGGTACCCACTCTGTATGAACGTCCGACGACCGACGAGATTTGGATCGTATCTACGAGGATGAAATCATAGCGACCGTGATTGAAGAGAGGAGGAGGCAGTTGAGCGACAGGCAGCGAACATTCAGTCGCTCGAGGCTTTTGCATTTTCCTGAAGGTGACAGACAGAGGTTGTACGACCGTGAGAGAGAGTACCGGGAGTACTGCGACTTGGCCGAGCGGTAGCCGAACAAGTTCCGTCACAGATACGCAGAGCCCGTCCCCCGCGGCAGACTCGGGACAGTCCGACCATATTGAAATGCCATAATATTTATGATCAGTTTCAAGTGTTACATAAAATTGACGTTTTATGATCAGTTTCAAGTGTTACATAAAATTGTCGTTTCTTAAGCCTTCGGTATTTTCTTCAGCTATAATGTACCGTCCTTTTTTTAATTCGTAATTTCTGTCCATCCAAAGGTTGGCTGGAAGAGATCGCTCTTAGCGATAAGACCGCCCATTGTGCCGTATTTTAAAAATAAGTTATTGTATTTGTTCCTTATATGGTGTAATAAATTGTTTATTATTATTATTAATGTAATAGCGTGCTGATAGACAATAGGCTGGCTGGAACCCACATCAGCTCGGACTGGTGAACAATCTCCACTCAACGGGGTATTTCCACAAGCGCACAAGCGAGGAGAGGCCTAGCAACCTGAACCCGCAGATGGAGCAGTTTGTGTGTACATACCTACTTTTAGAGCTATGTGATAACAAACATATAGGGTTGCCGCAATTATTATTTTTTTACTTTTGTATGGGAATTTTAAATCCTATGTATTCAACCATGGCACACATAAACGAATTTACATGCTTGATCGAAACAAACCTGCTACGTACTTATAAGGCTATATTCAGTGACATGTTGTATATGTTGGCTATTCAGTGCCACAAAGGAACAGACATACATACATACATACATAGGCTGATAAGACTATCTGTATATGCTTTGCGTTACGCAGTCTGGTAAAAAATAAATTAGGTGTACCGACGAATGTGGTGCTTGTATGTAGTACATTAGTCTCTCTCAGTGCTATTGCAGGTAAGTCGTAAAATATTATAATATTTCATATTATAATATTTCATATTATATACGTTACACTTGTAGAGGACCCTAGGTAGTTTTTGTTTATTGTTTCTGTGGCATAACTTTACTGTACTTCTCGTTTACGACGGTCAAATGTTGATTAATTCATAAAACGACCGCAAGACGCCCGAGTTTATAAATAATCACAGTAATTATTTATGCGAAAGTGTCTGTTTGTCCTCCGTCACAATATAAAGAATCGTAGCACTGTCCCTTTCACGAAGCAAGTAAGCGACTCATTGGTAGGTATATATTTTCAAGGACTGGAGAATGACAGGCGACATCATCATCAACGCGAGTGAAACCGCAGGACGCAGTTAGTTCCAAATATTTGTTTATCTATACTTGTAATATAGCAGTAAGTAATAAAAAGTCTGTAAAAAAGAAAATAAATAAAAAAATGGTCTAGTGGACTTTTAATAATTACTGTCTGTTTGTTCGCGCATTACGTAAAAACTTCAGGACCGATTGCGATGCGGTTTTCACTGTTGGATAGCTAAGTTTTGACTTAAAAACCGATTATTAGAAGCCGTGCTATAAAGAACTATCTGACGGCTGAACTTTTAATTTTTTAATTTTTGTGTACTTTTGGTTCCTGAACAACTAGTTTACTTTTAACCCCGAGAAATGACAACGCGGACAAAGCCGCAGGCACAGCAAGTAAAAAAATATATAATTAATGCTAAAGTGGTAGTGTTGGTACAGTCATCTAGTCAGACATGCATATTACTAAGTACATTTTGCGTGCAAGTAAAATGAAAGGTTAAAAAATATGTACTATTGTGACTGTTGTCGCTGACTATTATTAATTATCTTAATTATATCTGCTAATTATCAACGTCCTGATAGCTTAATCACCTTGTTTTATGCACCAGAATACCGAAGCGTCCAGCAATCATTAACTGTAACTGATAACCTACAAAACCTAAACAAAGCTGACTCATTGTTTGGCGGAGACTTTCCAATGCATTTTGCATGAGCGTGTTTACATTTAATGTTAATCGATCCGCCGAGCGCCACCCTTTTATGGTAGAAATACCATGCAAAAGAACGAAGCGTAGATACAGCAGTAAGTACCAAACAATCTGTAGGTACAATGAAAATAATTAAAAAAAAAAAAAAAGGTTGTTTGTATAAAATGTAAAAAAAAAAACATTTTTTTAATCTGTTTTCGCATCACGTAAAAACTACTGGACCGATTGCGATGCGGTTTTCACTGTTGGATAGCTTAGAGTTTGACTCAAAAACTGGGGTACTTGGTAGGTATCTCAATCCGATGAGTAGAAGCCGAGTAATCGGTAAAAACTTTTTGACGGCTGAAGGAATTTTGATCAAATGTTGTTTATTGTTGATATACATGGGTAAGACGAACATCATGTCAAAGGCCCATGTCGTAAATTAGGTGCCCATGCCGGTTTATGTTAGGAACGATATTATCGAAGCTGTTGATCACTATGTCTACTTAGGTCAGACGATCCAACTGGGTAGATCCAACTTCAACAAAGAGGTCAACCGACGAATCCAGCTCGGAAGGGCAGCGTTTGGGAAATTACGCCATATCTTCTCGTCGCAGGTACCGCAGAGCCTCATGACGAAAGTTTATAATCAGTGCGTGTTGCCAGTGATGACATACGGCACTGAGACGTGGTCGCTAACTATTGGTCTCATACACAAGCTCAGAGTTGCGCAGCATGCAATGGAGAGAGCTATGCTCGGTGTTTCACTACGTGATAGAATCCGAAATGAGTAAATCCGTAGAAGAACCAAGGTTACCGACATAGCTCTTAGAGTTTGCAAGTTGAAGTGGCAATGGGCAGGCTATATAGTTCGCAGAATCGACAATCGCTGAGGAATAAAGGTTCTCGAATGAACAAACAAGCGAACAACAACAACACAACAACAAGCAAGCGAAGGGTGGGAAGACCCCCCACACGATGGACCGACGACGTTGTAGCCATCGCAAGAAGTCGGTGGATGGAGGTGGCACAAGATCGCTCGTCATGACGCTCGTTGGCCTATGTTCAGCAGTGGACTTCTAAAGGCTGACGTGATGATGATGATGTTGTATATTGGTATTTTAGGTCTTGGAATAGTACGTAGAGTACTTTTAACTTAGAGAAATTACACTCGTGCGAAGCCGCGGGTACAGCTAGTTTATTATAAGAACTGCAAAGGAGGGGAATGCTCTGCCCTCATCAGTGTTTCCGTTAAGTTATAACCCAGGAGTGGACCTCAAGTCGAGAGTGAATAGGTATCTATTAGGCAAGCTTACTACACCTTCAACCACATCATTGCTTTTCATCAAGTGCGGTTTATTTTTACGAACTAGGCAATGGTCAAACGATGGCCTAGTCCGTAACAAAAAAATATGTTATAATGACAATGTGAGCTAACACACACAGGCTTGTAGTAGCTCTTTGCTAGTATTTGCATTGAATGTACTTTTATGACTGTCACAAACTCTTCAATTTTTAGCTTGCATAGCAAGTTAAATGGCTATGAGTAAGTAAAGATATATATATATATATATATTAAAAAAAAAACAAAAAAACGGGTCAATTGCACACCAATAGCTCTAAACTAGGACACCCTGTACTATGAGCACTAGATAACGGATAAACATACATAGAAACGAATATTACATCCATGACTCGAAATCAAACATTTCTGCTCATCACACAAATGATTTCACATTGCAGGATTCGAACTCGCGGCTGTTTGATTTTGTACCTAGGGTCTCTAGCCACTAGACCAACCAGTCGTCACACATTTCAACTGCAGACAGATAATATAGTGTTTGCACTGCCGCCCCAGACACTGCGTTACAGACTCGCAGATCTAACATTTGTTTTGAGTAGGTACTAGATTTGTGTTGAGTGTCAACATCTAGGTCCATACCTTTTTTAATTGAACTAATAACCACATGTTATTTTTCTTTTCATATCCCAATTCAGAGGTCAATCTGGCACGGGTCAGAATTGTGTATCTGTGATTATGAAGTGTTATTATTTAATCTCACTGTGACAAAAATACCTCCTACCACTACGGATGAGTGACAAGCACCTCCTTAGAACAATGGAAATAAATTCAATTGAATAATTCCCCCAGTGGCCTTGCGTTATCAAACAGTGACAATTTGGTGAATAACCCTCTTCCTGAACACTTACCGTGCCAATGTGATGCCAATCATTTGATTTGTATCTTATAGTTTACATACGGGAATATCTGGGAACAGGGTCTGGTCTGGTCCGGTCCCCAGCAGCTCATACATTATCTTGAATTTGTGTTAATTTTTTTTTTCTTTTTTAGTTTTATTATTTTGTAGTGGTAGGTCTCTTACGCAAGAGTCCGCCTGGGGAAGTACCACACCTTTGTCAGATATTCAACCGCCAAGCAGTAGTGTGTAAACATTTCTGTGTTTCGGTTTGAAGGGCAATGTTTCCAGCGTAATTACTGGGCAATGAGACTTAACAACCAATGTCTCAGGGTGACAAGCGCAGTGCAGTGACGCGCATGACTTTGCAACCAAAGTTCTGGGTGGCAACTGTTATGGACTGGCGTGACGCTTACCATCAGACGAACGACCTGCCCGTCTCGTCATTCAACGTAATAAAAAAAACAACATAATTTCAATAAATTGCTTTGAAATATTGGTTTTCGATACATTTTGCTGCTTTGTTTGGCCATAGGTAGTTAAATTCGAAATACTTAATGTATATAGACCCAGATATAGATGTTATATTGTGTTAATGGCAAGGTCCCATACAAATAGTTTATGTTTCATTAAATTACCAAAAGTCTGACAGAATGGACTATGCCAAATTAATGTTTAAAATATTTTTTCAAGGTGTATAAATATTTTCATGCAAATGCAGGAAGATTTAGTAATCACAACTAAATTTAATCGGTATCCCATACGGGATATATAAGACTAATAAGCAAATTTTGCAAAAAAATGTGTATGGCAAACCTTTTAATCACAATATATTTCAAAAATAGCCCTAGAACTCCAAAAACGCACATGTCCACAGGTAATTAGCTCTTTTCATCTCTACAAAGTTTGGTTTGGAACAACTGGTAGTTTTTGAATGAAAACAAAACTATTTGTTTATTATTATGTATTAAATATATTACTAGGTGCGCCCCGCAGCATTGTCCAAGTGCAAACTTTGCCACCCCTGTTTACCTTCTTAGGGATGGAATTTCAAAACATCCCTCCTCCATCAAACAGTCCTTTAGGAAATATTTTATCCTAAGTTAAAATTTCTAGTCCTCCAGTGTAGGCTGTGTAATGTCTCTCTATCAGTCTGCAGGTATGTCACATTACTGTTTATTAGGTGTAGCTAGCCAGTTGGAACTTGATGATAGCAGCAATTATAATAGTAGCTTACTATAATCAATATCTAGTTACATCTCATGAAGGTAATCTACTATGAAGTGAGTTATTTTAAAACAATAAACAGAATAATCCTTTACCATTAGCCTCTATGTAAGCAATCTGTTAACTGGTAAGTAATTAGAATTCATTAACTAACTAGATTGGAATGAGGTTATGGTATTTTTTCTTTGTAAAATAGGTACATATGAAATATTAATGTAAACAGTTTATTTTGTTAGTAAGTAATGAATAAACAAAAAAAAATGATTTATAAATTCTTTCACTGATAGATAGCTAAGTACTCTATTCCAGGTGGACTGATACTTTTTCACATAAAACTTATTTTTTTGGTTTATTTTTTTATCTTTTTGTGGGATAACAGGAAAACTATGGGAAGAGCTGTAGGCCAGAGCAGTTAGTATCAAATATTTTTACTTAGTTATGTATGGTAAAATGTATGCTCACTGGATTCCCTTCACTAGAAAGTGCATTAACCAGTCAGCTATCGGTATCCCATACGGGATATATGAGTATTTTATGCAAATTGTGCAAAAAAAATATTTATTTATTTATTTGCGTCATTTATCTCCCTCAAATATAGATTTAGTGTATGAAAAAACCTTTTAATAATTCTTTATTAAAAAATAGTACAAGAACTCCCAAAAACACACTCATCCACAGGTTAAGCAATATAAGTTAAACCTTTAATTATGAATATAGTTTAAATTGTAATATTCAATGGGAGTCATCTAAAAATAAGATAACACCAAGTTGTACAATAAAATAAGACAACTTGGCTGTAGTAAATTTACGAACAACAACAGAATATTCTGATTTAAGAGAGTTGTGATGATTAATGACTGAACTTCCAGTAGTTTCCTAGAATCATATAAACCCTTTGTTCCCTGCGGGGTGGGCACCACTTCCCATATAAAATTTCATAACGTGCATGCATGGTCAAGGCTTGATTGCCAATAGAATTTGTGTGAAAGGAACAAACAGTGTGAAAATATGTAGGTATATTGTATATAAATATTACGTAGAACAAAAGCTACTTCGTTTTTTTAACTTTTCACAACTTGTGTGTCATGAGCAGCACAGAAACAGGATAGAACAAAATCAAAACAGAAACATTACATACTCAATAGTATTGTGACCATTTGATCAAATACTTCTAAAATAGCTCACAATGACGGCGTTCTGATAAGCCGGCTATGACACATGCGACGCAAAGTAATGTGCACAACAGCCAAATACAACGCCAACAGGGAAGCAAAGCAATGCATCCTACTTGTTCGAAGTTATTTGCTACCACTTCGGAATCCTAACTTAAACTTGTATCTAAAAACCGATCTTAAGCTTCCACTAACCTGGGAATGCAGTTGGAAGGCGTCCTGTCCACTTCCCAGGCGGCGAAAAGTTTCATAGGAACAGGTTTTGATGTATTAGTCATCTTTTCAGATTTATTTTTCTCGGTCATCTTAAGAGCACAGTTTTCACAACACAGCACTAATGTTAGCCGCTTGTGGCATTATTATATGATCACTAAACACGACACTGTATTCATTTTTGTGACAGTACGATAGCGGGGCCAAATATGATGGGAAACACAACCAACAACAACGCTCGGCAATTTTCATACAAGAGAAGCCAAACTAACCAACCGGGCGCTCGTTCGATACGTATGACAGTGACAGCCAGCTGAAATGTGCTGCCCACATATAGAAAAAAGTTTCCCGCACTTATTAATTAAATCTTGTTAAAATATTACAACATTGTATAATAAACAGTTTTTTGTATGCATTTGGTATGTATTAACTCATCACCCATGGTGTTGCCTGCGTGGAATGGTCTAACCTAGGATTATTTATCCGTTCATTCTCATATCATCTCGAAACTTGTTATTTTTTCATGTGGGTAGGTACACTAAAGATAGCATAAAAAAAAACCCTGTCTATCTATAATATATTACAATATAATATTGTCATCGTAATCATTGTTAGCATGTTTCCACCCACTGCTGGCTAAAAGCCTACTCTCCCTTGTGCTATTCATAGTGCTTATTTTAACTATTTTTCTTTCATAATTCACATAATAATCAATAATTTTAAAATATTATCATGTAAGTAATTCCAACAATATAAAATCTCTTTCAACAAAAAAAAGAAGCTAAACTGCCAAATACAAATATTTTAGTTTTAGTACTGAAGATCAAAACTTGCTCTATTGTTGTATGTGTCCTTAATTTTTTTTTATAATAAATTTAAGCCTTTGTTCAAAACGAATGTACGATGTTTAGAATATGAGCAATTGAGCACATTCTAAATACACTCAATGAGCAATGAAATTGACTCAAAACCTCATGTGCGCAATCATGTTTTTCTAAGTCTGAAAATACGTAAAAAAATAATAAAATCTTACCATCTCACCTTTATTATCACATAATTTTCGTGAAAATCACTTGAGTATTTTTTGAGATACGATACATAAAATTAAGGGAAAACCTTTAAAGAAAAAACCGTTTATTTAAATGTAATATCAATAATAATGGTCATAAAATTTGAATAATGATTAAAGAAAAATAATAATAGGCATTCCCGGTGCAAAACTTAGGAGAGCAATATTTTCACCCATTAATTCTAGCTGTATATTGTATTTTCAGTAAGAAGTGTCAGATTATTACGATTATATTTTCATGAAGACCTAATTAATCCAAATTTTCAATAAACGATATCATTTATTAGTTTAAAAAAATATATTGAAAAAAACACCTTTGATTTCGCGCGTAGGAGCTGAGTATTTGATCACGAGTGTAAAACAATTTTATTTCGTTTTTAATCATAGATTCTGAACGAGGTCCGGAGTCGTGATTATGATGATATTTGTACGGAACTTCACCGGTAAGGACGTCTCAGCACGTTTTTTCATATATTTTTTTGCATGTATTAGTCATATACATGACCTATAACAACATAACTAATAAACACCCCCCCCCCCCCCACACCACATACACACACAAAAACACACACACACACACACTCTAAAATCAATAGTCTTTGCAAGTTCATATGTGTTGACATAGTAAAATGTTAGTCCGCTATATAGTAAAAGTACGGGCATTTATAAAAAAAAATATGTAAAAATGTAATGTGTGTGTTTTTTAAATGTAGGGTAAAAACTTTGATATGGCAAACCTAAGATTTTGCTGTCATCGATAGATATCGCTTCAAAAAATATGCATTGCGTGCATACCAAATGCTTACGGGCCGCTCGTTTTGTAACAAATAAAAAAACTGTTAAAAACGCTAAATATAATCACAATTGGCGTTCCCTTTGGCCATTTGTGGGCGAAATTAGCGTTCTGAACGTTTTCGATCACCGTTCGTTTTGCAAGTTTCGATGACATGTTGACATAAGAAAATCGACTTTATTCCGTCAGAGACAGGGTCGTTTTTCATTGAGTTTGGAAAGGATCGGTAGTGCCAAAAGTTGCAAAAATGACAAGTGTTGAAAATTTACATTTCAAAACTGCCCACAACGACACTTCATTATCTCGAATGCAGGGAACGAGATACGTTCGAATTATAATATTGTTGAATTACCTATTATTGCTAAAATTAAATAATAATGTTCTTAATTGAATTATATAATGATGGAATTGAAGAAAAACTGCTAATCGGTTTAGCCTCATTTAAATTAATGAACAGAAAGAAAAGCATGATTCATAATTGTTACAATAATAATGTTTCTTTGTGCAGTTTGTCGGTAATTAATTCGGTAAACATATTCGAAACGTCTTTTTTTATTAATCCCCGAACGCAAAAAGAGAAGAGAGTTATTAGATGTGTATGTGTGTGTATCTCTGTCTGAGGCATCGTAGCTTCTAAACCGATGGACAGACTTTGATGCGTTTTTTTATAAGTTTAGGGTATGTATCACTGTGTGTATGTGTGTCTGTGGCATCGTAGCTTCCAAACGAACGGCTCCTACTTATGAGAAAAAGCTAAGCTCTTGTACACGTAACGCAACGACAAGAGATCGTATATATGGGTTAATGCAACTGGTTCTACTATTTGTTCTACGATAAAACAGATTGGACATAAAATACCAATATTCATTTATTTAGCGACTTACATTCTTTCCTATAATTTAAAATGATAAGATCCCTATACAATTAAAATTACTGAATTACAGTCTTTTGTATTCAAAAAAATGCCAACTAAGTACCTAAAAGTTCAAAAGTAGTTTTATGTACCTAATACGCTCCGACGAAAAGCTTTGAGATCGTTTTACGCTAAATTATAGTAATAAAATTAACAATTTTAAAATTGTGTTTTACTGATTCTGTAAGTAGTAGACTTAAAGGTATAGGCCTTTCTTTAATAGGATCAATGGGTATAGTAGAGAGAGGAATTATTTTTGTAGCTTTTAAACTTTCGCGATTCGAACACATAGTTACGAGATTGGTTACGAGTACCTAGTCCGGCCATAAGTTCTGTTACAAATGTTTTTTTTATGAAGTAATGTTATATTCCTAAAACTTATATATACATATTTATTAGTCTGAGCAAAAAATAAAAAAAAAACTATTCGAAATGGCCACCTTTGGCTTTTATACAGGCCTTTAATCTGTCTGGCCACGAATCTAAGGATTTACGCACTGTTTCCATGGGAAATGTCGCCACTGCTTGCTGCAGAGATTTTTTAAGAGACTCAATGTTACCGTGTCGTTTAGAGCAGGCCATGTCCTCTAAAATTGACCATAATTTGTAGTCTAAAGGGTTGAGGGCTAGATGAGGGCCAGCGTTCAGCTCTTATAAAGTCCGGAACGTTGGTTTCAAGCCAGGCTTGGGTAGTTCGTGCCTTGTGACCAGGTGCAGAGTCCTGCTGGAAAGTCCACGGTACATTTTTAAAAAGTGTATTGCTGAGAGGTTTCACAACACGATCCAAGACAGCCTCTTGATACTCTTTGGCTAAACCTCTTTGTCTCAAAAATGTAGCTTTGGGACGCCTTGCTAAGACTCGCCCCACCAAACCATCACTAACGCAGGATGATGACCACGTTGTACCTTTCCGACAACTTGAGCAGCTTCTTTGGAACTATGAGCGTACACTTTATCATTTTGCTTATCGTAGTGCTCATAAGCCGTGAATTTTTTTTCATCGGTAAAGAGGACATTTCTGTGCCTTTCACATGCGTATCGCGTCAGAAGGCGTTTTGATCGATCCACTCTCTTTAATTGTAAAGATTGATTTAGGGCATGTTCTGTATATCAACGATAAGCACCGAGCTTCAGGTCTTGTTTTATAATACGCGACAGAGTCCTAGCGGGAATCTTCATTTCTCGCGATAAGATAATTTTGCTTCCTAATGGGATTTCGACGAATTTAGCTTTTGACAGAAACGCCATACAAAAAACGTCAGAAAGTAACGAGACGTTGAAAAAACGACTCGTTTCATTTTTATAGGAATGGGGCTTTAATTGCGCTGAAAACTTAATATTAATTTACCTCGACGTTTCGATCAAATTGCATTGATCGTGGTCACGAGAAGTGATGGCTTTATTTTTACCCGACTACAGCAAAGCAAGGGAAGGGTAATGACACAAACTACAAAGGAGGTAATTTATACGCCTTCAGCACGGTCTTCAGGTATAGAGTGTCATAGGCATTTTTTTAACCGTTTACGGCAAGGCAAAGGAAGGGTTATGTGCTCAAATTAAAAACTTAGCCCGATTTTGACAAGCGAGGTATCAATCGATTCGTCTTCATCGTAAGAGTGTCACAAGCTCAGACCTAATATTATCCTCCTAGGTCATAAGCTATTTTTTACCAATAGTTTTTGAACTTAATCTTGTTTCACATATTTTTCGTTCATTTTTACATAGATTTTCTAACCAAAATCTTGCCAAAACCATAATATATTCACCTAATTAAAATAAAATGTCTATACTAAAGTTATTAAACAGCCTTCGCCTTCTAACCTATAACGGCTATACCTATTCAGTGCGAGTTGAACTCGCGCGGAGAGGGTTCCGTACTGGGGTTGTAAGTAAATTTAAAATAGTAAGGCCGAAAAGTGCCTCCTTGCAATTTTCAGCCAGAAGGAGACCTGCGACGAACAGTTCTTTTCAATACTCTACTAAAGCCACACGTCTTCTGCTTCCTTTTTTGACTTTATTTTTATACTTTTGAGTTTAACACCAAGTAAAATACTAATTTCCATTTTGAGTCTTTTTTTTAAAAGGCTTTCCCACAATACCGTCTAACATTGATGGCAGCTCAAGGGGATTTCAAAAGTCCATCGATTCCGTCTCCGCCCGTTCAAATACGGTGAACCCTAAATTTGGGAAATAGCGTGAAAATCATGAAAAGTGCGAAAAGTGCATTTAAAAGTGTAAAAAGTCTACTGAAAAACGCTATAAGTGTGCGGAAAAAACAGCAAATAAAAGTGTCTAGTGCCTTAATACAATAAACTCTACAAATTCTATAAACTTTCTAAAATATTCACCTCTTACCAAGTGCCAAGGATTACACCGTCACAACTCATAACAATGCTTATCACATTGTTCGCCGTTGCCCAGTCATTCTTATCCAGTCATAACAAACTATTTCGCCGAACTTACCTACCTATAATGAGCAAGAGAATAAAAGAGGAACTTAAATTACGTATTGAATGCCTCGAATCACAATCACCTTTGGTATCTCCAAGAATTATTGCATCCGGAAATTCTACTGCATCCGGAAATTCTACTGCATCCAGAAATTCTACTGCATCCGTAGAAATGGACCTCAACATTTTGTTCAAATTTGTCAACTCCTATGATGGCAGCCAGGAGACCCTGAACTCTTTTATTGTAAACTGTGACAATGTTTACAAACTTGCTTCCGACCCCCAGAAACCGATTTTATTTAAATATATACTAAGTCAATTACGTGGTAAAGCGGAAATTGCTTGTTCGATTAAAGAATTCCAAAACTGGGAACAACTTAAAGGGTTCCTCAAAACTCAATTCTGTGAGAGGAAACATTACTCTCACCTGCTCACAGAGCTTCAGGAGAGCAAGCAAAGCCCGCAAGAAAGTGTCAGCCAATTCGCATTAAAAATCGAGGCATGCCTCTCACAATTGCTCACGGAAGTTTCGTTGTCAACTTCTAAAGTTAAAGAACCACCAGGTCGTACAGCTGCAATGGAAGACCTCGCTCTCCATCACTTTCCAGTTGGGTTACTGCCCCGAATCTCGTCAATTGTGAGATGCAAGTCACCTAAAAATTTAAATGAAGCCATAAATGTCGCAATCTCTGAAGAGCGCATTCAACAGAGTGTATACAAAAGATCGCAACCTACAGAAAATAAGTTTTCAAAACCTAATAAACCTACTAACTCTCAATTCCGTAACAACCAATATCAGGGACAGTCCCGCATTAATCAAAATCAGGGACAGTTCCACAACAATCAAATCCAGAATCAGAACTCTAACGATTCTAATGTCTGCCGATATTGCAAATTCCCCGGACATTCGATTGAAAATAGTAGGAAACGCGTATATAACAATAACCGTGCTCGCAATTTTGAACATCCTTCTACTTCCGGCTATAAGCCGCAACATCGCGTTCATTTTGTCGAAAAACCAGACAACAACGTAGAACCTAACTTCAGTGATGATGACGATGAAACAAAAAACGATTAAGTGGCTCGTATCGGTGTCATACGAGACACCACACAAAACATAAGTCCGACACCATCTCAGATGCTACTAAATCCTCTGAATCTGCTAAATCAATACTTACCAAATCCTCTGTATCCGCTGCAATCCTCTAAACTTTCAGCACCTACTAAATCAATACTTACCAAATCCTCTGTATCCGCTGAACTTTTAGCACCTACTAAATCAATACTTACCAAATCCCCTGTATCCGCTGAACTTTCAGCACCTACTAAATCAATACTTACCAAATCCTCTGTATCCGCTGAACCTTCAGCACCTACTAAATCAATACTTACCAAATCCTCTGTATCCGCTGAACCTTCAGCACCTAATAAATCAATACTTACCAAATCCTCTGTATCCGCTGCATCAGTTGAACATACTGCATGTTCAAAAAATTCAGAAACGAAAAAAAAAAAACATTGAAATCACCACTGACCCAGCAAAAATACTACTTCCACATGTCTTGATAAACTCAACAGTTTCAGAATTCCCACTGTCTCTTCTTGTAGACTATGGCTCTGCAGTCAGTCTCATCAAGTCTTCATGTATACAGAAATTTCCTAAACTAGTGAAAGAACAAATAAACCTGAAAGGAATTGAACCCGAACAGAGTTCCACAAAAACTTTAGGCCATTTTGCACTATAACTACAACTTACTGACTCATCCCGCAAGTACATAAGTCACAAGTTCCATGTCATTGAAAAGATACACCTGCCTTACGATGGTATAATAAGAACAGATATGCTTAACTCTTTTGGCTGTAGCATTGACTACACTACTAATAAACTACAAATCAAAGAAATCAAATTACCACTCCAGTTCCATGAACCAATTTATTCTACTCCTGCCAGATCCGAAATGATGATTGAATGCTCCGTATCCAACCCTGAGATAAAAGAGGGCCTCGTTCTAGATCAAACCCAGTTCGATCATATTAATAGCCTATTGTCTAGTCAAAGTGAAGGACAATAATAGAATAAACATAACAGTGACCAACATACCAACTTCTAACCCTACACTCAATAATAACGAAAACTTACCTACAACCTCACCTATTAACTTATCAAGCCCTGATGTCCACGAAAACTCCTACTCCAATTCCTTAAAAATTATAAAAAAATTGTAAAATTATACTTACAATACAAAAATACATGAGTATACGAATCCTTTATTGTCTTCTGATTCCAAGCAATAATTGTTCCTGCATACATCGATCTCGACGAAGCCAATCCTTATATCGAAGAAGTTTTAGCAAATAATAGTGATGCCTCTGAATTCCTCGATAAAGAAAGGACATTGCACTCTTTTCTGAAACTAACAAATAATGAGAAATCATCATCCTTTTCACAAAAGTACATCATGTAATAAATAAATAAATAAATTTTGATACCATACAATATCCTGAATTATTGGAAGCCCTAAAAACTCTTAGAAACGAACTGCTTGTAGGATGCGACGCCGTTCCCAATGAAATTGCTATCTCAGACTTCAATGATCCCTTTTTCAAACCGTCCTTTACAAAAATCTACAACATTATAACTTTTCTATTCCACAATACAAACATAATTGTAAAAAATTACAGAAACTCTATGATCTTCCCTGTTCCAAGTGATATTCCTAAAATTCTGAAAGAAATCCATGACTTACCAATTGCTGGTCATGTTGGCTCCACTCGATTGTACAACCGCATTAAAGAAAGATACCACTGGAAAAATATGAGATCAGATATTGACAACTATATAAAGAAATGTAATCAGTGTCAAACAAATAAAGCACTCTGTAAAGTAAATCGATCTCCAATGGAGATAACATCAACCTCAACCGCACCATTTGAACGAATTAACTTGGATATTGTAGGACCCCTTCCTGAAGCTGGTCAAATAAACCTAAAATACATACTTACCTTACAAGATGACTTGACGAAATTCTCCATTAGAGCGATGGTGGCCTAACGGTTCTATAGTGCAATTTAGAATCCAACGATACCGGGTTCAAAACCTAGGCTCCGCACCAATGACTTTTCTGAGTTATGTGCGCTTTTCCATCGCTCCGTGCTTCGGAGGGCACGTTAAGCTGTCGGTCCCGGCTGTTATTGATTAATAGCAGTCGTTAAGCCATGTCAGAGGCCCTCAGGCGGCTTGATAAACTCGACACCAGAGGCCAGCACTACCTCATACGACAAACAAACAAACAATGCCTCAGCTGAAGAATCCTGCGAATGCCTCATACACTTCATTTGTCTTTTTAATATACCAAAAATGATTCTCACAGATCAAGGTACTAATTTCAATGCAGATTTATTCAAAAAGACATGTGAATTCCTCAAAATAAAATAATTAAGGTCCTCACCTTACCATCCCCAAACACAAGGCGCTTAGAAAGGAGCCATTCAACCTTAAAAGAATATATAAAATCTTACGTGAATGAAAAACAAACAAATTGGCACAAATATGTGTACACTGCAATTCTGGCCTATAATACTAATGTCCACACTACCACTAAATTCAACCCATATGAACTCATCTTCGGTCGTAAACTCTATCTTCCTGATTCAATCTATGAACTTAATCCTACTACTACTTACCATGAAAATGTGAAAATGCTAAATCAACGCCTCAAGTTGTCCCGCGACAAGGCTCTTGAGAACATAACTAAATCCAAAGAAACTTATTATGATCAAAGATCTCGTCCTGTGACATACAAAGTGGGTGGTACATGGTTTACCTTAAAAACCATCTAAGACTTCGAAAAGCATTATCACCAATTTGGAAGGGACCATATAAAGTGGTGAAAATCCACGGAAATCATACACTCACCCTTCTTATAAATCGACGTCATATAAAACATAATTATGATGAAGTTAAATTAGCCAACGTAGAATCCCCTAGATCTTAAGATCTAGTCAGTTTTCTACAAAGGCATAGTGACTTGAAGTTAGATAAATAGGTAACTAGCTATTAGACATTTTAGGCAATTAAGTAATCTAGTAATTAAGTAAATTTGTTTATATTTTCTTACAGTCTGGCAGTATTATGCCATAGCGTATCACGCACCCAAGACCTTCATCGGTATCGAACAGATCACGAAAAGCCCTGGAATCTATTTCAACCCTTCCGGATCCATAAAACTGAATATTGATTATTTACATATTATGATACCAGTAGAAATTAAATAAATAAAACCACAACATACAAACCATTCTTCATTCAGCTCGATACCTCTGTACAAAAAGCGATGCAATCGACGACCTTGAATGTCAAAATGTTTTCTTACCACTTGTTTCGACGTATATTTCAAGAGATTATTATGCTATTTCTCACCTGATTTCTAGCAGATCGAAAAGATCCGCGTGGATTTCCGGTATCGGCACAGTTTTAAAACAAATATTTGGAACAATGGATGAAGATGATGTTATCAGATACGACAACGCCATTCAAACACTGAAAGACGGTATTGGAAAATCATTAGATTTAGTTAAAGAAAATATAATGATATCCAAATCAGCTATTTCTAATTTTAATGAATCTATTATAAAAATTAACAAAAATGAAAATAGATTAAACTCAATGATTGAAAACTTATCTTCTTATGTTAACAATCTAACGAATACGTGGTAACGAATTCACTACTGTTCAAATCTACTATGCATGACATGTTTAATGTGCTCCAATCTTGTATGTTAAGCCTTTCATACAAATTAGAAGACGTTGTTAATTCTATCTTGTTTGCAAAAACAAACACCATCAATAATAACACCCAAAGATTTGTACTACGATTTGGTAAATAATGTGAAACACCTACCTAAATATTCGGAATTTGTTGTAAGCTTAGAATTGGATAACATTCATATTTTGATAAGCCTTGCGTATATTGTTACGTATATTTTAGATGATAAGTTAGTTTTTACTCTTAAAATTCCTTTAGTGCTTATGAGTAGGTAAGTATAATTTGTATAAGACTATCCCGATACCGGTACCTCACAATGTAACAACATACAAATCCTACGCACTAATAATACCTACAGCTTCATATGTGGCCCTGAACTAAGATAAAACCAAATACATTGTTTTAAACGACCTATCAAATTGCAAAACGGTTTCTAATGAAATGTATATCTGTAAACAACTTGACGAATTCGATGTACAAGACTATCCTATTTGTGAAACAGAAAATATGACCAAAATCTTGACTTCACTTCCAAAACATTGTAAATAGTTTTACATGTTTTACTTTTTGTATGGCCACGCCAATATTTGGCAATCTTTAGGAGATAACAGATGGGTTTTTACTCATTCAGAACCTACAAAGCTAAACATAGAGTGTAGAAATGATATATCGGAATACAGTATTGCAGGAACCGGCATCTTAACCCTAAGGCTTAATTGTACTGGATTTTGTAAAAAAGTAAAACTAATTGGTAAAAGACACCCTAAATATAAAATCAAATATATTTACTCGGATTTTAACTTGATAAATGATTCTTGTTGCAACTTGTCAAAATGAAGGAAACTTAACTACAGTGAAATTATAACTAAACTACCTAATTTAAATCCTAATAATTTGAAACAAATAGGTGGTAAGGCCGATGATATGTTACGTATAATAGAAGAACTTAAGTTGAAAAATGAATCTATTCCACGACTTACTTCACAGTCCATAACAACATACATATTTGTAACACTAACTACTTCTTTTGTAATAGAAAATGCGTGGGTTTTTATCACAAATTCAGACCGACTCCTCCTTCTGAAAGTCATAACTTAGACTCAATTACCGAAAATCAACCACGACTTAGAATCCGTTGAAAAACTTCGCAAAACCAGCGTAAGTTTTCACCTAAACGGGGGTTGTTATAACCCTTAATTGTAAGTAAATTTAAAATAGTAAGGCCGAAAAGTGCCTCCTTGCACTTTTCAGCCAGAAGGAGACCTGCACTGCGACGGACAGTTCGTTTCGATACTCTATTAAAGCCACACGTCTTCTACTTCCTTTTTTTACTTTATTTTTATACTTTTGAGTTTAATACCAAGTAAAAATACTAATTTCCATTTTGAGTCTTTTTAAAAAAAAAGGCTTTCCCACAATACCGTCTAACAGTACGATGAATATATTCAGTGCAAGTTGAACTCGCGCGGAGAGGGTTCCGTACGATGAATATATTCAGTGCAAGTTGAACTCGCACGGAGAGGGTTCCGTACGATGAATATATTCAGTGCGTGTTGAACTCGGAGAGGGTTCCGTACGATGAATCTCTCAATATTGTAAGATAATATAATCTTACAATATTGAGAGATATAACATGTTATTTTAAGACATATACATAAACTTCTTATTTATAGGTTTCCTGTAATGTTTTTATTTATTTAAAAAAAAAACTTAGTAGTTTCAGATATAAGGAGAAGAGGGCTGTTTATGGTCAACTTTAATATTTCTTTGAATATAAAAAAAAATAAAGATGTGACTGAACCATATCTCAGTAACTCTCGACATGCATTTAGAAAGGGTCGCTCGGTCATTACAACCCTACTAACACTTGTTGAATAAATCTCACACAGTATGGATAGAGGCACCCAAGTTGACGTTGTCTACCTGGATTTCAAAAAAGCATTTGATCATGTTATAATGACGTCGTTCTAGAGAAGCTTGACTTGATCGGCTTTGCACCCAAACTTTTCAACTTCTTCGCAGACTACCTTCGCTACAGGGTACAGTTAGTTCGGCTTTGTTGTTTTGACTCATAATCCTACCACACTTGTTCTGGGGTAAGCCAAGGTTTATCGCTCGGACCACTCCTTTTCACAATCATGTAGTACATCAACAAAGTAAGATAATTTTTTGTATTTTTTTCGGCTGCTTTCACCAGAGAGATTGAAGATGTTATGTATGGCCCCAAAAACTAGGGTAGGTTCTGAATGTAGCTTAGATTTCTAATAAACATCCGCTTATTGACCAAACTTATTGCTTTATTACACGACTGTCCAAAAATAAGCAGATGCTTTTAGGATTCATGTATGTTTGTATGTATGTGAGTTTATTTATTCCACCATAACTTTTAAATGCCTGAACAGATTTAGTCGTATGGGGTATCGTTAGATACCTTACATCCCCCTGTGTAACATAGGCTATAAATTGAATAAAAAAAAGTGCCTCCATTTTTAAATGCAAAAAAAATATTTTTTTTCTTCGAATTTTACAAAATGGGTATCAAATTGAAGGCAAGCACATTACAACAGCATATTATAATTTATTGGCATAAGTTTATTTTTTGCAGGGCATGCTTGTTTTTTTAGCTTTTAAGCTAGGTACGAGTATTATAAGTATAGATTATAAGAAGTATTACTTAAAAATTAACACCCCTATTCCGCACGAACACTTTATTTTTTTCGGGATAAAAGTACCCATCATATAAACTATGAGTGTGCCAAGTCGCATCAAAATTCGTCCAGTATTTTCAGCGTGATACGTGTTCTTTTAAATAACTTTCAATCCCTATCCTGTGGGAACCCTTTAATTTTTCGGGATGAAAAGTATCCAATGTTCTACCTCGTAGTATGAACTCAAATTATGTCAAGTTTCATTTGAATTTAGTCAGTAGATTTGGCGTGATGCGCGGCCAGGATACAAACAGACAGACAAAAACAAAAAAAAAAAGATTTGGCTTCAGTATCGAATACAAAATAGCATCCAAAAAATAAATAAAAAATCTTCAATGTACAGAATTGGACCTATTAAAGTTTTATTATACTTAAGTATAGATTCTTGTTATGTACTGCCCATTTTTAGTTTATACCTAGTGTATGAAATGTACCTAACGCTCTTGTATTTAAGTCGTCACGTTCCTTTCTGTGTAAATAAATAAATTAATCGGTCCAGTATAGATTCGGAGCAAATTGTCTGTGACCGACAGACGGTCAGTCAGACACTCCGTTTGCTTTTTTAAATAAGTAATGCTTACGTCATTCTGAAACTATAAAAACGGAGATTGGTTCGTCGATAAATGCGTCCATAGTTGGTAGGTCTTTTCTGTTCAAGACTTTCAGTAAAACGTATACTTAGTGATTTATTCTCTTTCAGCACAGAAGCAACCACGGAGTTGGACACCGCCACGGCCATCCACCGGTCCATCTGCAAACTCTCCGTCTTCTGTAGTCCCATCTTCATTTGACCTTTCGGGGTTAATGGTATTGCACTAGAAGCAGGCTCGAAAACAGGAGGAGCTTATACAGGAAACTCCTTATACGGGATCTGCATGTAACTTTTGAGACTGAACTCAAATATATAAAGGAGCAGGTACAACTTCACAAAAGCCGCATCACCGAAACTGAAACCGAGATTGCAGACATGAAGAAAGCTTTGGGTGTCCTGAAATCTGGAAGCGGAATGTCAGCCCCTGTTGTTACTGCGTCTTCGGCGCGAGGTTTCAAAGTGCCGCCGTTTGATGGAAGCTCTTCGTGGTCGGCCTATAAGATCCAATTAGATGCCGTTGTTGAGGCAAATGAATGGAGTAAAGCTCAGGCTATGACTGCTCTCAAACTAGGCCTTCGTGACCAGGCCATAACTATACTGGAGGCCCTCGGGAAGGACGTTACCTACGAACAGCTGCTCGTAGCTTAGGAATATCACTACGGTGACTCTCACTTGGAGCAGTGTATCGTGCTCAATTAAAGGACAGGGCGCAGCGGAATACTGAGTACTTACAGCAGTGGGCTCTCGAAATTGAAAAGTTGGTTCGAAAGGCATACCAGTCTTTACCTGCACTCACCACCGGTAATTTGATCCAAGCATTTATCGATGGGATTCGCGACCTAGAAGTGAGAACTGCTGTGAGACTTGGGCATCACGAATCTCAGGATAGCTTGGCCCATGCTTTGGAGGTGGAAGCTGTACGATAAGATCATCGGGCCAACCACATCAGGGAAGTAATGGCATCACCTCCCCGTGAAACTCGTCCGTTAAGTTCAGCCCTAGATGCTACGAGGGTGGAGAGGGGTCACCTGAGATCCAGCTGCCCGATACGAGTTAATTTCATAGAAGATCGCGCTCAGCAAGTGCTGGTGATCAGCAAGACCACCGAACAGACCCAGGGAAACGATTAAACGCCAGGAACGCGGGGCGGGTGCTAGAGATGTTTTTAATTCTTCAGAAACATTACGTTATTCAGACGTTAGTCAATAGGTCTGTAACGTCTGTTACTCAAATGGAGGTGACCATGTGACGTTTGTTTAGGGTATTTTACGACGTCTTTTACATAGGTATTTAATCTGAGTACTAATGTTAGTTTTAATAATATATTACCTACTAAATCCCGGGAAAAATATTTGAAAGCTTCTAACAATTTTATAGAGTGCAAAATCCTAAATGAGCGGTCTTTTACAGAAACTGTAATTAGGCCCTATTTAAAAGAATTAAAAAAAGGCGACGGACTCGTGGTCACACCGTTTTGTCACACTAGTGTGACCACCACCACCACTAGCACATGTATAGGATCAAAGTAGCTCAAAGGTGATGGAATGTGCCATGCTCGCAATTTCGCTTATCGACTGAATCCCCAGTCGAGATCAGGCGTAGGATCGTGGACGTAGGGAATCGGATCACAAAGCTGAAGTGGAGGTGGACAGGGCGTTTGGTGAGACGAGAAGATGGCAGCTGGACGTGTCCGTCACTACAGCCGGCCATTTGTTTGTACACAGCCCAGAATTTCCTAGCCTGTAGATAGATAGATAGATTAACTCTTTATTGACACCAAGAAAATAAAACGATACAGACAGGAAAACACGTAGATTATAGGTACAATGGGCGGTCTTATCGCTAAAAGCGATCTCTTCCAGACAACCTTTGGATGGACAGAAATGATTTATTAACAAGGAAGGTGGTGTAGCAATATAGAAATATATAAATGAAATTAAGATTTAGACTATAAATAGGCATAAAAAACTAAATAATTTACAATACTTACATACTATACATTAAAACAATTACAATACATATTATTATATATACATATAATACTTATAATAGTAATAATTATTTACATATTATATATATATATATATATATATAATATTATATTATTATTAAGATAGTCATGCGTGGAAATAAGAGCGATCAGAGCGCAATATTGCAGAGGTAAAAGTTTTTAACTTGAGTTTTAAAGCTAGTGACCGATTGAGCACGTCTTATAGTGACTGGGAGTTTGTTCCAGAGGCGCACTGCCTGAACTGTAAATGATGAATCATAGAAAGAAGTACTATGCTCAGGCGTCTTGAGAAGAAGGTTTTCCGATGACCTAAGAGACCGAGAATGAGAACAACCAAGAAATTGAAATCGTGCCTTTAAGTAAAAAGGAGTGGAAGGATTAAAAAGTATGTTGTAAAGAAGATTGAGGATATGAGTATTCCGGCGAAGACGTATAGGAAGCCACTTGAGCTTTGAGCGAAATTGGGAGACATGGTCATATTTCCGGAGACCGAAAATAAACCGTATGCAGTAGTTCTGAAGACGCTCAAGCTTATTCAGCTGGTCCTCAGTAAGGTCTAAATAGCTGGCTTCAGCATAATCAGGAATAGGTAGAAGGAGAGATTGTGCAAGCGCCACTTTGGTAGCAGTAGGTAAAAAATTATGTAACCTATTGAGTGAGGCCCCAGATGCAAACACTTTTCGGCTCACAGACTGTAACTGAGGACCCCAAGACATGCAGCTGTCGATGTCGATGACCCCGAGATTTTTTACTTGTGCACTGTAGGGTACAGTTACACCGTCAAAAACAATTTTAGGAAGAACATTATAATCAATTCGAGAGATCAATCTAGAACTACCTACTACGATGACCTGACATTTTAAAGGGTTAACAGTGAGTCCGTAGGATTTGCTCCATTGAACTATACGACCCAAATCATCATTAACATTATCAATAGCCTTGGTTAAGCGGCCAAGCGAAGCCTAAGAGTATATTTGGAGATCGTCTGCATAGAGATGGTAGGATGATGTAAAAAAGTAAGATATAGAATTGATAAAGAGAGCAAAAAGGACAGGAGAAAGAACACCACCCTGAGGGACACCAGCACTCGTATCACACCAAGAAGAAAAATAATCTTCGATTCGGACACGCTGCCGGCGCCCATACAGATAACTGTGAAACCAGTCAATCACTGTTGGAGATATGTTAATTGAGCGGAGTAATGTTAAGAGGATATCGAAATCAACAGTGTTGAATGCATTGCTGAAATCGAGCAAGGTAAGGATGGTTAGCTGCTTGTTTTCCATGCCCAGCCTTATGTCGTCAGTTATTTTGACAAGAGCGGACACGGTGCTATGGCCAGGACGGAAATCAGACTGCAAAGATTCAGAAGGCTATTTTGGTTCAGAAAGATACTGAGTTGGCCATGGACAAGCTTCTCGAGGACTTTAGATAGAAATGGAAGAATTGAAATAGGTCGGTATTCGGAAAAGTATGTAGGATTAGCCTTCTTGGGCAGAGGGACAATTTGAGCCTCCTTCCAGCAAGATGGTACAGCACCCTTCAAAATAGAACTGTTCAGTATATGGGATATGATGGGTAGGATTTCTTCCACAATAGGAACAATCATATTTCGACTTATGCTGTCACCACCCACTGCATTTGAGGAGATAGAAAGGATATTCTTTTTAACATCACAAGCGGTGAATTGACTAATAACGAAAGGATCATGATCGGGAGTAACGAGAGAAGAAAGATAGTTAATAGTAGCAGATTTGTCATTAGGGTTGATATTCGATGACGAAGAGAAGTGCTGATTAAGGGAGTTAATATCTAAATCAAGTGGAACTGGATCTTTACGTGATTTCCCGACTCCCAAAGAGCGTAAGAATTTCCAGACTTTTGCTGGATCTTCATCTTCTACTGAATCATGGATATAGCGACGTTGGGCATCCCTACATACTCTATTGCAGCGATTTCTCGATTGTATATACTTCTCTTTGTTAAGATCATTGGAATGACATTTAAGCTTTGACTTAGCTACAGCTTTTTTGTGCATCCGTTTTTTAATATAATCTGTAAGCCATGGAGCTGGAAGGTGCTTTATCTTTATAGGTCGCAGAGGAGCATGAACGTCATACAGCTGAATCAGGGTAGAGTTGAAAATTGTGATTTTATCGTCAATAGTCTCAGCATGTAAAACTTGACTCCAGTCGGTGCTACCCGCATCCATGCGGAGTTTCTCCATATCTATGGTACCAAAGCTACGCTGCAGAAGAATTTTGGACTTAGCTTTTGGAGGACGAATTTTATATGACAAGAAAATGAGATCGTGATAAGAGAAGGCATCAGCCGAAATTTGTCCATGCTTAGCAACATGGTGCAAGGAGGAAACAAATATTAGATCAAGAAGAGAGGGGTATACAATTTGGAAAATTATGAGTGGCACTGAGGGGCAAAATGTGCATGTTGCTTGAGTCAACTATGGATTCTAGCCTGGAAGAACGGGAGTCTTTTTTCAACAGACATGTGTTGAAGTCTCGCATTATGATGTTATGTGTATAGGAGGGGAGAATATCTTCTAATATCTTTTACAGGGAAGAGAAATAGTTGACTCGCAGAGAGGGACTATTACTATAGTCCTTCTCTGCGACCGAGAAGAAATTTTGAATGTGAGAGTGCTACTTCAATGAAGAGATGTTCGCTAGCATTGGTAGATGGCGGCTGTGGGGACATACTTATAATGGAGTAGGGAAAGTGAGAGCGTAGATATATGGCCACGCCGCCACCACCGCTGCCGATTCTATCATTGCGTATCAGTAAGAAGCCAGGGAGAGAATAAGATGTAGAAGGGAGGCACGGTTTTAACCAAGACTCTGATACTAGAATAGCGTGGACGTTTTTATCATCAAATGACGCCAGCATTTCAGGGTAATGAGCCGGAATACTTTGGGCATTTATGTGAATCACGTTAAAATTCTTAGGTACTTCAGAAATCTGCGTAGATAAAGAGTCACTCAATGTCGGTATGCTTAAAAAACTTTCATTACTATTGCTCGAGTTATCATCTGATGAAAAAGAGAAAAACTGCTGACTATCACTGCTGTCCTGATCATTAAACATAATAAATAAAATATACAATAAATAAAATAATAAACAAGTATACATAAAATATTAAAAATAATAAAATTTGTGAAAAATGTATAATAATAATACTAATAAGGTACTATAAGTTTGATGCATACTTCATCTGCCGGCCAGTGGTAAGAGAGTGCAACTACTGTTATGACTAAAAGTAACGAATTAATCCCAGACAAAATGACACGAAACAGCCCTTCAAACACTTTCCCGGAATATAAATAGTCAAAGTATAAACATTATGTACATTAAATAAATAAGGTGAGAGAAATAAAATATTATGCTAGTGACAAAAAAACAAAAAGAAGCGAATATAACAATTCTCCTAGTACGAACTTTTACTGTTATTTAATCTGAGGCAAGAGCCTGTAGTGCTTTCAAGTGCTCTGTAGTGCCCAAATATGGCCATTTGTTCTCGATTACTTTACGAGATATTTAAATACAAAGGGTGGCCTGCCGGGGTGACGCTGCGTTCAGCGCGTCGATGTCGACGAGCCGAATCCAGCGATCAGATTTAAATGAAACATAGCTCAGCTTTTAGTTCTCGAAATAATAAGCGAAACTGTCAGACAAAATTACAATTGAAGTAGTGGTTTATGAGAAAAACATCTTACGAATTGCGAAGCATGTGGTGTTATTGAGGATGTTTATCACTTGTTGATGGAATGTGTCAGGAACAGGACGGCAAGGGAGTCTCTGATGGAAAAATATGATTGGAAAAAATACGACATTGGATCATACATTAAAATATTAGCGGAACCAACAACAGATGCAGCAATATCATTGTACAAGTTATTTTGCATCAGTGGTTTTCCGCTTTCGTAATTATAGGTTGAATGGGTAGCTCAATATTCTTCAAATTAAGTGGAGCTGCAGTGTTTCTATTTGTGCCAATTCGTGTAAGTCCAGTAGTTTTTGCTCGTTCGAGGCTGGAGAGGTGGCCGGCTGGGGTGACGCTAGCTCTGGCGCGCTACCCTGAAACTCGACAACGTCTGTGCCTGCAGCTTTGAGACCTAAACCTACGAATAGTTCCCGGTAAGATGGTCTTTGTGCCCGACAATTGGTCATCTACGTATAAAACTTTAGAAGAAAAAGCTATCATTACTTTTTGCACACCTTATCGTAAGTACCTCCATTAGAAGGTTCTCGAAGCTACAGCTATCTCTTTCTAACATGAAAGATTTGTCGTTAGCATGAATGAAAGCGCATTAGGCACGGATATTAAATTTAGCCGGCTAATCTTAGATGTACAATCAAGTAAAAATGGATTTTAAGAAAGGTGACACATATCAACACGTGGCTGCGTTTCCAATCTTCACGCGCCCGGGCTCCGGGCGTAGGTATCTAGGGGAGAAGATAATACACGACCAATAATACACGGCCTGATATTACGTGTACATGGCTTCGAAATATTTGGACGGCTATTACTGGCCGTGTATTATTGCCCGTACAAAATCGGTCCGGGTTGATAATGCACGGTCATTATTACGCAGCCAATAATACGAGTATATAATTTGGTTTTGTAATCCTGGCTGCGTATTATTGCCTGTACAAAATCAGCTCGGGGTGATATTACACGGCCAATAATACGTGACCAAATAATGTACACCCTGATATTACGATGCTAATCCACGTAATATTGATCACGTTTTTTTTTGTACTTATTTGGTCACGTGTTATTGGCCGTGTAATATAGGGACCCGGTACCTAGACCTACATACAATTTATTATGTTAACAGTAGGTAAATATTGAAATACAACAGATTTTAGAACAATTACAGAAACATTTAGAATAAATAGTTGAAAATAGAAAGTATACAATTTAAAATTAATATAGTTTTAGCTTGAGAAATGTAGAGTGATAATCATATTTTAAAATTATGTATTCCACATGGATTTGTGAATATCTCGGTTCCCTGTCATAATCACCACTGGTGAGGATTATGATAATCTTCAAAAAAGTTGTCCCGTTTTCACCACCAACATTTAAAATATTGGTTAATGTGGTACGCGAATTTTAGACTTTTGGTACGATAATCCTACAGGTACTTACTACTCATCTGACAACCCTGATCCCAACCTATTTTGCTTGGCAGACAATAATGTACATCCAATATTGTACAGCCGATAATGCACTGCCTGATAAACCGTGCACGTGGATTCAAAATATTTGGCTGGATTTTACTGGCCGCGCATTATTGGCCGTACAAAATTGGTACGTGTTGATAATGCACGGCCAATATTGTACAGCAAATAATTCATATACAGGCTTCGAATTAACGGATGCGAAATATCAGCTCGTGACAATTTTGTACGCCCAATATTCTGGGGCCAACCATAGACAAAGAACCACTGCTTGACGCCTCGTTTGCCGCATCGCTCACCACACCTACACGTGTGACATTCACCTACACAAACGAGAATTGAAAAACTGTCACAGATCCGAATCGGCCAACCCCGACTCCACATAGTCTTGTCTGCCCTATAATAGAGTGTTTTTAAAAAGCCGGAGGCGCGCTCCGCTCGCTGTAAACAGAAATGTTATACAGTTACCAAGGTTGCCATCAGCGACCAGCCTCCGCCGCTCCAGCTCACCCAGGTACCTGTGCTTTGTTACACAAGGGCGGAGCGGCTGCGCTTCCTGCAGCGCCAGAGCAGTCGTAATAATAATAATAATAACCACTTTATAAGGAACAAATACAATAACTTATTTTTAAAATACGGCACAATGGACGGTCTTATCGCTAAGAGCGATCTCTTCCAGACAACCTTAATCAGTCAGTCCTTGAGCAGTCGTAATCCATTATCTGCGGTAAAAGCATACTGGAACGTGCAAATGAGGCTTTGACTTTGACATTTCAGTTGAATCTGTTACGAACACGGATTATTTGCAGTACGTTATCGCCCGTGCAAAAAGTGTCCAACCTGAATTGCATAACCAATAATGCACACCCTGATAATCCATGTATGTCAAATAGCTTCAATTTTTCTGGCTGCGAATTAAAGCCTGTACAAAATCAGCTCGTGTTGATAATGCACAATACGACTCGTATGGTACTGTGTATACCCTGATATCCCAGACCTGTCAACGGAATATTGGACGCCAACGCTCTCTAAATTCGTCTTATGGGGACGGTAACTCCACCTTTTGGCAGCTCAATTAAACTAAACCAAACCAAAACGTGAACATACCTCTAACAAACGTAATCCAAATTTTTCCGTTAGGAAAATACCTATTAAATAATAATATTTTGTTCTGGCTAACATTACAGTAAAATTATACCAAATGAAGTGATGCTAAGTAAAAAATTTTAATATTTTAATAGACACTTTGTATGAATTTGGACGGTAATGCCATCTATTGGTAGCTCAATTGAATTAAACTAAACTACTAACGTGATCTAAATTATCCCTATAAAAATATCTGGAAGATATTATATTCGCTAGGCGTTGAAAAAATAAGTAATATAATACTAATTAAAGTGATACCAATACTTTATTTAATAAACTTTTACTTTAGAAGGAATTTACGAGTACATGATTAGTTGTGGCGCTTACCATCAAGTGAACACCTTGCTTTAAATTGTTATTAATGTATACTCGATACATACATACCCAGGAAGAAATAATTCTATGATATTACATGTTTAAGTTACTCATAAAACCACTAGATGGCGCTAGTCACCCAATGCAAAATCCTGCATCGCGCAATCACTTCGTTTGCGTGAGCGCGTGACACTTGCCCATATTTGATTTCCTCACGCCACTGCCTCAATAAACGAATTCACACTTTTGACCATTATGTTTGATTTGTACCGGGGTTATACATTTACTAGTTATCACTTTTGAACGTGATTGTACACATTGTACTATCCGACCAAAATGGAAATCCAAGCTTCCATTAAAAAAAGTAATGATAGCTTTTTTATCGTAAAAATCTTTAAGTAGATGTCAAATTCTCGGTCACATAGACCATCTTACCGGGAACTATTCGTAGGTTTACGTCTCAAAGCTGCAGAAACAGCCGTTGTCGAGTTTCAGGGTAGCGCGCCAGAGCCAGCGTCACCCCAGCCGGCCACCTCTCCAGCCTCGAACGAGTAAAAACTACTGGACTTACACGAATTGGCACAAATAGAAACACTGCAGCTCCACTTAATTTGAAGAATATTGATTCACTCGTTTTGTTGTCATGGAGTTAGGGCGCTGATGCAAGCGTGATCCTGGCTGTCCACTCTTGTAAGATGTTTTTCTCATAAATCACTACTTCAATTGTAATTTTGTCTGACAGTTTCGCTTATTATTTCGAGAACTAAAAGCTGAGCTGTTTCATTTAAATCTGTTCGCTGGATTCGGCTCGCCAACATCGACGCGCTGAACGCAGCGTCACCCCGGCATTGAAAAAAATTCAATGAAATAATTCCCGGAATTTGAATTGAAATATCTCGTAAAGTAATTGAGAACAATATTTGGGCACCACAGAGCACTTGAGAGCACTACAGTTTGGGAAATTTTGGGCTGCGTACGAGTACAAACAAATGGCCGGCTGTAGTGACGGACACTAGCGGACTGGACTAGGGCAGTGGCGGAATGTTGGCCAAGATACAAACAAATGGCCGGCTGTAGTGACGGACACTAGCGGACTGGACTAGGGCAGTGGCGGAATGTTGGCCAAGATACAAACAAATGGCCGGCTGTAGTGACGGACACTAGCGGACTGGACTAGGGCAGTGGCGGAATGTTGGCCAAGATACAAACAAATGGCCGGCTGTAGTGACGGACACTAGCGGACTGGACTAGGGCAGTGGCGGAATGTTGGCCAAGATAAGGTGGTAGATTAAGAGGCAGACCACCTGCCCGATGGTCAGACGACGTCATTGGCAGGACCGGAAAAGATGGCGTGCACATGAGGACAACACTGACGAAATAAATAAAACAAACATGAAACAAAAATATTTAATATACCAATAAAATACATACTTAGGTAACAAAATATCAAACATCCAAACACGATCATCAAAACATAAGTATAATTTTCTAAAAGTAAGTACCTAAGTAGGTACCTACTCAACAAAACTTTAATTTCAAACATTCAAAACATGGAATAAACTTGGAATAAGTAATATGGCACTTTAAGTAAATTTAAATATCACTTAGGTAAACAAGTAAACGACCCAAAAACCTTGTAAAAATTGCTTAAAATTAACTAAGATTACCTTTCAAAGATAATAGGTACGACTGTCACTCGCGGGCTATTTCGTCAGCGTGCGGACGATATTACAAGTCCATCCTCAGGACTCAGGAGTTTGCGCGGCGAGGGCGCAACTCGTACGTATATATCTAAAGTTTTAAAAACCAGACTGCGGACAAAACTAAAAAGAGGCATATTTTTTTAGTGAGAATGGTTACTAATCAACTTTAAATCATTATAGATCCTAAATGGTCATTCGAAATGAAAACTGATATGAGAAACCTAATACAAATTTGATGATTTTCAAATACGTATTCAATGATACACTGAACATAGTTCGTCGACTGTCTTTTTATACGCTTTATATTAGCTTCACTTGTATGTTTGTAACCGACTCCTTTGGACGCTATTTTAGTTTGGTTTTCTATATAAAGCGTGTTTTTTAGTTTTTTAAACTATTTTCTTTTTATACGTTTTTTTTTATTACGGACTAGGCAATCGTTTGACCACGATCTCACCTGATGGAAAGCGATGATGTGGTCGAAGGTGTAGCACGCTTGCCTAGTAGATACCTATTCACTCTTATTTAAATTCAATTCATTAATTCATTCTTTTTCTTTTCAAATTTATTTTCTATTTTTTAGTTTGGTTTTCTATATAAAGCGTGTTTTTTAGTTTTTTTAAACTATTATTTATTCTCAATATGATATCTGGTTGTCGCCATATTGAATTTTGATTACATTTATGTATTTAATAACTACCCAATAGTTGGTAGTTGCTCGATGTTAGTAGCTCTCGCAAGATTAAGGTGGATGGTCCATGACATGAGTTTCACTAGATGGCGCTAATGACAATGTTAGATTAATTTATTTCTTTGTGCCTATAATTGCAGTCAGGTTAGATTTAAAACATTATTCGCGGTTAAAACACTATACGATGTTAATTTTTGATCTATAGTTTTCATTGTCAAACTAATATGTTAACCGTATTCGTTCCCTAAACTAACCTCTTTGCCAGGTAAATATGAACCTATAAAGTCATAATTGTCATAATTGTGATAATAGTGATGGTTGTCATATGACAATATTGAACTTGATTTAATTATGTTTCTTATTTGCTACAACTACAACTGCTCACTAAATTACACAAATACTGATTCAAGATAATCAGAAATAAATATCTTAAAATTAATAACAAAAGGTTTTATAAAAAAACGAGAATAAAATAGCGACAACGTGATATAAACTTGTCAAATGCAGTTAATAACAGGCGGAGTCAACGTTGGACAATGCTTAAAAAACTTACGCTAATAAATGTACAATATGTAAAAAAGGTAGGTATTAAAAAAACTTTTTTAATAGAGGTAGCGATTTAGACATTCCCTATACTAAACTTAATTTATTCAAATATAATTTAAACCTTGTTGGCTTCGTAACAAGGTATTTTTACCCCTGACATCTATGCCTCACTCACTAAACTATCACTAAAGCCTGTCAGCGTAAAATAAACTTTGTTTCAACGCGGCAAGAGTCCCGACTTGTCCAAACGCTGTCTCAGAACGTGTCCGAATTTATCCAAACGGTGTTAGACAGCGTGTTAAAACCCTGTTTTTATTACGTTATTTTAAGCGGTGCAGCTTAAATTGACGTTAGTTTAGAATCGATGCCAGGGGCAAAAAGTCTGTGTTACGATGTCGACAAGGTTTATATTACATTTGTAGTAATGTAGCCTAGTTTAGTTTAAGGAGTAAATTGACTGAATTGCTGCCAGTATCTATTATTGTCAAAAACTAATCGGTAGGGATCGGGGTAATCGGAAGTGAATTTCCATTTATCCCTGCCAGTAGTGGTAAAAATAACACTCTTCCCCCCAGGGGGGATACGTTGGTGGGACAAGTGGAATAGCCCGAAAAAATTACCCACATAAAAGAAATCTGATCTGATTGCAATTTAAAGCCAAAACAAATAATTATTCACATATCATTTAGCGCCATCTAGTGAAACTCATGTCGCACACCATCAACCACGTCAAAATCATCAAAATCGGTCCACGCGTTTGGTCTATATAGTGCCACAAAAGAACAAATATACATATATATTCTGATGAACACATTACCCGTCCTTTGCGTTGCGCAGTCTGGTAATAATTAATCACGCTCGCGTTAGTTTGTACAGCAATAAGATTACCTAGTTAGGGTTAACATGAAACTTATCTTATCTTATATTACACAATTATATAAACGCCAGCTTTAAACTAAAATTCAGACCAAAACTGAGATTAAAACTATGACAAAATAGTTTAAAAAACATAAAAATAAACTTATTTAAACATTTTAAAATGCCAAAATATGTTTCACTCCATTGTCAATGGATTAAGCACATTAAAAAAGTTATACTAACCGGCCCAAATACTTACATACGTACATAAACTACACAAGATGTTGTAAAAAGGAATCAGATCCATTCTCATGTGAAAGTTTCAGCCATTGAGATATGTCTATAAAGTTGGCCATAGATTTAGTTAAAGGGAGAAGATACGGCACGCTCTTACATCACGTAAACAACAACTGTACTGTAATACAACTACAGGCAAACACGCCCGCCCACACAGCTATAGTTCCCACTTGGAACATGACGTCATCGGACAAAATAAGTATTTTTTTACTGATTAATTCTATAGAACTATATACTAGCATTTCTTCCGACTTCACTTCTCAGTGACGTCATGGGACTAAATAAGAATCTAGTTTATCCCAAATTGTTCCACGTGACAAAAATCTTGCATTTTATGAAAAAAAAACTTCAAATGCAATTTAAACCTTAACGACCTTGTAACAAGGTATTTTTGCCCCTGGCATCTATTCTAAACTTACGTCACTTTAAGCTGCACCACTTAAAATAACGTAATTAAAACAGGTTTTTAACACGTTGTCTAACAGCGTTTGAATAAATACGGACACGTTCTGAGACAGCGTTTGAACAAATCGGGATTCTCGCCGCGTGGAAACAAAGTTGATTTTACGCTGACAGGCTTTAGTGATAGTTCAGTGAGTGAGGATTAGATGCCAGGGGAAAAAGGCCTTCTTACAAAGCCAACAAGATTTAAATTATATTTGAAGAAATTAAGTGTAGTTTAGGGGATGTCCGAATCGCTACCATACTCATTTTGTCTGATGACGTCAAGTTCCATGGAATAAATAGCAATCACTTATTTCCAATGTCGTGCTCATGCGTACAAATGTATCGCCGTCTCACTCGCACATTCGAGCGATTGAGATAAGTAATGAAGGGTCATTGTACGAAATTCCTTCTGTATAGCGACCGGGCATAAAAAAATACAGGAGCCACTTGTGGGCTGGTTACTGATTAGTAATTTTACTTACAACTAACGCTCATGTGCGCGCACTTGTCAGCACCGTACGCAATCAGATTTGATTAAGACGGTTATTGTCATACAAAATGGCATTTCAAATTCACGCACTGCACGCCGATGTCTAAATTTAAGATCCCCTGTTTATTTATTTACATATGCATCGTAATTGTAACAGTCTTTGAACACGCGCGCCGGTATTTTGTCTCGTCTCGCAGACGATTTGCATGTTGGGTTAATTCACGATGACTGAGTGCAGAAACAAGTAAAGAAGACTTTTAAGATGGATGAACCTCGACATGAGTTAGATGGTCTAGATGGCGCTAAATGACAATATGTGTAAAATAATTATTTTTTGGCTTTTAATTGCAATCAGATACTATATTACCGTGTAATGATCATATTTAATCTTGAGTTTCAATTGTAAATCTAATATTTTAACCGTATTCGTTCCTTATAAATTTGGATACAGATCTTGAGTCAAGATTTGAACCCACATTTTTAGGGACCGAATACGGTTAAAACATATTAGTTTGACAATGAAAACTATAGATCAAAAATTAACATCGTATAGTGTTTTAACCGCGAATAATGTTTTAAATCTAACCTGACTGCAATTAGAGGCACAAAGAAATAAATTAATCTAACATTGGTAGCGATTCGCACATCCCCTGAACTAAACTTAATTTCTTCAAATGTAATTTAAACCTTGTTGGCTTCCTAAATTTTTTCCCCTGGCATATAATCCTCGCTCACTAAACTATTGCTAAAGCACCCCCGGGGTACCGGGGTTGCAGTGCACTGTGGGATTTTTTGAAATTAATTCCCTAAGGAGGTGAACGAGAGTGGAAAAGTTTGCACCTGTTGTCAGAAAGAGACGAAAATTATAGATTATGTTCTAAGACCGACTATCCAACGTACGGTAGGTAGCCTGTGACATTGCGAGCGCGTGTAAACTCGTTGCAAGACCGCACGCGACTAAGCGACAGTTTGCTGAACAGCATACTTTTTCTTTGCCATTTCAGAGCGGTCAATTATTTTTGCGCGACCTTCGATGTAACTTGGAATGATCAATTCAAGACAGTATAACAAACAAAACATGCTTTGACAAGTATAACTTTCTAGAATTGATAATTCCATGTTTAATTGCTGGCCTCACGAAAAATAGTTAGCGAAAAATTGCGCATATTTTCGTCATTGTCTTTTCGTACAACCATCAAATAGTTTTTTATCGATTGCTCGAATTATACCTACTCATCGGATTGAGATACCAAGTATACCAGTTTTGATGTCAAAATCTACGCTATCAATCAGAGAAAACCGCGTCCCAATCGGTCTAGTGGTTTTTACGTGATGCGCGCATAAACAGACAAAAAAGTCATTTAAAAAAAATTGTTCTTTAGCTTATTTTAAGTCCTCTACATCTACACCTTTTTTTTCAATAATCTTCATTGTACCGATTTTATGGTCCATACTGTTTTTTTTTAGTTTAGATTTGTATTATCTTTGAAGAGGTACTGACAAATGTGCGTTCATTATAAGTAATGTGGCGACGTAAACTGAGTTAACAGTTCCAGTTGATTCACTTGGCGGCTTCGGGCGGGCAGTCGGGCTGCGAGGAGGGGTGCGCTGCACGGAACGCGGGGTGGTTCTCCAGTTCGCGGTCTATGCGGAGGATGATCGGGAATGGCCGTAGATCCACGTGGAATCTAGAACAAAATCAAGATTAATTAGTTCATAGATACATGCTATCATCACCACCAGCCTAGACTAGTCCACTGCTGGACGTAGGCTTCTCTCAATGAACGCCACCGAGCCCAATCTTTGGCTCTTCTCATCCAGTCGCTCCCAGCTGTCTTTCGCAAATCGTCTCTCCACCTGGCCGGCGGGCGTCCCACTACGCTTGCCTAAGCGTGGCCTGGCACTCTAAACTCGTTTTACCCAACTGTTGTCGGTTCTTCGAGAGTTGTGACCAGCCCATTGCCACTTCAGCTTGCTAATTCTTTGAGCTATGTCGTTAACTTTGGTTCTCAGTCGGATTACTTCGTTACGAATCTTGTCCTTATGAGAAACACCGAGCATAGCTCTTTCCATAGCTCGCTGAGCGACCTTAAGCTTATGAACCAATCTCACCATGAGTGTCCACGTTTCGGCTACGTAGGTCATGACTGGTAAGACGCACGCATTGAAGACTTTCGTCTTTAGGCACTGTGGTATGGACGAAGAGAAGACTTGACGAAGTTTACCAAATGCTGCCCATCCTAGCTGAATTATTCTGTCGGCTTCCCTCTCGAAATTGTTCCTACCCAATTGCAATCTGCCCGAGGTAGGCATATTCCTGAACAACATCAAGAGGTACACCGTTAATGACAACTGGTCTCAGGGTAATGAGGTCGGTAAACATTACCTTAGTTTTGTCTATATTCATGCCGAGACCGTCACGTCGAGAGGCGTCATCTAAATCGGTTAGCATTCGCTCAAGTTCCAGCAGCGATTCAGCCATAAGGACGATATCATCGGCGAATCTTTTGCCCGTTCCTTTCCAGTCCAGCGTCTTAAACATATCTTCTAGGGCTTTACACAAACAATGCCACATCTTGCCCTTCCAGCCCCTACACCTGCACGCCAGTAGACTTATTGTAAGCTACAGACAGTGCGGTTCATGTGGCCACCTTACGGGCCAAACAAATTTATTTTGAGTGTTAAGAGGCTGAAACACCGACACGAAAGAAGAAGCTCTCACCTTCTAGCATTGAAGACCTGCGGCACCAGGCAGCAGTCCGCCAGCGTGACTTCGTCTCCCACGCAGTACTTGCCCGCGCAGGCCGAGAGGAGTTTCTCCACGGCGCGGAACCCTCTCGTGATCCAGTGCTGCGCCCACTCCTTCTTCTTCTCTTCTCCGACGTAGATAAGGACGATCAGGTTCTGCAGCGGCTGGATGCCTGATGATATCACCTGGAATGTTGGGGGAAATAGTGTAAAACAACTTGTAGTTCAAGCGTTGCGCTTCTTAATTTATTATAAGAACTGCAAAGGAGTGAAATGCTCTGCCCTCGTCAGTGTTTCTCACAGACCATGCTATTGGTGTTTCCGGTAACTTACAAACCAGGTGTGTACAAGTCTAGAATGAATAGGTATGTACTAAGCAAGCGTGCTATAACTTCGACCTCGTCATCGCTTTCCATCAGGTGAGATTGTGATGAAGGTGCGCTTGCCTAGACAGTCATAACAAATGGTATCAAAAACCATCGGTCTCGGTTGCTAAAATGTTGATAGCAGTCGTTAAGCCAAATCAGATACTCTTGGGTGGCTTGACAAAAAACAGATTAGACAATGATATGTTGCGCCGGTGGGCTAGCTACCTTGCATATTTACATATTTACATTGGCCCAGCTACCTACCTCGCAAATTTTACATACATACATACATTGCGCCGGTGGCCTACCATCTACCTCGCTATTTGACATACCTACATACATTGCGCCGGTGGCCTAACTACCTACCTCGCATATTTGACATACATACATTAACCCGGTGGCCTAACTATACCTACCTAGCATATTTGACATGCATACATTGCGCCAGTGGAATACCTGGCATATTTGACATACATACATACATTGCGCCGGTGGTCTATAACTACCTACCTCGCATATTTCTCGAACTTTGGCCCTCTTGAAGCAGTCAGCCGGCATGAGCGGCCTTTGCGGTCTGGTCTCTTCCAAATAGTGCATAATGTTAAGAGATTCCACTAAAGTATGACCATCTGAAAAGTAACATAAACACTTTATATTATTCGGAGAACATGGGTTACAGGTGGATCACTTTTCTGTAATAACGCTGTAATTCTGTACTTACCCTTTAAATAAACTGAAATAAAATCGTGGGGCAAGTCGAATTTCTATTACTCAGGTTACACTACACCCCACGATTATATTATATTAGCTTTTTATTTAGTTATTTTTAAAGTGTACTGTGTTCTACTTGTCAAGCTCTTTCATTTGACACCCATATTGAATTCAATATTTTTTTATTCAGTTTTTCTTCAATCAATATAATTATATTGATTGAAAAAAAACTGTAATCCGCCGTTTTATGGCGGCGGGCATCTTGGATTTACAATGTTATTGAATATACCCAACCAACACAAACTAGTTGCATAACGGCTTTAGAGCCAATTTGATTATGCCCGAAGGTGCTAAGACGTAAGTGCTAGAGCGTGCTCTGAAGGCCTAATGCAGCAGCTCTATTGCCATTTTGGGCACAATTTTATGTAGCCTTTAGTTCTAATACAACTGCACAATAGTAGTAAAATGGTGCCTTAAGAGCTGCAACGGATGATTAACGCCACACTAACTCTTTTATGAAGTTACTTTTGGAACGAGTGAATGAATGTATTGTATTTCAAAAAGGTGAGTGTAATTAATATTGTAATCGGCCATGATTAAAATATTATTGTTAAGTAAATAATTCACATGTGCCTTATTACTTTGTTAAACACAAGCAGTTAAAAACGTTTTCATATTTACTGTGCATATATGTGGTGTTTTTTCAGTAATTTTTAAGCGCTTTCGAAATAACATCAAAATGGAAGAAATAATTGCTAAATAGTTTTGACTATTTTTATTTCGTATTTTTATTGTGTCGACAGTTTATTATCTGCCATTGGCAGTTTGTATATTGACATAAACAAAGTTAATTGTAATGAAACACATCATTATAACATCTAAATATTGCAAGTAAATAAGTCAATTTTCTTGAGAAATGGCAGATTGACTAAGTCTGTACAGCGGTGCAAATTATGTCTATTGTATTACTTAATAATGTCAACTATATCTTTAGTTACATTGATTGTCTTTTTGGAACATGAGTCTGTATTAGAGTATATTATTACACCTATTATGGAACTTCTAGTAGAACAGGAGTAGTTATTTGAACTACTATACAACTGCTTTATATGGCCTACAATTAACTCTTTAATGCAGTTGAGCGGCGTATAACAGTAACAAGAGAAACCCTCAAAAAACTTTCAGTGACAAATGCTCTTCGTAACTCTCTATACAAGTTGTAAGTGGTAAATTGGTTCTAGAATAAACTATTATAAAGACAAAGGACGTATTTAGTTCCGATACTGCCACTTTTGGTACATTTTGTACCTAAAGACGTTTGGGGAAGCAGTTATGCAACTTAAAACTGCTTCCTGAACTCTAATGCCGCTATTATACATCTTAAAGTTACAAAATAGGCTGCAATTTCCACTAGTGTGTTGGTTGGGTACATATTATCATTGTATTGTCATCAGAACTACAGGCGTGTACCAAATTTTAGATCAACCAGTCAACAGGAAGGGGGTAAAATTTCAATTACTAGATTTGACCCCAACAACAACAAAAAAACAACAACAAGCAGGGCAAGCTAAATAAAACCGTTTAAAAATGGAAATTGATCCATTGTGACATGATTCATGATATGGGTTACAGAGGATCTCATGGGGTACACTGGGTCATGAGTATTTTGAATCGAATAAAAGATGTTTAATTCAATGAAATTCGTTATTTTTATAACGACTACTAGGCTACGAGGCCTTATCAATGCAAGAACCATGACTATGGTTTTCTCATTAATTATCTGTTACCTCTTATCTATTTATATACATCAGTGTATGTTTCATATTTAATGGTTGCAGTTGGTAATAACAAAATAAATAATTTTAGAGATAACTATTACAGTCAAAAATAAAAGATACTCTAGAATGTACTTAACAAGAAGGTTTCAAAAAAAACAAAGTCCGCACCGCCAAACAAACGAATGAAGCATAGCAAATGGCTGCTGCGTATATTGTGCGTGAGTAGATAATTTGTGCTGTTTTGTGGTTAATACACAATGTCATTACACAAGACTGCATTGTTTTTGATTTTCCGTGAGAACTCGACAGAATAAACACGATTAACAAGGTCAAGATCTTGCTGCGATGTGGCGGCCGATGGGCCTAACATAGTGTATGTGCGTGAGGCTTGTGCGAACGAGCGGATCGGCATATCTTGGGTACTTCACATTCGGTTTGGCGGTGCGGAATCCGTATTTTTTAAACATTCTTGCAATTTATACTAATATTATATAAGTGAAAGTAACTGTCTTTCTGTGTGACTTAACGGCTGAACCAATCTTGTTGAAATTTTGTATATAGATAGTTTGAACCCTTGGGAAAGACATATGATACTTTTGATCGCGATAAAGTTTAATCCCTGTGGGAAAAATCGCATACAAAAGCTAATATATAATAGAATTACCTATACAAAGAGAGGGGACCTGCTCCATAGGGTTGACCTCCCTATACTCATTGCAGTGCTGTTCCCCTCCACCCTTGATGAGGCTCACCGGCTTTATGTCGTACGGAATCTCTTTGAGGTTGAGAGCGATCCTGACGCGCCAGGAGCATGAGCTTCGCCAGTACGAGTACAATACCGGCTGGAAAATTTAAAAAAAATCTAGTGGCTCTGTGAGCTGTAGACCTCGCGAGCACAAACTTTTTTGCAAACAATCTAGTGGTACACAATGGCGCCATCTAGTTACCTTAGTGTAAAACTAACATTAATAACCAATAACTCCATCAATCACTACCAAGTAGGTTTACCTACTTAGTAGTGATTGATGGAGTACCTTGGTTGAACTTTCGTAAAGGGATGATTCCACAGGAAGAACCCTAAAAGTGAGCAATTTACTGCATATTGAGGAGCTATTCTACTCATCACGCCGAAGATCCTCATCAGTTCTTCGCCAAATTTTTTGTGTTTTTTTTTTATTTATACCTTTCAAATGAAAAAAATAACCATCGCAATCGGATCTAACAAGGCGGAGATATTCAGTAGCTCCCTTTTACCCCTTTTTGAAGGAAGTATCCCCACAATCAAAAATCTCCGACGACAAAAAAAAAACGTTACACCTGTATACCAAGTTTCGTCCAGATCGGTTGAGAAATTCGACCTGTTGAGGAGAGCAGCCGGACATCCGGAAACACATCGTATATAATTATAATTATCGAACCTGCTCACAAAAAAAATATTTAAGGTTATACAAGATAATTTTTCATAATTAAAGCACAGAATAAATATTAGTACAAGATTAAAGGATGATTATATGCAGTGGGTGCACATCTGGATATTGTGCGAGTTAAATAATAACATCTTTATTAAATAATAATATCTTTTTAATATGATATTAAATTGAAAATCAAGAAGTGGGAAAGAAGCGAGTGCGTTTTTTTTTCATTATAGTTAGGTATCCGTATCACGTAAAAATGTTGCACTATAAGAAAGCGCGAAAATTTTGACGTAATAGATATTTCTATCAATGTTAAAAGGAAATATAATTCCAAATCATATTAAAATAATTAATATCTTGCATTATCCCATAAAGAGCGCGACTGAAGCGAGCGCAAACATTCTTGGCTTTTTCTGTGGTTTTTCTATGGTGACTGAGTTTGTCAGGCTACCCGAGGGCCTCTGTGGCTTAACGAAGGCCATTAATCAATAAAAGCCGGTACCAATAGCTTAATGTGCCCTTCAAAGCATTTCCATAGGGCAAAACAAAACCAAAAGATAATTTGAAATTGCCCAAAAACTAAAATAGATCACCAAAAATGCGAGCGTAGCGAGCGCGGAAATTCAGAGATATTTTTTTACAATGTAAATATGATAGCAAAATGTAAATGAAAATAACAAATGGACATAAAAAAACTGATTGACATAGGCCCTGGGGTCATGGGTCATGACGCCCCCCCCCCCCCCTAGATCCGCGCTTGAGGGGGCCTATGTCAATCATTATTTTTTAATTTATCTTTGTTATTGTCATATGTTTTGTTATTATTTTTATTTTGTACACTGATAAAAATAACTAAAAATTTCCATGCTCGTTGCGCTCGCGCTTTTGATGGTCTATTTTCGTGTTTGTGCAATTTCATATTATGTATTAGTTTTACACTGTAGAAATGCTTTGGAGGGCACGCTAAGCTGTCGGCCCCGGCTGGCTGTCGTTAAGCCATGTCAGAGGCCCTCGGTCGGCCTGACAAACTCTGACACTGGTGTCAGAGCTTTTCAGTTTGGCCTCTGGCTGGATGCCAGCACTACCTCATACGACAAACAAAAAAACTAAAGAAATAGCCAAGAACTTTCGCGCTCGCTTCCGTCGCACTCATAACCTTGCCTAGGGGCTTCCACCTTTAACTGTTTTAAAGTTTCTTCTAAACCTTACAAGTTTAGCCCTCGCTTCGGTCTCGCTTATTTGAAAAATTTGGCGTTATAACGTAACGTTATCGTTATCATAACGTATTCGTTATATTCATATTATTTGAAAAAAAGCTTAAATTTTTCGCGCTCGCTACGCTCGCGCTTCTTTGAATCTATACCAGGTATGTAAATCCCTTAATTTCATATGATTTACAATTATTCCATTTCTATACTGAAAGCAATAGCGCAATAGTATGCACGCTGCGTTTGCGTGGGTTGTTCTTATCATTGCATATTTAAATGTTATTTGGAGTTATGTTTTTAGCACTATTTTACAGGTGTTCATTTGCTCTTTCTTCGTTCGGTTTTGGGGTTCTTTTTCATTATTTTCATGTGATTTGTTTAGTATTATGTTTTGATCTAAAAATCTATATTAAATTAATATAAATTGCTCGCTATTTATTGCGCTCGCTTCGCTGGCGCTTTTTGTTTATTTCAATGTTTGTTTTTATGATTTGAAAATGTTATTTCACTTCTACACCGATCGAAATAGCTCAAAATTTCCGTGCTTACTTCGTTCGCTCTTATTTTAGCTTTTTCATAAATGTTTGATTGATTTGTTTTTTTTTTCGTTTACTACATTGTTAGATATAGCTGAATATTCTAACAGCTATATCAACTCTCGAAAGTTAAAATCATGTCAGAGCATATTTTTACATGGTTTGGAATGATATTTTATTTTAAAACCGCATTATATGAATTATTAGTGTTATTCATTGATAATTCAAAAAAATTGCGCTCGATGCGCTCGCGCTTTTGATATTACACTAAATGCATACTTTGTAAGAATCGAAGTTTACTTTTAATAACCACACTGATAGAAATAACTCAAAATTTTCCCGCTCACTACTCTTGCGCTTATTTTGTCCTGAAATTTTATGATATAAATATCTCTATAAAGTAATGGATCCGCCCTAGGGCACGGTTTCACTCGCCCTACGCGAGTGAAACCGCGGGGAACATCTAGTATTGTATGATTTTCGAACCCATCCAGGCTGGATATTACATATTATTATTGGTGCATGACCCCCCCGACTCGAAGGCTGGATCCGCCCTTGCCCCCCCTGGATCCGCGCTTGACACACACACACACACCAAATGTGTACGATTTCATCATCAATTTCGGCTTCATCTACGACGTACTTAATATGTACTTGAGCCTCAGGAACCTTTCTTACACGACCATGAGCGCACTTGTAGGCAGGGCCCGATCTAGCAATTTAGCCGCTCCGGGCAAAAATAATATTTGCCGCCATGTTGCCGCCCTTTACAATGACACCTTAAGTCATGAGCATGTTATTCCAGAGATGGGATGGTGCAATTTTTAACCAACCGACAACGTTGTATGTATGTCTTTCAGCTCAGTAGTTGCGGAGATAAGGGGAAGAAAGGTCAATTTTCATCTATTTTCTTAAATACATTATATATATGTTGTGAAATGTCTATATGTTGTGAATTTCGTTAAAAGCCTGTCTAGAATACCTACGGAGTAGCGGCAGTTTATGATAGGCTCCCATATTTTTTTAGTGGCATATAATTTTTAACGCACAGTTTTCAGTAGGTACTCATATAGTTAACTGCACAGAATACATAATAGTACTAAAAAAAACTCTCTTAATTATTATTTTTCGCATAATTAACGATCCATAGCCTGCGATCCATAGCCACAGAATAAATAATCCATAGCCTTAAAATTGTCCCACGTAACGATATCTAAATATCTAAGCCTAACATTTTATCAGCTTATAAATCAGAACTTGGCTTCAATCGGAATTACTGTTGCTATGTTCAATCATTACGAGTTGCCAGTGATGACATACGGCACTGAGACGTGGTCGCTAACTATTGGTCTCATACACAAGCTCAGAGTTGCGCAGCGCGCAATGTAGAGAGAGCTATGCTCGGTGTTTCACTACGTGATAGAATCCGAAACGAGGAAATCCGTAGAAGAACCAAGGTTACCGACATAGCTCTCAGAGTTTGCAAGTTGAAGTGGCAATGGGCAGGCCATATAGTTCGCAGAACCGACAACTGCTGGCGAATAAAGGTTCTCGAATGGTGACCACGATTGTCCGACGACATTATAGCCATCGCAAGTCGGTGGATGGAGGTGGCACAAGATCGCTCGTCATGGCGCTCTTTGGGGGAGGCCTATGTCAGCAATGGACTTCTAAAGGCTGATGATGAAGATAATTATGTTCAATCGTTTTTTGGTTTTTGGTGCACCTTTGACGAGTCCATGTCGGCGTTGCCTTTTAGGACTTTTTTTTTTTTTTTTGTGATACTCATATTGATAATAAACCATATTCTATTTTATTTTCATGGAATTAGGCTATTATTAAAAAGGCAATTCCATATGTGACCGACGCTACATTTGACTAAAATTGCATACTATTTCGCCTTATATTACAAACTAGCTGATGCCTGCGGCTTCGCACGCTTGGTCATTTCTCTAGGTTTAAAGTGCTCTATGTGGTATTCCAGGACCTAAATACAAATATACAAACATTTGACTCCTCATCGGATTGAGATACCAAGTACCCTAATTTTTAAGTCAAACCCTAAGCTATCCAAAAGTGAAAACCGCATCGCAATCGATCCAGTAGTTTTTACGTGTTGCGCGGTTCTTACGTGATGCGCGAACAAACAAACAAACAGACCAACATTTTTTTTTAATGTTTTGTTCAGTAGTTTATTTTAAGTACCCTAGACCATTTACTTTTTAAATATTTGCTTTTTCGTACTTATTGCTTTATTATAATAAGTACCTATAGAAGATAGATAGATACCTACTAGGTACTAACTACTCTTTATGTTATTTTTATACATGGTTTTATAGTAAAATTTCCAATTTTACCTTAACAGTGAAGTGTACACAGAAAAACTGGTTAAATAAGCTTAAATTTTTTTAATTGTGAACGTGACCGACTCTACACACAAAAGGAAGTCATGTTCGAGAGTAGGTGTTCCTCTCTGTAGGTGTCACATTTCTAAATTATATTTGAAGTTGAAACTAAGTCTAATAATAATTCGTGACCGACTTACCATCACTTTGAGTTGCAAAAAAACTGTATTTTTGGCTTTTATTATAAAAACATACCGTGTACCGTGAAGTACCGTGTTATGTACTTTATAGTAGCTTTATTGTAGATGCCTTGAGAACCTATCAGGGTTAACAACCTTTAGTGGCGACCCGACATGGCCTTGATAGGTTAGAAGACGAAGGAACAAATATATCTGTGTTGCGGTAGCGTTGTGTGGAGGTATATTTTCTAAATACGCCACGCGAAATCCTAAATTTGAAAATATACCCGATGTCAGCTCGGCCAGTGACGTCATAAATGTTGGGTAAAGGTATACTTTCGACGAATACATTTTCGCTTTCTGGATTTGAAACCGACGCCAATAAAAACAAAAAAAAAACAAAGTAAATTTACAGAATTGTTTTCTGTTTTTGTGTATTTTCTAAATAATCCGAACTGGAATTATTGTGACCTATTTTGTAGGAACGATTTGTTTGATTTTATAAAACATTGGCATCGTCGAGCACGTGTTATAAATGATCAATATCCTATATTATAACAAACGCGCGATCGTCTGTACAATGTTTATCTGCTTGTTTTCAAACAAAAATTGAGGGTTCAATTCAGGAAATTACAGGAGCCTTAAAAATATCAAGAAAAATATAAAAATAACGCAAAAATATGGCATAAATATGGAACAAAACATTTCAAGAAGCGCGTGATTTCGAGCCACGAACCTCTGGGTTACGGTCCTTACATGCTTTCACTTCGCCACTCTGCTTCGTGGCGGGAAGGCAGATATTACGGTACCGTTTTATAACCAGATGTATTATTTTTATTACTTTCAAATTAACATAACTTTGAACCCCTATCCCGCAGGAACTCTTTATTTTTTCGGGATAACAAGAATCCTTAATTTTAACACATAATATAAACTTTGAATGTGCCAAGTTACATCAAAATTCGACCAGTAGTTTCAGCGTGATATGTGTTCATTTTAATAACTTTCAACCCCTATCCTGCGGGAACCCTTGTTTTTTTCAGGATAAAAGGTATTCTAAATGTCAATCCATAACATCAGCTATGATTGTGTCAAATTGCATCAAAATCTGTCAGGTAGTTTCAGCGTGATGCGTGTTCAAAGATACAGACAGAAAGACAGACAAAAATAAATAAAATAACCGTTTTGGCCTCCATATCGATTTTGAAGTTGATCTCAAATATAATTTTCAAAAAATATTTAATGTACAGATATAGCACTATTACAGTTTTATTATAGTATAGATAGATATCAAATAGTTACAATAATTAGAAATCCTTTTCATTAAATGAGTTTCGGTGGATGGGGGTGGCACAAGATCGCTCGTCATGGCACTCTTTGGGGGAGGCCTATGTTCAGCAGTGGACTTCTAAAGGCTGACATGATGATGATAATGATGATGAAATGAGTTTCAAACTCAACCATAAAACTCACTACTACAGGTTACTCACGACGCCATTTCGAAGCTTACTGTATTTGGCAGAAAACTAAAAACAAAACTATGATATCACTTTGGAATCATATACGAATATATTATTGCCTCTTTATTTAATAAATTATAATTCCCAAATAAATTATTTATTTCTGGTACTTGTGGTAAACTTTTACATAGAATTAATTGCCCATAGGGTAGCAAGTATAAATATGGAGGATATGGTGATACTCAGAGAACTTAAGAATAAAAATATGGTGTTGATGAAGGATATGATTATAATCATATCCTTCATCAACACCATATTTTTATTCTCAGAGATTCTCAGAGAGCAATAGATTTGACTTGCACAGGATTAAATAAATAGCTTGAACGAGAGGCCTATATCTAAATGTGGGTTACATAAAAGCTGATTAGATGGATAGGCACAAATATCCACCATTACTGTCAACTGAATCATCGCTTAACGTTCAATGAGGTAAATTTAGACTATAGTAACATTTTTTTTATATATGTTCCTTTATGATCAGCAATTTTTTTTTACATTATATACTTAAGAATTTGTAGTGGATCGCACACTAGGTCAAGACAGAACATCAATGATATAGAGCTGTGTGAACTGTCGAACATTACCTACTTTGCTTCCATTGATATATTTTGCTCAAAAATGTGGTTAAGCCAACATTATGCTTGTAATGTGGTCATTATTTTGACAACCTTCTTTGAGAAAAGTCGACCTTTCCGCACTACTCGAATAGGCGCCAGCAAAGTTGTATGGAATTTCATTGCTGGTGTGTTTTGCCACCAGAAATTTCCTATAAACATCCATTATTGTTGAGTTTTGTTAACCCCCAAACGCAAAAAGAGAAGCATTGTAGCTCCCAAACGAATGGACCAATTTTGAAGCATTTGTTCTATTTGTAAGCTGATGTAATCAAAATGGTCCTTAGCTATAACGGGAGAGGGGGGTCGGGATCTTAGCTCCCAAACAAATGGACCGCTTTTGATGTTTTTTTCTGTTTGGAAGCTGATGAGGTTGCAATGGTTCTTAGCTATTATTATTATTATTATTCACTTTATTTATTTTCTATTTTAGCTTTATGTTTTTTTACAATATAATTCTTTTTAAAAAACAACACAAGTAATCACTTTTAATTATTATAATAATAATTGTTATTATTATTTATAATTTTATTTTTAATATTATTATTTGGGAGTTACATAAATTTTTCATTTGTTTTTGTTTCAAAAATAGTCAGGTGCAAAAAGATTTTATTCACAATTAGGCTGTATAGGTATAGGCAGTACAAGCATCATCACCATAATAATAAAAACAAATTGTTACCTGCAATAAATTCATACTTTACGAAGCTGTTTGTATTTAAATTACTCGCATTGTTAGAGTAAAGCACTACACAAGCATTTAGTCCGTAATGACTGCACTGCTGGCCACACTATAAAAGCCTCAACCTTTCATTCTCTGCCTTCAATCCAAATAGGTCATTAGGGCTGCAATGCTGACTTCTCTGTGATGGCCTCCAGCATAACTTAGCTATTCTCTCTCGGCAATCATCATTGCTGCCAGCAATGCAGTCATTACAGACCAAGGCAGTAATGTACTATAGAGACTTTGCAGTACCTACAGAGTTGTTATTTTTAGTAATGTAACATAACTGGTTTTCAGAGTTACACCTTTGCCTAGCCCCCAATCCCCCCCCCCCCCCAAATTGGTTTTAAAAAATGTTACAAATACTTTTAAATAGTATAAATGTCAAAGCAAGCTAATATGATCCAAATATACGAAAAAAATAATAAAAAACACTATCTCCAAAGGGGTATGCAGCCCCCCCATTCTCAGGGGGGTCTTCTACCTCCACCTCCCGCCAGTAGAGCCAAAACACTTTTAGTGGTAAATATAACTTAGTTCAGTATGTAATTATGTAGGTACTGGGTGAAAAAGTAAATCTATATATATCTATATACTTATGTAAAACTATATACCTATTATCAACTTAGGGAATATCTTGTAAAGACTTTGTACTAATCTTAAATGAATTCAAATAAAATAGGCATAAAAAAAACTGATATATTTACCAAGGTGTCGACGATGTCTCCCATTTCGAAAAGTTTTAGATAATATTTTTTAGAAACACTACGCTTTTCCACGCGTATCCAGTGGCTAAATGATTAAGTTAAACATAAAACTGACTTGTTTAAATAACAAGATTGACCGGTAATAGAGCCGGTATGCAAATAATCTCGTTTGAATTGAATTAATGATAAAACTGCTATCAGGTAAACAAGGAAGTAGTTTTCAGTATTTTAGCTTCTTACCTTAGCCATCGTGCAGATGGTCCCGTTATATTTAGAGTAGTAAGCAATTTTGACGGTTTTCAGCACTTCTGTATAATTAAAACCAACACGTTTGTGTTTTTTATAGAAAAATGGAAATCAAAGAGAATTTAATATTCGTATGGAAATGATAAAGCGCCTTTCACAATTTAATAGCAATACAATGGGCACTGCAATTTTATTGCAATGCAAAGAAATCTTGCAATGGGTTGTTCAACGTATTTCTGTCAAGTCAAGGGGACATAAACTGTTACAATTGCACTTACAGTGCTAGGGCCCGTTCACATAAACGTTCGAGGACGCACGGATCACCCGCGCGTACACTCGAAATCGTTCACGGCGTCGTCCGGGCGTTCGCCTGGGTCATCCGAAAAATAGTAGTGGAGGGGAGGAATAGTATGAAACTGACACTTGACAGTTGTCAGTTGTTTGTGGACGTCCAAAGTCGTTCACTATCTACGGATGATCGAGCGATAATCGCACGGATGATTCGAGCGTGTAAGTGAACACAGCCAAGGAGTCCCTATATTACACGGCCAGTATTACGCGACCAAATAATGTACAGCCAATAATACGCGACCAATATTACATGGATTGGCGATTGATGATTGATGTTTGGAAATATTACGTGTACATCACAGATTAAAATATAGAAATGACATTGTCAAAGCCTCGTTTGCACGTTCCAGTTTCCTTTTACCACAGATTATGAATCGCAATTGCTCCGGCGCTGCGGGTAGTGCTGCCCCTCCGCCCTTGCGTAACAAAGCACAGGTACCAACGCTCGCCTCCGCAGCTTCGGCTTTTTGGTCGCCTTTGGTGACCAGCCTCCGCCGCTCCAGCTCACCCTGGTACCTGCACTTTGTCACAGCGGACGGGGGCTGCACTCCCTCCACGCCTCCGGCTTTTTAAAAACACTCTAGTAGGAGTACAAGACCACTGTAGTAGACTAAACTTCTTAGTCGAAACATTAGGACCTACTCATTGATATGTCTATGGTTTCAGAAGATAACCGCTATTTGTCTAGTATGAGATGTCAAGTGTCTAATGTGAAAATTTAAGTTGAATAAAGCCTAATTTGGTTCTATCTATTATTGTTATTTCATAACAATTTATTCAACTTAAATAATGTAAAATTTACTCTACGAAATAAGTGTTAATACTTGTTACAATGGACAAGTACCATCGACCGATTTTTCTCGATGTGGATCCGGCATCACCATCTGCGACTCAAGAATGGACCCATTGGATATTCACTTTCAATAACTTCCTAACTGCTAACAGTGATGACAAACCAATGTCGGATAAAATAAAAATGCAGCTACTTATAAATCACGTATCACCGAAGGTATTTGAATACATAAGTGATTGTACAAATTATGAGATTGCCATAGATGCCCTCAATAAAATATTCATAAAACCAAAGAATGAAATTTTTGCACGCCACCTTCTGGCAATACGTAAACAACATAGTCACGAAAGTGTACACCAGTTCTTACAGCAACTTAAATTACTCAGCAAAGATTGCCGATTCAAAAATGTCGATGCAGAGCGTAATAAAAATGACTTTATAAGAGATGCTTTTATATCTGGTATTACATCTAATAAAATCCGTGAAAGACTACTCGAAAATCTAACGTTAACCTTAGACGAAGCTTTCAATCAGGCGCAATCAATAGAGTTAGCAGAAAGCAACGCCCAAACATTTAACTCTGCCAGTCAAAATAATAATGAATTGGCAATGGCTTTACCAAAGACTACAACAAATGTTACTAGACCTAAATATGATGCTGTTAAATATGACGCTGTTAAAAAAAAGAACGCGATATACGAATCAAAACAATGTTTCTTCTGTGGAGGTAAAGTCCATCGCCGTGAGAACTGCCCTGCACGAAACGAGATATGCCAGTTTTGCCAAAAGACAGGTCACTTTGCAAATGTGTGCAGGAGCCCTAAGAATAACCTTGTAGCTGCTTCGGATGGGCCTTCTGAGGCACTTGATAACAACTTGAATGGAATTATAATCACTGCCGCTGCACCATCAAGCCTCAGGAAGTCAGTTGTCACTATAAAAGTTAATGGCAAAAAGGCTAAAGCCTTAATTGACTCTGGAAGTACGAGAAGTTTTATCAACTACGATTTCTTCGTTAGTTGCTCTTTTGAAAAAGAAGAATCCAGTGAATCTATAACGATGGCACAGACAACACATACAATAAACTGCGAAGGACTACTTCAAGCTAAAATCATCCTTGATGATAATATTTACGACAAAGCTGCGCTTCTTATCTTAGGATATCTTTGCGCTGATGTCATCATTGGACATGATATTTTGGAAGAGCACTCTAGTTTGGAAATTTCTTTTGGTGGACCAAGAAAACCTTTACAAATATGTAGTGTTCTTGCTGCATCAGTCCCACCAGTGCCACTATTTTCAAATTTAACTTCTGACTGTAAGCCAATTGCAGTAAAGTCGCGCAGATACAGCACTGATGATCTGAAGTTTATCGAAAATGAAATCAATCAAATGCTATCTGATGGCGTTATTGAAAAGAGTAGATCTCCATGGCGAGCGCAGATCCTGATCACCAAAAACGAAAATCATCGCAAAAGGCTGGTTATAGACTATTCTCAGACTATCAATAAATATACTGACTTGGATGCTTATCCTTTACCGAACATGGAAAGAATGGTAAATGATATTTCAAAATACGATTTTTTCTCAAAAATTGATTTGAAGAGCGCTTACCATCAAGTGCCTATCCTGGAAATAGAAAAACAATACACTGCGTTCGAAGCGTGCGGAAATTTGTATCAATTTTGCCGTATTCCGTTTGGAGTAACTAATGGAGTGAGTTGTTTCCAAAGAATCATGGACTGGCTAATAAAGAAAGAGCATTTGACTGACACCTATGCATATTTGGATGATGTGACAGTCTGTGGCAGAATGAAATCTGATCATGATCAGAACCTACAAAATTTCATGGATGCTATTGATAAATATAATCTGACAATAAATAAAGACAAATCGATGTTCTCATTAAATAGCATAAATCTTCTCGGATACAGAATATCTAAGAAATCTATCAAACCAGATCCAGATCGACTTCAACCGCTGGTAACCATGCCGATACCTACTGACAATACTTCGCTGAAAAGAGCCCTTGGCATGTTCTCACATTACTCAAATAGGATACCAAAATTCTCGGAAAGGATTCATAGTCTTGTTAATCCAGAATTTCCACTTAATGAACAAGCTAAAGCTGCTTTTCAAGACTTGAAAAGCTGTATAGCAAAATCAACCAAATTTTCTATTGATGAGAAGAAGATGTTTGCTGTCGAAACAGATGCTTCTGATAATGCTATAGCGGCTACTTTATCACAAGAAGGACGCCCGGTAGCATTCTTTTCACGTACACTTTCAACCTCTGAAAAGAGACATCCGGCTATTGAAAAGGAAGCTTACGCTATCGTCGAAGCCCTTCGTAAATGGCGCCATTACTTGATTGGAAGGTCTTTTCGCTTAATTACAGATCAAAGATCAGTTTCCTACATGTTTGATCGCACTCATACAAGCAAGATAAAAAATGAGAAGATTGAAAGATGGCGCTTGGAATTATCCTGTTTTAAGTACGACATTATATACAGACCAGGAAAGGACAATAACGCTGCTGACACTTTAACGCGTATGTGTGCAAGCGTCCATTCGGAAAATAAGCTAAAAGAATTGCACACAGATTTATGCCATCCAGGAACGACTCGTATGTTTCACTGGGTACGGAGTAAGAATTTGCCGTACTCAATAGAAGAAATCAGGAAGATAACGAATGCATGCTCAGTCTGTGCCGTTGTGAAGCCTAGATTTTTTAAAAACAACAGTTGTTTGATAAAAGCGACTTCACCATTCGAAAGGTTGAACATTGATTTTAAGGGACCAGTTCCGTCAGCTTCTGCTAACAAATATATTTTAACCATAATTGACGAGTATTCACGATTTCCATTTGCATTTCCATGCAAAGACGTTTCTGCTGCAACTGTAATCAAACACCTGTCAACATTATTTTGCACTTTTGGGATGCCAGCATACATTCACTCCGATCGTGGCTCAGCTTTTATGTCCAAGGAAGTTAAAGATTATTTACACAGCAGGGGCATATCTACAAGTCGTACGACAGCCTACAACCCACAAGGCAATGGTCAAATAGAACGAGCGAATGGAACAATTTAGAAAACAACTCAATTAGCTTTAAAATCTCAAGGCCTTAACATTGAAGATTGGGAGAAGGTTCTTAATCAAGCGCTACACTCAATGAGATCCTTATTATGTACTGCTACAAATCAAACTCCTCATGAGAGAATGTTCGTGCATATAAGAAAATCGAACAATGGTCACTCAGTGCCAACCTGGCTTCTCACACCTGGACCTATTCTAATTAAAAAACATAACAGGAGTTCAAAATATTCTCCAATTGTTGAAGAAGTTGAACTATTAGAATCTAACCCAGACTATTCATTTGTGAGACTAAGCGATGGCCGAGAGACGACGGTGTCAAATAGACATTTAGCTCCAGTGGGAATGGAAACAGAAAGCGAAGAAGATAGAACTCTTACTTTTGAAACTGATGGAGTTGAAACCGAGAGTGATTCATCATTTGTCTCTACGGAGAGTAGACCATGTGATACTCCACCAGCACGGCGATCCACTAGAATCAGGAGACCGCCAGCATATCTTCAAGATTACGAGTAAGATACTGTTCTCTAGAGCGGGGGAAAATGTAGTAGACTAAACTTCTTAGTCGAAACATTAGGACCTACTCATTGATATGTCTATGGTTTAAGAAGATAACTGCTATTTGTCTAGTATGAGATGTCAAGTGTCTAATGTGAAAATTTAAGTTGAATAAAGCCTAATTTGGTTCTATCTATTATTGTTATTTCATAACAACCACGTGGAGTCGGGGTTGGCCGATTCGGTTCTGTGACAGTTTTTTTCATATTTACACTCGCCTACACAAACGAGGCATCAAGGAGTGATTCTAGCTTTGTCTATGGTTGGCTTCGTATTATTGGCCGTGTAATATGGTCGTACAAAATCAGCACGGGCTGATATTACGTAACCAGTTGTACACGTAATATTGGTCACGTAATACTGGCCGTGCATTATCAACCCGGACCGATTTTGTACGGGCAATAATACACGGCCAGTATTAGCCGTCCAAATATTACGAATCCATGTACACGTAATATCTGGCCGTGTAATATTGGCTGTACAATACTGGTCGTACATTATTTTGGTCGTGTATTATCGTCTCCCGTGTATTATCTTCTTTTTTTTTTTTTGGATGGCTTCTGCGGAGGCACTGGCCTACTAGCAATTTCGCCAATGTCAAGTGTATTATATTTTATAGTAATGTCACGTCACAGTCAATTATTGTCAAAGTCACGAATCAGTAAAATGGTGGACATTTACTGAAACTTCCGAGGGAGATTTGGAAAAATCACAAAATGCCATTTATTTCTGCGTTTGATTCTTTTGCCCGCACTAGTGCACGTTAACGAACACCTAATGGTTAATATTCCACCAATATTACACATTAACACTCGAAGATACACAAGATTGAGAATAAAATCTAACTCTACATCACAACATTTTGAATTTTTTCAAAAAACCCCCCGTGTATTATCGTCTCCCAAGTCAAGTCCTGTCTGTCTCTGTCATGGACGTCATGCATATATTGTTTGGCTCCGCACGACCAGTGAATTTAGCTAGTGTCAAGAAAGGAGATATTACAGAATGTATATATTTTTCAAGAAATAGTCAAAAATTCGTGTCTCAGCCAGTCAAGCTGGTAGAACAATGTACATTTTGGAAGAATTACAAATACTAAGCAGTTAAATCTGCTAAATATTAGGATAAACTTTGGCGTTTGGTTTGGATTTTTGTGGGTGAAAGTACATGTAACCTTCCTGCTATACTAGCGATTGTATTCTCTTTGGACATACCTAAAATTAATTTTCATACCCGAATATCTAGGAAAGTGTGTCACGCGATTTTTTATACAACACTTTATATTTCTTCTAATGTTTCCTATCGATAGTGTTATTAGGTATTATGTTGGTGCCGGTAATTGAATTATCAGAAACTCAAATTTAATAATTTTCATGGTAAATATCCCGTTTTAATATTTGTATGTTGACCATAAAAGATGGATTTATATATTAAAAACTACATATTCAAAATTATATACCAGTACCAGTAAATTTCCATTATTGTTTAAATTAAGAAGGCGGTACCCATCATCACCAACATAGCCGATCAAAATACATTTTTCCGATTTATTGTCTGATTTTGTACGCTTTTGCTTGGGTACATGGGCGTAGCAAGGAATTCCAATGATTCTTAAATGGCTTATCTTTGGCTTTTTGTTATACCATAATTCGTATGGTGATTTATCTTCAACAGGAGTAGGTCCTGTTCTGTTAAGCACATATTTTTTTTTGTAATTTGTGTCAAATAAATGTATTTTCTTTCTTTCTTATTTTTTTATATGCTGCTGTACTTATGAGCTCTGCCCAACATGCAGTAGGCAGCTCTTCGTGCGCATACATATTCTCGTATGATATGATGATATGGCTCTGGTGGAAGTGTCCTATTTTCTCGTTCACTGCAGTCATTTTGTTGTGGCGTATATGGCATGATCAATCTGTGATTTATGCCACATCTTTGCAATATTGTTCGAGTGTTATTGTCATCGAATTCCCCGCCTTTGTCGCTCAATAGTTATCTTATGATATGACCAGCTACCTTGCTTTCTTCTAACTTCAGTTGAAGCTTTGTATTAACCTCACACTTCTGTTTCATGAAGTACACATAACAGTATTTGCTGAAATCGTCTTTAAATAGAACAAAATAGCGAAATCCTTTGTATGATAACGGAAATGGCCCACACACGTCTGAGTGCATAATTTGTCCAGGTAATTTTGCTCTAACTCGTGTTCCGAAAGGTTGCCTGTGCATTTTTTCAAAATTACATCGTTCACAAAACTCGCGAGTATTATTCTGTAGTTTTATCCCGAGTTCTTTTTCGATAACCTTCTTTACATGGAGTTTGCTTTGATGTGCCAATCTCTCATGATAAATCTGTAACAAATCCTGGCTTGTCAGTGCATTGACTTCGATTAGAATTGATGGCATCATATTCCTCACATTGAGTTCGCATGTTACCTTGACTATGCCTTTTGATTTCAATCTACAGGACTCTGGTTCAGACTCGAAGAAACTTTCTGGTAATCTGTCCTGCGCCGCTAAAAGAGAGAACAGATTTTTCTGTAGTGATGGTACACATCATACATCACATAAGGTTATGTTCTCTGGATCTCCGACTGTGGCTTCCAGCTTTATCTCACCTTTACCAGTGGCATCTACTTTCTCACCATTTGCCGTAGTTACTGTATGTAATGAATGGAAACTCTCAAACGTATGGAACAAATCTCTCCTGAATGTGACGTGACTTGTAGCTCCACTATCCAGATACCAATTATCTTTGTCAGGGTATAAGCATCTGTCAGCCATCATAAGGTCTGTGTTATTCACAATGTTTGTATTCGAACTTGACTTCGGAGCTCACCCGTCACTCAACCACTTACAGCATTTTCTTACTTTGTGTCCGTCTTGACCACAGTAATTGCACTTAATCCTTTTATTGTAAGCTTTCCTGTTTTCTTTCTTAGAAGAAGCTTTTATTGTCAGAACTTGGGTACTCATGCTTGTGGATGACGTAGAAGCTTTTACTACGTTTCGTCCAAAGGCACAGAGTTGTGAGGTTAGTCTCTCTATAGTCCTTTCCTTTTGAGACATCAGAAGCCAACTTGATTTGAACGTTTATTGTTGTATTTTTAGATGTGCCCACGGTTTTCATTGCGTTGTAATTTTTCTGGGGTAAAAATATCCTAAATGTTAAATAGATACAAAAAAAAAAGATGTAAAATATTATACAAGCACCACAAGGGATTTAATACAAGAAGGGCTTTATTACGGAAATACTGGAAGGTTTCAGTGACTCTGTTCATGGAGGCGACGTCAAGGATGGTCACTTGACTAGTGGCATCCTCTGCTTATATGCTGGCGGAGCAATCAACTGGGCAAGTCGAAAAAAGTCGTCAGTGGCTATCTCAACGACTGAAGCAGAAATTGACGCAGCAACCGAAACCATCCGCGAGATTGTCTGCAAAGACTATTTAATGAAATTTCTGCACTGAAAGAAGTTCCTATACTGAAAATAGATAATGACGCCGCTGTGAAATTGGCTCAAAATCCGGAACTGCATCGAAGAACCAAGCATATTGCAATAAGGCACTTCTACGTAAGGGAACTCGTTGCAGATGGAAAGCTCCAAGTAAAGCACATAGGAACCCACCTAAAAAGTGCAGATTTTGTAACAAAGCCAGCCGTCCGTCCGTCGTGGCAGGCCGTCTATAATTTCTATATTGGACCGAATATGTTTACAATATTTGTAAAACCGTTTCTTTTTTTCAAAGTGTACGCAATAAGGGAGGATGTTAAAGGAGGTTATTCTCTGAACTATGTTTTGTGTTGTCTAAAAATAATAAATATATAAATGACAATATAATATATATCAGTTGCCGTTAGAAAACGTATTTAATTTTTCACGGATATTTTAATCCTCTCATCAAAAACGACCCTATTTTTGAGCGAATAAAGTCCGATTTTCCAATGTCATCTAAAGATGCAAAATGAACGGTGACCGAAAACAGTTCAGAACGCTAATTTAAGCCACAAAATGTCCAAAGCGAACGGCAAATTAGATCTTGTATAGCGTTTTTAACAGTTAATTTCGCCCACAGACTACTCAGAGATACTACGTATATTTCGCCATTTGCTACAAAACGAACGGCCCTATTTGGTCGAAATCAATAAATTTTAGATTGGAGGTTAAAACTTAGAATTGGTATTTTGAGATTTTTTGGAAACAAACACTTCCAATCAAAATGGGCAAAAACAAGAAAGGAAATAAAGCCAACGTCTTCAAAGTAGCAGGAGCAAAGAGTTTAAAGAAGACTAAATCCAAAGCAGTCAACCTGGGGTTGAAAAATGTAAGTCATTTGCAATGTTTATCCTTTTTATTTTATTTATTTTACAGCTAGACTAGAATTCACATTTTTGCCAGTTTATTAAATGTTAATTCAACATGTATGCACTATGTATCAACGCTAATTTTATTCCGCTTTGTGTTTTGTTAACATTTTACTGGAGGTTCAATATAACCTGTACTATAGCTAGTATTCCCGCCATGTTTCGTTCACCGCTAGACTTACGTGCCGCTAGGTATACATGTATTTCAAGAGAAGCCATGAGTTTGAGTCCTACCAGTAAATGTGTGAGTGACTTCTAGGAGTGGGCGTTATTTAACGTAATCGGTTTCAGTAACTAGTTATGAGACTGATAATTGTATACCTACATAGTTCCGTGAACCAGAATGTAAATATTATTTTCCGTACGCAGTTTAGACTGACCCTGACGCGAGACGGCTGGCGTGGTGGCGTTTCATTCAACCAATTATTGAAACTAGTTACAGGGTCTTGATTCTCAAATCGAGTCTCACTGTTACTCCGCCTTATTGATTTGTGTGTGCTTATCAACCCTCACTAGTTCATCGTTAAAAAAAGAGCTTTATAGCCATAGTTATCGCAACTTAGCGGTTTTGCTACGAAAATACGAGAACATACTAGCTACTTCCGTTCTTTATGCGAGCATACATTTAGTAAAACTATCCTGACAATTAATGACCGTCGCACGCGCATACCTAATAAAAAAAAGGTTTTATGACTTTTTTATGCTCTGCCAGCTTTTCTATATTTTATGTTATTAAGTTTTTTTTATTGCAATGTCATCGATTTGTTAGCTACCCTGAAAATTTCAGCCGGATAGCTAATTGGTAAAACTATAGCCATCCGATACAATACTGGCGTTAAGGGGGAGGGGTCCCCCTCGAGCACCCCCATATCCAGGGGTGTGTTCACTTACTACGCTCAAGAATGCATGGATCACCTGTCTGGCGAAAGCAGAGGAACGATACACATACTATTGATTAATAATTTTATTTACACCAACCAAACAACCAATTTTTAATAAATTTAAAACTGAAATATCACTTAAACTAAGCATATCCGCGGGGGGGGGGGGGAGGCGTACCTGGGGCAGCCCTTCACCCCCCCCCCCCCCCCACTTCCCCCTACCCCACCACCATCCTCCCCCCAACTCCTGCCCCTCGATTTTATAGTCAACCCTATCTCATAAGCTAAGCGTGTCCTGGAAAGGAGGAGGGGATTGTGGGAGACTTCTCCCCTTCCCCAACCATTCCCCCCACTCCCCTCCCTCAACGCCGGTACCGGATGTCTATAGCCAACCCTAATAGACTAATGATACTGATAAAATGGAGAATCATTACATATACAACCTTCTTAACATTATCCCAGCTAAATGTCTATTCCTTCAACACTTCACATGGTATTTAGCATCCTGGGATCTGGGATCCATTGGCTCTAACATCATCCATAACAACCTCTAGCCAGCAGCTTTGTCAGTGATGCAAGACCATATTCCAAGAACAGCAGCCTAACCTTTTCTTTCTTATGAATTTCAGATCAAACAGAAAGTATCAGACATAGACAAACAATTTGTTGAAATAAATAAAAACCCCAAACCAAATCAATCCAAAAGCACTTCAGCATCAAAGCCGCTATCTAAGTCACAAAAGAAAACTAAAGCACCTGTAACAACAGAGGAAGTGGCGAAGGCAGCGGAAGCAATTGTGAAAATGGACTTATAGCTATCGACAGTTGCAGTGTAAGGTTTTAATTATTTATATTTTTAATATAAAATGTTACTAAAACAGCAGTATTGGTTTATTAAACCCTTCGCGTGACCTCTAGTAACAAAAATAAACAAGTACAGACATTGTATCATTCTACTATCAATGATGAATAGCAAAGGTACTAATCCTTCGAGCATGGCATGCTAGCACACATTACACTAATGTGAAATATTGAGCAAGCAGTGCTTGAAGGGTTAATTGTGTTTAGGATAAGAAGTGTTCCACTCAGAATTAGACTACCAGACTGATGTTAAACTATGTTAATAACTCAACATTTATGACCTGGTTCCTAGATCCTAGCTGATTAATTGGCTCATGGCTTTAAAAGGATGCTGTGGCAGATTATTTTTTCTCTTAAGACGTACCACTTTTTAATAATTGTTATTATACCTCTCCGTGATATGATACACTGTAATTATGTTTTTGAAATGAGAATGAGATGTTTCTGAGATCCGCCGGACAACAAAGGTAACCGACTTAGCTAGAATTAGCTCGCTGAAGTGGCAATGGGCTGGTGACATATCTCTTAAGAACTGATAACCGTTGAAGTAAACGAGTTCTAGAGTGGAGACCGTTGTAAGGCAAACGTAGTGTCAGGTGCCTGCTGGCCAGGTGGATGAGGAGAGCCAAAGATCGGGCTCAGTGGCGTTCACAATGAGAGGTATATGTCCGCAGTGGACGAATATGGGCTGATGATGAACTATTTTTATGTCAACCCTAGCAACACATTTTATATGATGTCATATTATTAAAAAATAATATGACATCATATGGTATAAAACTTAGTAGAAATAAATACCTAATAAATTGTCAAAGTACATTGAAGAGTAGATACAAGTACATTTAAGTTTGTTTCTAATAATTATAATTTTTTGTTGAGAAAATAAATATTCTTTAAGCTGATAATATAATTTATCTACACTCATATCGTAAAATCCGGATTATGAACTCAAAAATTATGGCATAATGAACATTACGCATGGCACTTCTATAGTAAGAAAAATTAAAATAAATATAATATATATATTTTCCCCCCTAAAGTAAATTATGGCTTTTGGCGCCATAATTTACTTTACACTACTACTTACCTAACCAATTTTATGTGTTTTTTCTGATGATCAAATGTTTTATCCTGATTAAAAATGCGAAAAATAAGTGTTAAACATGTGAAAACAATGTTCGTAAGGAGAATTTGACTCCACCTGACATCACGGAACAGTAACGAGCATGACGAACGAGCTTTTACCAGCAAAATCAAGAAAATATTACTACATTACACGTCACAGAACAGAATCCGAAATGAGGAAATCCGTAGAAGAACCAAGGTTAGCTCTCAGAGTTTGTAAGTTGAAGTGGCAATGCACAGGCCATATAGTTTGCAGAACCGACAACCAGTGGGGAATAAAGGTTCTCGAATGGCGACCACGAACAAGCAAGCGAAGTGTAGGGAGACCCCCCACACGATGGACCGACGACATTGTACCCATCGCAGGGAGTTGCTAATGAAGGTGGCACAAGATCCCTCGTCATGGCGCTCTTTGGGGGAGGCCTATGTTCAGCAGTAGACTTCTAAAGGCCGATATGATTATGATGATGATAAAAAAACAAATTTATTCCCCTTTCATAGATAACACATTTAGATAAAGAGAAGGTAGGTACATTTCATACACACACAAACACATACACACACACGAAATAATCTATGCAACATCTTATCCATAATTAACTATTAAGTAGCATTTAAAAACAAAATCAACAAAATAAAATGTTCTCAAATAATTATGTGTGTTTTCTAACTGGTAATTACAATGAAGTGTTTCGTATCGTGAATCACATAAAATAAGTCTTATTTATTGTTTATACAGTAACTTAAAATAAAAATTGATTCTTTACCATGGACAATCTTTAAAAAATAAATAGATGAAGACGATTCCTAATCAAATTAAAGTAGAAATGGTGCAAATTTATTATTAAGGTCCTCTGTCAAGTTGTAAAGGGACCGTTATAATAAATCTGCACCATTTCTTCTATTTTATTTAACATTTTGTGACCTTAGTTAAGTTTTTACTTTGACATTAAAAAAAACAGATGACTCCCGTAGTCTCGTAGTGCTCGCATCGCAGCGCCTCACTCATTCAACGTCAGACCAAAGCCTAACAAGTAACAATATATTACTCCCTAATACCTAATAATTATTATAGATTGTGGTCAGCCGGTCCACTTTATTCGCTCAATAGAGTAGAAATAGGGAAACAGTAAGTTTTTGAGAAGTTTGATTCTTTATTAATGTTTTGGTGGTAGTATTTTACATAAACCATCAAGAATAAAAAAAACCCGGGTTTTCAATCTTAAAAATCCGAGTGTCAAATCAGTCGGTTATTCGGGTTTTTAAGTTAATCGGGTATCCGGTTTGCATGCCCTAATGCGCATACGAATTCGCTGTGGACTAAATTTTGGCGCCATTATTTACTTTACATTAGTTATCCTGATTAAAATTGTCCGATAGCAGTGTTAGTTAGAAGAATTTTACTCCACACAACATTACGGAAACAGCAACGATCACGACGATCGAGATTTCACCAGAAAAATCAAGAAAATATTACGTAATTTTTTTTCCATTAAAATTAACTTCCTTTTGCATGAGTTTAGATAACTATTCCAGGATTAGTTTTAGTTAAGTAAGTTGATAACCTCCTTTTTTAAACGTTGGTTAAAAATAGTGGATCTAACTAGACTGGTACCTTGAGGTATGCCACTAATTGATTTAATTCAGCTACAACAATCATATATTTTTCCAAAGGTTTCTTGCACTAACAGGATATTAAAACAACTCATTACTTAAACAGAAACAACATACATGTTATCTGCATTTATTGTTAAACTTTAACAAAATATAATATTATCAAACGCTTAATCTAAAACATTTTTAGTTTAGACAACAATTAACGGTGGTAGTGAACATTTTCGTCACGTAAATACATTGCTTTCATTGTTACGTAATTTGATTACGCAAAAGAAAGTGATTTGTAGATTAGAGAAATAGATGAAACCACCAGAATAGCTACTCCTTCATTCATGTCTAATCTAATATTGAAATGCACATGAATGATGTCTAGCTTAAGATGGAAAGTAGACTAAAAAATAAGACCAGTGTGTGCTTTGTTAGTTTATTCCTCATCGGTTAGGTCTGGTTCTGCTTTCTCGTCTTCGCTGGCTTCAGCCGCTTCCACCTCCGCTTCAGGCTCTGCTTCCGTTTCGGGAGCTACATCGGGCGTCACTGGCTCTTCGACAATAGGTTCAGGTTCGTCAGCGGGAGTTTCGCTGTAACAAAGTGATCATATCAAGTAAATGGGGAAGCTGCTCTCCTTTTAAGCGAGTATTTTTTGCTACATACTCGTACTTTAGCTTGTACTTATTATTTAATCTGTGTTTTAGTTTTTACTATTGAATTTTAGCCAAACAATTCTGACTTATTTTATGCCAGTACTAAGTCTATCAAGCAATATACTATTGCTGCAGTAGTTTAATATCGTTGATACATATGTGACATATAGCGTCGAAACCAACCCGCAATCGATTAATCTTATCTAAGTATAATGTGCATAATTTAAAATGCTGAAATTCCATTTATTACCTGGTTTCCGTCTCAGCAACTTCAGCTGTGGATCCGCTGTGTGAAAGCTCTTCCAGGCGGGCCGCGGCCAGTTCTGACTCCTGTCTCGCGATTTCGGCAAGCTCAGCAGCCTGCAATTTAATCACCATCTTTATATTGATTTCACCATAACTGGTAAATCTAATATACACATAAATACATTAATCTTTACATTACTTATCAATCATTGGACACTATTTGATAAAAAGAGTTTACCTGTCGTGCCAGTTCTTCTTCGCGCTCTTCTTGAGCCTGTTTCTCAAGCTCTTCTAACTTGGCGAGTTCTTCTTGTCTCATTTGTTCAGCTTGCCTTTCTTCATCGGCTAGCCTCGCCTCCTCCGCCAAACGGGCTTCTTCTGCGAGACGGGCCTCTTCCGCCTTCTTGGCTTCTTCTGCTAACTTGGCCTCCTCGGCCAAACGAGCTTCTTCTGCAAGCTTAGCTTCTTCTGCTTTTTTCGCCTCCTCTGCTATGCGGGCCTCTTCAGCCGCTCGCTCTTCTTCGGCCAGAAGGGCTTCCTCTTCGGCCTTCCTGGCGTCTTCTTCGGCCTTACGTTTATCTTCTTCAGCCTTGCGTGCATCTTCCTCGGCCTTCTTTTTCTGAGCAGCTTCACGCTCGGCCTGGTGAAACGAATCATCCCGTTAGTATACAATAACAATTAAAAACTCTGTTTATTTCCTTCATATTATATCTTACCTGCGCTTTGCGTTCAGCTTCACGTTTCGCTTCTTCCTTCAGAGCCCTGAAACAATTAAATTTCCTTTTTAAGTATCGTTTTTATTAAGTAGATCTTGTTTATCGAGTCAGTAGTATCACTCACTTCTCTTCCGCGGCGCGCGCTTCTTCCTGCCTCTTCCTCTTGCTTTCGGCGAGGTCGACAGAGGGCGCCAGCACGGGCTCGGCGGTGGTAGCGCGGAACCTAGCCGCGCGTTCAGCCTTAGACGCCTTCAGCTCCAGCGCCGGATCTTCCATGATCTGGGGCGCCTGGAACTTGCGGCTCGGCCTCCATGGGAGCAGTTGCACTGCACCGAGGCCAATGTTATGCGGGTCCCGTACCGGCAATGACCATCGGTGAAATAAATGACCCCAGCAGGTTTAGCTAGACTTCACAATGCGTGATGCAATGGTCATTGCGGCGGCGTGGGACGAAATGAGACAGTAAGCTAGGCAGCACGCCGCTTGTGGTCATGATCTGTCGCATCACCAAGCAGTTAGGCCCCAGCATCAAGCTTGATAGCGAAGCCTGGATTGTATGGATATTCGCTCTGTTTAATGACTACTCGTTTTCAGTGCCGCTTGCTACATGCTGTGATGCGAATGGACATGGTGCGATCTCGCTGGCTCTAAATGACGCAGAATTTGAGAAACATTCTGCTGTGATATCTAATTGACAAAATGTACATAGGTATGAGCTTTTGTAAAATGAACTTCCTTGACAAGCTTTTGTGGACATTCAACCTAATGTATTGCTGTGCTGTGTATCCTATTCTCATTATTCTGTAAGATTTATCTTAACTTTTATTTATGTCGGTGTATTAATTGAATTTGTAAGTTTTAGTCAGGAAGCAAAGCGTTAAATAAGCCTAGACAATAGTAGCGTGAATAGAGGAATATCTAACGTGCAAACAATTAAAACAACTACAGTTTCGGTAAAAATATTTTATTGTTAAATAAAATCAGTCGGGTTAAGCGAAAACGAGACGTCGCGGTCACCGGTTTAAATATCGGTGTGATATAAATAACACCGCTTTATCACAACGATGACTAGAAAATAATCTAAAATTACTTCGTTCGTTGCAACTCGTGAATAAAATAGTAAAAATAAATGTTCGGGTAAAAAATGACTAAAAAAATATACGATCTGAGGTTAGATGAAGGTGTCTAGCTCGTTATACCGAGATCAGAGAGTTGGGGGCGAACGCGACGGGGGCGCAGAGCGCGCGCTGCGCCCGCGCCGCGCCGCCCACCTAGCGGGTGAGGGGAGTGCGGGGAACTACGCGCACTGCGCCGCCGTCGGCTGTTCCGGCGCGCCGCTCGCTGCAAGAGACACCACACACAGTGTTAGACACGGACTTTATTCTTCATTTTTAATTGATACCATTTTAGAACGCCGAACGCAGTCGGCGCGCGTGTATTACATAGGTTTAACCTTTTTTTTAACATCTCATTTTTACAAATTAAGCGAAGGATAGTAAGCGGAGCTAGCGTTGCGACTTCTTCGAGGTACCTGTGACTTTATCGACGGCCAGACCGGCGGCCGCGAGCCTGTTCTTGGCATAGAACGATAGGAGGTTCACGTCGTCTCTGATGCTAAGTTCATGATAGAGAGGTCTGCGGTTGGAGAAGGCCTTTTTGCCGGAGTAGTGCACGCACGCGAGGTTTCCGCGTCCTGGCGAGAACACCTCAATGTTACCATGGGGTCACACTGGAATATAACTGTTAGTCGGTGGTAAACAGCAACGGACGATACATGGACATCGCAAGGAAATTGTAAGAACATCAAGCATTCTATTCATTTAGTTCGTCTGTCGATTGCGTTTCGTAACCGTACCGCGTCGTGGCGGTCGTTGGTATACTTACCGGCGAACCTCTTGGCGGGCTCGTTGTAGAAGGAAATGCTTTTGATGTTGTCGGACACGCTGCGGAAGGGGTCGTAGAGCTTGGACATATACACGTCGCTGCTGAAACGGTACGGAATCGGCTCCCCGTAGGAGTATCTGTCGACGCAAATAAAACAATCGTTAAAATCGGGACGTGAAAACCGCAAGATTCAAGGACATTCAAGAAGCCGATCATGCTAATAAATAAGACTAAGAAAATAAGCCGTAAAATATTTTATTGGGATACTAGACTACAAACATTGGCTGGCATTTAACCAGACTATAATTAAAACGTCGCGTATTGTGTGATACGTCGCACACGCAAAACGCGTGTACATGATTTGGCTGTGAAATTAATACACCCACGGTATGAATATCTTCTCCAAGTTTGCTAGAACGCCTAAGGTGTTTGTTACTGCCAAATTTTTGCAGTGCGCTAATCTGGTGGTTCTTTTTTTAAAGTAAGTACACGTACATCATTGCCAAAGGACGGCCGGTGGCCGGCGAGCGCCGTCAATGTCAGTGCCAGGCCAGGGCGGTCGTTTGATAGACGGACAATGGACGGACTATTTCTGTAATGTGACATCAGGCCAAGAAAAACTTGACCTGTCAAGAGAGCAAGCATCCACAAGGTCTTTAGGATAGACCCTGAAACCAATAGGTTTCAGTCTTCCAGTCGACGATTGAGCATGAATGTGTTAATTGTTAAAAAGGCCGACGTTGAACGACCTTTCATACCAGAAAACGTCAAGGTTTACAGTCCCACTGACTGTAGTTCCGTAACTCTTGCCAATTTTCTATGCGTCTTGATTTCCTCGATTTCGAGTGTCTGGCTCGCTGGTTTTCTTTCATCTTATAAGGGTTTCGTGACACATTCCACAGTTGTTTTGGACATAGCCATGCGTTGGTCACCGGTACACGACAAATACGACATTGTCGAATGTGATAGAATGATTGAAGGTCTAAATATAAAGTTACTCACGAGTAAATTGTGTCAAGAGGGGCTACGGTCTTAGCACGGGGGACGACGGAGCGCGCACGCTGCAACAGCGAAGCAGTATCCGCGCGGATGCGACGGGTCTCATCCTCAAATTCCTGGAAATCATTGATATTCATCTCTGAAATGCCAGTTTCATAAACGATTTAACCTTTATCTATTACAGAATTTGACGATTGACGAAGCGGAAATTGTGTAACTTGACCCCGGTATCTATACTTATAATTTGACGAAGTCTTTTCAGCACTTACTTCTTTTCTGTCTATAATACAAATTTAGTTTGCAATACTTTTCAATCGGCTGAAGTAAAAATCTCTTAGAGCAAATGCACAGTAAATTACACCAGACCGTACCTTGGCAGACTCGGATCTATAGAAGTCGTCCAAAGCTGTGACAGCGTAGGACGGGCGGTGGCGGTACTGGATGCGGTCCAGTTCTCTCAGCACCACCGACGGACGGACTCGCACCCTCACCACATGATGAGGTAGTTCAGGGTCCGTGACGAGTCGAGTCACAGAGCGAGACGTCGGCCGGTATATCAGTTCAGCCTGCAAATTTAGATAAGTTCTCAATTTGTTTGTTAGAAGTGCTTCGAGACGCAAGCTCTGGTGCAAGTTTTGTATTTTCTAGGACACATTTTTGAACAGTAACTCTTGGTTTAATGAGAAGGGAGTTCTAACTTTGCCTTCCTTTGAAATATCTGACTTGATAGGAGCTTGCGTATCTGACATCTTGCTGAGCAAACTTAAAGCATGATCAAAGCTGCTAAATATATTGTGGGACTTGATAATGATAATGTACACTGAAGTTTTAACTTTTAGTAGCAATTTCGGTAGAACAGCAAATCAAAACTGAACAATATTAGGCATACTTTGAAAATTGGGGTAAACAAATCAAAGTTTAGCTCGCAAGCAGCGTTTTAAAATAGCTGTTTAGATTCAGTTGAGGAGAAGCAAACTGTGTATGATTAATGTTCGTGTACTCGAAGCATTAACCAGTTGGAAAATGTGAAGTAAATCATGAATGTACTGGTCATGATGATCGTAGACTTAATAGGCATGCAAGATCATGTATCTCATTAAAAATTTCATGCAGAGTAAATAAATATAACTAATCTTTAATTAGACCGTTAAAGTTGTTGGTTGAGAGAATTCTGAAGCAGTTTGACTTTCATTCCTTGCCAATGTCAACAGTCATATCTGTGTTAACGTCAGCTGCAGCTGTAAAAATGCATTTCCAGAAGCTATTTACATGTTTTCGCGTAAACCTTAGGTAGTTTTGTTTATGATATGCCAAATCCTAGCTATTTTCGTCGGGACCTTTCTGCGTCTCAATGGCGGAGTGAATCACCGACTGGCGCGGGTGGATAAATTTAGCCGGTTTCGTTGGCCGCCTCGCGGCGTCGCTCGTGCAGGGTTTTCTGTATTATTGTATCGGCTTATTATTGTAATCACCATGCCTATTTACAGCCACGTAGTACGTATACCTTACCCAATTATTTCAGGATCTTGTTGATTTGTAGTTTCTGTCGGTGCTTGGGAGTCGACGTGTTTATTTATTTTAAGTTGAGCCAGCTCTCCCCTAGTTTTTAGATTTGATGTATATCAATCTGTCATATCTTGCCTGGTTTTTATTACTTAGCTATTTTGCCTTACTCTTATTATTTTCATTGCCAAAATTTAATAAAATTCGGATTTTTAGTACCTAGTGGATCATACCTACGCTATAGGGTCTAAGCAATAGATACTATAGCTACCAATTTACATTTAATTACCTAAATAGGTTTAATTTTGATCTACTCTACGCTTTTTTTTAATGGTAATACCGCCCATTGTACTAGATATTATTAAGTGCTATGTCGTGGTCACATTAGTGTGACAAGTCGGTGTGACCCTGTATTTCTTAACAATCTATCTATTTACAAAGTGCTAGAGTTCATCAAATTTGTTTTGGCATTTTCTATCTAATTGTCTACAACTGAACACGAACTGGAGTCTGGAGCCTCGTCTATGGTAATAATATTACATTAAATCTATTTGTAATGTTGGTACTATTTCGGCAATACCCAATAAATCTCATGCTCTCGAGTTTCCTATTACAGTTTCAGTAGTAAAACGGTAACTTTCCAGGAATACGTTGGGCGTGTAAATATTTACCGTGGCAATTTTGTCTCCGTGCCAAGAACCGTTCCCTTGGTCCGGCCGGGTGTTGTTTCCCCCTTCAACTGTAGTTTCCTCAGATCTGTATCCGGTTGGCAAGAGCCTGCAACTCTAATAGAGCCTGGCCTTCCTCTAGATCCCAAATAATGTTATAGGAACATTCGTTGTTTTGTTTAGACATACCTAGCACTTGCCCGGTGTACGATATCTTAAGGCAAGCAGGAATAGATTGGATGAGACTTGCACAGGACCGGAAGCGTCTTATAAAAACATTGTTGAACCCAGCGCTGAGGTGAGCTGGAGCAAGCAATGTATTTATGTTTTTAAAAGCTTTTGTTTAACTTGACTTGTATTTACGAGTATGTATGTATGCATGTATCGATGTATCAATGTGTTTTGTCCTGGAATCTTGCAATTCAAATTTCGAGCACTCCCCGTTTAGCTATCCAGCTTAAATTTTAAGGGTAGCTCACAAACAGAGGACAAAGCAAAAAAAAAGGGAAACAGAAAAAAGAAAAAGAAAACGTAAAAATGTAAAAAGTGATAATGAAACAAAAAAAAAACATTCAATAAAAAAGGCTGTAAAAGCGTTCGTTATACTTATTTTATTGTAATAAAAAATAAGACAGCGCGCTCCAGCTCACCTTAGCGCTGGGTTCAACAATGCTTTTGGAATACGCGGACCGGAACAAATTGCGTGAAAGAGAGGAGGCGGGTATACGCCTTCTCTGCAGTGGGTGATACGGGCTGAGTAGATAGATATAGATATGAAGATAGATGATACCTAGCACAGAATAAGTACTCAGTCGAATCTAAGATTTATTTTAAACTACTTCCAAAAGGAGAAAGTCGTCTGTATTTTTTTTCTCTGCCCTGCGGCTCCGTCCGTAGTTTTCCCGGGGAAAAAATAACTTATACATCCATCTGGAACAGTGTAGCTTTCTATCAGTGGAAAAAAAATCAGAATCGGACCAGTATTTCCAGATATTAGCGGTAACAAACTTTACCTCTTTATAATATTAGTGTAGATTATATGCCTCTATTCACAGAATAAATATTAGTACAACTCTAGTGTAGTCCAAAATAAATTTAATTTAAATTTTGGTAAGGTGTAATTTTGAATCATTGTCATTTGAGCGACCGGTTAGCCTAATGGTACTATTATTTATTCTGTGCTAGAACTAACTAGTGACACAGAATAAATATTAGTAGTACGTACTATAGTGACCCTGATTACGAAGTCAATCAACGGTCGCGGTTTTTTTTTTAAATTATCTTTGTTTTACAGACGTTTTGTTATTAACTTTTTTTTATTTTTGACGACCGGTTGGTCTCGTGGCTAGTGATCCTAGGTACGTAAGCAAACGGACGCGGGTTCGTATCCTTCAAGGTGCAATCATTTGTGTAATGAGCATATTTGTTTGTTCCGAATCATGGACTTAATATTCGTATCTATGTATGTTTATCCGTTGTCTAAGACCCGTTGTACAGGTATCCTAGTTCCGGCTAGGTAATTGGTGTGAATAGTCGCCAGTTTTATTTATTTTTCGATTCGTTTCGTGTTCGGTTTTGTTACTTTCACTATTTTATGAGTAGGCTTCTTATGCAAAGCATTTTCTTTTTTAATAAGTACTAACATAATACCTACATATTGTTAAATTACTATTAAATAGTTCGACTTTGCTCTACTTAAAACTTGTCTATGAGATAGTTTTATTTTCAGGTAATATAACTAGTTTTCCTCATCTCCGGATATTTCGCATTTAAGAATGATAAATGCACGGATAAATCTCCACAACTTACTTTGATTTGCTTGCACTTCTGTATCATCCAGATTTACATTTTATTGCCTCTGTGATTAATTTAATTGCTTTCCTCAAGCTTCTGCACAGTTTTTATCGAGTGTAAAGAGGGTGGTTTCAAAAAACATTTAATCGGTGAAACTGAATGCTGTAGTAATATTTATTTTACCTATTGTGTTGCGATGACAAAACTCTTTGTTTTCATTTACAGCTTAGTTTCGTCTATCTTTGTAGATGCGAGGTGTGGAACCACATATTGTAAAACGAAATATTTTAAGAGTAATTTTTATTGAATACTACACATTCGCACGCTGTGCGCGTTTTACTACCTACATTGTTCTAATTGTTTTAACTAGCTGTGCCTCTGCTTTGCCCGTGTGTAGTTCCTAACCTAACGTGCTATTCCAGAACCAAAAGGTGCCCAAAATTCGTTCAGCCGTCAAATAGCTTTTTATCGATTGCTTGGCTCCAAGAGAATCCTACCTATAGAAGAGAATCTATAGCGCCCATGTCCATACAAAAAAAACTCCTTACCTACATATTATCCGATAAAATGGTTTTTTTTACATAAAGTTGTTTCATTAATTAACTACGCTTGTATATTTTTCAATATCTTCAAAGTTATAAGCAATTGAGAAATTGAAAATGCTCTTTTTCAGACACTAAAACTACTTAGTGTTTTATATGAATCTTATTAGCGTAGATTATATTCTATTCAAGTTTCACATTAATAACAAAGATTTCACCGCATTTAAGGGTTAAAGTGCTTTCCTTCAAAATCAATTCTATCAAAAACTGTAGGTACATGCCTCCTACTACTAAAACACTCAAACTTCAACTCTAACGCTCGTATAGTGGGGAGGAGGTGAGATAGCTATACATTTACTAAATACCTACTTTGCGAAGATTAGGTCTCGCGACTATCCTCTTAAGTCAAACCCTAAGCTATCCAACAGTGAAAACTGCATCGCAATCGGCCCAGTAGTTTTTACGTGATGCGCGAATAGACTTACACACAGCTTATTTTAAGTCCTCTAGACTAGACTTTTTTTTTAATTATCTTTGTACTTTATTTTTAATTACTGCTTTATTATAAATAAGTAAACCTAGTTAGTTAGATTTCATAAATGCCAAACGTTTCTAAAACACGTTCGTTTTCACTCTAGTGAGATTGATTGGCATCGCGCCAAACACTTGTACCTACCTACGCCAGTTTAAAGTTCTTGCCATTTTATGAATAGTGAACTAAAGCATACAGCTGCGTACTAATAGCGTTAAGGCGAAATGGGCCAACTTTGACGATTCGTCCTCACGAACATTTAAAACGGTTAATTAATTTTGTGTGAGAGTTTGAAATATCAAATGAGATAAGCTCAGCGTTAAGACATCGTTATCTATTTTCATCATCATCGACAACAGTCTGCATAAGTCCACTGCTGCCTGTCCTAATGCGCGCTATTACTCAGCCCGATCCTCGGCTCTATTCATGTAATTGCTGCCAGCTTCTTTGCGCAGGTCGTCCTCCATCTGGCCGGGGGGCTGCTACATGCCTTTACGTAGTCTCCACTTCACTTTGCTAATTCTTTGGGCTATAACGGTGACTTTCGTTCTCTGCCGGATCACAGGCTCGTACGATCCCTTAAAGAAACCCCGAGCATAGCCCGCTTCGCATAGCTCGCTGAGCAACTTCAAATTTGTGGACCAGACTCACATTCAGTGTCCACGTTTCGGCTCCATATGTCATTACGGGTAGGACGCACTGATTAAAGACCATTGTCTTTAGGCATTGTGGGATAGGCGACGAGAAGACCTGACGAAGTATCCCAAATGCTGCCCAGCCCAGACGAATATGCCTATCGGCTTCCCTTTCAAAGTTGTTTCTGCCCAACATAAGAGTTTGCCCTAGGATAGACATACTCCTGCACAACTGCGAGAGGCATGCCACTGACGACTATTGGTTCTGATGGAATGTGTTGATTGACCATTCATTTTGATTTGTCAATGTTCATGGGGAGACCAATAATACGTCGGGAGGCATCTGCTAGACTGGTCAGCAGTTGCAACTCTTGCAGCGACTCCGCCATAAGGACGATATCGTCTGCGAATCTCAAGTGTGAGATATACTCGCTCATGTGAATTCGTGCCAATGTCGCCACAGTCCGTGTTGATGTAAAAAGTTTTTCAGAAACATAAAACCCACGATGTGCCAATAATTGCGCGTGTTGTCAGGCTCAACTAGTGTTATGTGTTTATTTGAGCACGTTGAAATAGTTTACAATGACAGAACGCTCGTAAAAACTCATTGAAATATTTTAGGAAAACGGGCGGATTACCTACAGTAAAGCAGTAACAAAAAGTTTGGCTAGTGTTAGTGGACTTAAAAGATGGCTAGTGTTAGTAGATTTAAAAGTTTGGCTAGTGTTAGTGGACTTAAACTAGCAGCAAATTAGATTAAAAAAAGCAAAAACCTCTTTTATTATGTTTTTTTTTCTAAATACTTTTTACTCGATTTGTGAGCTACCCTGAAAGTATCAGCTGGATAGCTAACCGGGAAGTGCTTGAAATTTGAGTTGCAAGATTCCACCCGGAACGAAAGATACAAGAAAGGGACTTAATAAAAATGTGGAAAAAATATAACATTTTTGTAATCCGTCGGGCTCACCGGGGTTCGTCGGGTTGGGGTCCGCGAGTGACAATTGCCACATAAATTAATTGTTTTCCTATTGTTTAAAAAATTAGTGCACATTGTAAATTGTGTCTACGAAGGTTTAAAAACAAAGCCAAATCGAAAGTAAAGCACTCAAGATACTTAAATCGATCCGAAAAAATAAATGAAATGCGCTCATGCGGTTTTCACTGTTGGATAACTTAGAATATGATTTTAAATCTGATGCACTTTGCATATTTATTTGAAGGCTGAACGAATTTTGATATCCAGAACAATACCGGGTAGAACTTTTTAACCACACCCGGAGGGAAAGTGCTCTAAATACTGGAAATAGCAAATTTTACTCAAAGGAAACATTTCTTGATTAAAAAAAAAACAAATGTGCATTCAAAGATTTTCGAAAACTCGCTTGCCACAGTCGGAAATCGAACCGGCTAAAACCGAAAAAAATAAAATCCTGTACTCTTATGGCATCAATCGATAGGGTCAATCATAGCCACCTGCGCATAAAACTACACAAAAGTAACGTAGCTACTACTGGGATACCGGTTAATACCTTTATGCTCAAGTGGATAAGAATCAAATCTCTAACAAATATTATAAATAAATTAAAATGAAATCCATAAAATCTTAACTTATTTTAATTGTACAAAAAAAAAGGGTAAACTAACTAATTAGTTGCTCGAAATGAGCTCCATTTGTTGGATACACAAGTTTGTTCTTTTAACAAACAGGAGAGAAATTATCTAATGAAGAGTTTATTTACAAACACGTGCAAATTTAAATCTAAATAGGTCTTCGTCATTTTAATAAATAAGTGAGGTCAAATATAATTGTTAACAGTGAGTAATAGTGTTTTATCTTGTCCCATTGAATTTATAAGTTTAAATTTCATGGTTTTCCTTTTATACCATATTTGTTAAAGAGATTTATCCATTATGATTGACCCTATCGATTGATGCCATAAAAGAACAGGTGTACTTTTTTCAGATTTTAGCAGTTTCGATTACTGAGTGTGGCAAGCGAGTTTTCATAAATCTTTGAAAGCAAATTTGTTTCTTTTTAAAAATAAAGGAATGTTTCCTTTAAGTAAAATTTGCTATCTCTAGTATTTAGAGTACTTTCCTCCCGGGTGTGGTTGAAAAAATCCATTCTGTATATAAAAGTAAAACGTTTTTTGTGGAGCTTTCACGCCAAAACGGCTGATTCGATTTTGATGAAACTTTGTAAATAGGTACAGTACAATATAGATACCAACATAGGATACTTTTTATCCCGGAAAATTGTAAGTTGCCACGGGAATACTGGAAAATGTCGATTACTCGCTGTGAGGAACGGAATGACGTGCCGTTGCCGTGGAAACGAAATAATAACAAGTCTGTCAAAAAGCATCAAGAGCATTGGTGCTATACTTTTGCATTGGGTTTTAATATCCTATATGAACATACGATGCTTCTTTTCGCGATAAACTGAAGTCCGCGCGGACGAAGTCGCGGGCGAAAGCTAGTATTTAATATAGGTTAGTAGGTAATTTCGGACTTGGAATATCACAAAGGATAGGTACTTATAAATTTATAAATAATAAATAAATTGTAACGCAGGCAAAGCGCGAGTGGAGTCGCTGTTCTTTTAAAAAGTTTGGAGCAAAATAATAAGACATCAAGGTTGTGAGAAAAAATAAACTGCATATTTGGATGTTTGAAACAGTACAGTCAACCTAAAAAATATAATAAGATGTGAAAAATATTGGGCACAAGAAATATTGACAAATAAAAAAAAACATACATTTTCTATGAAGTGCGGCTACTTTTTTTTCTTTAAAACTTACCTAACGTTTCCTAAGAACTAAGAACAAAAACAAGTTACCTATGCATACCTATTTTGATAGATATTTTGTCCCAACCTGTAGGTACATATATGCCTGGCGTGTAACGTGTAAGGTTGCACGAAAACAAAATGTATCTAGTTAGTCCAAAAATTATTGTTATCTCTGTCGCGCTACTGTCTGCGTACGTCTCTCTATCCTACTTGTCTTAAATGTTTAGCCCAGACTTAACCACCTAAACCTTCCTTAAAATAGCTATCAGCGTCTTCGCTGTATGCTGTAATAAAACCTATTCGCTATAATTCCTGAATCACACAAAGGAAAAGTAAATTCTTTGATCCATTTAAATTGTGATTTTCATTTGATGACTCATTACATTCTTCATTCAACGATGTTGAAATGAGGTCGAGGTAAACAATCCCAATTCTCCCGCTTGTATCAGAAAATTCACGAAATATTTAGTGACGGGATTAATTCCAAAGGCTAGAATAAAACTCGTGCAAACGAGTATTGGATAATTAATTAGATGCGTGTTGAAATGTTTCTACGATAGACTTGCTTGTTGAAGACATCATCTGTCTATTGTATTCACAGGTTGTACACACACAATAATCAATGGTTTTTTTTTTCTTTTTTTTTTTTTTTTCCGTGCCCTTTTGGCCCGGCCCGCGTATACCTCTGACATGATCAGAGACTTTTTACACGTTTTAATTATATATCTATCAAAATGGTTTTAATTTGTTTCTAAACATTGCGTATGACCAGAACATCTCAATACCACAGAATAAATTAATCGCTAAAAAAACACGCCTTCCCTGCCAGAAAAATATATACTGTTGGAATGTGCTTATCAAGGCCTTTAATTTGATACCCATATTGTAAAATTCGAAGAAATATATTTTTTCGCATTTGAAAATGAAGCCATAAAGCCGCCACAATGAATTAAAAAAAATACTTTTTTAATCGGGGGATGTAAAGAAACTCACATACAAACTTACATGAATCCTAAAAACATTACACTCCTTTATTTGGGCAGATAAGCTTTTGTGCAGTAGCTATTTCATGGTGAAACTTAGAATGGAATATCAAAATTAAATGCGTCCACAGCATTTTGTGGCTGTTAACCGTCGAGGCGCTCCCTAGTTAGGAGCCAACCCTGAATGCAGCAACCATGTCATAGTAAAACATGTAAAAAACTGGCTATCATGATAAAATGCTTACATAAAATTTCGTGTCTGTGCTGTTGACCGTTGAAGAGTTCGTTTATCTGGAGCTAATTATGGGTGTCGATTCAAGTCACGCTTATCATAAAAATGCATTGTCATCGGAACTGAACCAACATGTAAAAATTCAACTCCGTAGGATAAAAGTGGTCCTAATTCAGCTTGCAAGATTTGAACTAAATCTTGCAAGCTGAATTAGGACAGTTAAATAAAAGCTTTTAAATTACCGAACCGTTAGTTCCTTCTAAAAATATAATCACATAAAGATTAAATTGACACATTGTAAATGGAGTTTTCAAATAATTTAAGGCTTAGGGGCTGGCCCAGTTTTATTGCTCGCGAGTGTATCTACTATCCAACCGATTTTAGACAATTTGGGGGATATTTAATTCGGTTAGGTCGGTTTTATAAGAGGTAAGTAGATTAGGTAACCTAATCCGCCTTATACTTATTTGAACATTTATTCTAATCTTAGCAAGTAGTATTCAGTCCATGTTGCACCACAGTCAACGCCGCCACAGGTCGCATGGGAATATTTAAAAAAAATATGTTTGTTTATCATATGAGTCATTATAGTCATAAACCAGTATAACCAATCATAACGCATCACAATGCATAACCCTTACTAACCACTATATTCTGTGCCTTAATATACATAGGTATAACAATCTAAGTAGGTTGGTACGTGAAAAATTATATCAAACTGCATAAACTGAATATCAATGTCGCAGCCAACTAGCTTAACTAGCAGCCTAGCCTTTTTACTAAACGGTACTGTTCCTGTCGCAGACAACTAGCTTAGTTAGCTGTTTAATTAACAGCCTAGCATTTTCAATAAAAGGTTTCCGTTCAAGTAGCGGCCTGAATGATATTCGTAGTCTTACCTACCTACATTTTTTAGGCACAAATCTATCAAACTCATTTTAAACGTCGCCGTTTAGTAAAAAGGCTAGGCTATTAATTGAACGGCTAATTAAGCTAGTTGGCTGCGACATTTATGCTGCATAACCTACCTACAGATTGTAATAAGTAAAGCATATATACACACCATCTAGATTTCCAATTAGGTACACTAAATGACATCGTAAGTAATCCTACGACGCTAAATTGTCTACAAAAATCAAGCAGTACAGTTTGCATAATTTTATGAGAATTGGTGCTGAGTGTTGTGGAATGGTTGCTGCGTGCTTTGTTTTATAGCAATAGCGATTTGTTTTATATTTACAATGTGGAGAGAGCCACTAACTCTGCTATTGTTACTGGTAATTACAAGTCATGGTAATTGTATTAAAAATTTACTTCAAAATTGTAATTAAAATGCATCATTTACAACTAGGTACTGTAATCAGCATTATTTGTAATTACAATAATTGAATCAGCACTATTTTGTAATTACAATAATTGATTCGGCATTATTTGTAATTACAATAATGCAAATACAAATAACGCTTTTTACAGTACCTAACAAAAGTGTATATATAAATGATGCTTTGTTATAACAATTGAGGTGCAATTATTGTAGCCATAGATATGCGATGATTACGATTGTAATTCGTGATTACAGTTCTCATCGACTCACCTGGGAGAGTCTTGGAATATACGAGAACGTGTAGTACGGGTCGCGATACAGGGGGAGGTATGACGACAGGTAGTATGTTGACATCAGCGGCTGCCACCGGAAGTATAAGAAACATTAAAACAGGGTGCTCAAATAGTTGTCGGCTCCTAGAGTTTCTACTTCATGGATTGATTTGGATTCATGTTTACCTATTTTAGCAGTTGCAAATTTCTATTGTTTTGTCTGTGCAACAAACTCGAACTGTAATCAGCATTATTTGTAATTACAATAATTGAATCAGCACTATTTTGTAACTACAATAATTGATTCGGCATTATTTGTAATTACAATAATGCAAATACAAATAGCGCTGTTTACAGTACCTAACAAAATTGTATACATAAATGATGCTTTATTATTACAATTGAGGTGAAATTATTGTAGCCATAGGTATGCGATGATTGCGATTGTAATTCGTGATTACAGTTCTCATCGACTAACCTGGGAGAGTCTTCGAATATACGAGAACGTGTAGTACGGGTCGCGATACAAGGGGAGGTATGACGACAGGTAGTATGTTGTCATCAGGGGCTGTCACCGGAAGACATAAAAAACAGTAAAACAGGTGCTCACACAGTTGTTGGTTCCTAGAGTTCCTAGTTCATGGATTGATTTCGATTCATATTTATTACCTATTTTAGCAGTTGCAAATTTCTATTGTTTTGTCTGTGCAACAAACTCGAATTGTGGGTAGATCTAGATTCTTATAGTGTTTACCTAATGGTTACCTATCGGGTACAGTCATCTCATCCGGTAAGTGAAGTTCAAACAACAGACAAACATAACAGAGGAGAGTAAACAAAACCAACATTTTAAGATATCAGTTAGTGAAAGATCGAGCTCATCATCGATCTCTTTCTAGGAGTTTTTAAACACAACACAAAGAAAAAAGATGTATTAGAAAACGCAAGCTTTATTAAAAATTCAGTCTAAATCACATTTTTAAATAATTTAAACCCTAACATAATAACATTAAATAAAAAGCTACGATTCGCGTCCACTTGATTCAAGGAAAGTGGAGCGATCACTGCATTAGCGAATACTGATTAGGTACCGAGGGAAGCGGTGCGGTGTTAGGGAGCCGGGAGGGTGGGAGCCGGGCGCGGGCGCCTACACGCGGTACGAGTAGTGGCGGTAGTAGGGCGCGCGGCCCGTGCCGTAGGACGAGTACGAGTACAGCCGGGGCCCGCCCATGTTGCTGTGCTCGCTGGAGTACGAGTAGCCGCCGGGGCCGCCGCGCCGCTCCACCGTGCTGCTGTAGGAGCTGCGCTGCGGCAGGCCGCTGCCCGCGCGCTGCGTGCTCTCGTACGAGTACGAGTACTGCTCCTCGGCGCGGCGCGGCGCCGCCACGTCGCGGTCCACCACCACGTAGTGCCGCGGCGTCTGCAACAACCGCGCGCTGTAGCCACCTCACCCACGCCCGCGCGCCTGCCCTCGCACCACCCGACGCGACCCTAACAACACTAGCGAAAGCGACACACGAAACGAAACGAGCGATCAATACGAGGCGTAGTTGCTGTAGTAGACGTGGCGGCGCGACGCGTGCTGCGGCATCCCGTGCGCCTGCGCCAGCACCACGTCCATGTGGTCGCGCGGCGTACCCAGCGGCTCAGCCTCGTAGGCGCGCTCGCGGTGTGCCACGGCCGACAGCACGCGGTCGCGCGTCTGATCGCGCGGCGACACGTACGGCGCCAGCGGCCGCAGCTTCGCCTCCGCCTTGGGCGGAATGTTCTGCCTCGTGACCGGGTCGAGCACGGAGGGGCGCGCGCCGGGCCGCGAGCGCCGACCAAACGCCGTCACTGGGTCTGGCACAAGGCTTGGCCGCGGCACGAACGGCACCTTCTCCCAGTCGCCGAGCGCCCGCGTCGGCCGCTGCAAGCGGAGAATCGCCGTTAGTCGGGCGCGCGATACTCCAGCCGCGGCTATATTTGGCGCGCCCGGTAGCTCCGCTTTCCGACTCCGGTTCTCTGCGAAATGACCCACTTGCGGGACGCTACCGTCGCCGAACGCCCTATCGAATCAAGCCCTACCTTGAAGGACGAGCGCGGCCGAGGCCGGTCCCGTTCGGAACTTATGAAAGCAATGATGTTTACAAGCGGAAACGCGACATAAACGATCATGAAGACTGCGAGTGTTGCAAAACTCGATCGGAACGAGAAACCCTATGGAGATGACGTTGATTTCGAGGAGGCGTCGATTGGTGGTCGAGGGAAGCGAATGTCGAGGGTCGAGATGGTGCGAGGGGCGTCCGGCTCCCGAGGGACAAGGGCGAGGTGCCACGCTCAATGTGTTAGAAGGGCCCACTTACCGTCATGCTGGGGTAGGTGCTGGGGGACCTGTAGGTGCTGTAGTAGGTGCTGTAGGGGCGACGGGTCGTATAGAAGTCACTCTCGTAAACCATGGCTGCTGATTTATATTTCGTTCGACTGTAACTCGCGGCGGTCAGTACTCGACTGGAGAGCGCGCGCGCTCGGAGCCGCGACGCCGCCGCCCTTATTTTTAGATCACTGTCATTGCAATTTTCACGTCATTCCCGCGTCCCGCTAGAATGTTACACAGCTATTTACAAAATGCGCGTTTTGATGTCACTAGTGGGTTAAGGATGTACTCAAGGGAAATGCATTAGAGCTCAAGGGATTGACCAAAATAAATGACACAAGGCTGCTCCTCATTTCCGTTTTGGTCTCGAAGTTTATTCCAGTGAATCATCGCGTAAAACCGACTGGAGATGCAACCCTCAGACTGACGTGTGTAGGTCGAGGCGGATTCTTGTAGGAGAAGGTGATCTTGACGTAATGTTGTTGTTTATTTTCATTAGCTGACTACGTACCTATATAGGATGGATGATGATGGTAAATTAATCAAATTCTGGTTCTAGAAAGAACTAAAGACTCGTCATAGATTATAGCATTCCCTACTTCTCCTCGAGAATAAGTTTAAAGAGCAAACAGAGGGGTGGTAGCTGACCAGTGTCATACGCCTTACGATCCAAATGCACATAGTTCAAACCTCGGCCCTGCACCAATAACATTTGCAGATTTGCTCAAACGGAGCAGGGAAACATCGTGAGAGAACACCGACAGAACCTCAAACATACAAGGACATGTAGAGCAACAATCAACTTGCACTAGGCCAAAGTGGAAATCTATATAGAGTCACTTTAGTTTGTAATAGAGCCATCTCCGAGTGGTCCGAGACCCAGACGTGGGAACCTTTGTGGGAACATAAACTAAGACAAAAGATCAAAAACTAAAACCCGACTATGGACTGGACGGGTAAAAAATGCAGTGAAGACGAATCGATTGACACCTCGCTCGTCAAAATACCCACAAATAGATACATAAATACATACGTACTAATGTGCAATTGTTTATGATACATACAGAGACTTGTTAAACTCATTACCCTTCTCTTGCTTTGCTGTAGTCGGGTAAAAAGATTGATAATGACATATAAGCAAGCCAAGCACTCCCCATAAACAGGCGCGTTGTTCTTTAGTGATGCATATTTTACGCGACCCTATTTTTTTATTAGATTATAATCATAACCCAATAAAAAGAAAACTGGACATATTTGCCGAAGGACCGATAAACGTTGCGGTAGAGGTGTTCTTGCGTGGAGACCGCGACCCGCCAAACGTAATTTAGGTAGATACAATGTTGTACGAACAATGTACTAGGTTTCTCAAAGTAAAATATGTTTTCCACTACTCATGCCCGTAAAGTTTTTGTTTATGCTGGGTGTAGGCGATATAATGCACTAGTTTGACTACGAGGACAGATTAAATAATAGTACAAGCTACGAGTCAAATCGGTGTGACCACGAATACACCCTTAATCTGCATTTTTAAGCTCTAGTGTTTTACTTCTCTAATTATCTATGGTCTCCGACCCTAGCCTAGTATTAAACATTAGATACAGTAGTTAAAAAATAGTGGCGGAAAGTCTCGTCTTTTCTTAGCAGTATTTAAATAAGATGCAAGTCAAGCAAGATATTACTGTTTAATTTCCTCGTATTCGAAATGAAAAGCAGAGTGTGTAGATATTTTCGTTTATAAAACAAAACATACGTTCAAAAACTAATAGTCGGGTCAAAAATAGCCTATGATACTCTTGCCATGGAGACAAATCGATTGATACCTCGCGTGTCAAAATCGGACTAAGTTTTTAGTCACAACCCTTCCTTTGCTTCGCCGTAGTCAGGTAAAAAAATAGCCTATGAGATTATACCTACCTACATAGACACATACACAGATCGTTAAACGCGTTACCCTTCCCTTAAAAGAGTAAGACCCAACCTTCCCTAATAGTGGTAGGGTAACAAGGCATTTTATCCTTGACTTCACCACCAAGTCAAGTATATCATATCTTTCCTTGCCTTTGTCTCGGGCGGATAATTGTCTCTGATAAAATGGCTTATTTAATGCACTTGTTGTACAGTCCTATTATTTTTTGGAATCAGTTTAGTAGTTTGATCTGTACAAACGATCAAGATTTATAAGCGATGCAGTTCCCCTCTTCAACAGATCTAACAAGCACAAATTGAAAACAAACAAATGTAGATTAAAAAACTAACCTAAAAATCCATTTTTAGGAATGCATGGTCATCGAGTTGTGAGTTATCCTGATAGTTTCAGCCAAATAGCTAATCGGGAAGTGCTCGAAATGTGAGTTGCAAGATTCCACCCGGAACGAAATACAAACAGACAGACAGACAAACAAGAAAGTGGCTTAATAAAAACATGGTAAAAATATATAACCCTGACCAACCCCACCTTTGTACCTAACAACCATCTCGATCACATCAGCTTTCAAACAGAAAAAAACTATTCGTTTGGAAGCTACGATACTACAGGCAGACACATACACACCCTAAACTTATAACATGCCTCTCTTTCCTCGGGGGTTAAAAATATCTATGTAGGTAGGTACTCTTGGTAGATAAAAATTAAGTATCACTTTAGAGCTGCAAACTAATTTGTGTAATTTTAATGCCTAATTTCATCGACGTTCACTAGATCAGGGCGTCTAAGTACGAGTTTTTATAGTTTTCGAAAACAAAACGTAAGTTCGTTTAGTTCCATTCCATACATTAACTGGCAGCGCCTCTAGCGGAATCTTGCAGGAACTAAATAATGGAACTAAACGAAAGTGCATTCCGGTCTAAAAACTATAAAAACTCGTACTAGGGGTACTGAAAAATAAATTCCAAAAAGCATCTGCCTAAACTACACATCTTTTCTTCAAACCATTTTCCTCACACAAATTACTCTCCAATGAATTTTCGTGAACGCACTTCACTTTGCAAAAACTAGCTTTTGCCCGCGACTTCACCTGCGCAGACAACAGTTTATCGCGATAAAAAGTGTCCTATGTCCTTCCCCAGAGTTCAAACTATCTCCATACCAAATTTCATCTATTAGTAGAACCCGAGCAATCGATTAAAAAAAAAACACTTATTTTTTGGCTGAAGGAATTTTGATCAAATGTTGGTATATCGGTATTTTAGGTCTTGAAATAGTACATAGAGTACTTTTAACCTAGACAAATAAAAACGCGTGCAGAGCCGTGGGTACAGCTATTTTTAAAATTTGATCATGTCTACATGCTATAAAGTATAATTACTTTAAATTTTATACTTTCTATTTTCAATTATTTATGCGAATGGTTCTCTATTTATTCCGAAATCTGTTATATTTCAATAATGTAGCAACTGGTAACATTATAAATTGTACTTAGGTTTAGGTACCTACACCCGGGGCCTGGCCCCCAATTCTACTAAAATAATTGTTCTTATATTGTTAATGAATTGTGCCATAATTGTCACTTTTGACACATTTGGTATTCTATTAACTTCAATGGTTTTTAAATGCCGATAATTTTGACAATTGGAAAACAATCGATAATTATGTTACATTTCGTATTCTACTAACCAATCTCCTAACAATCGTCACTAGTCGTTATGAATAATTGGTAGTCTACTATTTTTTTTGACAGATCTTTCAATTGTTAATTGTTTTCGAAGATGCAATTTTGCAACAATTGCTTTTTCGCAATTATTACCGTGTTTTCTGCTCACTTTAGGTTAATAATTTGTTATTTAATAAGAAATTAAATTTTAATTTTACCGTTCTACATAGGTACCTCTTGCAGAGGTTTGTATTTTTGATAGGAACGAGATGAGCAGGTCGTTCTTATGATGGTAAGCGCCAACCTGCAGTACCTCTCAGAACATCAGTAATTGCAAAATTGGCACCCCCTCTGTACAACTTAGTGACTTGACGAGACGAGCAGGTCGTTCTTATGATGGTAAGCGTCAACCTGCAGTACCTCCCAGAACATGACTAATCGCCCCCACCCCCCTGTACAAGTTAGTAACGAGACGAGCAGGTCGTTCTTATGATGGTAAGCGCCAACCTGCGGTACCTCCCAGAACATCACTAATCGCCCCCGCCCCCTGTACAAGTTAGTGACGAGACGAGCAGGTCGTTCTTATGATGGTAAGCGCCAACCTGCAGTACCTCCCAGAACATCACTAACCGCCCCCGCCCCCCTGTACAACTTAGTGACGAGACGAGCAGGTCGTTCTTATGATGGTAAGCACCAACCTGCAGTACCTCCCAGAAAATCACTAATCGCCCCCGCCCCCCTGTACAACTTAGTGACGAGACGAGCAGGTCGTTCTTATGATGGTAAGCGCCAACCTGCAGTACCTCCCAAAACATCAGTAATTGCAAAATTTGCACCACCCCCTTCCCTCTCTGTACAACTTAGTGAGGAGACAAGTAGGTTGTTCTTGTGATGGTAAGCGCCACACCTGCAATGCCCTCGACCTCGAAGCAGGCACCTCGATAGTTTCCAATTAAAAACATTTTCCAAAAATAAGTCACGTAAAACACTTTGAAATTGTTCTACCAGCAAGACAATTATAATTCTTAAACCAGACAATTGTAATTCAATCGATAATTTAGCAGACTACCAATTTTAGTAAAAATTATAATTGAATTACAATTGCATCGTTTATGAATTGTTTTTCTTCAGAAATAAGAGACGGGGCCCTGGGCGCGTGAAGCTTGGAAACGCAGCCACATTTTGAAATGTGTCACCTTTCGTAAAATCCATTTTTACTTGATTATACATCTAAAATTAGCCGGCTATATGTAATATCTGTGCCTAATGCGCTTTCATTCATGCTAACGACAAATCCTTCATGTTAGAAAGAGACAGCTGTAGCTTCGAGTACCTTCTAATGGAGATACTAACGATATGGTGTGCAAAAAGTAATGATAGCTTTGTTCTCGTAAAGTTCGTTAGGTAGATGTTCAATTCTCGGGCACAGAGACCATCATATCGGGAACTATTCGTAGGTTTATGTCTCAAAGCTGCAGGCACAGCCTTTGTCAAGTTTTAGGGTAGCGCGCCAGAGCTAGCGTCACCCCAGCAGGCCACCTTTCGAGCCTCGAACGAGCAAAAACTACTGAACACACTGATTTTTGGCACAAGGGGCACAAATAGAAGAACTTCAGCTCCACTTAATTTGAAGAATATTGATTCACTCGTTTTGTTGTTATGGAGTTAGCGCGCTGAAGCAAGCGTCATCCTGGCTGACCACCCTTGTAAGATGTTTTTCTCATAAACCACTACTTCGATTGAAATTTTGTCTGACATTTTAGCTTATTATTACGAGAACTAAAAGCTGTTTCATTTTATTCTGTTCGCTGGATTCGGCTCGACGACATCGACGCGCTGAACGCAGCGTCACTCCGGCAGGCCACCCTTTGAATTGAAATATCTCTTAAAGTAATCGAAAACAAATGGCCATATTTGTGCACTACAGAGCACTTGAGAGCACAACAGGCTGGGAAATTTTGGGCAGAATACAAACATATGGCCGGCTGTAGTGACGGACACAATTTTTGTTACTTACGCTTAAGGTATAGATGAAGTGAAGTGTATACTTGCAAAGTAGATAACGTGTTGACTTCGGAAATAATCTACGTGAAAGACTCATTTTGCACGACTGCCCACAAAAGGAGTGTAATGTTTTCAGGGTTCATGTTTCTTTGCTCCACTATAACTTTTAAATGCCTTACCAGATTTGGATGTATGGGGTATCGTTTTAATATGATATTATAACAATAGGCATTACATTATCATAACAGTAGCTATAAGCATTGGCACAGAATAAATAATAGTAGTATGAACCAGGACCTTAGCTCAGGGGTCCTACTCTCAGACTAAATATTACCAAGAAATTTTAAGTAGGTACCTACTTAGTAATGTCAATGAGCATTCATTGGTGAAATCCACGTTAAATAATGGAATAAAGATCTAGTTGTCCGTTTATTACTACGGACCACTCAAACCATCCACCTGAGTGGTCGGTTAGGAATTTTCTTCTTATCAGACCACCAGCTGTCTATACCTGGGTGGAGGTTAGCGTTTTGCAGAGATCCTGTTGATTACCTAACTGCTCCTAGCTGCTAAAAAAAAGACCATTTGTTTGCGTTTGACTACTGTCTCATTTTATGTTAAGCGATGCTGCGGTCGCCGATGTTAAATTAACATTGCACAGAAACGAGCAATAACATGTAAACATTGTGTCAAATATATGTTTACATTTTACCAACAAAACGTGATGCAAAATGTATATATTAAAATTAATATAAAATGTATGCATTTACATGTCTTTTTTTTGACACAATGATTCAATATTATTGCTCGAGACTGTACAGTCAATTTATCATTCAATAGTACCTGTAGTAGTCGCAGCGGATCTTTGTCGTTGTGAAGTTGGGCTCTGTGAACAATTGCGCAGATGCTGCTGTGAGGAAAAAACAGCATAAAGAGCGAGATAGAATATGCGATAAATGTAAGCGAGTGAGCGAGGGAGTTATACAATGATGTGTTCACCTTCAAAATTAGGATTGCGCCTGAAAAATAGCAGCTCGCGCAGCGACTTGCAGACAACTTCCGAGCCGCAAAGTTCCGCTGCGATTACTGTACCTACTTCATCTGTGCTTATTTCATTTCATACTTTGTGTAAATAAAATAGCTAGAAATAAAAACCTAATTTATTTATAAAAAGGTAGGGCACCTAGGTAGTGTGTGCACGCTACCTTTCCTGTTCATATTGAGTGATTAGATTAGGGAAATAGACGGTTAAATTCTCGCACAATGATACAACAATAACCAATTATAATTGTAAACTTAAACTATTTATTTATTCCTCATACAAAATGACGTTAAGAATTTACAATATCATTTTAGTAATCCGAATGTGCGCGGATAATCACAGGCGTGGACCGAGCGCGGTCGACACATCAAATTTGGACCCAAAAATGAACATAATACAGAAACAAAAAGTCAACCATAAAAATCAATTTGGCGAAATTAAACACCCTTAGTCCCAGACCCACTGCTTTATTGACTCACCAGTGTTTCCATACAATAAATCATAACAATTCAAGTCAAACAAAACAACATGTGCCGAACTTAATATAAATACGTCAAACGGTCTGGCGCGTCGTCTCGTGAGGAGTCTTGGAACAATGCTCAGTCGGCCAGCGCAGCGCGCCAATAAATATCAACGTATGTACACGAGGCCACTCGCGACACCACCCTATATATCTTTTTTTTTAATTTATAATTTATTTCGTTATGTCCTATCTATGTAGGCGACTCATGATCGGCGCCCTCTCGTGTCGAGACGCGGCGATTATCGCAGTGGCAGGAGCTAGCGGCGGGTCTGTATTGTCGATGCCGTACCGAAATACCATACTACAGTACGACCACGTACGGAATTACGGTACGACCACCACATGGTACTACGATACGATCACGTACGGTAGTACGACACGACCACGTACGGTAGTACGACACGACCACGTAAGGTATTACGGTCCGACCACGTACGGTATTACGGTACGACCACGTACGGTGCTACGGTACGGCCACGTACGGTACTATGGTACGAGCTGGCACGTCGCTCGCGACGCCGGCCACTGACTTCTGCCACTCTTCTCCATGGCATGAGTTGATTTCCGGTCTATAACAATTTGTACGTTTCTTTACGACCTAGCCAATGTCTACATCGAGAGTTTGACAGCTCGGTCGCTGTCAGTTTCAGCACGCCGCTAAGTGCCCGGTGATGTTTTAGATGCAACTGGCAACGTGTTTTCACTTTTGTACAAAATAAGGAAGGTCACGGTGTCGGGTAAGCTGTTAACTTGAAATTTACAATGCTGATAGGTGTTGCCAGTGTAACTCTAACAAATAAGAGCACCATCTAAAACATCATCCTTATACATCAAAGGCAAGAGGAAGAATGTTCAGTGAAAAGTTACTGGTTACATATTTCCGTCTATTCCTCCGCTTCACTTTGATGTATACTCTACTGTTAGATTACACTAGGTATTGAAAAGGAACTTGCCAAAGATGAAATGCCAACATTTATAACTCACAACTAATGGCACTGTACATCCGCGACCAGTCGCTTTTCTTCGAAAGTACTCTGCAACGTTGGTTATTAGGACATAGAATCTATTTTATACAAAAATTAAACTATTTGTAGAACATTGTATACTTGACGCATTGAATTAACTACATACACAACATACACAGCAACAAAGATATTGTTTGTATGACAAAAATTACAATAGATAACATGGCCTTTGAAAAGGCACACATGCGTACATAATAAAATTGCTCTATGCATTCTGTAAATTCTTAAAAACAGTAATATTGTCATATCATCACTTCAATTCCATGTCCTCTGACATCGGGCGGCCTGACAAACTCTGACACCAGAGGCCAGCACTACCTCATATAACAAACAACTGCCATAGTGTTCGTTTTGCAATGTATTTTTTTTATTATTTGAAGGCTAGTATTCAATCTCACCTGGTGTTAAGTGAGCTGCTGGAATATTGTTTAAAATTTGTCCCATTTGCCATCAGTGAAAATGATTCTAAAACCAAGGTTTTATTATATTTTTTGTTGTTTTTTTGGTTAGGTTTTATTGAGTACAGGTTTTCATCTGTTTTTATGGGGATTGAAGTGATGATCATAACAATATTAAAGGTAAATAATAAATTCAGTTGACAACAGTGCATAATAAATTTCAAAAGTTCAGTTTCGATAATGTTAACACATATATTTTTTGATTGACTATTCGAGTTGGTCGCTCGCCTGTGCCTACAAGTGCTGCCTGTGCCTACCATCAGGCCTAGCGCGTCACTGCGCTGCGCTCGTCACCCTGAGACATAGGTTGTCAAGTCTCATTGCCCTTCAAATCCAAACAGAAATGTGTACACACTACTACTTGGCGGTTAATTACAAAACAACAACACAAACCACAACAGACTAGTTACTGTTAAGCTATCCAGGCTCTTTCCAAACATCGCACCAAAATAACTCTGTTAAGACACTTGAGCCGATTAGTTAGCATACCAAAAAAATAGGAAATGCACTATTTAAAAGTACAAAAAATACTTTAATTACTGCTGTTTTTAATGGTTTTGTATACAAACGTAAGATTTTGATGTCATTAATTATTTTTTAATTATTTTTTTCCTTAGCCACTTTGGTCTAAAAAAAAAAACTGCTTTTTTTGTATTGTTGTTGTGTTGTCAATTAACAAACAGCACCGAACAACTCCAGTAAAACATTACGCACTATCATCAGCTGATATACCTCTGGGATTCACAAACAATATCGAGTTTACTCATACTTCAATATCATTAATTATTGACATCGTCGAGTAGCAAGTTTATACTCGAGATTGCGTCTTATTCTCGGCCTAAGATACGTTCACACATTGCCGTTAAGTGCAGGTACTTAGTAAGGTGTTGAATCAAGACTAGGGATGTTATGGAAATAGAGTTTCCGACAAGTATCCGAGCCTTCCAGATAATTTTTAACATATAACAGAGTACCAATTGTGTGTCCTGGTGACGAGGGAAGGCAAAGAAATGCACCAACTAATACAGTCATAGTAAATAAATAGTAGATTGTACTACAAATAATATTTTATCTGAGACATTTATCCGTCCGAGCCGTAGGCGAAGGTAGATTTTAAAGTTGAGGAAAAAAATGCCTTGTTTGATAAAAGATTTAGACACTGTTTTCCACTTTGATTGCGAGGAAAATAAATAATGTTCTTTTTTAAAACAATCATTTAAATACTGCTAAGAAAAGACGAGGGCATTTTACCACCCACTTTTCTTTTTTAACTGTCTTCGTGAAACATTGGGCTCGGATCGGAGACCATAGGGAATTAGAGAAGTAAATCAATTTTGTAAAATGTATTTTTTAGTGCATGTTAAATGAGCATTTATTATAGGTATTTGTATGTATCTTTTAATTTTTAGGATGGAAACAAATATAACCATTTAAATATTACTTAATCGTATTAAGAAAGTTATTTTTATTTTAATGTCTAACTAAATCTTAGATCTTAACCATCAGTATGAACATCCGAACCGCCTGAAACTTAATTTCTTCTTTTTTATATTTTGGATACCGGTAGTTTACCTAAGCTTAAACAACTATGCTTGTGCTTATTGTATTCACAGTTAAGTATTCTAACTACCTAGATAAATTTTCATTAATTTTATTTTCCATCTTACATTTAACGGTGAATGTTACACCTGTAAATGATATCTTACCAGAATTATACTACGACACCTGTCATAGTCATAAAAAAGCTATACACCTTAAATTATTAAATTTTTATACTGTTGGTGTTGAAAGTACTTCCATAACATCCCTAATCGAGACTGTGGCGAGATTGACAGTCTCGGTCCTGGTTGCGAGTTGACAATGTGTCACGAGTTTCGTTGCAGAGTACTTGCGGGGTCACCTAGCGGGCGCGCGCGGCGCGCGGGACACAACTCATGCGGGGCGCGTGCGGGGGCGGCGGCTCCAGCGCTACTGCGACGGGTACTGCGCCGACGGAACGGAGGCGTACATGACGGGCTGCGGGCCGCCGTTCCACCCCGCGCCGCCCGACCCTCCCGGGACGCCCATGCGGTAGCCTGCTGAAAGATACACATACATGTATAACAATGGAAAATTGTTTATTGTACATCATATTACTATTTGTTTAGATAATCACATTTATAAATTTAACAACTTTATTTACAGTATTTCATGTTTTGGTCAGAAAAATGACTCGCCAGTTCAAAGTCCGTCGATTGTACTTAGTTTTAGTTAGGGTTCCGTAACCAAAGGGTCAAAGCCCTAATATTAAGCCTCCCATCCATCAGGGTCTGTCCTACATCCTAACTAAGAGCTATTTGCTGTATCTTTTGAACCATAATAGGTAGCTGGTGGACACATAATGTGCCTTTGAACCATAATATGTAGCTGGTGGACACAATGTGCTTTTGAATCATAATAGGTAGCTGGTGGACACATTATGTGCTTTTGAACCATAATAGGTAGCCGGTGGACACATTATGTGCTTTTGAACCATAATAGGTAGCTGGTGGACACACAATGTGCTTTTGAATCATAATAGGTAGCTGGTGGACACATTATGTGCTTTTGAACCATAATAGGTAGCTGGTGGACACATTATGTGCTTTTGAACCATAATAGGTAGCTGGTCGCATATTATGTGTAATATCTGACATCTGAGGGATGACGCGTGATGGATGATGATGATGATGAAAAGTAACCTGTGCTGTTCCAGGGTATAAGCTATCACCATTCCAAATTTCATCAAAATCTGTTTAGGCGTTTGAGTGTGAAGTAAAATGATCATCGTTTTACACTGTTTAACATATTGTTTACGCTTTTCACGAAATCACTCCCATAGATTGCAAAAAAGCGAGCGGAAAGAAAAACCAGAGATATGAGTAAACATAAGGTTTTAACAAAAATTCACAGCCCATCCCGCTCCCTGCTTGTCTATTGTGTGGTCAACACAGAAGACATTACCGTTAGGCAGGATGACGCTGCAGGAGGCAACAAACAAACAATGTTGCATGTGAACGGCTTTCATTAACACCAGGCTCCAATATTTAAGGGTTTTTTCCGTAAATATGCTGGGTCAACTACAAACCTTATAAATGTGAAACTTAACATTATATGTTTTTGAGATCTTTATCTCTCCGTTTTCAAGACAAACACGCGATTAACAGAATTTCATTCGATACTTTTTCTTATCAAAAATTACGTTATTTTCAGTAATATTAACTCAACGGCTTAAGTTTTATCTCTAAAATAAATGTCACAACAAGAAAATATAGCTTATTATCCACTGTCAAGACAAAATTTACCTAACTAAATTATTAGTCTGCCAATAAAATAAATAACTTTAGAGACTTACGTCATTTTGTTCCGAGCTAAATTGTGTGTTCAAACAGCGCTCGCGATATTCAACCTTGTTACCCAGGCACCTCAGTGCTTGTTGCGGGTAGCGGGTGGCAGAGTGCAGAGGCGGAGCTAGCGTGGGAAAATGTATTAATGGAGCCTGGTTTTAACGCCTAACGCCTTCTTAGCCCGGGAAATACAAAAGCTTGTCAAGACTTCAAGAGACAAAGAAAGAGCATGGTGTTATGAGTTTTCAAGTACAGTCAGCGTCAAAATTAGATGGTCTTAACCTCCGATTTAAGCTTTACGCAGGCAGATTACCCTTAAATGCATAGAATAGTAAAAAAAAGTTCAGTCATGTTCTGCGAATTTTATCGCTAACTGTACCTACATGGTAAATTTAAACGACTAGCTGCATCCAGTGGCTTTGTCCGTGTGAACATTTTTTTTATACAAAATTTTCTACCCTCTATGGAATGGAATTTCAAAAAATCCGTCCTTCGTGCACTAACTCAAGGAATATTAGTTCTACTTTTAAAATCTCTAAAAACTACTGAACCAATTTTCATGATGGGAGCACAAGCCTGAGATCAACCCATTCAAATTAAAAAAAAAACAACCTAATCGGCACAGAAATCTCGGAGAAATCAGTGTAAATCAACAAAAAAAACGAACAGAAATAGTTGGTTCAAAAAAGACATGGATATTATGATGACCTCCTTATCCCACTTATTAATAACCTATAGTATTTTTATTATTATTCGTATTATTAATCTAATGGGAAGAATTTTGTAAGTTACATAATTACATTTTGCATAACAGTTTTGTCTACCTTCTTAAGTTTTATTAATAACTGTAAATATGTCAGTGAACATGTATAGACTTCCGTGCGTTTTAATATTTTTGTCAACAGTTTGTCTGGGTTCCCAAGATACAGGCTTTGCCTAGTTTGGGGATCTGTATTTTAATGTGTTTTTTTTTAATGTATTTTATTAATTAATATATTATTTTATTTACTAACGTTTTTTTATTTTACTATCAATAAATATAATGGGTCATGACGTGAATAAGTTTATAAATTTGCTTTCAAAAAAACTGATGATTAGAAAATCAGGGTATACAGTTTGGTGTTGCAGTTCCATATCTATCATCGACATCCAAAATTTAATTACACCATTCGATAGCTAAAGGATCAAAGAATTTATTATGTACGTTGAGTGAGGACTGTGTCGCATCCCGCGTAGTGGAGGGGGAAGCGCCGCCATTTTGAGGTCGTTTCGTTTTTTCTATGTAATATTTCGGCTAAATAAATGATTATATCTTACCTGCAGCAGCGGCTTGGGGGTTGCTATAGGCAGCAGTGTATTGCTGGTAGTACCCCGGCGCCATGTAGCCTTGGAGCGCCGGGTAGCCCTGCTGGAAAACGACAACGGAACTGTCAACACAAGAACTGCCTTCACGACACTCTCGCGAAGTGCCTCGGGTGAAGCACTCGACAAAATGTATCGAGAAATCTACTCGTAGTTTAAAAAAGAACCGACTACGATTTATCTTTTGAAAGTATTGTTCTACATTATACTTTCCTGACACATGTAATGGACTTTTCAAGAAAAAATATCGGATTTAATGATGATGGTTGATAACCATTAATTATTACCAAATGGAAGTCGGGTTCACGCTCAAAAGCATAGACAATTGCATATTACTCCGTACTCTAGACAGGCTGTTGACGAACGTAGCAATGAGAGCATTTGATTATCGCCATTTTGGCGCTGATAGCAGTAGTAGGGGGTCCATTTTCTGTGACTAACGTCACGAGATGAAACAATGTCAATTTTAGTTCCATGGACCCTCGACGGGGCGCTTTGAATCAGCAAAAACGAAACTACGGCAGAGCAAATCCATAAGGATCAGTGCTCAAAGTGTCCAAAGCGAGGAGGATACATTACTATGGAGCGCGTTAAATCGGGTTCGAACAGTAGGCACAGGTCAGAACATCGTCGCTATCAACCGGCAAGCGCGAACAGTCCTCGATCTGCGTTCGAGCGGAGTGTGTCAGTTCGAAATATTTTAGATTTTTGCCGAAAAGATGGCAAAATGTGCGGTGAAAACTTGTCTAAACGATACTAGAAAACACATGACTCAAAAATGTAAAATTTCATTTCACGTGTAAGTCAGTTTTACATACTTTTAGACGGATTTAATATTAAGTTATAGCGGGGGCACAGAATAAATAATAGTACAAGTACAGAAGGCTAACTGAGTAAAGTCATTTAAATAAATAGCGACTCTCGCTACAACGATATAAAGTGCAATTTAACTTGCACGGCGCTGCGAGCTTTCAATTATATTTACCTAGAAGGCGCTCGCCCACCGCGTGCATGCTAGAATGCACCGTATCACAACGCGCGAGAACTTCCATTGCTCTAACCGTTTCAGAATCGCTCTGTCCCTTTTTCGCTCGGTAGGGTTGTATTAAGATATTATGACTAGGTACTTGTACTACTAATTATTCTGTGATATGTTATGACTTAGATATTGTAACAGAATAAATAAGTAATAATGTATTATGTTATTACTTATTATTATAAATTAAAATAGTTCTATTACATACAATGACATTCTTATCAGAATAGACCTACTACCTCATTTTTACTACCTACCTATCCCGTTTTCAGACCGCCGATAACTTTAGTGAGACACCTACCTACGTGTCGTTGGTTGATTATGATTATATCCTATAGGTATTGCACTTTGATGAATAAAGGTGCCTGTCTAAATTCCATGCTTTTTAATGAGTGAAAAATAAATTGCTACCTACGTAATAAAAGGTATTAAAAGTAGGTAGGTATTATACGAGACATATATTATATAAATTCCTAATTAGTTGTAGGCTACTTACTAAGTCAGCACAGTAGTTCATTTTCCGATCCACAATACCTACTATAATCAATTATAAAATTACGTTGATCGATTTAATAAAGGACTTTATTTCTGCGCGGAAAAACCTTAAATATGCGTAGCTTCGGTATGGAACACAAATGAAATAACATAAAACTATAGGAACCTACGTAATAAAAAATATCAATATCTAACTACATAACTAGGACCTATTATAGGTATTACAAACGAAACGTAAAGAATGACAATTCGTCATTTCTATCACTATTCAAACAGCCGAATGCTATGCAGTACTTTCTAGCTTTCTTCTTGGTACTCATAATTAAAACACGAATAAAGTTTGTCAATAACTTTACGTAAGTAGGTGCTCTATCGCTAAGTACAAGGCGCGCGACTCATCGAGCGCACGCTTGACACTCGACTGAACGGACCCGAATATTGGGTCCTTGAATTTATATGTACTTGTTGCGGAGTGCGACCGCCCTGCCTGCACGCGGTGGGCGAGCGCCTTCTAGGTAAATATAATTGAAAGCTCGCAGCGCCGTGCGAGTTAAATTGCACTTTATAGCGTTGTAGCGAGAGTCGCTATTTATTTAAATGACTTTACTTAGTTAGCCTTCTGTACTTGTACTATTATTTATTCTGTGGTAATATTTGGTCTGAGATCCGAAGTCAGAGCATCAAAAAGAAATAATAGTTTAAAAAAAACTAAAAAACACATTTTATATAGAAAACCTTTAGATAGTGTAAATAAGAAAAAAATGTTTTATTTCATAAAAAAACGAGGGGTGCTTCTCATATCTTTCAATGTTTTTTTTTTATTTTTTCGAGTTATTGCATTGTCATCGGTCTTTGACAGGTGTGCAAAATTTGAATGAAATCTGACCGTTTAAAGTGGGTCAAAATAGCGTCCAAAGAAGTCGGTTACAAACATACAAGTGAAGCTAATATAAAGCGTATAAAAAGAGAATCAATCGTGGGTCAGTCTTCGTTTCTTCGTCCATACAGTAGAAACTTGTAAAAAAAAGGAATTTGAATTGCGAATTAGTGGTTTAGTTACGGTGGCTTCATTGGCAGAACATGATGCGGGGGGCAAATCCCAAACGTAATCCAATTTTGTCTTAAGTAAAAATATTGGATATATTTTCACTAGGAAGGCGTCACTGCTTAAAACGAAATAGTTTTTGAAAATTTACTTGTTTTTTTTTTTACTTTCGTTGCACTAACATTATAAAGGCGAAAGTTTGTATGTGTGAGTCTTTCACGCACAAACGGATGAACGGATTTCGATTAAATTTTAATAGGAGATAGCTTATACGCTGTAATAACACATAGGATACTTTTCATCATCATCATCATTTTACTACACTCTCAAACGGCTGAACGGATTTTGATGAAATTTGGAATGGGTATAGCTTATACATTTGGAGATATATTAACACATTGGCTACTTTTTTATCATCATAATAAAAGTCCACATGGGTGAAACCACGGGGCAAAAACTAGTTATTAATTTTTCCTTCTCCAAACCTCCATGATAGGACCTGATTTGGTTACAATTTCAATGATAGAGCAGCTCAGTATCGGATTAAGAGGATTTTTTTGTCAGTGTCATTTGATTAAAATTACAAAAATCATGATTTTCGCCAACCCTGATAACGCCGCTTTAGTTAATCAATGTGAGGTAGCGGTCAAATGCTTGCTTTATCGGAAACTATAAAGGGCTGAGGTTAATGATCTTCTGAATGGTCTTGGTATCAGAGAACGATTGATCATTATGATAAATTTAATGTTTTGTTTGGTTGCAATCAATTTGTATTATTTTTGGCACAGATTGACAGACATTGATGGCATTTTTTTAGGTCTAGGACAGTAGTTGGACGATGCATGTTAAAATTGCGGGTTGAATCTGGATTCAATTGACAAGAAGAGAGTATATAGTGTCCTTGTACATACAAAAAGAAATAACACTTACCTACTTCTAAATATTAAAGCTTTCTTTAAAAAGTGGAACTTACAAGCGTAGATTATATTCTACTAGCTTACCCGCCCGCGACTCCGTCCGCGCGGACTACAGTTTATATTCTACTAGCTTACCCGCCCGCGACTCCGTCCGCGCGGACTACAGTTTATATTCTACTAGCTTACCCGCCCGCGACTCCGTCCGCGCGGACTTCAGTTTATATTCTACTAGCTTACCCGCCCGCGACTCCGTCCGCGCGGACTACAGTTTATATTCTACTAGCTTACCCGCCCGCGACTCCGTCCGCGCGGACTACAGTTTATATTCTACTAGCTTACCCGCCCGCGACTCCGTCCGCGCGGACTTCAGTTTAAATTCTACTAGCTTACCCGCCCGCGACTCCGTCCGCGCGGACTACAGTTTATATTCTACTAGATTACCCACCCGCGACTCCGTCCGCGCGGACTTCAGTTTATATTCTACTAGCTTACCCGCCCGCGACTCCGTCCGCGCGGACTTCAGTTTATATTCTACTAGCTTACCCGCCCGCGACTCCGTCCGCGCGGACTACAGTTTATATTCTACTAGCTTACCCGCCCGCGACTCCGTCCGCGCGGACTACAGTTTATATTCTACTAGCTTACCCGCCCGCGACTCCGTCCGCGCGGACTTCAGTTTATATTCTACTAGCTTACCCGCCCGCGACTCCGTCCGCGCGGACTACAGTTTATATTCTACTAGCTTAACCGCCCGCGACTCCGTCCGCGCGGACTACAGTTTATCGCGAAAAAAAGCATCCTATGTCTTCTAGGATATTAAAAACCAATGCAAAAGTAGGTATAGCACCAAGGCTCTTGATGTTTTTTGACAGACTTGTTATTTCGTTTCCATGGCAACCGTTCCTTACAGCGAGTAATCAACATTTTCCAGTTTTCCCCTAAAAAAACATATCGATAAAAAGTATCCTATGTTTTATTCCAGGGTATAAGCTATCTATCTCCATTCCAAATTTTGTCTCGAGAAAGAAATGGAGAAGCAAGATAAAATCTAGTCCAAGTAGAATTGCATTAACATTGGAGCTAAAATTTCTTGGGAGACCATGAAGGATAACTTATCCTAGAGTAAGGAAATTAATATTTATAATGAAGAGCCTTCGGGACTGCACTCCATGCCTTTACTTAGAAAATACACCTGGCATTGTGTCAGTCTATTATACAATACTGTGTTTCTATTTGGGGTAGTGCTGACAAAAGCTATTTTATTAAAGTTGAGAGAAATCAGAGAGCATGAATTAAAGTTATATTACGAAAACCGTTTCGTTTTTCTACTGTTGCATTGTATGCATGATTCAAAGTGTTGCGTGTACGAGAGCAATTTATTTATAATGCTACTCCAAAAAAATACACAAAAGCTTAAAAAGTCGCACCGACTACGATGAGATCTTGAATAGACGAGCTTTCAGGTTGCCGGTTCCCCGCATTCCTGACGAAACTGAAGAAGTAATTTGAATTTGTAGAACGCACATTCAAACATACATACACTCTCTCTATCTCACACAAATACACATACACTCTCTCCTACTCACGACACAATAGCATAACACACTGATACACCACATACCTTTTTCTCTTGTTTTATAATAAACAAAGCTAGCGGTACACTATAATAATATAGACTCAGTTTTGAGAACCTATTCTAAATCAGACCATACATTCGTGTCTTTTGCATTGCCACTACCTTATAATAATTTTCTTTTGCTTTAATTAAATGATACAAACTTGTCTGGTAAATTTGCACTCGAGCCCCAAGATACAAGCCTCGTGCTTAGTTTGCACTCGAGCCCCAAGATACAAGCCTCGTGCTTAGTTTGCACTCGAGCCCCAAGATACAAGCCTCGTGCTTAGTTTGCACTCGAGCCCCAAGATACAAGCCTCGTGCTTAGTTTGGGGCTTTATGTTTTTTTTTTTTTTTATTACGGACTAGGCAATCATTTGACCACAATCTCACCTGATGGAAAGCGATGATGTGGTGGAAGGTGTAGGTGTAGTGTAGATGTAGCACGCTTGCCTAGTAGACAGATTGCACTATGGAGTGTGCACAAGAACTGCACAACCTGATTCCTCCATAACCTTTCCATCACCGTACGACTAGACGATCAGCAAAGCGCCATCCTTTCATGGTTGAAATACCTCGCACAAGAACGAAGCGTTACGCTTCTTCATTTATTATAAGAACTGCACAGGAGTGAAATACCCTGCCCTCGCCAGTGTTTCCGGTAAATTATAACCCAGGTGTGTTCAAGTCAAGAGTGAATAGGTATCTACTAGGCAAGCATGCTCCACCTTCGACCACATCATCGCTTTCCTTCAGGTGAGATTGTGGTCAAACGATTGCCTAGCCCGTAATAAAAAAAAAAGAAAGATACCTATTCACTCTTGACTTGAACACATCTGGGTTATAATTTACCGGAAACACTGGCGAGGGCAGGGTATTTCACTCCTTTGCAGTCCTTATAATAAATGAAGAAGCGTAACACTTCGTTCTTATGAGAGGTATTTCAACCATAAAAGGGTGGCGCTTTGCTGATCGTCTAGTCCTACGGTGATGGAAAGGTGATGGGGGAATCAGGTTGTGCAGTTCTTGTGCACACTCTCCATAGTGCAATCTGTAGAATACCGACAGGCTTGAAATGTTTCATTGTTTGTTATTTTTTCCTATTTTGTACTCACTTTTGTTAATCTACGGCAATAAAATTCATTTATCATTATCATTTATCAGCTACTTTCGAAATACTGAGTGTCAACTTACGTCAATATACGATGAGATGAAGCGATTATAAATGGTCTTTATTGATGTAACCTTCGGAACTATTGACCAATTCTTAAGAAGCATTTTTATTAGCACCATTTCCTATTCATGCTCTATTTGTTGGAGTAAAGTCCGGTGTATAATCATATATATGCAAGAGAAGTTAAATATTATTGGAGGTACCTCAAATGGCGTTAGTCTTCGCGTCTTCGCATATTTGGCAAAAAGAAAGAGATGTTGATATGCTTATGCAAACTGATAGTTGCATCCCTTTTTAACCCCCGAACAAAGAGATGGGTGTTATAAGTTTAGGGTGTGTATCACTACGTGTGTGTGAGGGTGTGTTGTGTCATCGTAGCTCCCAAACGAATGAACTGATTTTGTTGCGGTTTTTATTTTTCAAAACTGATGTGATCGAGATGCTTCTTAGCTATTGGGGGGTGGGGGGGGGAGTCGGGGTTTTTTTAAATTAGTTCTTGTATAAGTTAAACGTGTGTATCTATCTGTGTCTGTCTGTGGCATCGTAGCTCCTAAACGAATGGGCCGATTTTGATGCGTTTTTTCTGTTTGAAAGCTGATGCGATTGAGATGGTTTTAGCTATCATATATCCGATCAGGCACTACGTTCAATATGTTTGGTCAGGGGTTTTTCAATTTAGACCAAAATTATCTTGTCAATTCACAAAAGCCTTATGAAGTGCAAGTAATTATAGAGTACGACAGTGACAACCCATTATACATTGAAGGTTATATTAAAGCAGCCTGTGGAGACACAAGCAGTGGAGCGTCAATGTATGACGATATGGTACTAAGAGGGCTTGTATATTATGAATACTGAGCCATGACTGAACCCTAGAATATACGGACATGTTTTTAGGCATTTTTTCTGTTTGTTTGTTATATCAATATTTGAAAACTACTAGACGGATTTTGATGGTGCTTGGTTGCTTTGGTTTGATCCTAAAAGATATATACGCTTCATAATATTTGCTTCTTATTCAGGTCTGGTTGCAGAGTTGTATAAAAATATATCGTACAAAATCTACATTTCATTTTCTTTCTAAATAGGTTTTACCTGTTTATCTATCTATCTAATTATATTTGTTTATAATAAATCAGTAACAAAAAGACGTACAAAGATGATAATAAAAAAAGGCCTTGGTACTTAAAATAAGCTACTGAACAAGAACACAGCATTTAAAAAAGAAGGTGTCCGTCTGTTCGCGAACTACGAAAAAAGTACTGGAACGATTGTGATGTGGTTAACACTGTTGGATACCTTAGGTTTTGACTTAAAAACTGGGGTACCTGGTAACTTTATTCGATGATTAGAAGCCGAGCAATTGATAAAAACTGTCTGACAGCTGAATTAAATTTGGTACTTTGTAGATACGTTGGTATATTCCTAACTGCCCCATTAACGTCCCCATTGTAGATACGTTGGTATATTCCTAACTGCCCCATTAACGTCCCCATTGTAGATACGTTAGTATATTCCTAACTGCCCCATTAACGTCCCCATTGTAGATACGTTGGTATATTCCTAACTGCCCCATTAACGTCCCCATTGGCGTGTATAAATTATAGTCCCGTTGTCTCCTAAACATCAGGACGTAATTAAATTTCCGTATCTTTGTACCGTTTGTGTCCACGTCACGGGGGACACTATACTGTGACAGTAGGTTAAGGCGCGGCAGGGTGGCCCTTGGGCCATCCGTAAGCCGCGAACATGTTTTTTTTTTATATAGGTAGGCCACCTTTGTTTAAACCTATCTGTTTGAACACAATAAATCAGTATTTGATTTGTCTTGGGCCATCCGTAAGCCGCGAACATGTTTTTTTTTATATAGGTAGGCCAGGCCACCTTTGTTTAAACCTATCTGTTTGAACACAATAAATCAGTATTTGATTTGTTCGAATTAGTTGGCCTTTTATTTCTCACACCAGTTGGGCAGATGGGAATTTAAATTCCCACCTCCCTATTGGCGTGAACAATGGGGCAGGTGGGAATTCAAATTCCCATCGGCCCAATTGATAGGGACGTTAATGGGGCAGTTGGGAATATATCGATACGTTTAGTCCTGGAATATCACTTCATAACCCAGAGAAATTACCACGCGGGCAAAGCCACGGGCGCAGCTAGTAGTAAAATAATGGGTAAATATCGAAAAAAAAAAACGCATTATTCACTAATTTGACAAGGAAAATTATTAGGCTTAAATTGTAGTGTATTTGAAATCGCGAACGAAACCTATATTTTCATTAAAATTTACCCAGATAAGCTTTTAACGACGTATTTAATAATAACAACTGTACAGTAATATTATAAAGAGGAAAGATTTGATCGTTTGAATGTTTGTGTGTTTGTAATGGGTAAACTCAAAAAATAATAAACCGATTCTAAACATCTTTCACGTATAGAAAGATACATTATCAGTGACTGATGGGAACAATTTTATTTTTCCAAATATTCCCTACGTAAATTGCAATAATGTAACCCAAGGTAAAAATTTGCAAAAATCTTGATTACTCGCTGTAGGAAAAGCTATCCAACAGTGAAAACCGCATCGCAATCGGTTTATTAGTTTTTACGTGATGCGCGAACAAACATACAGACAAACAACAGACACACGAATTTTAAAAACGTTACATTCTTGTTCTGTAGCTTATATTAAGTATCCTAGACTTTTTTCTAATTATTTTCTTTGTACAGACTTTTTCGTTTTTATTGCTTTCTTATTTACTAGCTGTACCCGCGGCTTCGCACGCGTGGTCTTTTCTTTAAGTTCAAAGTACCATAATGTGCTATTCCAGGAACAATATACCAACATTTGATCAAAATTTCTTCAGCCGTCAAATATACTTTAATCAATTGCTTGGCTTCTAACTCACCGGATTGAGATACCAATTACACCCGTTTTTAAACCAAACCCTAAGCTATCTAACAATGAAAACCGCATTGCAAACGGTCCAGTAGTTTTTACACGATGCGTGAACAAACATACAGACAAACAGACACAAAGACACAATGCAATAATATGTTATATTTTCAATAGCTATTTTAAACACCCAAGAGCATTTTTTTATTTACCTTCTTGGTACAGCCTTTTTCTTACCTATTGCTTTATTAAGTATAAATATATGACTGTCAATTTGCATCAAAATAAACCGTCAAAAAAAAACACAATATCTTTAATGTACAGAATTTGGACCCACATCCCGCAGGAACCCTTTATTTTTTCGGGATGAAAAGTATCCATAATTTTCACTATATCCATAATCTTATAAACTATGTCTGTCCCAAGTTGCATCAACATCTGTCCAATAGTTTCAGCGTGCTAAGTGTTCTTTTATATAATTTTCCACCCCTATCCTGCAGGAACCCTTTAACTTTTACCTAGAAGTATGAACTCAAATCATACCAAGTTTCATTTAAATTCATTGAGTATTTTCGGCGTGATGAGCTACCAAGATACAGACAGACACAGAAACAGACAGAAATACAGGCAAAAATAAAAAAAAAACAGTTTTGGCTTTAGTATTGAATATTGAACAGCCTCCAAAAAAACAAAATATCTTCAATTTACAGAATTTGGGACATTATCCCGCAGGAACTCATTTATTTTTCGGGATAAAAGGATCCTCAATTTTTACCCATTATATAAACTATGACTGTGCCAAGTTGCAACAAAATCTGTCCAGTAGTTTCAGCGTGATACGTGTTCTTTGAAATAACTTTCAACGCCTATCCTACGGGAACCCTTTAATTTTTCGGGATTAAAAGTATCCTACGTCCTAGCTCGTAGTATGAACTCAAATCATACCAAGTTGCATTTAAATTCATTCAGTAGTTTCGGCGTGATGCTGCCGAAGTACAGACAGACAGACAAAAAATGAAAAAAAAAAAAAACAGTTTTGGCTTAGGTATTGAATATAGAGTTCCATCCAAAAAAAACAACGTAAAATCTACTGGACCGATTGCGATGCGGTTTTCACTGTTGGATAGCTTAGGGTTAAAAACTGGGATACTTGGTATCTCAATCCAATGAGTAGAGGCCGAGCAATCCAAAACTTTTTGACGGCTACAGGAAAATTGATCAAATGTTAGTATATTGATATTTTAGGTCTTGGAATAGTACATACTCGTAAGAGCACTAACCTAGAGAAATGACACGCGTGCGAAGCCGCTGGTACAGCTAGTAAGTATATATTTTCTATTTACCTGGGCATACCAGTATCCCATTCCCTGTTGGTATGGGTAGGGGTACTGCTGTTGCTGACCCATCGAAGGCGGCGCGGAGGGGGGTGGGTTCGATGAACTCTGGAAATATTACAAATTATTATTAAATAAGTTTATATTATTATTGAAATTGAATTATATTATTATTAATAGAACCGCAGGAGTACACAAGTACTTGAAAGGGGACCGTGACTGGGTAAACATAGTGTGCGACGACCACCGGCCAGGTGAGTGACAACCTGTGAATTGCGGATGGTAGAAACTTGATGAGAAGAGCCGAAGACCAGGCTCCGTGGCTTCATTGGGAGAGGCCTATGTACTACAGTGGTACACAGGCTGTCAACATTGGCATATTATAGCAAATTGTTAGTCACGTGGTAAGCTTCAATACAGGACCACTGCTATCAGTGCTGTGAGAACCATTTAATGGAATTAAGGAAATAAACCAAATCATTTTTCCATATATACAGAGATACACCTCTTCTACAAGAGTCTGTGACTAGGAAGTACTATGTGACCTTTGCCAGATATTCAACCGCAACGCAGTAGTGTACAAACACTACTGTTTCAGTTAGAAGAGCAATCTTTCTAGCGAAATGATTGCATGTGAGACACTGCATTGTCATCAGTACCCCAATTATGAGTTCAATCAAAATCAAAACTATACTCGCTATCGAGTTAAATAACATTTTTATTTGATATCCAGCGCAGCGCCACTAGCGGCTTTTATTTGTCACTATAAATCGTAGCTCTATTATGAGTTTTACTTTTTTTACTACTTTTTTGACTTGTAAAAGTGCTATTATTTTTGCCTATTTACAATAAAATACTTTGACTTTGACTAACTTTAATACAATAGAAATCGACAAGACGTGAGTAACTGTAGATATTACGCCGTCATGCTGGCACCTTCTTAGCATTTGTCTGTTTCTAAATATATGAAAAAGACAGAGAAAACCAGCGGCTAGCGAACACATTGTCATTTTGGTTCACCCGAATCGAAGTAGATGGCATTGTAAGTCTTCATAGAGCTAGCTATTGTTTTCCGTTTTAGAGTAAACAGTTCTTTTGTGTCTATAATCTGTTTAAATAAAGTAAAATACGATTATAGTGACAAAAAACATAATGGGTAAACTCAAAAAATACAGAACCGATTTTAAACATTATTTCACCTATATAAAGCTGCATAATTAGCAAGTAACATGGGCTGTCTGTATTTTATTTTCCAAAAAATTAACAATCCCTACTAAAATTGCAATATGTAATGAAACCCAGCCCCACTTACTCACAATGAAAAATGTCAGTGAGTGACATAGCTACTGTATTAGCATTAACTGACGATAGCGATTGTAAAAATTGTGAGTCGTAATACCAAAAACATGCAAACGGCGATAAGATGAACTAACAACGTTGAACGCTTATAAAATTTTCGCTTTTACAAAGAAACTAGCGCCGCGTCTGTGAGACTTCTTTCATAAATCGGACTCTAACCACTGCTTTGTCTACCAGTCAACTTGGGTAGATACTTTATCTTGAGTAGTAACGTCAAGAGCGTTTACTACAGCAACTCGTAATAGGGGTATTGAGCTGTTTCAAGTCTCTAGCTCATGGGCAAGTTAGATTAAAATCAAATGCAAAATTTGTACCGAACGCATAGAATAACTATAAATACCTACCCAAATCAATCAATCAGTAAAAACAATCAAGGAATAGCTGCGCCCCGCGGCTTTGTCCGCGTGGTCATTTTTCCGTGGAGAAAGTGAAGTTTTCTTGTCATATTTCAAAGATTGGTTCAGCCTCTAGGTCATTATTCTAAGTGAAGTTTATAGATAATAACATAAAAAATATCAAACTATGGCCGAAAATCATATTATTATTCTTTTTACCATAGCTGCTTACGAAAATGGTTATGAACATGGTATTTTTTTCAAATTTGATAGCCAAATATGAAATAGTAAAAAAACACTAAGTTATGAAAGAGGATCAGTAAATAAAACGAACTTTTTCGTAGCTAGTTATGTTTGTATGTTCGTATAAGGTAGTACCAGCTTCTGGTGTCAGTTTGTAAGGCCGCCCGAGGGACTTTGACATGGCTTAACGACTCTATTAATAAAAAACAGTCAGGATCAACATCTAAACGTGCCCTCAGAACACACGGAGTGAAGGAAACCTCACGTAACTACATGTACTATTATTTATTCTGTGACGTAACTTAGAAAAGTCATTGGTGCCGAGCCTATTATTGTTGGATTCTAAGTTGCACTATTGAACCGTTAGGCTACCATCACTAGCTTATTATAAAAAATAGTTCAACACAAGCAGAAAAGGTTATCAAACAGATCCAGAGTCAGTTAAGTATAGGCTGATGATTATGATGTTTTTAAAACTACAAAAAATTACATACAAGAAAATAATATTCTCATCTGAAATTATAATAATACATATTCATAGTGATGTTCACAGGACCGCCATGGTTGTATGCCACCTACTCTAACAAAACAGTACATTCTAACAGTAGTAAGCGATCATAAACTTTAGGGAACAGTAGCCAGTGGCGAGTGACCACAGCTATCCTCTGAACATCACTATGAATGTGTGTCATTTTACAATTTCAGATGAGAATATTTTCATTTGATAATTTGTCATACTTTTTAGAGAGTGAATTTTCAGTAGTCAGGTATAAGTTTTTGATTTTACTTTTTATTTAAATTATTTTGGGGTTATAATATTATCGATGCAAGCGAGCAAAGCCGCGAGCAACAGCTAATAAAATATATATTTTTGAAATGTGCTAATCCCTTTCATCTAATACCCAACAACACTGCATCATTTTAATTGTTTTTTTTTTGTCCTACTTTCGCTAAAGGGAGCGATATTCAATTTAATGTGACGTCACATAGTCAAACGCTTCTAACAATACCTCATTTGAGCGTAGTTAAACAGAAAGCGACCATCAACCAAAAACGCATTTTGAGATACAGCCGTTAAAGGGGTTTTCGCTGCTTTTTTATGTACAGTTCATAATTGATTTAAATGTTATACTTATATCAAATGACACTTCGAAGGCTAAAAAATGGGCTATTTATAACTATAAAATTGATTAGTTTTGTTAATAAACTTTTGAGTTAAACACATAGTCGCTTTCTGCTATAACAGCAATTTAAAATTGAGTTTTTTGCAGAACGCCTCCATAGAAATGGTCTCCCTTCAGCTGATTGAGGTTTGGACAACAACCAAGAGATATGCAAAGCCAAATCAATGGTGTCATTCTGCAAATTGTAATAACCGTATAAAATAAACCTAGAACGACACAAGAGACTGTTATGCTCGCATGAGTTCTTTCCATAGCCCTACCCCCTGTGTGATGCTACACTAGATCAAAACATGGATGAAATCTTATCAAGCAAAAATATTATGATACTCCAAAAATATTTTTGCTAAACTAGACAAAAGCAGTGGTCGGCTTTTGCAAAAAAAAATGGGAACTATTCCATTATAAATAAAATTTGCAGAAGCCAGACCAACTGCGACAGTCGGATTCTGCTTACCACAATTTCCTCTTTAATATCTTAATATCAGAATGTGCTTTGAAGAAATGTGTCTTTGGAATATGTAAAGCAAATAGAACCTTATGTTATAGGCATTAAAACTTAGTTTGTCAAAAAACAGGGTTGGTCGCTTTCTGCTTAACTATGCTCATTTGTCAAATTATGATTAGGGAAGAGATGACTGATGATCTATACTTATAATAAAGCAATATGAATAAAAAAGTCTGTACAAAGAAGATAATTAAAAAATGTATATCTGGGGTACTAAAAATAAGCTACTGAACAAGAATATAATATATTTAAAATTCATGTCTGTTTGTTTGCACATCACGTAAAAACTACTGGAGCGATTGCGATGCGGTTTGTATTGGATAGCTTAGGGTTTGACATAAAAACTGGGGTACTTGGTATCTCAATCCAAAGAGTAGAAGCCAAGCAATCGATAAAAACTTTTTGACGGCTGAAGGAATTTTGATCAAATGTTGGTATATTGGTATTTTAGGTTTTGGAATAGTACATAGAGTACTTTTAACCTAGAGAAAAGATCACGCGTGCGAAGCCGCGGGTACAGCTAGTCATACTTAAGTACATACATACCAGTCAAAATCATAACCCTCCTTTTTGCTTCGCCATAGTCAGGTAAAAACAAATGACAAAGACAAGAAGCATCGTCTTATATTTGGCCAGGAAAATGCTGGCATATCTCCAACACCACTTTCTTACTTTGTTTTAAATATTGCAACAAAATCAGAATCAATATTCTAATTCAAATCAAGAATTACTAGAGTTCTTATCAAAATACAGGGATAACCCAATTGGGTTAATTTCATTATGTCATACATTTTTTAAACCTGGCTAGTGATTTTGTTTCGGGCATGGTAAATCTACACTTATAGGGCGTTTATTTTAAGGAAAATGGCACAAATACGATACAGTTAAAACACTAAATATGTTCATTGATCACCTTTGGCATTTAGTTTGAAAATTTAAGGGCGAAATAAGCGGTTTCTTTTTTCAATCACTGTTAGTTTTGCTTATTAAAATGACATGACAGTTAAATCTGACATCGGAAAAGCGACTTTATTACGTAGGTAATTAAAGTTGTTTGCCGTTTGGTTAGTGTCAAAAATTGCAAGTGTTGAAAAAGTTCAAACCAAACAGCATGTAAAAATGTACATTTTGAAATTGCCCAAAATATGCTCATGCCAATCCGAACACATAGCCAACGAGCACATTCAAAGTATCAAGACTTTTCTAAGTTACATGTGTTATATCCATTGCTTCATGCTTCAGAGAGCACTTTAAGCTGTCAGACGCTAGTTATTATTGATTAACAGACATTTAACCAAGTCAGAGGGCCTCAGGCGGCCTGACATATTACACCAGAAGACAGCTCTACCTGATACGACAAGCAACCAAGAGCCCCTGAGTCTAACAAAAGGATAAAGGATTCCTTTACAAAATTACTAGTCTTATTTCATTTAGGCTAGTAGGTTACATAGAATATTCACATCCTGTTTCTGATATCTTATAAATAAATAACAGTGCCCAAATCATCATTTAATTTAAAAGTAACCTCTTTGTTATTCCACGGCCAAAAGTACCTTTAAATTATGTAATTTTGAAGAAATGTAGTGTATTGTACACACTATGTCTTCAAAATTAGTTCAGCTGTCAAATAGTTTTTTATTGATTACTCGGCTTCTACTTAAGAGATTGAGATACTAAGTACACCAGATTTTAAGTCAAAACCTAAACTATCAAAAAGTAAAAACCGCATTTCAATAAGTCCAGTCGTTTTTACGTGATGTGCGAACATACATACAGACAGAGACCATTTTTTTTAAATGTTACATTATTTTTCATTACCTTATTTTAAGTCCCCTTCATAATTTTTTTTTAATACTCTAGTGCCCAAAAAAGGATAGTCCTGTTTCTAGGGTATAAGTATGTACTATGTAAGTGAGTTTCTTTATTCCAGTATAACACATATTTTAATAACACAGAACAGAATTGGATGTATAGGGAATCCTTACATCAACCCGAGTGACATAGGTTATATATTTTTTTGGCAGTGCTGTCGTGTTTTTTCGGATGCGATGACCATTCGTCACATTAGCTATTTCGTCGCTATCCCTGATAGGTCACATTCATAATATGTCACTTTGTGCATCTAGTCAATTTCCTTTACTTGTTTCATGCTGTATTTCGACTCTTTCCCAACTCGCCCTATGCCTATTTTTTCAATGTACAGCAAGTCAAAAATACATAAAACTTATTTCAATGCATTAAAAAAAGTAGATTTAAAAAGAAAAGGTTGTTATAGCCATATGGCCAGCATATTTGTAATGATAACAACTTTTATGTCAGAAGAGATTTCATTTTTTTAAATGTTTAACTGGTATTATTTTGTTTCTTTGCCGCCATCTTAGTATGACAAACGGTTATCAGGGCCCTATTTTATAAAACTATACACACTACACAATGTCAATAACACTGACTAATGTCAATCAAACCGACAATTGTCAGTCAAACTATAGAAATGTCGTACATTTTTGTTAAATGAAATGCAGGTTTTGCGTATTGTACTGACATTTGTAGGTTTATTATGATTTGCCGCTTTATGAAATAGGGCCCAGATCATTATTTTCTAGTAATAACAAGTTTGTACTAATGATTTATTGAATAAACAAATGTTGTTGTATTAACATTTTTATTTTGTTATTCATTGTACACAGGGGTCGGACGAGTTGGGAAAGAGTCAAAATACAGCATGAAATGAGTAAAGGAAACTGACTAGATGCACAGTGACATTATGAATGTGACTGATTCAGGGATAACGATGAAATAGCTAATGTCACGAATGGTCATCGCATCCTTTTTTTAACTTACCTTGATATCTTTTCTTACTTAATGCTTTATTATAAGTATGTTAAGATTTGTGACTGTTAAAGCCAACCCAGATATGGTAAATAATAACCAACAAACATTCATATCACAAAACTTTTAGACAGTATGCTTTCTCTTAAATTCCTCTTTGTCTAATGTGTTGTTAAATGCTAATTTTAAAATTGTGGCATACTGTGGTAAACATGCAGACAAAAATTTGTGTACAGACAAAGAATGTTTTTGTTCAGATTTTGAATTTGCATGTTTCACAACAATGATTTTACAGTGTGCTCCAGATTTGGCTTTGGGGTTCAAAGCCTGTCCCAGATTAGTCTATATTTCTTTATCTATACTAATAATAAAGCAGTTAGTAACAAAAAGTCTGTAGAGATAATTAAAAAAAAAGGGTCTTTGTGTCTCAATATAAGCTACTGAACAAGATTTTAACAACTCTAAAACCTCAAAATGTGATCCTAGTCTCTCCTATCTTTAGTAACAATGTTAAAATTCCTGAAAACATTACCTTTTCTTTTGACTGTTTATTCACACATTACTTAAAAACTATATAGACCAATCTCGATGCGGCTTTCTCTGATGGACAGATTATGGTTTGACTTAAAAACATGTGTATTTGGTATCTCAATCTGATGAGTAGAAGCCAAGCAATTGATAAAAACTATTTGATAGCTGAACAAAATTTTGTTTATTGTACCTTACAGGTAAAAATTATCATATTTTGTGCAAAGCCGCATGCACAGCTAGTTTCCAATTAAATCTGTAACCAATGTCACACTTTCAAGCATCAACAGGGACTGTTTACAAACACTTGAGGTGTGATTTTTTGTGTCACTTCTCAAAATGGGTCAGTGTTATCATTAATGTAACAAATCAGCAGATGCTGTTGCTCGAGGGTTGTTTGACTTTTCTAAGGACTATTTTAGTTGGTCAAAAGTAAAGTGCAATAACACAAAGGATTTTTACAGAATTCACAAAGAAAATGAAATTAATGAATTTATGTTTGGCAGTAAAGGAATCTAAGCTTTGCCTAAGGTTTGACTTAAAAACTGGTGTATGTGGTATGTCTTACCAATGAGTAGAAGGTGAGCAATCAATAAAAAAGTATTTAGAGACTGAACGAAATTTGGTATATTGTACTTTCAAGTAGCCTTATAGGATATTTTTGTTCCAGAGAAATGACCACACACGCAAAGCCGCTGGCACTGATAATCAGATTTATATGATTTCAATACCATATTGTTAGTTGTTTGTGAATTCTACTATTCAAACTTAGCGGGTTAAAAGTCATAATAAATCTGGAATATTGCATGTATCTTTACTGAATTATAAAAACTGGTAAATAGTACCATTGAATGTTATGTAGCCAAGTGAATATTTCATACAATGTTACATCACTGGGTTAGTTTCATACCAGTAGTTCATTGCAAGTATCCATAAAGGGTTACTTTTACGCAACAACTGATTTGCAACCCTTATTAGCTGAAAATAAAGGTTTCAATCGAGTAAGTAGAATACACACCTGGTTTTCAGAGCCTCCATTCTCTTTACCCCAGAAACATTTGACTGTGTGCCCACTTATTTCTGTGTTATGTGTTGCTTCAATCGCATGTGCCGCAGCTTCCTTAGTAGTAAACCTAATGAAGGCATAGCCTTTGTCTCTGAACACTCGTATGTCCTGAATCTGACCATATTGTGAGAATGTGTTCTGCATTAGTTCCTCAGTGATAACATTACTTGTGAATCCCCCACAGTAGACGGTTGTATTGGTTGGTGAGCTCTGGTTGTAAACCTCGTCGAATGTTGGCTGTTTGGCCCGTTTATTGCTAGGGGCGCCTTCGTTCGGCCTGTTGGTCGGCGGCTTGCGCGTCGACCAGTTCGTGCGAATTGAGCGTGATCCTAGCCACTGACCATTCATGGCTTGAATAGCGGCCTCTGCATCGGCTTTCTTAACGAATGATACGAAAGCGTAACCTTTAGATTTGAGCGTTTGAGGATCACGGACTATCCGACAATTGGAGATCTCACCGAAGGGCGCAAAAGCATCCCGCAGTATGTGTGTCTCGATCTCCGGCGAGAGGTCACCTACGAATATGTGATGGTGGTTGCTAGTGTCCGTTTTCGGCTGGTTGCCAGGACTTGTCGCCCAGTTAACCTTCATTTCCTTATCCAGGACCACTCGCTTGTTCATGGCGGCCAGGGCTGTAGCCGCTGCAGTGTGAGTAGTGAATTCGAGGAATGCATATGGGTCGTTTCCGGGTTCTCGTATTATCTTACAACCTTTTACTTCTCCTATTTGTCCAAACAACGTGCATATGAAAACTTCTGTAACACTCGCGTCCAAGTTACCGACGTAGAGAGTTTTCGGGTGGCTTTCGTCGCCCATATTAGCTTATATTGTAATCTAGCGATTACTTAATTACAACTATGAACACTAATAATGAAAATAATCGTTATACGACGTGTTATTTCATCACATTAAACATTGGATGACGGATAAAAGTAGGAAAAATGTCGCAAACAGCGCCTAGAACTTCTCGAAAGACGTTGCTGTTGACTCGTGAAACGTTCACTTTTCGGAAACAAACGCATCTATAGACGAATTTCCGGTGAGCCAAATTCAAAATTGTGGCGGGACGAAAAACAACTACATATATCTTTTTAAAAAAAAACACAATTAATTGTATTTTACGTATGCGGAGGGATAAAATATCAGAAAATTACTAGATTTTCATTAGAAAGTGATGTTAATGGACTAAAATAGTACTAGATTTTCATCAAATCATAAACAATATAAACTTTAGTTCATAGATTTAGTGCAAAACTTTTCCGGAAACGAGTGTCATTTTGAAAGTCTATGACTCATCAGAAAATGCTATTTCGTTTACCACTCACAGATGATTGTTTGATTGTTTCTTGATATCCCATTGGTGTACAGACTTTTTATGACATCAAGAGACTTAGTCCGACCAATGACTGCAGTTGAATCGTAATGTTTTGTTTGATAGTGATCCATAGCCAAAAAAGTCTAGTGAAAGTGCTTACTTGCCACTTTTTTTATTTAGTGCTCGAATATAGATGAATACTTAAAACACAATCCATTTTTAGGTTAATTAATATTGATAGAAAATCATAGATTTAATATTTTTGGTAGAAAATAATTGATCTAATTTATTGAAACATGTACAGTTAACAGTTTTTTTTCATTTTCATAGTGGCAGCCCTATTATTTGACAGATGTAGTATCACATTGCTGCCAGCTTGTATACTTTTCCTGAAATTACGGGAAATGCAAATCGGTATAGATGCTGAAAATAATTTGAATAAATTGACTACATGCTTACATCAAATAAAATACTTACATATTTATCTTGGTGGGTCTTATTCCCACCATCAGGTATTCAAGCGCTCCAACCACTTCTCTATAATTATAGAAACGCGCTGTTTCCTCCGGGTTCTTCTCTCAATTCAGTCTTTCACTATAGGCGTAGGAACAAGTTTTACTGTTATGCATACCAAATCTTTCAAGTGCCTTCTCTAAGTAGGCACCTTGATTTATTTTGATACAATTTTTCTCTTTGTCTATCTTAAGTCCCAGGAAGAAATGGACCTTCTTGTTTCTTTCTTCCGTTTTGACTTTTCCTTTCTTATATTTTAATTTATCATATATTCATAAAATATCAATATGGGAAATCGGAATTAACTACTCACTGGCAAAAATTGTTAGTGACACATGTCAGTTAAAAAAAACATATTGTTTTAATATCTATATAAATAATTTTATTAAATAAGTACTATCCAAATAAGGGAATGGATTAAAATAAATGTACAGTACGAAAAAATGTGGAAAAAATATTATGTCCTTCGAAATCTGACATTTACTCGTATAGTAGAAAATTGCAGGTTGTGTGAATGTTTTATGTAGTAGTTAGATAGTTATATATTGTAGTAGTTAGTTGTTAGTTAACAAAGGCACTTGCCCTGTTGACTGTGAATTTGTGAAATCAGGTTTAGTCAATAAAATTTGTCAATTATTATGCCACGAAGAAAGGCTATGGCTAATTATGCTTACAATTATTATCTGAGAGACGTATTTAATAAAAAAAGGACATTATGAAATTGGTTGTACAAAGTGGATTTTCCTTCCATACAAAAAAAGGTGTCCCATGTAATGATTTCATGAATAATATATATTAATATAATAGTAATATATTTTATTATAGATAAAAAAATAATAAAAAAATGTTGTTTGTAAACTTTTTAATAAAATTAAGTGCATTCATGATTTCTTTATAAATAAGATAATTAATCTGTAGTGACCTTTTAATTCTCACAGCATCAATTTAATTTTGGATAAATTGTAACGGTGTGCATAATTATATTGGTTGATATTATTCAATAATGCATATGCGTTTACAAATTTGCGGTTGCGTAGGAATCGCAGAAAGTAAGAAAAAAAAACTGTGCACTGATGGTTGATAGTATTCAATAGTGCAATCATCTTATAAAGAAAGCTTATTACAATGTAAATGATTATATAAATGACAGAAATGCATGGACTGATGTCTCCAAGCTCTAACTAATATATATATATTTAGGACAATTCCACACCAATTACCTAGCCATAAACTAGGATACCCTGTACTATGGGCACTAGATAACTGATAAACATACATAAATACGAATATCACATCCAAGACTCAGAAACAAACATTTCTGCTCATCACACAAATTATTGCACCTTGCAGGATTCGAACCCGTGACCGTGTGATTTCGTTCCCAGGGTCACTAGCCACTAGACCAACCAGCGGTCTATGATAATTATAAGTGAACTTTGATGTTTACGTTAAGTGAATAAAATGTTGAGATGTCTCATGACTACAACATGTCATGAGATCATGACATGTTAGAATTTGTACTTTATTTATTCTATTTTGACTGTTTGATGATTGTGGGACATTTTATTGTCACTTTTATATTTGTAATTTAAATTATGTTTTATTATATAAGCTCTGACATTTGAAAAATATATCAAGAATTAACAAACATTATGGAAAAAATTAAATCCCCGTAGGGTTTCTTGGTGCTCTCTTCTCTAACGGGCGTATTTCCGAAGCACCGGTAGAGTCAGGAGGGTGTTTCCTTTTCCAGTGTGAGATTTAACTCTGTTGGCACATGAAAGGGAAATTTCTCCTTGTCCACGAGATGTTAATTTTGACTTGTAAAAGTGCTATTATTTTTGCCTATTTACAATAAATTCTTTGACTTTGACTTTGACTTTGTGCATATGCGTTTACAATTTTATGGTTGGAGATGGAAAGATTGATATCGAAATTGTCGTAAATTTATTGCTCAATTCACAATTTTTCATCTGCTTCTAATCTTGCCAGATTTATTATAATCTGACGGTTATCATATCTATACGATGACTTATCACTTTACAGGGCTCACTTTATAGGCATTCATTTGAGAAATATGCAAAACTAACTGTTAAATAATGATCACCTTTGGCATTCGGGTAGGAATTTTGTAGGTGAAATTAGCGTTCTGTAATATTTTCGATCACCATTTGTTTTGCATAGTAAAATGACATGACAGGTAAATTTGACATTGGATAAGCGACTTTATTTCTTGGTTAATAGGGCCGTTTTTCGTACGGTTTGGGAAGGATCATTAGTAAAAAAACAGCCAAGTGCGAGTTGGACTTGCGCACTGACAACCGGTTCCGTACAAATTTGTTGTATGTAAATAGTTAGTCCATCAAAGGAAAAGAGCTTCAAGGTAAGGTTTTTTTTTAGCTATTTTTTTTTGGTTTTAAGTAAAAATATATGGATTTTGGATTTTCCCTTTATTTGTACTATAAGACATTGTTTCTTGCCAAATTTCAAAATCTAGGTCAACGGGATGTACCCGTTATATGTATAGGTTTTGATTCAATTGCGAATGTCGAAATATGTGGCATAAACGGCCCTATCTTTTGATTGTGTTGACTTAGAAGTTAGTTTATTTTCTCAGCTCCAAGGGATTGCAGACTTGAGTATTTGATATTAAATTCAACTTGATACCTCCACGAGTTCCTGAAAAAAGGGGTCTTGGCACACAGATAGATGTACGGACGGAGCACAAAGTACTCCTAAAAGGGTTCCTTTTTCCTTTAAATTGGGCATTAATTGCAATAGTGTTGAAAATGTTCATTTCAAAACAACGAGGGCGTTGCAATCCAAACTTAGGAAGAGTACTGTTTACTCCGGTACTCCGGGGTCTCCGGGGAATGGGGATTATGGCGAAGCTGCGCTGGCAACCCAAGCGATGCGACTGGCGACAAAAGGCTAATATTTTCGGCCGTCTGTCGTTCGCCGTTCGATGTAGATTACGAAAAGTAATTCTCTAATCACAAGATTCTTCAAATGTAAAACGTTACATTACTTCCATTCATCAATTAATTTACAAACTTTTATAAAATAACTAAGCCCTACGGTTAAACTCTTATCGGCAAGGTTATAAACCGACTGAAGTACACGTATGCATGTTACTCGTTATGTTTTCGTGATTTTTGTGTGAATTGTTGTGTGATGAGGTGAAATTAGACATCGGGATAGTTTAACATACACAATGTTGCCCCTCGTGCAGAAAGACACTCGGATCCAGATGGGACACCGGAGCCCTACTGGAGGCATTGGTGACAAGATACAAAGTTGGGTCAGACTAATTTATTCTGATAAGAATTCGAGGAATCTGTTCATGTTCCTTATTCTGAACTTGTCTTTCGCGTTTGTCGAGCTATTTTATGGGGTGTGGACAAACAGTTTAGGTAAGTTACTTTACATGCCAAGTCTCATAATAATGCTAAATTTATACTATTACATTACATACTGAGAAAATCCTTAGTTTTTCTAAAATGGTATTTGCCCGACTGTGTGACAATTCAACTTATAAGGAGTCACTAAACATATATAACTATTTTTAATCGACTTCTTGAATATTATAAGCTAGGTTTCAACTCAGAACCATAAATTCTACTAACCTTTTACTTAGAAACATCTGAAACAGTACAAGTCATAAAAAAGACCATGTATTGTACATGTGTATGTGACGTGAATTTATGAACATCAGATATATAACAGCTTCCCAGCCATTATTTATTTTTTTGTATAGTTAATTGAGTATTCTTGATTTTAATACATAGAAGACAAGCCAAGTTGGAATTCGGATGAACTTTTGTCATACTTAACCGAACCATTAACATTAATAAAGACAATAATATAGTTCCAATATAACAGCGATGGTGGCCTAACGGTGCTATAGTGCAATTTAGAATCCAACAATACCAGGTTCAAAACCTAGGCTCCGCACCAATGACTTTTCTGAGTGATGTGTGGTTTTTCATCACTCCGTGCTTCGGACGTTAAGCTGTAGGTCCCGGCTGTACTTGGTTAATAGCAGTCGTTAAGCCATGTCAGAGGCCCTCGGGCGGCTTGACAAACTCTGACATCAGAGGCCAGCACTACCTCATACGACAAACAAACAACAAACAATATAACAGACTTGCAGCAAAGCCTCTATATGCTCAGCGAGTCAATAAAATGATACTTTTTTAACTTTCCAGGTCTAATTTCGGATGCATTTCACATGTTCTTCGACTGCACGGGGCTTGTGGCTGGCCTGGCTGCATCCGTCATATCCAAATGGAGAGCGAACGAGCGCTACTCATATGGCTATGCACGAGCCGAAGTCCTTGCGGGCTTCGTGAATGGACTGTTCCTTCTGTTCATTGCTTTTTTTATCATGAGCGAAGCTGTGGAAAGGGCTATTGAACCACCAGAGGTAAATAAGTTTTTTGTCTATTATAAATAAATATAATTATATATTCATTTCAATCTCAGAAGCACTATCATATATTATTACATCAGATATTAGGGAAGCCGTTATTTTCACAGACAGACGAAGTTCCTTACAGCATATAGCTCGATACGTCTGTGTATCAAGAGGTGCTTCGGTAGCATATGCAATTTAAAAGAAAGTACTATTTCTTTTACGAAGTGGTGTGAATCTGAGGCTGCAATGGATTCCTTCTCACATTGGTATTCGAGGTAATGAGGTTGCTGATGAATTGGCGAAAGAAGCCATTGTAACAGGTACAGAAATTTATAATTTAGCAGAATATACAGATATTTTGATACAGCAGTGCGAGCATGGATCTTATCGATCAATAAATTTACCGTTTTTTTTTAATTCAAGTTTTTTTTTTATCAACAACGACATAATTTCGATAAATCATATTTAATATATAGATTTATATCAACAAAAGGAAGGATTTTACCGAATTTATCGAATTTTATCGGCTTTCCAAAGTTACACAACAAACTTTTTTTTTTGTAAATTCATTTTCGGATTATAAGCAAAAACGTGGAGGTGTCAGAACATCGTGAGGCAAGTTTCAGGGAAGCCAATGATCCTTTCGATCTGGAAGAACAGCATTTTAAGATTATTTTTAGAATTTATAAGGAAATTGCCCTCACCCTCATTCAATATGTTGAGGGTGTTTGAGAAGGAGTCGATCTAATGTACTGCCTGCGCATGTTGTAGTATCTACTTTACATAATAATACCAAAAGACTTAGTTGCGTTTTTCCAAAATTTTTTTAAAATAGCATTTTTATTTACAATGATGACAATAATAATAAGCCTAATGAGAATCTAAGTAGTCATTAAGACAGTAAAAATTGTGATCCAGCAACCAGGCTCTTAATTCATATTTAAATTTTGCAAAAGCCAGTACCTTTATGTGCTGCGGTAATCTATTATACATTTTTACAGACATCGAGTAACTGCTTTTATTGTATAGTGCGGTTCTATGGGCATAATTATCAACCAATCTATCTCTGTTCCTTGTGTTTCGTGGACAAACGTCACTCGCCTTCGTATAAATATAGCTTTGTTGTCTAACAAAACATGATATGTCGTAAATATATTGACATGGCAGTGGTAGAATTTTCAGTTCTTTGAAAAGTGACCGACATGAGTCCAATGGTGCTGCTCCACAAACAGCTCGAATACATTTTTTTTGGGCGATGAAAGCTTGTGTAAAATAAGTACTAAGTCCCCAAATAATCAATCCATATCTTAGGAGCGAACCAATATAACCATGGTATGCTAATAGAGCAGTCTCTTTATTTGAAGTTTTCCGCAAACGTTTTAATACATAAACGTAGCTGTTTATTTTTTTACATATTTTATCTATCTGTGGTTTCCAATTTAATTCTTTATCCACGATTAAACCCAAAAATGATACCTTATTTGGTCCTTCTATAATATGTCCATTATAATTTACCTCAATATTAATATTATTAAAATTGATATGATGAGTTTTTGAAAGATTAATTTTTAAATTGTTTATGTCAAGCCATCGAACTACGGAATTAATTGTATTGTAAATGTCAAGTCTGTGATTATTAATAAAGTTGTCAGTTTTGTTTGATGTTACTATAATTGAAATGTCATCAGCAAACAATACGGAATTATATATAATAAAAACAACAACGGGCCCAACACACTGCCCTGAGGTACGCCATACAAATTTAATCTATAATCTTATTTCCTATTCTCAATCATATTTCTACTATCCATTGATATTATTTCCACACACTGTTTTCTATTCTGAAGATAAGATTCAATCCATTCAATTGCCTTTCCCCTGACGCCATAATGATGCAGTTTAATTAACAGTAGCTCATGTGACACAAAATCAAAAGCTTTGGTCATATTGAAAAACAAAGCTGTTGTTAGAATTCTGCTATCTACATTCTTTACTATTTTGTTAACTAAGTTGAACGCTGCTAGTGTTGTTGATTTGTTCTTTTGGAAACCATTTTGTTCTTGTCTTATTACATTGTGCTTTACGACAATCACTGTCAGACTTGTCAGTGAGGTATCTCAAGCAATTGTGCAACGAGTTATGGCTAGTTATACTTAAGGTTAAGTTCAAGGAATATATTACTTTATGGTAGTTAGGTAGAATTCCAAATGACAGAAGTTTCTCCGTAACAAATAATAAAAATCTGCCAAATTGTGTCAAAAAATATTTTTTAGACTATTAGTCGTCTATCTGATATATGGTATAGTCTACGAGTTGGCATTTTTTAAATCAATAAACGCACAACGTGTTATCGAATCAATAAAATTTACCGAGAGGCTAGATCCATGCTACCGCATTTTGATAAAATTCATAAAAAAATAACTGTTTACCGTTCGATAAATTTATCGAATTGTATCGTTCGATAATATCCATGCTCGCATTTCAGTATAGATATTAAATTTATGAGAAATGGAAATTAAGTTATTTAACAACAGCTTGTCAAAAAGGAAATTGGTACAGAATTTTACAGCACCACCTCGAATACCATGGTGCTCAAACAGTACGTTGAAGAGACATCATATGGTGATAGCAAATAGACTTTGCGCCGGACCACTCAACAAGTTCAACAAGTGCCACTCAACAAGTTCCTATATATTATGAGGACGGCAGATTCCCCTAACTGTACATATTGCGGGGTTCCAGAAGTTGTTTACCACCTTCTGGTCGAGTGTGCACGGAACGAGTCTATGAGAACATATGATCAACAAGTTTGAACTAAACATAAAGGATATCGGAATATTCCAGGGCATCCTGGCTGCACCTACATGCGATGCGGCCAGGGCCCTGTATGCTATGATTTACGATATTGTTTGAATGTAGGTACAAATGTAACATATACAGGGCTGACATAGTCACTAAGTGACTAAAGTCCCTTAAAAATTTAAGATTAAAAAAAAAAAATGTCAATTTACGCCTAGCCCCAAACTAGGATACCTTGTACCATGGGTACTTAATGACGGAGAAACATACATAAATACGAATAGATCCATGAGTCGGAAACAAACATTAATGCTCATGACTAAAATGTTTGCACCTTGTGGGATTCAAACCTGCAACCATTTGACTTCGCAGTCCTGGTCACTAGCCACTGGGCCAACCAGTCGTCAATTTAAAATAACAAAGGCCTAGGTATACTTGGCTAGGGAGAAATAAAAGCAAATTAAAATATTGCATTTCATCTATATCTATCTAATTATAATAAAGCATGATGATGATGATAATAAAGCAATAGGAATGAAAAAAAACTGTACAAAGGATATAATTGAAAAAAATATATGTCTAGGGTACTTAAAATAAGCTACAGAACAAGAAAAAAACATTTATAAAATTTGTGTCTTTCTGTATGTTTGTTCGCGCATCACGTAAAAACTACAGGACCATTTGCGATGCGGTTTTCACTGTTGGATAGCTTGGGGTTCGACTTAAAAAAACTGGTGTACTTGGTATCTCAAACCATGAGTAGAAGCCGAGCAATTGATAAAAACTTTTTGACGGCTGAGGGAATGTTGACCAAATGTTAGTATATTAATATTTTAGGCCTTGGCCTTACATAATATAGTACTTTTAACCTAGAGAAATGACCACATGTGCGAAGCTGCGGGTACAGCTATTAAACCAATAAGTATGAAAAAAACTGTAAAAATATGGTCTAGGGTAAAAATAAAGTACTCACTGAGACACAATATATATGTATATATATATATATAGTTAGACGATAGTTTAGGGTTTGACTTAAAAACTGGGGTACCTTAATCTGATGCTTAGATGTCAAGCAATCGACAAAAACTATGCAACGGCTGAATTAATTTTGAAGATATACAGTATATTGTATGTACTTAATAGGCACTTCTGGTCTTGGAAGAACACATACGGGCTACTTTTAAATGAAATGACCACGCGGGTAAAGCTGCAGGTAACAGCTAGTATAAATTAGATGGTAAACAGTATTAAAATAAAAGATCATTATTATGGATCCTGTCGGGCGCAGCACTTTAGGGACGTATTAATAAACCGACCTCAACTCTGAGAGTGCTGTTGAGAGCGAACTCAAGATGCGAATCTAATTAATAAACATGTCTTAAGCTGTTGATTGAGATGCCGTAATCAGCTGAGTTAGTATTTAATAATAAATTAATCTCGACTCTCAAGAGCGCACTTGCAATGTGCTTTGAGATGCAGAATGTTGAGTGCAGTCGATCCGTGACTTGAGAACGTGATTGCCAGTTGCTAGAATCAAGGATTTCGAAAATATTATGTCAGAAGTTGGTTATTATAATTATATTAACCATATTAATTATATTATTCTTATCATTATAAGAATATTTTATATTTATCTGGAAATAAACAAATTTATTTGACATGATTGCGAATATTTGGTAGATATCAGAACCTGGCGAGGACTCGCTGAAGTCTAAAAAGATCCGAAATCGTAACCAAAGGATACGCGCTGGAAATACTGCATGGCTGATCAACGAATTTTTATTTTCATAAATTATAGTTATTTGTTTATGAATTGCGTTAAGTTCTTTAATAGATATTGTAACTTTGAAAATATAGACAAATATTATGGCTTACATCAATTATAAAAAAAAAAACTAAAGTATGATATGAATATGATAAAAATGTAGAAAATAAACATTAAGTTTACTATTATGCATTTAATTTAATTCAACTACATCAAAGTAATAAATTTTAACCTTACGCTATATCATAAGAAAGATAAATAAAAAAATGGTCTTAGATACTTATAAAAGCTACTGAACAAGTATTTTTTTTTGAGTCGCGTCTTTCTGTCTGTTGAGCAAAAAACGAACTTTCACTAAAGAAAATAAATCTTTCATTCATAGTTCATTCAATCTTGCTCTCAATCTTGCTCTCAAGTTCTGGTTCTTGACGTAGCATCTTGAGATGCGGCTCTTGAAAGCGACATGATCTGAGATGCTCTTGATATATCTTTATTAATCAGTGACGATCTTAAGATGCTGATCACAACTTGAGAGTGTATCAGTTGATATCGCACTTGAGAGTTCCACCAAGAGCGATTTATTAATACGGGCCTTAGAAGAGACAGTTATATGTAATAATAGTTAATAGTTAAATTAAATGGGTTACATTATATTTTGATATTTTTAAAACTCATTAATTTGCTTGTTGATTTACAATGTCAGGTTACACTATGCATAACCTATTGCACTGACTGTATGATTATGAATTAATCAATATATTCAGACTAGCTCATTTCTGAGGACGTTAAAATGGAGTCCGCTCCACGAAAGAGATACTACGGCAACAAGAGGAACTAACAGCTTTAGCATTTCTGACTTCACATACAAGCTCCGCGTATGTGGAACTTATTTCGTGTCGTGGACTCTAGCATTTAATGTACAGAATAGGGTTTCAAAGTAGATAAAAAATAAATTCACCGGCCATCTCTGCCGATCTGTGCTTCAGAGGGATCATGAAGCTGTCGGTCTCGGATGTTATTGATTAATATCAGTTGTTAAGTAATGTCAGAGGTCCTCGGGCGGCCTGACAAACTCTGACACCGGAGGCCAACACTACCTCAACAACATACAACCAGCCATCTCACTATACACTTTTTTAAGTTTAAGTTCTTTTTAGCGGACTTAAATAGAAGGAAGTTCTCAATTTTACAGTAATAGCACAGAATAGCTAGCATAGCTTGTATAGCTTTTGTACCATATTACAGCAATAAAGAATTGTATCATTGAATAAATAATAGTACAGTAATAGTAAATTAAGACCTGAAATTCCAAGTTTAAGTTGATTATGTAATCTTCTTATCTCACATGTTACAAACATGCAAGACCATATTATAAATATAATATCTCAACATAACTTTGATAAGATAAATCATTTTCTATTGCATGTTATTGATAAAACTTATTGTGAGAAATGTTATTTGCAAATTTACCAAAAATTCCTCAGATTCCCAGTGAATTAAATAAATATCCTTTCTATATCTTCATTATTATTGACTTGTATCAAGTTGTATCTGTCTCTGTCGTAGTGACATCATAGAATTGATCATTTCATGAAATGGTTAGCCACATCATGAAAAACTTATATTTCATGAAATTATCGGTCACATCATGAAATGATTTGGCCACATGAATGAATAATGAGCGTTTGACGATATGAACAGCTAAACGCACGGCTACTTAATGAAATGGTCAAACATTAGTGATCATAAAGGTGGTACGGCGACCACGAACAAGCAAGCGAAGTGTAGAGAGGACCATCGCAGGAAGTCGGTGGATGGAGGTGGCACTAGATCGCTCGTCATGGCGCTCTTTGGGGGAGGCCTATGTTCAGCAGTGGACTGCTAAAGGCTGAAATGATGATGATGATAGTGATCATATTGTAAAATAGAAGGCGAGGGCTTCCCGACTTTGCCGTGATAGGTTAGAAAGCGAGCTCCCGCCTTCTTCTTCGTATTGTTATTTTAACTGTTCTGACACCTTTGGGAAAACCCTACATTAATTATATTTAATAACTAGCAGTGCCCTTGGCTTTACCCGCGTAGTAATTTTACTGGGATATAAGGATCCTGTGATATTCCAGTACCAACAGAACCAAAATCATCAAACTTTGTTCAGACTTCAAATGTTTTTTTATAGATTGCTAATTCTACTCATCAGATTGAGATCCAAGTACACCAGTTTTTAAGTCATACTCTAACATATCCAACAGTGACATATCCAAAATGGCGGATTACTTCTTTTTTTTCAATCCTCTCTATGTGGGTATCAAATAAAAGGGCTTTACTAGTAGAATACAGTACACCATGAAAATTCCAAATCCAAGATGGCCGCCAGCACAAAATGGCAGATTACTTTATTTTTTCCAATCGCCTCAATATGGGTAACAAATGAAAGGGCTTAATGAGTAGAATACATTACACCGTGAAAATTCCAAATGTAGGATGGCCACCACCACAAAATGGCGGATTACTCTTTTTTTCAATACACTCAATATGTGTACCAAATGAAAGAGCTTGACATGTAGAACATAGTACAACTTAGAAATAACTAAAAAAAAACTAAAAACTTGTTTTTTTTTTAATTGACTGTTTTATATGTACTAAAAGGTAAAAAAGAAACGTAGGGTGTAGCGTACCTTGAGTAATAGAAATTCGACTAGCCACATGATTTTATTTTATTTTTGGCTTTTAGTACATACAAAATCGAAAAAAAAACTTATTTTATTGTTTATTTGATTGTTTGTTTGTTTGGATAAAAGGATGTTATAGGAAATTTTACCCCTTTCCTGTTGACCGATTGACCTGAAATTTGGTACACACCGTTAGTTCTGATGACAATACAGTTATGTATATTCAGTATCATTGTAAAACCAAAATGGCCGCCGCCACAAAATAGCGGATATCAATTTTTTTTTCACACCCATATGGGTATCAAATGAAAGAAAGAAAGAAAATACATTTATTCAACACAAAAATAAAAGATACAAATATTTAGAAAAATTAAGTAGGAACAATAGAAAAGGAAAACAAAGAAAAGGTAAAAGTAGATAATTAAAGTGGTGATGAATGGGCCTTAACTCAGCATTAGGCTGTTTGCCGAAGGCACGCAGCGCTGGTTTTCAGCTAAAGCCCAGAGGGAGCGGAAAAAATAAACAAAAGGACTTAACTAGTACAATACAGTACACCATGAAAATTACAAATCCAAGATGGCCGCTACCACAGAATGGCGGATTACTGTTCTTTCAATACCCTCGGTATGGGTATCAAATCAAAGGGCTTGATAAGTAGTACACAGTACACTTTAGAAAGAAATAAAAAAACTATTTTATTTTTTATTTTTTAAAAATAATAGTTATATTTGTACTAAAAGCTAAAAATCAAATCGTGGGGCATAGCATACCAAGTAATAGAAATTCGATTATGTTTTATTTTTTAGCTTTTAGTACCTACATATTAAATCGTCATTTCTTTCGTCTTTTATTTCTCTTCCATGGTACAAAGTAATAATAAAAAATATATTGCCTAGTCTTTTTTGCTTAATATAGGCTACTGAAAAAGTTTAGTTTATACGATGGCTGTCTGTACGTCTGTCTGTTTGCGCATTATGTAAAATCTACTAGACTAGGCGAAATGCCATGTGGTTTTCATTGTTGGATAGCTTAAGTTTTGGCTTAAAATCTGGGGTACTTGGACTTGGTATCTCCAATGATTAGAAGCCGAGCAATCATTAAAAACTATTTGACTGCTAAACCAAGTTTGATGAAATGCTTATGGGGGCTGAGGAGATATCAAAAGTCTCCTCCTATCGGCCATTTTTTTTTTGCAAATAATGCAGTTTTTAAGGGAATACTGCCGGACTACTTTAAGTCATCCATATTAGCCCGGTACCCACATCTCTTCTCAGAAACAAGACATAAGTTCAAAAACTAAAACCCGACTACAGTCGGGTAAAAAATAGCCTATGACACTTTTGCGATAAAGACGACCAAGTTTTTACTTTGAACACATATCCCTTCCTTTGCTTCGCCGTAGTCGGCAAAAAAAAGTCTGACACTATAAATAAAGTCGAATCGATTGATACTTCTCTTGTCAAAATCGGACTAAGTTTTTAGCTTGAACACATAACTTTCCTTTGCTTCGTCGTAAAAGGGTAAAATGAGAACCCGTCCATCGCGTTGGCTGAGTTCTGGATGGAAACGCATTTAAAAATTAATTTCATGCCCCAAGGTGCTAGGTACTCCCTATCTTATAGTATACATTTATATTATTATGTATGCAACTATTTTTGCTGTAAAAATATTAAACCCTTTACTGCAAAGAATAAGGTCTCCAATAGATCTTTCAAAACTACTTCTAAATACATCTTTATCAGCGGAACAAAGGGAACTGATGGTTGCATTGAATTGCTATAAAAATGCTGTTGTTATTTCAATTAATTTAGCTTTAAATGAAATTTTACATAACTGGCGACTTGGTAACATTGTACCATGAAATGAAGTAAATCCAATGGAGCATATTATTGTACATAACTGGCGACTTTGTAACATTGTACCATGAAATGAAGTAAATCCAATGGAGCATATTATTTTACATAACTGGCGACTTGGTAACATTGTACCATGAAATGAAGTAAATCCAATGGAGCATATTATTTTACATAACTGGCGACTTGGTAACATTGTACCATGAAATGAAGTAAATCCAATGGAGCATATTATTTTTTAATCCTTGAACTCAGCAAAAAAACACGGGTGTTATAAGTTTAGGGTGTGTATGTATCATTGTGTCTGTCTGTGGCATCGTAGCTCACAAACGAATGGACCGATTTGATGCGTTTATTCTGTTTGAAAACTGATGTGATCGAGATGATTCCTAGCTATAATAGGGGGTGGGGTTATATAAATTTAAAATTGTGCTTGTTCTTAAAATTTGTTGCTATGCAGTCTTTCGAAAGTGAAAGTTGTAAGAGTTTCTGTTTTAATTGAAGTATGCTGAGGGGTTATTTGAATCCATTGAAAATGCAGAATACCTTGAGAATAAATAGCTTAAGCGTGTGAGCGAGCTAATAGATAGCTATAGCTTAAGGGCAGGCGTGTTTTTTTATAGCTTAAAAACACGCCTGCCCTGCCAAAAAAGAACTTTTGCCAATAAACTATAAACTATTGGAATGTGCTTATCAATGCCTTCAATTTGATACCCATATTGTAAAATACGAAGGTTTTTTCGAATATTAATTTAAAATGAATTTTAATAATAGGAATGGAGGTTTAATAATGGCCGGTTCATATATCTTAAAACGAACCGTTTTCGCTTACTGTCCGTCAATTTTTGAAATAAACACGCAATAAACGTCAAAAAGTAACGAGACGTTGAAAAAACGACTCGTTTCATTTCTACAGGAATGGGGGGAAGACAGTTGTGCAAGTGAGCCTAACTATACTAGCCTGTGATGTGACGGACGTATACGGACTGACAATGCTGCCTCAGTAACAGGGGAACCTAAAAAACGCGGAGCTCCTGAGGAACGAACGTCTCGCTAATGTAATATCGATATTGTGGCCCGCCCGAGGATTTAAATTATTAATATACACTGACTCTCAAACTTAGTACCACACTTATAAATAAATAGTTTTTTTATTAAATTGCTTGGCTCCTACTCATCGGATTGCAATACCAAGTACACCAGTTTTAAAGTCAAAACCAAAGCTATCCAACAGTGAAAACCGCATAGCAATCGGTCCAGTACGTGAGTCCAGTTCACGTGTAGCGCGAACAAACATACATACAAACAAACACAGAAACGATTTAAAAAAGTATTATATTCATTTTCAGTAGCATATTTTAAGTACTCTCTAGACCATTTTTTAAATAATCTCTTTGTACACACTTTTTCGTACATAATATTGCTTTATTATAAGTACTAGCTATTCATTTCATTTAAAAGTTGCCCACACTTGATTCCAGGACCAAAAGTACCTTTAAATTACAAATACTACATTGCTTCAAAATTCGTTCAGCTGTCAAATAGTTTTTTATCGATTACTCTGCATCTAATCATCATTAAGATACCAAGTACCCCAGTTATTAAGTCAAACCCTAAGCTATCCAAGAGTTAAAACTGCATCGCAATCAGTCTAGTAGTTTTTACGTGATGCTTGAAAAAAAGTAACCTAAACCAATATTTGTGTAAATATTTTCGTTGTACAGATTTTTTGGTACCTACTGATTTATCATAGGTATAGATAATGTTCAGTTTATTTATCTCCATAGACTTTTTTAAATGTTTTTTGTTATTCCTTAAAAGTTTTAAGTAACTCTTGCCATTTTCCAAATGACGTGTTCAATAACGCGCCGAGCACAACTATCAAATAAATCTGATTATAATTACTATCAGCGCTCTGAACCTTTCACCGCGTCTGCAAACGAATTTCGTCATTCTAGGCATTGTAATAATGTTGACGTTGGGTTGCTACACCGGCCTGTAGTTTCCTCAGCTTGGGCACGTATTCAGGCCTTTTCATCTGGCGCCTTTGTTCCGACGGTTAAGAAATGGGGCACGTGACCACGTGTATGGTTTCTTCAATGTCTTGTGGTTACCAAATACTGTAGAACTAGCTGTGCCCGCGTGGTCATTTCTCTGGGTTAAAAGTTATGTGTTATTCCAAGACATAAAGAACACAAGCACAAATTAAAAATGTATATAACCCCCGACCCTTACCACCTCCCATCATAGCTAAGAACCATCTCGATATATTCGTTTGGGAGCTACGATGCCACAGAGAGACACGGAGTTAACATACACACCCTAAACTTATAACACCCCTCTCTTTTCGAGTTTAGGGGACAGTTTTTAAGTCAAAACCTATGCAACAGTGAAAACTGCATCGCAATCGGTTCAGTAGTTTTAACGTTACGTGCGAACAGACACGATTTAAAAAAATGTTCAGTAGCTTATTAAAGTACGTTAGACAATTTTTTATTATTATCTTCATTCATTGTACAGACATTTTGGTACTTACTACTTTATTATACCTAAGTATTGATACGGTCTCGGTTAATGCGCAAGAAAAAGTTTGAAATTTTTCATTCGTGCGTAACATACCTCCTTCCTACCTATTATAATACTAGTAGTTCTGCGCACAGGAGAGCATAAACTAAAAAACCTATATTTAAATTAAACCTGTATATCAATTTTCGTCCAGATTGGTTGTAAAGTAGTACCAACAAACTGACAGTGGAAATTGATTGAACTTGAAGCAGAGACGCTTCGCTCGCTCGGTCAATAAGTGGTGGCTGAATCGTATCTTATAGTTTGCTTTGCCATCCGGGTTCGGCCCGCTTTAAGTATGTTCGTAATATATTGCAACTGTGGTACAGTGCCCCCGAACCATGGAAGATTTTCTCTTTCAGTCTTGCCCGAACAGCCGCACAGTTCCTAGAGCAAGCCACCACAAATGCAGTAGATTGTGGCATCTTTCTGGACATGGCACATCACACTAATGTTATAAATCAGAGAAGTGTACAGTACAGTTATCGTAGGGGATCTTTGTGTCTCGGAAGTTGTCTGCAAGTCGCTGCGCAAACTGCTATATTTTAGGCGCATCCCAATGTTGAAGGTGAAGACAGCATTGTATAACTGCCTCGCTCACTCGCTTACGTTTTTCGCATAGTCTATCTCGCTCTTACTTCATGCTGTTTTATCCTCACAGCAGTACCCGCGCAATCGTTTACAAAGCCTTACTTCACAACCACAAAGATCCGTTGCGACTACTTTCTGCACAGTCGTAAACAGGCCAATCAGAACATACAGTTAAAAAAAATAACTTGTCGAGTACATTGACATGATTGACATTCATAATTCATATATTTTATTGCCACAATGAAGTATACACATTAAAGACGAAGTCTTCAATAAGCTTTTCAACCCGATACATTTTTGAGAAATCCATTTTTGTTCGTATAGTTACTGCCAGAACACGGGGTCGATTGGCGACTCGTCTTTGCTCAATGGACTGATCGTGTCATTTCGTTCACGAAGAAATGTCAATGATTCCATTTGCAATTAACCTTTGAAAAAGAAATCTGTGGAGCCGATCAAGCTATTGAACCGTAACATCACTGATCACGGTCAATAACGTAATTAGTGGCCGATAGTTCTAATAGGAATTGTATTATATTAGAACTAGCTGCGCCCCTGGCTTAACCTGCGTGGCCATTTCTCAGCGGTATTTATTAGAGATGAAACGGTTAGCCGGATACCGGATATCTAGCCAATTGATAATTTAAAATGTTGAATAAACTTTTCTTTTTTTTGTTTTTTTACTCAACGGATTGGGAAACCAAGTACACCAGTTTTAGGCAAAACCTAAGCCATTCAACAGTGAAAACCGCATCGCTATTGGTCCAGTAGTTCTACTTGATGAGCGAACAAACAATCTGACACAATTTAAAAAATGTTATAATCTTGTTCAATAGCTTATTTTAAGTCCCCTAGCTCTAGACCTTTACGTACTGTTTTATAATAAGTATAGATAAATGATTTCGTAACTTAGGCATTTCTCGTTCTATTTATCAGTAGAGATTATGACATGTCGTCATACACACGTTTCTCTTGGCATTCTACAATCAGTTAATGATAAAAGTAATATGTTTCAAATACCTAATATTTATTGGTAACAATTTTTCTTAGTTTTACAATAGAACTTTAATAAGTTGAAAGTGACAATATTATAATGGGCACCAATTACCAATGCTTCTGTATCGATATAATCTGAAGACGTCTTGATTTCTTACGAGGAAAATAATGCAGAAATATTCATTTATTCTTGATAGAGTCTGCAGGTATCTGCAGAACATAACAAAGCTACTTACAAGGACACAAAGTGAGGAAAGAAACAAGGAAAACCATTTTATTTTATACTAGCTGCGCCCCGAGGTTTCTCCCGCGTCAGGGATGATGATGATGATGTAAAGTATTCCAGGGTATACCCTGGAATAACACATAGGATTTTTGCTATCCCCATTACAAATTTCATCAAAAACCGTCCAACCGTTTGAAAGCTCCTAAAACAAACAGACAACATTTCACTTTTATATATTAGTGGGGATAATTATGTGTGACGTCTGAAATAGATCTCTTCATTTCCGATTCCGATTTGCTTTCGGGTGACAACCATTTTAAATTCAATTGTTGTTTGTAAAATCAAACAGTGTGGGAGTTTTCAAAAAAACTAGTACGAACCGGAAACGCTGATTTGCAATATTTTTGTAGTAATTAGATTTATAAACTATTTAAATTATACTTCTACACCTGGCAACCCAGGCGTTGTGCCAAGCTGAGGGGTGGCTAACTTATTTTTTTAGGCTGTTTGTGATGCGGTTTTCTGGTTAGGATAACGTAAGTTTTGACTTAAAATCTGGTGTACTTTGTATCCCTACAAACAATTCACGGCTGAACGAATTTTGATGAAAATATAGTATATTGTACAACCAACTTCTGAACCCAGCGTAGCAATATACTCACGTAATGTCATCAACATTCCAGGTCAAACACGAGCGGCTGCTCCTCGTGTCGATACTCGGCCTCCTCGTCAACCTGGTGGGCATCTACGCATTCCACCACGGGCACGGGCACGGGCACGGCGGGCACGGGCACTCGCACGGCGGGCACGGCCACGCGCACAACAGCCACGGGCATGCGCACGATGAGCTGGAGACCGCTACCGGCGCCGACTCCGCCATCATGCGGGGCGTGTTCCTGCACGTCCTGGCGGACACGCTGGGGTCAGTGGGGGTTATTATATCCGCGATATTGATGAGGACATTCGGTTGGATGAGGGCTGACCCCATCTGCTCAATGGCGATAGCGCTACTCATTGCCGGCAGTGTTATTCCTCTAGTGCGCGATTCGGCGGGAGTGCTCATGCAAAGGACTCCATCCGCGATCGAGCGTGCGCTACCCAACTTGTACACGCGAGTGGTGGGCCTAGCGGGTGTCCACGCCGTGCAAGAGCCGCACTTCTGGACGCTCTGCAGCAACGTCCACGTGGGCGCCATCAAGATTGAAGTGGCGAGGGAAGTAGACCCGCGGTACGTGACGGACCAGGCGGCGAGGATCTTCAGGGAGGCGGGCGTTAACCATCTCACGGTGCAGTTGGACTATTCACCGCTTTGATGTTTCGAAAGTCACAAATTAAAGGAATCGGCACACGAAGTGGAGCCGGCCGCTGCGACTTGATGGTCTCCTGTCTCACTGATATGTCAAATGGTTTATGTTTTTGGTAACAGGAGGTTTCGTATAAATTCATTAGAAGCTCCATTGTATTTTTAGATCAATCAACAAAAAAGTGTTTTATAGGCATTGAGCTACTAAGTCAGTACTCGTGGCAAAGAGGTTTTATTACCATTCGAGGCGACATGATAAACGAACGTCGTCGCACGGGAGGGTGAAAGAGAATTTAAAAAGTGGGAAGATAGGACCAGCGCCTCCACCGTGGCATAAATTAGGTGTAATGCACACAATTAGTCACGATCGGAGAGGCGGTTGTGTAGAATGTGTTAGCAGTGACTCTCATTCGCGCTACAGTCTGCGTATTCTCTCTATCTTTGTTGTTGATGCACATGAAGCACTACGGTGGGAGTGTAGCTGTGTGTGTGTGTGTGTTTGCCTGTAGTTGTATCTAGTCCAGGTTTTGTTTACGTGATATTAAAGCGTGCCGTATCTTCCACCCTGAATAGAACAGATGACAGTAGACATCTTAGTGTAGTCGCAGCGGATCTTTGTGGTTGTGAAGTTAGGCTCTGCGAACGATTGCGCAGGTACTGCTGTGAGGATAAAACAGCATAAAGTAAGAGCGAGAGCGAGCGATTCGAAAAACGTATGCGGGTGAGCGAGGCAGTTATACAATGCTGTCTTCAGCTTCAACATTGCGATTTGCCTGAAAAATTGCAGCTTGCGCAGCGACTAGCAGACAACTTCCGAACCACAAAGATACGTTATGGCTACTGTACACGCGGCTTATTTTATGTTTTATTTTATTTGCATTCGGGCGGCTTCCAGCTATTTTAGGCAAATAAATAAAATACGAAAAATAAAAAGCCAATAACAGCCTCCACACTCCACAGATAGACCAAAAATGCTATATTTTTTTTACTTCATCGCAGCAAGCACTTGGCGAGTGAGTGAAGTGTGGCAAATTGTATGAGACTGCAGCATAATGAAGTGCGGTAACTCCTGTAGTACTTAGTCAGGTATATACACTCAGACAAAATTAATAAAAACTAAATTCTCCGGCTTCTGTAGTGGCCTCTTACGCAAGAGGCCACCTGGGGAAGTACCTCACCTTGGTCAGATATTCAACCGCCAAGCAGTAGTGTGTAAAGACTTCTATATTTCGGTTTGAATGGCAATGTTTCCAGCGAAATTACTGGGCAATGAACCTGACAACCAATGTCTCAGGGTGACGAGCGCAGTGCAGTGACATGCAAGAGTTTGCAACCAAAGTTCTGGGTGGCACTGCAACTGTTATGGGCAGGCGTGACGCTTACCATCAGGCGAGCGACCTGCCCGTCTCGTCACTTAAAAACTCCAGCGTTTGTTTTCACTCAATCCCCGGCTAAATGCAAACTGGGATAACTGGAAAAAAACGGGCGGATCCGGGTAAGCAGCTAGTTCAGTAATAAATCAATAGATGGCATTACTGTCCCCGTAAGAAAGACATGCCCAAATTAAAAATGTATATAGGTAACCCCCGACCCCCGTAATCCAAATTTTTCCTTCAATACATACTCGTAGTATAAAACAAAGTCGCTTCTCGCCGTCTGTCTGTCTATAGACCGATTACGCAACCGATTTTAATAAGGTTTTCATCAATAGTATGATATTTTTTAATGTTAATTTGTTTAAATATGACGATAATTCGGAATCGGAAGAAATCAAGCCGCCTGAGAATTTGGAACGTTAAAATTTCCTAAGAAAACTTGCATAGACGGACATTGTAAAGAGAGTTTATTCGAAAATATAATATAGGGTCTGTGAGCGCGATTGAAAAGAATGTGAAACTAAAGACGGTATTTGGTGTTATTTCAACAGTTCCGTATTTTATTATTTTCAACAAAACTCAAATATTAGATTGTATAGTCGCCGGCGAGGGCGCTATTTTGAATCCAGAGCGGAGTGAAGGATTCTTAAGTAGAATCCTGAACGTAGCGAGGGATTCAATATACATCGGCCGAGGAAAAATAATTTTGCGTCTGAGTGATACACTCTACTTTTCATAGAGAGCTATAAGAAAAAAAAACCCTTCGTCTCCCCATTATAGCTAAGAACCATCTTGTTTACGCCAGCTTTCAAACATAAAAAACCGCATCTAAATTGACCCATTCGTATGAATGCTACGATTCTCACCGCGCCCGCACTACGTGACCCAATTTGCACCGCGCGCTCTCATTGGTCAAGCCTTCATTTATTTCGTGATAGGTATACTCGAATACTAACTTTACGGCCTAATAATATATGTCTGGATAGCTTCCACGGGACATAGTTTGACTTTGGATCTTTAGTACTGGAGTTCAAATCCCAACTGGAGTGTTTACATTTTGCACATTAAAAATAAAATGTGATGGCTTATAACTTGAATATGGTAGCTCGGCCATATTGAAGTTATAATCCATCACATTCAAGTTATCACAGGCGGAAAGAGCCAACGAGCCACGGAAATTCATTACTGCCCTCTCTGAAAGTCAAACAGAAAACCTCATTTTTTTCTAAATTACACCTGTGCGTAGCCGGGGCGGTTCGATAGTTAGAAATATTATAAGATATTTAGTACATTATTTTTTACTTAGTAGCTCATACTCAATATTAATTGGCTTATTATTGGCGCGAAAAGTTAAGAATTAAACCTCGTGTTGCCATAAGGATACCATTTTATTTATCAGGCCGGGATTTCCATTTTAGTTGCTGGTGTTGTATTAAATAATGTATGTACATAAATAAGGAGACTAATTTAAGGTGGATGGTCCATGACATGAGTTTCACTAGATGGTGCTAATACAATATACGTTTTATTTATTTCTATGGTCTTAAATTGCAGTTAGGTTAGATTTAAAACTTTATTCGCCGTTAAAATATTACGATGTTAATGTTTGATCTATAGTTTTCATTTTCGAACTAATATTTTAACTGTATTCGTTCCCTAAAAATTTGGGTTCAAGACTTGTTTCAAGATCTGAACCCAAATTTATAAGGAACGAATACGGTAAAAATATTACATTTACAATTAAAACTTAAGATTAAATATAATCATTACACGGTAATACAGCCGCCAATTAAGTTTTAAATCGGATCTGATTACAATTAAGAGCCAAAAAATAATAATTATGCACATATTGTCATTTAGCGCCATCTAGTGAAACTCATGTCGTGGACCATCCTCCTTAAATTCTAATTTGCCATCTGTACGATTCGTATTGATAGGGAAATGTTGCGTTTTATATGTGTATTATGAATAGCTGAATTTTATTACGTTTTCTATGAAGTAATTGTTTTTTATGATTTTTATGTATGTACAGTTTTTTTATACTTACATTTTCTTCTTTTTTTTTTAAAGAAAAAGTGGCTTAAAATAATTATGTTTGTGTAACATTCCAAGATTTTCTCTAATATTTATGAATAAAATATCATCACGCATTTCGAGATTTTAAAATGTATATAAAAACAATGTACCTAAATGTGAAAAAATGTAATACCTATGCATATTTATTACAAATACTTTATAGATAATAGATACTTACATTTTTATGTAAATGTAAAATAGGTCAAAAAGCCTGGTGTAAAGTTTCTTTACAAAATAATTGAAAAAAAAACCTATTCAGAAGATAGAAACGAAAAGAGAACCTTCGCGGCTAAAAAAAGAATATTAAGATTTTTATATGGCAACCCAGCCCAATACATCTATTCGTCAAAACAAAAGAAAACAATGTGTCTGTGTTGCCAAAGTTACAAAAAAAAAAATGCTGCAGTAAATCCTAGGAAGTATAGTAGTCGCAGCGGATCTTTGTGGTTGTGAAGTTAGGCTATGTCTATGTGAACGATTGCGCAGGTATTGCTGTGAGGTTAAAACAGCATAAAGTGAGAGCGAGATAGAATATGTGAAAAACGTAAGCGAGTGAGCGAGGCAGTTATACAAGGCTGTCTTCATCTTCAACAAAGGGATTGCGCCTGAAAAACAGCAGTTTGCGCAGCGACTTGCAGACAACTTCCGAGCCACAAAGATCCGCTGCGACTACGGTACGGTTCTCTTTTCCCACATACTCTAGGGGCGTTTTTAGTGTCATGCAGATTTGCTCACGCATGCGGGTTTGGCTCTCAATGCATCGTTTCATATAGGTATTTTTATAATACGTAGTTTAAGCACGCCGGACGCGAGGCGGCGACGTGGGACGAAATCCGCGTGCGTGGCATCCTCATGCGTGCTTTCAAGAATGCGGTCAACATGTGGCCTGGTCTTCTTGTTCCGTCTCTTAAAAAGTATGTAGCAATACATATTTGTCTGATTTAGGAATTCATTGCGCTTTTTTTTTAATAATATCCATAGAAAACGACTACGAACTAGCAACCCGCAAAAAATTGAAGCTTGGCTGTATGCGGGCCAAACCCGCGTGCGTGAGCAAATCCGCAAGCCACTAGAAACGCCTTAAGGCCGGGAATACAAAAGTAACTTACCATAAATAGGACAAGTTATAAACAATAAGGATTTAACATTGTTAAAAGTTAACGTCTACAGATCGGCAATATAGTTTTCGCTAAGCGAGTGATTAGGTAGGTATATCGTAAAAAGGCCTGCCGACCTTTACATGTCAACTAACATTTAACTAGCATTAAAACCTTAATTATGTATGGATTTTGACAGATGTTAATGCTAATTCGCGTTAAGATGTCTACACGTACAGTAGTCGCAGCCAATGTATATGTTTGCGAAGTTAGGCTCTGTGAACGATTGCGCAGGTACTGCTGTGGGCATAAAGTAAGAACGAGATAGAATATCGAAAAACGTAAGCGAGTGAGCGATGCAGTTATACAATGCTGTCTTCACCTTCAACATTGGGATTGCGCCTGAAAAATAGCAGTTTGCGCAGTGACATGCAAACAAACTTCCTAGAGGCAAACATCCGCTGCGAATACTGTACGGCAGTTTAAGAGGTCTTTGAAAAATTTGAGCAGGTGTTCATGCCTGTCCTATTTACAGTAAGTTATATTACTTATATTATTATACATAATATGTGTGAATAATGTGTGTGTAAATGTAAAGGCCCAAGGCCTAATTCAATAAAACCTGTTCATTTATCGTCACAACCTTTGTCTATCCCATATTTTCTTAGAGAATCATACCGTGTTGACATGTGATACCTCTACTCTATTAATTATGTTTAATTTATTTGTACCTACTTGTTTGTGTTACAAAGCATTGTCAAGTGTTGTGAGAGCAGAGTTGACCCATGAAACTCAACGTGGAAAATAAAGAATGCCTGTTTCATAGTGAAAAATTACGAGATTAAAATAAGTTACCAAAAATCTGAAAACTTTTATTACTTCAACACCACATAACAAGATATACCTAAGCAGGCCTGTCTCACTCGATGTACATGCGCGCGCTAATTTCTGTAACGCCCGCATTACTCTATCCGTGCCTTGCCGTGTGATAGACTGAGATAGGCTTACGCGTTAGAAAGAGAGACGCATATAAAATGATACGCATCCAGGTCGTGCGAGATGAATTGCACTTTATTGAGAGGCGGCAAGAGTCGCTTTTTATTAAATTGTCTTAGCGGAGTGAGCCTTCTGTACGTTAGGTCACAGAAGAAATAATAGTACTAACGTACAGAAGGTACGTACAGAGCTAAAACCCGACTACGGTGGCGTAAAAACTTGTCAATGACAATTAATTAATCTTGCGATGAAGACGAATAGATTGACAAAATCCAATTTTTTTTAGAAACTGGTGTACAATAAAGTATATCTATCTATCTATCAAGTTTTTAGTTTAAACTTTTGAACACACTCCTACCTTTGCTTCGCCGTAGTCGGATTAAAATAGCCTATTACAAAATCGGACCAATATGGGCGACGTTATGGTGGAACATCCACATACATAAATTGACCGTTAACTCATTACCCTTCCCTTGTTCCGCCGTAGTCGGGTAAATAGGCGCGTACTTCGTGCGGTTTGATAGCTGAATGCCTACTTTCTGCAAAATGCGTACTATTAAAACTTTTCATACATCTGATCGCACTTTACCGACTTTTTCAAATTTATGAATTTGAGATCGCGCCATGCCGACAGTCTCTTAGAGCCGATAATTGTTTTCATTTACATTAAATTCAAAAGTCGGCATGGCGCGATCTCAAATTCATAAATTTTAAAAAGTCGGTAAAGTGCGATTAGATGTATGAAAAGTTTTAATAGTACGCAGTTTGCAGAAAGTAGGCATTCAGCTATCAAACCCTTCGAGCCACTTGCCTCTGTTTCAAGCAAAGCTGAACTTTATCACGTTTGGTTTACGCTACGTCAAGAAGTAAAAGCCCGTGTGCACAAAAGCAGTTACTTATTTTTAACCCCCGAACAAAGAGACGGACAAAGAGAGTGTTATAAGTTTAGGGTGTGTCTGTCTGTGGTGGCATCGTAGCTCTCAAACGTTTTTTGTGTTTGAAAGCTGATGTGATCGAGATGATTCTTATAATAGGGAGGGGGGGGGGGGTGTTGAGAATCGTAGCTTCCAAACGAATGGACCGTATTAGCTATAATAGTAGCCGCCGCCGCCCCCCCCCCCCCTTCCAAAAGGATGGAGCGATTTAGCTGCGGTTTTTTATGTTCAAATGCTATAATGGGGGGAGGGAGAGGATAAGTAGTGAGGATCGTAGCTCCCAAACGAACGGATTGATTTTGATGTGGTTTTTTATGTTTGAAAACTGATGTGATCGAGATGTTTCTTAGCTATAATAGGTGGAGGGGGGTTATTTTTTTTTATTGGTCTTGTTATATTTTGAAACTAAACTACTAGGTAAGTAGGTACAAGAAGAATTCAAAATGAAGCATGTTAATTTTTTTATGGAACGATGTTTGAGACAAAATTCAACAGTCCACTGCTGAACATAGGCCTCCCCAAAGAGCGCCACAACCAACGGTCGTAAGGATCGGTGATTGGTTAAACTTAGACTTTTTCCACTTAGTTACTAGATTAATTTAAGATACATTTTTAAAAAGATTTTTGTTTGGGTTTGCGCGATGTCCCCTTTATTAGTACAGGTACATGGCTGAAGAAGAGGTGATTTAGAGAAGCTATATGTTTAGAGATAGCACATGTATTTCATTGTGCCCATTAAGCAAATGTTGCTTAGCAGTCAACGTTATTCAAATCTAGAGACTACAGGGATATTTCATATTGATATTAGACGTTTTTTAAACGTCTTCACAATAGGAGGAGGTTCTATTTTCGACTGCAGTTTTTTTATGTATGTTCACCGATTTCTCCGTCAAATGCGGACTGATTTGGTTTATTTGGTATAGTAGACCTCCAGGTTGGCCCCATAGAAGTTGTATTAAAATTGGATCAAAATGCGTGTGGGTATTGCTGGTTAGTCCAGCTGGTTCTACTATTTGTTCTACGATAGAAGAGGATGGAAAAAAAAACAATTTGTTCTACTGATCAGTATGACATATTGGACTGTGCATCGCATGGATTCTTTGTCTCCCGGCAGAATTTGCGTAGAGCAGTAGGTGATGCAAAGAGAAATGTTGGGAGACAATTAGGTCGCTTCAAAGACTGCAAGTGAGTTCTGATCTCATTCAACATCAGGCATGATGCAAGGGAGAGGCTCGTGGAGGATAGCAATCAATGGAGAGCCAGCATCAAATAAGGTCTAACTAAAACTACACGACGAAGCCTGGGTTGACCTTGCGCACAAAAGAGCTACGGCTTCAGCGAAGTTGATGCATCTTCTGCTACTCGCATCCAAGGTGTGGCCGAACTTGCTGTTCTCGTGTAGGTCTGTTATTTAATACTTACATCAGCGAAAGTGTCTTTAGCAGAAAACAGGCGCTGCTGGAACAGACATACAAGGCTGTAATAAAATTACTGATGGTTATATTATATTTTTGGTTTTACCGTTTGCGTAGAAGAGTTCTCGGGTGTAGACCACGTCTAGGTAAACGTAGCGTAGAACGCCCTGTGGCCAGGTGGAGGGACGACCTGCGAAAAGCGGCTGACGGAAAATGGATGAGGAGAGCTGAAGACCGAGCTCAGTGGAGTTCATTAGGAGAGGCCTATGTCCAGCAGTGGATAGATATAGGCTGATGGTAAAGAGCGTCACAGACGACTAAGATACTGTAATATTTCATGTTTAGATATCTGCATACAAAATATTATAGCATCTTAGGTATATCACAAACGGTTAAGATACGATAATATATCGAAATTATTCATTCTCTCGCAGGCTGTCCTAGGTGCCACTCGTATTTCTTCACCGCTTTCTATATACAGGCTGATAAAATATGAATAATACGGTTTCACTATTAGATTTATTAGATGAGACATGACATGACATGAGACGATGATTCTGATTTCGAATTTGATATGTAAATTGTATTAGCACACTGTAAAAGGCGAACAATTTGGATAGAAAATCACATTAAATTTAGAAAAACCCGCGGTGAATTTAATCTTCCAAGTCCAAGGAAACTTTCTCGTTATTCATAATTTGACTAAGGAATATATTTCGCACAGAATGAAATTCTGACGACTTTCTTATTTATCTGAAGTCGGCGCAGCAATGGGAGACAGGACAGATACCAACCTACCTATAGCGCGGTCTGTCGACACTTCCGCACCCTGTGTTCCGCACAGACAACAGGGTGCCTGTGACGGTAAGGTACACAGCCTTTAATAAATTATATGTCAACTCCTCAAATTACACACTAGACGTTTGTTATGTTACAAGTATCCTTCTAAAAAGTAGTAAGTACCAAAAAGTCTGTACACAAAAGATAATTAAAAAAACAGTCTATGGTACATTAAATAAACTACTATACAAAAGTCCCGTTTAAATATATAACTAGGTGTTCGAATCGCGAAAGTTTAAAAGTTACAATAATATACAAAAAAACGAGTCTTTCTTTCTGCTAGTCTGTCTGTACTTATGTTCCTGGAATAACACATAGGTAACTCGTAATCTAGAGAAAAGCCATGGACACAGCCAATGAAACCAATAAAAAAAAACGTCACGAATACAAAACAGTAGAGCAACCTGTAGAGCATATTACGATATATTTTGTACCTTATGATGTCATATTTAAAAAAAACATATCGCTAGATATCTTAAGATACTGTAAGATGCAGATATATATTATATTCACCGTTTGTGATGGTTCATATAATTTGTATGGCGAGCGATATTTTATCTTAACATGAATTATTATAGTATATTCGTCGTCTGTGACGCCCTTAATAACCGCATATTGAAAAAGAGTTCTCTTTCACGAGCACCATCGCATCGGATAGATTTCGGGTCCGTCGGGCGTTCTGTAAAGATTACTATTAATTTTATACTGTGGCAAAGATCATAGAAACTGTTCTTTGACTGTGGTAAAGAGAAAATTAAAAAAGAAGCGGATATTAATTGAAGCTATTCTGTGGAATTAACGAGCGAATTAAAAAACATTGTGTTCCTAACGCTGACGTTCGTGAACGTTTACAAACACTACGTGTGATGTAATGTGATTGCACACACATTGAGAGAACGATTACTACTAAGTACTAGCTGAGCCCCGCGGGCTTGCCCGCGTTCACAATTTTCCGGGACAATAAGTACCACCCTATGTTGGTCTCTATGGTATACAAATATACAGCATCTACGTACAAAATGAAATTAAATTCAGTCCAGTCGTTGTCGCGTGAAAGCACCCCAAACAAACCAACAAAAAAATAACTGATATACGGTACCTACCTACCTATATTCAAAAATTCATCATAGCTGTTATTGAGTGAAAGCGAGTAATCGTCATTTTCCCGTGGCAACTTTCTATTTTCCAGAAGTGACCCTATATTGGTATGTGTTGTGTGCAGGATCTACATACAAATTTTCATTAAAATCTGTCCAGCCGTTTGGCGTGAAAACGCCCCAAATAAGTACTAATAATATCCATCCATTGAGTTGTTATATTGGCCCAAAGCTCATTGAACATGCGGCTCACATGTCCGGCCCAGTTCCACTTCAAGCTGGCAGCTTTCTGAGTCACGTCAGTTATTTGCGTTTGGGAACGCAGTATGGTGTTTCTAACACGGTCGGTGAGCTTTACTCCGAGGATAATGCGTTCCATTGCGCGTTGGCAAACCCCGAGCGTGGACCTCTGATGAGCAGTCAAAGACCAGGTTAGGGCCCCGTAGGTGAGGATGGGAAGTAAACACATGTCCATGAGTTTTCGCTTGAGGGATAAAGGAAGCTTCCCTTTCATTAGCTCCTTCATGGACCAACTAGCTCTTCCAGGCGTTTTCGGTGAGTCTAGCAACTTCTTCGTCCTGTCTCGCCTAGAAGGAAACTATTTTGCCCAGATAGATGTACTCGTGGACATATTCAACCTCCACATCACTCACATTTACCCTGCGTTTAATACTGTTGGTCATTATTTTGGTCTTTGACATATTCATCCGAAGTCCGACCTCAAGGCTTGCTCGCTCAGATCTTTTATAATCTGACCTAACTCAGCTGCTGAAGAGGAAAATAGCACGATGTCATCGGCAAAACGAAGACTGGTTAATCTACGTTCGCCAACGGCAATGCCCTTCCTTTCCCAGACAGCAGCCAGCTTCCGGAAGACTTCTTCCAGTACAACTGTGAATAGTTTCGGAGATAGCGGGTCGCCCTGTTTCACTCCTCTTAGTATCGGAAAAGACTGTCCTATAGACTGTATTTTATTGCTGTTTTTGTATATGTTTTGCAGTAACTGAATGTATGTTCGGTCTATTTATTGTTTTGCAGTAACTGAATGTATGCTCGGTCTATTTATTGTTTTTTTAATGAGATGAAATTGGAGGTATGTGTTAAGCTAATAGTTAAATATTTAAACGGGACTTAATCACGCTGAAAACTTAATATTTATTTACCTCCACGTTTCGATTAAGTTGCATTGATCGTGGTCACGAAAAGACTGAACCACGATGAATGCAACTTGATTTAGAAAAATAATAGAAAACCGAATATCGGGCAAACTAGATACCCATCAACCCCCGGAACAGGCAGGCTTTCGACGAGGCCTGTCCATGACAGACCACTTGCATGCAATAAATCAAATAATTGAGAAACAAAATGAATTTACTCATAAGCTCCCTCTATCTTGCATTCGTTGACTACACAAAAGCATTTGATAGCTTAACACATTGTAACTTTTAAACTTTCGCGATTCGAACACATAGTTAAATATTTAAACGGGACTTAATCGCGCTGAAAACTTAATATTTATTTACCTCGACGTTTCGATTAAGTTGCATTGATCGTGGTCACGAGAAGACTGAACCACGATCAATGCAACTTAATCGAAACGTCGAGGTAAAGCTAATGTCGGTTGTTCTACCATGGCCTCCCAAGAACGTTCGCGCCCACGAGCCCAAGGTAGCTTATATATTAGTGGGGATAAAAAGCTGTGCCCCGTGGCTTTGCCCGCATAAACATTTTACATAGGCAATTTTTAATATGAAAAAAAAACCTTATTAAAATTTCATCAAGATCGGTTTGGACTTGACGTGAAAAGGTAACAAACATTTGATTTCGCATTTATAGTAGTATTGTGTCAACAATTCTGCCAATTAGTGTATGCCGTGTCGATTTGAACAATACAGAGATATAGAGAGTAGACTAATTAAAGATTAGGTTAGGTACAGTAATTCTACTCCACATGTGTTATTTTTTTTAACTGCTGATTTCGAAACTTTCAAAAATCCATCAGCTTGCCTTTACATTTTCCTATTTAACATTTGCCTTTTTTTCTTCTTTACATTTTCCTTTTCTAGGGCATTTTAATTAATAAAAGGGAAGTTTATTTAATAAATTTTATTTCACATCCGTAAACAGACACGAACTCAATCATTTACAACAAAATTATTAAATTAGACATCTGTAGGTATTAAGTATTTGAAAATCTTACTGATTTAAATAAAGAGTAAATAAGATCTATTGCCGTGGATAAAGTAACTAGCGCTGAGATATTATTTTAGACAAAATCTATAGGACCAACGTAAAAAGTGAGGTTATGTTTTGTTATATTAACTTTGTTCTCAGTGTTGCCAGTCACAAAAATACTGGCCGCATATAAAAATGTGTGTAAAGTTTTTTGTGCAAAGCCGTGTCGCCAGTGACTTTATCCACGTTGTATTTTTTAATCCATTATTCAATCAGTTTCTTAGCCTTGAAGTACCTACGTAGGTATAAGACCTGCCATGTGGCGAGACCCAGGAGACAGACCATGGAGAATATGCTGAAGAATAGGACCCGGTTGTTGGTTGACTCTGAAATAAGATGACGAGAGAAACTATGATCAAATCATTTTGTATGTAAAGCGAGATTTGCTAGGAAGCTTTTGGAAAGGAGCATAAGTCCTAAATAAATTATAATTAAAAAAAACCACGCTTTAATACCATTAAACCGAACTAAGAAGTAAAAAATAATTTCAATATAAGAATAAAGTGATTAACGAGAAAGGGGCCCTGATAAGTGTGCAAAATTTTGAATTAATCTGACCATTTCAAGTGGGTATAAATCGAGTTCAAAGATTCCGTTTCATACATACATACATACATACATACAGGTGAAGCTAATAAAAGCGTGTTAAAAACTATCTTTGGCAACTAGTAGTTCAGCCAGAACTAAAAAGACCTTTATGTACAATTAGATGTTATAGGTCAAAAACTGCAACTCTATTTCCTTAATACGCCATTTAATCGTGAATAGGTAAAAAACAGACAGAGATTATCTAGGCAACCTAATATGCACTTTTACAAGTTAAAAACTTGCGTCTCATGAACAAAAAAAAGAAAAGTTAACTCTTAAAATATTATAAATAGACTAAATCAATAAGTTAGGTATTTATAATAAGCTTTCGCATATATATTAGGTATTAGTACGAAGTTTTTTTGTCTTTCTGTATCATTGATGTAGAAAAAAAAGGATTAAGCTTTCGCATATATATTAGGTATTAGTACGAAGTTTTTTTGTCTTTCTGTATCATCGATGTAGAAAAAAAAAAGGATTCACTAAGTTCGCCCGATTCGTATTCCACCAAACCTCCGCGCATGGCCTGCTTATAGTGGAGACGGCTTCTTTAACTGGCAAATAGGTAACTAAACATAATCATCATAAAAAATAAAAAGCCGCTATCCATAGTTTTGACCCGGGGCAGCCACACATAACTAATCGACTACATATCACGCGACCACAAATAGTCACGTGATCGCATTTTGAATAATAGTATTAATTTCTTGATCTTTATTTGTTTCCTACATCGATGACCTGTATGTAAAAATATCTTCACATATTTTTACTGTTTGGAATATTTTTGCATGGCAACATTAATTAACTGGAAACTTACCATTGGTGTCTCGCATTTCTTCTTCTCTTTTCCTCATTAATGTGAAGTCTTGTACGATGGCCTCTGAAAGGTCTTCCAGCCTCTTCAACTCGAGTTCCATTGGCTTCAACTTGGCTGCTTCACCAATCTAAAAAATAGGAGAATATATTAGATTTCTTCTCACTTTAGAAGTATTGGCAATTAGTCAGAGAAAAAAAACATGAGTGGGCTGGGTAAAATATTTACAGAAAGGATGTCATAATCATGCGGTTCTAGGTCAGGCTAGAGTCACACAGCCGCTTGCTACAACACCAGCTGGTCTACCGCAAGATTGGATAAACAATATATCGGTGTAATTATTGTCGCATTTTGCCATAGACGTAGGAATAAAGAGTACAGAGAGGGCATTCGGTTCCCTTTTCGAACAGCAAAGCTTCGGTTGGCTCAGGTGATCTGCATTTTGATCGCGGATAGGAATCGTTATGGTAAACGTCTTCATATGAAGTATCTAACATGCAGGGCGACTGCGGTAGAGCGATCGTAATGGAATTGTGATCGTTTATGATATCAATGCACTGTCCGTCCTTGTCATATAGTAACACAATGACAAGTACGGACTGTGCAATGGTATCGCTATCGCTGTAGCTTTGAGTTAGGTGGTCACCGGCATGTTGACCATGCCGGTTACCGCCTAACTCAAACGTCATATTAATACGATTACTATTACGAGGTGTATCTGAGAACATGTCGCTGGTCTCTTTTTACACGAGTACGGCGAAGCAAGGGAAGGGTAATAAGTTTAACAGTCTATCTATGTATGTATTTTTACATGTTATGCTTGTACACCATCCGTCGCTCGTATTGGTCCGATTTTGACAAGCGAGGTGTCAATGGATTCGTCTTCAGGTACAGTGGCACAGACTATATTTTTACCCAACTAAGGCCAAGCAAAGGAAGGTGTTACGTGTTCAAACTAAAACTTGGTACGATTTTTAAAATCGAGGTAACAATCGATTCGTCTTCATCGCAAGAGTGTCACAGGCTTTTTTTTACTTTTTGTTTTTGAACATGTCTTGTTTAAACATGTCTTGTTTAAACATGTCTTGTTTAAACATGTCTTGTTTAAACATGTCTTGTTTAAACATGTCTTGTTTAAACATGTCTTGTTTAAACATGTCTTGTATAAACATGTCTTGTTTAAACATGTCTTGTTTAAACATGTCTTGTTTAAACATGTCTTGTTTAAACATGTCTTGTTTAAACATGTCTTGTTTAAACATGTCTTGTTTAAACCAGAGGTTTTCAAACAAACACTCCAGAAACAATCTTTTCAAAGAAATATCGTTGGAGTAGTGCAGTGAATATTATAATAATTCGTTTCCTTCAACCAAATAAAACTGGCCAAGTGCGTGTTGGATACACATAGGATTCCGTAGCTGGGATAATTTTGTTAGTAAATTCGTAATAAGGACTAAAGCTCCAGATTCTTTCAATTTTTTGTTGTTCTGTACTTTATGAGTTAAAGGGAGGACATGCAACTCAAGCAAACAGGTCCCTTTAGAGACAAATATTTACTAAAGGAAACCAAACAGAAAAAACTAATTATGATTTTAAAATACCTATTCAACGAGATCCACTCGATGGGGCCCCAATTTTTTTTCAAATTTAAAGAAATCTATACAAAAAAGTACTGGCTTCCAAAACAAAAGTTCCAAGTGATTTTTATATGTGTATAAAGGATACACCTACAAAGCGGTTATAAATGTCTGTGATATACAGACAGACGGACATGACAAAACCATAATTTGATCCTAACTATGAAGATGAAGAAGTTTGACTATGGAGCTATGGACTTCTCATTTTGGTGTAACACAATCAAATTACAGTTTAAAAAAAAGTTACATCAATATTAACAAATAAATATCAAGCAAAATACAACATTAAAGTGGTCACATGACAATGAAAGTTGTTTGCATGAATGTAAAAAGCACACATCACAACATAGAACAACGTTTTTTTGCAAATTAGTGTAATGTTAAAAAAATGCGGTTTCTCACATGGTTGTTAGGAGAGTTACTTAAATCAGTGCAGTAAATGACTTCTGAAGATTACCCAAGAGTTCTGTCGGTGTCCGAGAGGCCCAACAACCATGTGGACATAAATGCATTAATATCTTCATAAAAAGCAAAGTAAATAGAATTATAGACAAGACATTATACAAGTATAAATCTATGTATACAAAAGTATAAACATAATATCTATAAACATAATGTAACTATATTAAAAAATACAATATGCTACATAAATAACTCTTTATTTTTCACACAAATATGCGAGTATCGACAACTGAGATTGAAATAGAACAATGAGCAACTACCCAGAAGAGATGAATTGTTAGTAAATACACCGTAATATATGTACTGTGGTAATTATATATAGTCAGTACACATATAGTACATATATAGTCCTACGACTATATATGTACTGTGGTAATCATATATAGTCAGTACACATATAGTACATATATAGTCCTACGACTATATATGTACTGTGGTAATACACCGCGTGGCGCTTTATTTCCAGACGGAAATTGGCAGAATTAAGTTAGTAGAAACCAAATGTCACTGCTACTCTTCTGGGCCCCGATTCTGTAAGCTATTGAACCACGATAACGCAAGTCGATCGCTTGAATTTTTTTGGGAAATTTTCTTACAGAATCGGGGCCCTGGTTAGTTGCTCGTTGGGATGCCCATGGGATTTATCAGCAGGCTTTAGATGACCTTTATGAGGGTGTTGCCCACCGTGGCTGAGTATTCATTCTCTACAGACTGTAAAGTGGGCAGACAGTTGATAGATTCAGGCGTTACTTTGCAGAAATCCATATTTCAAATGAACAAAGAACAAAAAAGAAGAAAAAGAATGAAGTTTTTATGAGCATTTTTTTAAATACATTTTCACTTTTTAATATTCTACGTTTTTTTTAAAAATTCATTTTTCATTGATTTGTGAGCTACCCTGAAATTTTCAGCCGGATAGCTAATCGGGAAGTGCTCGAAATTTGAATTATATGATTCCGGGACAGACAGAAATACATACAAGAGAAGTGAAAAAAAAGCTTTTAAAAAAAATGTAGATTAATTCCGCCAAACTGTAAATCGGACAAATGATAATAGAAAAATAAAATAAAACATTTAAACAACTAACTCTTATCCAAATTGAACTAACGTAAAATCTCTCGGCCCGGCACCGACACGTAAAGATTCAATATCTCCTGAGGATGCCTCGTGCAAAGGCGAAACAATTGTCGTATTGCTGTCAGACTGTGGTATATGGTAACGTGGATAGAATGTATGTGTTTATTATAGTATATTTAATAATAATAAAAAAAAAGTTTGAAATACAGCAACACGGAACAATATGCGCGGTTTCGATTTTACCACGAATTTCGCGCTAAAATGCCTCGCTTAACGCGGATTGGTTAAGTTTATGTAGTAATCATTTAATTGCCTTACTTGTCTTTGGGCGCGGGAATTTTCACTTTCTATGACCATTCTGATAAACGAATGGGGAATCCCCTCAGAGTAGGCCTTTTTATCTGCTTGTTATGAAAATATTTTACATGAAAGTAATCGAAAGTAGTTACAAAAGTCTCGCTCGTAGGTTTGAAGACTTTCAGCCCCCCGAACAAGCTGGATTCCGGAAGGGCTTTAGCACCGTAGACCACATCCATACTCTCCGGCAGATTATACAGAAGACCGAAATGTATAATCGGCCACTATGTCTAGCGTTTGTGGACTACAAGAAAGCATTTGATTCAGTCGAGAAATGGGCAGTGTAACAGACTTTACAGCGGTGCCAGATTGACTACCGGTACATCGAAGTGTTGAAGTGTTTGTACAGCAAGGCCACCATGACTGTCCGTCTTTAGGATCGGAGCACGAATTCTATCCAGTTGCAAAAAGGGGTGAGACAGGGAGACGTTATTTCTCCGAAACTGTTCACCTCTGGCACTGGAAGAAATATTCAAGCTTCTGAACTGGAACGGATATGGTATCAACATCAATGACGAATGCATCACTCACCTTCGATTTGCTAATGATATAGTCATCATGGCAGAAACCCTGGAATACCTAAGCTCAATGCTCAGTGACCTCAATATTGTTTCTCAACAGGTGGGTCTTAAAATTAACATGGGTAAGACGAATATCATGTCAAATGCCCATGTCGCAGCCATGCCTATGTTGGGATATTATCGAAGCTGTTGATCACTATGTCTACTTTGTGTCAGAAGATCCAACTGGGTAGATCCAACTTCGACAAAGAGGTCAACCGACGAATACAACTCGGATGGGCAGCGTTCGGGAAATTACGCCACATCTTTTCGTCACAGATACCACAGTGCCTCAAGACGAAATTTTATAATCAGTGCGTGTTGCCAGTGATGACATACGGCACTGAGACGTGGTCGCTAACTATTGGTCTCATACATAAGCTCAAAGTCACACAGCGTGCAATGGAGAGAACTATGCTCGGAGTTTCACTACGTGATAAGATCCGTAACGAAAAAATCCGTAGAAGAAACAAGGTTATCGACATAGCTCTCAGAATTTGCAAGTTGGTGGCAATGGGCAGGCCATATAGTTCGCAGAGCCGACAACCGCTGGGGAATAAAGGTTCTCGAATGGCGACCACGAACAAGCAAGCGAAGTGTAGGGAGACCTCCCACACGTTGGACAGACGACATTGTAGCCATCGAAACGCAGCCTCGAAGACATTAGATACGTTTTTGCGTGAAACAAATGAATAATGTAACGCTGCACAATGTGTTTTTAGAATAAAGTATTGATTTGCATTATGTACTGACTTTTGGCTGTGTTTAAACGCAAACCCCTATATGCGCGAATTTAACTTAACGCGAGTTTTTGAGGAACATATCCCTCGCGTAAAGCGGTATTACTGTATTGGGTGGGAAGTAAATAAGTAGAAAATCCCTGTTGACCATATATTTTTATTTTACGCTAGTTCAATTTGGATAGAGTGGGTTGTTTATTTTTTATTTTGGCATTTATCATTTGTCTGACTTACAGTTTGGCGGAAGGAAGCTAAATATTGTTTCTTCATTTATTTTAAAGTGGGCAGATGTTACTTGCTCAAACTATAATTTGTCGTTTTCATGGAAGGTCTTGGAGGTGGACTGATGAAGAGGGGATACAGAATTTTAAGAAGACTGCCTTCATCGCATGATAATAAAATGATTTCCCAGTCGGTCATCCCAAAATCTAATTTTAGTATTTGAATGTAGATGTAACTACATTTTTATGATATTCCGTATCTCTACAACAGCAGCTTCTATTATTCAACAATCTCTAACTACAGCTAGGTTTTGGTGCTCATGTTCAATGTTAATGTATTTTCTAAACTTATTTCATAAAACACTAGCTGTTCCCGCGGCTTTGCCCGTGTGGTCATTTAATTTAAAAGTAGTCCATACGTGTTATTCCAGGACCAAAACTATCTATAAAGTACAATATACAACATTTCTTCAAAACTCGTCCAACTGTCAAATAGTTTTTTTATTGATTGCTCGGCATGTAATCATCGGATTAAGATACCACGTACACCAGTTCTTATGTCAAAACCTAAGCTACCCAGCCAACACTGAAAACTGCTTCGCAATTGGTCCAGTACTTTTCACGTGATGCACGAACAAACAGACAAAAAAAACAAACAGAAGAAAACAATTTAAAAAAATTGGTTATATTCTTGTTCAGTAGCTTATTTTAAGTACCCTTTTTTTAAATTATATTCTTTGTACAGACTATCTAGTTCTTATTGCTTTATTATAAGTATAGATTTACTAGGCATAGACTACATTCCGATAAATTACTGTTTCTATGTTCAATAGGACCCACCATGTTTTTGGTGTATCTTTGACGATGCCATGTCGGCATTTCATTTTAGGACATTTTATTTTTTTAATGTTACTTGTGATACTCACAATGATAATAAGCAATATTCTATGACTGAGAACTTATTTCAATACTTACACCCTCATAGTTTTTGGCTTCAATACCAATTTTAATGTCCAGAGACACATCATGGCTAACACTTCTGCGCTCTGGAAGAAAATAAACACATTTGTATATAAAAACACATCAGGAGCTTTTAGCTTTTAACATGAGAAAGAAAAGCGTATGTGTGTGGTTTTGTTTTAGGGACAAAACAACAATACAGAGCAGATTTGAAAATAAGCAATAAACATGTTTAAAATTCAAGAAATTATAGTGTGTGTTAGTCTTAACTATCTATGGTGTGAATACGGGTGAGATGGGATATATCTACAACAGGCCTAAAGGATAAGGTACGCAAGGTAAGGATTACCTGTGTGGGAAAAACCAGTATTTGATGGTAACACTTGCATCTTTTTTATACTGAAACCTTGGTGCTCTTCCAAAGGGGAGAGTCCTAAATAAAAAATGGCAAGAATGGCGTTTATGGAAAAGCATTGCAATTTTACTCGTCCACTTTTGAGGATTCTGAAGTGCCTACATGTTTACTTATGCAAGAATATAAGAGTTTTTATGAGACATTGTTTTTTAAGTCTCTTGCCCAGTAATTTCATTGGTAATAGTGCCCTTCAAACTGAAACACAGTACTGTTCGCACACTACTGCTTGGCGGTTAAATATCTGACAAAGGTGTGGTACTTTCCAGGTGGACTCGTGCAAAATATGCCTACCACTACAGATGAAATTGATAACCCTTTAGGTGTTAAGCGTATGGATGTCTTTACGCCTTTGTAGTTTTAATTTATTTATAAGCCTACAACAAAAAAAAAAAAAAATTTGGTGATGGGGGATGACTATGGGTACATGAAACACCATCGAGTTAATCAACTTTTTCTTTTCCCATTAAACCTTGCAGATAAGTGTAAAGTGACAAAGACTATTCACAAATCTTAGATATCTAGGAAAATAGGTAGGATAGCTAAGTAGGATAAATATAAGTTTCCTTATAGGTTACTAAGAGTAACACTCTTAGTAATATAGGTTACTAAGAGTAACACTCTTAGTAATATAGGTTACTAAGAGTAACACTCTTAGTAACCTATAAGGTACATGTTACTTTGCAGTGCACTTAAACAATTAGGTAGAATAGTGTCAAAATTAATATTATGAAAGAAATTAAAAATTGTTTCCTATCAACGTTTTTACTTCTCTAAGGCTGGATTTAACCAAATGAGAAAATTTAAACATTTCAAAGATTAAAATTAAATCTAATCTTTGAACAGTGGCATAGAAATGACGGAATAACTGTCATTTGTCTATGCTACTATTCTAGTAATGAAATTTACTCTCATTTGATGGAATCCAGCCTTAGTTAAACATACTTTAAGATTAATGTTCAGAAGGAAATAGAGAACTTTACATGACATTGGGGCAGTAATCAGTTAGGGTTTTGCTTTACAACACTTAATGAATGAATCACTTGACCTATATTTATTTTCAAAATTGGACTTCTACCATTATATCATGCATTTAGGCATTTATTGGTGGAAGATATGTAGTTTTGCTTTACAAATGGTGGAGTAGAAGTAAGTGTTACCTCTTTATAAACATACACTCCAAATATCAAATTTCTACATTTAGCAATTAAGATATAATGTTGTTCCTGCATTGGACCATTTTAGTAAAGATGTGTTGTTTGCTTCTTGTAATTTTTTACCTATAAGATTTACAGAAAAACTGTAAATGCAAAAAATTTTTGCATATATTGTATTCTTTATACTTTTCATATAAACTTTTGCCATAAAGCTAACTGTTAAAAAACTATTATTAAAAATACTAATTTTGGCCCCTTCAATTCAAGATGACGGCTAACGCTCCCACCCCTCGAGAAGGAAAATTTGAAAAGTCCTCATAACTAAGCACTAGAAATCCAAACATCTTCTACTCAACATTTGTAGGGAGAAACTACCTGGTTACTGGTCTAGTTCTAAAACATCTAAAATGGGATAAAAGACAGTGGCCACCCCAAGTGGCATGTTGATAAATCAATGTTTACCTTTTTAAGAATGTTCCAGACATATAGATATTATTTAACTGCATTCAGGAAATGGTCAACTGCATTATCTAGTGTATTATCTCCAGCTACTGCAATCACCAGACATAGCTCTTAGGATAAGTAAGCTAAATTGGCAGTAGGCTGGTCACATTTGCTGAAGAACTTAAACTATACCCATACTGGATGATGATGGTGATTGAGATATTACTTACCTGGGGGTACTTTTGATATAAAGCAGACTTCGAATGTGTCATATGTCTCAGTGACGAATGTGAACTTGCCCTTTGTTATTGAGTCCCTCTGTGATAATATATGGCCTTTGGAGTCGCGGATCTGAGGAAAAATAAGTTAATTGTAGAAAGGCTTGTAATGTATGAAAATATGTTTTTTACAAGTTACATTTATTGATTTAGGTCAATAATCTATAGATATATCTATGAAAGGCTGTGCCAGGTGTTCGTATCAACTTTTAAGTCATGTAGCGGCTTTGATGACTAAAAATGGAAATAACGGGATTTCGAATAGCTGAAATAAGTTGGTCAAAACCACTTACAATGTAGTCGACTCTCTGTCCAGCGGCTTCTGTAACGTCGTATTCGCCTGCTACGAGCACGTTGGCATGCAGTTCTTCCTTCAGACACTTCTGTGTGTTGGGGGCCAAGCTCCACATGATGGCATCGGCGCTTTGCCAGAAAATACTCAAGAGCACGACGAGAGAATAAACCTCCATGACTGCGATCCTACTATCTATCTCGCAACAAATAATTCACAATTCATAACATTTATTACCGAAAATAAACATATTTCTATGTCAAATAGACCGATGAGTTGGCTTGTCGCGATTTCACGAAACGTCGTCGTCGGCTTTCCAAAATGTTGCCAATTATTCAAACCACAATAAAAGCGTAGACGGTAGAACGCACTCATATATCATTTCAAATCAACTTTTTTTGATATTTATTTGGATTTCAGAAACATTTATTTTATAATCATTTAGGGCGTGCACGCTTGTCTGGAAAGAACGTAGTGATTATATTCTCTTTGATCTGGAAAAGATCGCGGCTCAACTGTACAAGCTTGGCTCACGATTTTAGTTACGGGTAGAGAGGAGGGAATAGAACTCCCCCTGAGAGTAGGGAGGCTAGATATCCTCCCCCTCTGAGATATGATTTTTTTAATATATATTTTTTGCAATTTTGTTCTTGTTTTTGGACACATTCGGCGCGGGGAGGGTGATGGATGTGGTGGGGGGAGGGAAGGGCTGCCCCCTGGTACCCCTCCCTTCCCTTATGAGATATTTCAGTTTTAGGTTTATTAAAAATCAATTTGGTCACCGTAAATAAAATAAAAAACTAATAGAATGTCGCTGCTTTCGCCAGAAAGAATAAAGATGTGATATATAGCCCCAAAAACTAGGGTAGGTTAGGTTTGAACATGACTACGCCGAAGTTAACTTACGGCTGTTTGACCTCAAATAGACTATTTTTAATAAACTGTTACGGCTGTTTGGTTGCCTTTGACGAACAAAAATCTGACTTTTTATAACTTAAAACTGAAACATATCATAAACTGAGCGTCACCTGCGGGGGGGAGGGGTACCACTAATGTATCCAAATCACTGAAATGGCCAAAGCGTCTCGGAAGGTGATATCAGACGTTTCACTCAAATGAACGTTCACTCGAGTGAATGCTTCATCTTTCTTTCATTTCATGTTCACACGGCTTAGCTGGAATGAAATAGAAATGAAAATTCACTTCTCTTTTCATTAAATATGTCGTCGAATGATGTCGTGCGTCTTGGAATTAGTTTAATTTGTTATCATTTAATCAAGGGTGCGACCATGGATTGCAAGAACAAATTTATTGGGAGCTTCAGATACATTGTTTAGGAACTAGCAGATGAAGATCCTGAATCATATTGCTACTAATAATCACTAATTAGAGATGTCATAGCGTTTGCCCATATTGTTCTGTCTTTATATTCAGCATGTTTGTGGTTCTAAAGGCATTGATCGTTTTTAAAGTTCTCCAAAAATAAGAGAGTATTTTCATCATTCCACTTGAACACCATTTTGCCGCAATCTCAGAAAAAAATATTTAAAGTAGCGATGTGGCGTAGCGACGTTCATCTCCTACAGGACTCGAGACAAAATGACCAAATCCGAGTGAATGTTCTTTCTGTGTTCAGATAGTTCATTTTTCGTTCATTCGGAATGGGAGTGAAAGATGCGAATGAAAATATCCAACATCGTTGGATCGGTTCATTAATGAATTCATTCGGTACTCTTGTTTCATTTTGTGTTCAGACGTTTCATTTCAAGTGAAAGGTGCCTAATGAAAGACGAAAATGAAAGAAAAATGAATCGTCTGATATCACCCTTACTCGCTCGTTCATTCGGGCGGATTACTTCTTGTCCGAGTTCGTTTTAACCAATCAAATTTGTCTGCAAATAGACAACTACTAGAAGAAAGTTTTTTTTTTTCACTAATAAAAATAAAATATAATGCTTATGTTGGTCCTACCATTTTTGAACGTCAGAGGCATTTTCAGGTACTTTTATTATCCATTTTAGGAAAAAATTGACAAGACCCGGCTGGCAGCATTCGACTATGTTCCTTACTCCAATAAGATAGGACCTCCAAACCATCTAGGATCAAGTATTCATATGCGATAGAGTCGAAATTGCTAAGAAAAAAGTGATAATCCGATTGTATACCAGTTCTGTAATCGGGCTGCAGGGGCCCGACCACATAACTTAGCTTCCATCGGATTGTCAGTATCGATATCACTAATACCTTGCGATAGAGTCGAAAATGCTATGAAAAAAGTGATAATCCGATTGTAACCAAGTTCTGTAATAGGGGGCCCGACCACATAACTTAGCTTCAATCGGATTGTATCGATATCACTATCTATATCGATCTATCACTATCACTATCATTAGCTATATCGATACTGACAATCCGATTGAAGCTAAGTTATGTGGTCGGGCCCCTGAATTCAGAGCCCCAACCATAGAACTTGGCTTCAGTCAGATTGTCAATATCGCTATCACTAATGCCTTGCGATAGAGTCGAGGTTGCTTTGAAGAAAGTGATAATCCGATTGTAACCGAGTTCTGTAATAGGGCCGCTGATACTTAATCTGTGTTTCAAAACCTCAGCAGTTTGCGCTACTAAATGGATTCGTATCAATGTGCTAATGGCATGGTAGAGCGGATGCATCGTCAACTTAAAGCGTCTTTGATGTGTCATTCAACAACGTGGACGAAAGCACTTCCACTTGTTCTTCTCGGCATGAGGACAGCGCTCAAAGAGGACATTAACGTTTCTTCCGCTGAACTCGTTTATGGAGAAACTCTTCGTTTATTTTGGCACCAGATGTTCCTATTAATACGGATGTTACAGATTTTGTCTCTGAACTCAGAAGGCACATGGAAGCATTGCGTCCTGTTCCTGCTTCGCATTACTCGAAACCGTCGATTTTCGTTTTCAAAGACTTAGCGACGGCAACACATGTATGGTTAAGAGACGACACTGTTCGTCGTTAGTTGCAACCTCCATACTCTGGGGCCCGTTCACTTAAACGTTCGAGGACGCACGGATCACCCGCGCGTACACTCGAAATCGTTCACGGCGTCGTCGGGCGTTCGCCTGGGTCATCCGAAAAATAGTAGGGGAGGGGAGGAATAGTATGAAACTGACACTTGATAGTTGTCAGTTCTATGTGGACGTCCAAAGTCGGTCACTAACTCCGGATGATCGAGTGATAATCGCACGGATGTTTCGAGCGTGTAAGTGAACACAGCAGGTCCGTATCGTATTATTAGGAGAAAGGACAAGCCTATTAGGTACTGTGGACATTAAGGGTCGTGAATCAACAGTCAGTATTGACCGAGTTAAACATGCACATATGGAATCTGGTTTATCTGCTGATGTTGTTGCCCCTTACGCAATGTCCCTTATGTTGTCCGGCAATGTCAGGTGATCCTGTGGGATCTACTGCAACTTCTGGACCTATTGAGTTATCAGCAAATAATTTGACTTCTAGTACACCTCGTCCTGCTCCTGTTGTTACTAGATCTGGCAGAATAGTTCGATTTGGGGATGTATTAGACCTGTAATATAGTATATTTTAAATTACTATTTTTTTTTTTTAATATGTATTTTTTGTCTTCGTAGGAGGGTGGTGTGGTGAAAACACGTCTAACCTTTTTAGTATTGTCACCATCGACCCTATTAAACAAAGGAGGGCGGGGCAACCTAGAACTTCATGTAAACTACACCCGGACTAGATACAACTACAGGAAAACACACCCACACAGCTTAATTTCCACTGTCGTACACTTGCACCAACAACAAAGATAGAGAGACATACGCAGACAGTAGCGCAAAAGAGATAACAACAATAATTCAAGACCCAAATACGATTCGGGTATCGGGTAAGTTCGTCTTAGTCCGTAAACATAAAGTAATGTAAGGAACCGTCAGCAAATAAATTTCAATGAAATGAAATAATATTAGCTTCTACCGCGGTTTTGATCACCAATGTAAAAGAAAAATGTTAAGTTTGGTAGTTTTTTGTAGTAGGTACTTAAAACAGCGGTGTTAGTGTGTGCTTGAGTAACAATATTTGAACATTTTATCGTCCAATAATACCATTTACGAAAGTTTTGTTTTTATGTTACACAATCACGCTCGGACTGCTGATAAGACTATGATGAATATTTGAAAAAAAAACTCGTTTTCTTGCCCATAATTGAAACTAGTGTCAATCGATAGGGCAAATTATAAGAAACAAAAAGTGTTCCATGAAAAAAACGTGATATACTTTGAGACATATTTGGGTTTATTTTTCGTCCAACTTCACGGAAATATTAATATGTCATGCAATTATGGGATGGCAGATGTTAGATTAGTTGTTTGTGACATTAATTTCATCAGATCCCCTCATCCCTTCCTGACCAAGACTGAAAATCAATATTGCAACTTTATGTTCCTAACGCATGTAAAAGACGAAAATGTATTTTAATACCCTAATATCTCAGAAAATATATCACTTAGGCAGTTTATTAATGCACTTTATTATTATTATATTTTTTCCTGTCTATTGACACGAACTCATTAATGGCCAAGAAATCGCAATTTTTTTTCAAATTCGCTTCTGTTTAGGTATGCCAATAAGGTAATATGCTCTTTAATATAGGTAAGTACATATCACCTACCCAAAAATATGGATTTTAATATCTTCCTATATCCTTTGTATGTTGTATACAGATGTTCTGATTTGAAGTGTATTGAATATAATCAACTGTTATTGTTGGGTAGCCAATCTGGCTCTTCCCTATAGACAACTACATATTACTAGTACTCTAGACAGACTATTAACGAACGTCGCAATTAGCTCATTTGATTATCGCCACTTTGGCGCTGTTGGCGCTGATAGCAGTACTTTGGCAGTCGTGAGCGTCCACGGAACTAATGTATTTACTACGTACGTAAGTAGTTAACGTATTTACTTTTTTTGTACTATTGTACGCTCAGTGGGGCGCTTTGAATCGGCACAAATGAAAGTACGGCAGAGCCTAAACATGGAGATCAGTGCTCTTCCCTCTGTCTTCTGACAACTCGTAGCCACTTATGTTTCCACAGTTCGTCTTTAGGAAACCTTTTAATAACAATTAACATATCAGTGGGTGTAGAGTAGACAAAATAAACATGTGAAGAAATATCAGGAACATGTTAGAAAGTATCTATTATGTTGACGCTTCTAATATAAACAAGGGGCAAATACCCTAAGGTAGGTAGATTAAAATAAAATATGCAATTTTTAAGTAAATAAAATCATTTCTAAAATCTATGTAATTTTTTTCTTCCTGACGGTACAAAGAGATCTGGGCCCTATTTCATAAAGCGACAAATCATAATAAACCTACAAATATCAGTCGAATACGCAAAACCTGCGTTTTATATAACAAAAATGTACGACATTTCTATAGTTTGACTGACAATTGTCGGTTTGATTGGCATTTGTCAGTGTACTATAGTTTTATGAAATAGGGCCTTGATCAAACTTTTATACGCCGTTTGTCTTGTCGCACTCTTACGAATCGTATATTTCTGTCCCTTTCTGCAAATGTCGATTTTCAAACAATATCAATCAGTAGAATTTTAAAGAAAATTATGATTTATAGTACTTACGAGTGAAAAGTAATGCAGTGCAACTTATTTTTGGTTCTTGAGCTATTTGTGCACCTTATAAAAGAACAGGAAGGCATTTTTGCTGCGAATTCCGTGTCGTGGCAACTGTTACGACACGGAATTCCACAAACTTTTATGAACTTGATCTAGACTCCATTGAATCATATGATTGATGTGTAGGTAAATCGAAACAGAGGATGTAATCAATGGTTATTTAGGTCATAACAGTCCCAGAACAGTTCAATACTATAGTGCAATGCTCACCAGAAAAGTTGCAGTATTATCACGGTAGAAAGTTCGAAGTTAGATGATGCTCCGCTCTCGTTCCCGAACAGAAGTGGACGAATGATGGCTCCACCTGTATAAAACATTTATGCCCCATGATTTCACCTGAAGTGAAACCATAAGGCCCACATGCTAAGTGTATAAGACACTTTACGTAAAAAGGGTTAAGTTTAAACAATAGATCACACCAAGGACAAGGACTTAGCTCGTCAGCCAGTCCTTCTACATTATAGCAGGTATACGGAACCGCGGCTACACAAGGATTAAGGCCTAGAAGCCGGCAGCCTAGATCCGGCGGATTAGAATGATGGCCTATTATTAACCATGATGCAAGCTTCCGAACTCGCAGCTGCACAAATTAAGGTCTCAACTGGCAGCCAAACTGCACAAGGATTAAGGTCTCCAAACTGGCAGTACAAAACATCCCCAGGCCTGGAGGTTCCCAGCATTCACCTGCCTGGGACCCAGCAACTCAACATATATATATATGTCGCCTTTGGGCGTGGGATCCGAAAAAACATTTTTTTCTGTCAAACCTTCGACAATGCACCCCAAAGACACATCCACTCCGTTTAAATGTCAAGCATTTGTGAATATTTTCATATCTTTGCGATTCTGCCGGTCTGTTTTAATTTCTTTGGTCGTGCTTGCATGCTTCTCTCCATCAGCGGGCCTGCTGGCATATCACCTAACCTGCTCTGAGAAAATAGCCACTACATATTGCAATGTGTATGGATGTTTGAATTACTCTAAAAACTCACAAAATATATCGGTATTTTTACTTCCATGTGACACCGAAAGGAGTAAACTGAAAAACCTTGGTAACGAGTAGTCCCCTAGTCAGGCGCGGTCGCAGCCTGAAATTTTGGAGGGGGTCACTAATCTATAGGGATTATTACTGAAATCCCCACCAGACCGTCCTCACCAGTGGGGATCAATCTGGGAAAAAATGGGGAAAAATCTAAAAAAGTTTTCCCGAAATCCCCACTATAATCACAGTGGGGATTACAGGAATAAAGTACTAATAAACTGTAACAGGTCCAATTCTGTACGTTGAAGATATTTTGAATATATTTTTTGGAGGGTCCCGTATTCGATTCTGAAGCCAAAACTATATGTTTTTCATTTTTGTCTGTCTGCCTGTCTGTATTTTGACCGCGCATCACGCCGAAACTACAGAATGACTTCAAATCAAACTTGGTATGATTTGAGTTCATACTACGAGGTATTTAGCATGGTTGTCTTGGGAGAGGGGATGAAAGTCAAAATATGTACTTAGTCGTAATTCAATAACGCGTAGTCCGAATTCATTCATTATTTTTTTGATAGAAAGAAGGTACTTTAAAGATTGTCATGTAAATATTTCAAGGTTATCAGTTTTGTTGTTCTGAAATTACAGACACACAACCCTCAGTATTATAACCAAATAACTTGAAACCTGAAATGTAGGGATCGTTTGAACACATGGCTCATTTTAAGCTGGTGCACTTTATCATAAAGGTTTAATGGATATTATAGGCTGGTCCCCGTAGACACAAAAATCGCCTTAGGTCCAGTCCTGTTTTTTTAGATGTTGTTAGGCTATCCTATATCTATATTACTAGTAGTGTAAAACTAAATTTGCAGCTTCAAAAGACCTGCAGGCTGATTCCTTAAGGAGTGAGGTTGAGTGATTGCCACCGCGCACCCATTGCGGGTGCTCTTGAAGGTCGTGAAGGATTTGGAATTCACTAAACAGTTAACGCGCACCCGTCAAGCACCCGCAATCAACACTAATACCGGGAAACCGGTAAATAGGCGGCAGAATTAAACTAAACCTAGCTTACAAATACTTCTACCAGAAATAGGACTTTTCAAATTTTGCCGGGTTTTATGTTCGAGTGATTGTCTGTGGGTGGCGCGCCAGACAATTAATGTCGGCAATCGCCCTCCAACAATCATCGTCTGAATTTATTTTCTGTTTTTTTTCTCTCACTTTTAATCTACCTAAAATTTTGTTTCCGTGTAGATATTAAGTAGGTACTATTAAAAGATAATTAGCATCGTAAGTTTTTTAGTGATCTAATAATATGCCAATAATTATGATTGTATGTACGTCTGTGAAAGAAAATCTAAACATTGATATTATTTCTCAGCAATAATGTACTTACCTGCTTCAAATAATTATTACGACTGCATAATTAAAAATACCATGTTCCTACAGGTATAGTGACCATAGTGCTTTTCAGGTAAAGTTAAACTTCAACTGTAATTAATCTGCCGTCGAGTAAAAATGAATAAAAACATTTCATTCCTTGTACACTACTATTGTGCAAAACAATTAAATCAATAAATAAATAGAACGCCAAATAAACGAAAAAATTAATATATATATATATATATATATATATATATATATATATGCGATTTAGAAATGTATTTCTAGATGAAATCTCTTCCTTTGTACCTGTATAGAAGTGTATTGTATCTACCTACGACTTATGTATCGTTGTAGATTCCAGTGGACAAAAATGATCGTCTTGGAGAGACGGACAAAATAATGGGAGCTCGCTCGACAGTTGATAATTATAGCCTAGGACTTGACAGACAAGTACCTAACTATACTGAATGTTGAATCTACTTGATTATGTCGCGATGGTGGCCTAACGGTTCTATAGTGCAATTCAGAATCCAACGATACCGGTTTCAAAACCTAGGCTCCGCACCAATGACTTTTCTGAGTTATGTGCGGTTATCCATCACTCCGTACTTCGGAAGGCACGTTAAGCTGTCGGTCCCGGCTGTTATTGATTAATAGCAGTCGTTAATCCATATCAGAGGCCCTCGGGCGGCTTGACAAACTCTGACACCAGAGGCCAGCACTACCTCATACGACAAACAAACTACTTGATTATACTAATAATATAATACATTTGTTTCAGGTAGATGTACACAGAACTGCAGTTCATAAGAATGTATAGATCTCCGCTTTCCGAGCTCATAGGATAATGTAAATCTCAATTATGTGAACACTATAACATTATTACATTATATTTAATGCTTACACTTGATTTCGTTTTTCTTATATTTGCATTGACCCCTCGCTGTTAGTAGAACTACACATAATTAGACTTTGTAAGAAAACTACTAGATTTTAAAACAAATAGGTATTTTTCTATTTTAGGATTAAAATCCTTCTCTAGCTATGAAATAGAAAGGAAGGTTCTATGAAATACCCTCATACATGTCATTAAACCTACCTTTCATAAAAACAACACAATTTCATGGCACGATAAAATATGATACAAAGTGTACGAACTGTAAGTTTCATAGTAACTATGCATTATCAATGATCTTCACTAACCAAACACTGCTAGATAGTAAATGCAATGAACGCACCGGGTGCTCTTCGGTTGACGAAAACTCATTGCTACTGAATTCCTTGTAAATTCTGATTTTGAATTACCGGTTTTGTATTTCGTAGTAAAATGACAGTTTCCGTGCGGTTGAGTGCTCATCGCCTTGATGACATCATTTCACATGCTCACTGAGCTTAGTGTATTCGAAACGAACGATCGGTGGCAATTAATGGTCCAAGTGGCATTAACCGAACCGCACTTTAACTTTACGGAATCAGGCCCCTGAGCTAACTTCGTGGTGCTCGATAAACATCGAAATATTCGGTATTTTTTTCGGATTTTGGTTTATAACTTCTAAATGGAGCTTCCCACGGAAAAGTTATTTAATACACTTATAAAGAAAACACAATTTGCTATTATTTGAATTCAATCGTAGCTCTGTTATTTTTTGTAAAACCTGAGATGTAGACTTCAAACATTGGGCATTTTCCCTAAAAAGTACGAAATTGTAGTTATAGCCGCCTTCCTAACAGATTATCGGCTATAGTTCTCATTCTACGAGGAAATTCATGCACAAAAAGTTGTAGAACTGTTTATAAACACAAACGAAACTTTGTAGGACCAAAAGTTCCCCTGTAATATGGACAAAACAAAAAATTAAGGAAATTGTGTTTTTCATGTAATGTAAATGTTTGCTCGTGCATCACGTAAAAAGTACTGCACCGATTTTGATGCGGTTTGCGGTTTCTTTGATGGATAGCTTAGGAATTGAATTAAAAACTGGTGTACTTGGTATCTCAATCTGATGTGTGGTATCAAAAGCTGAGTAATCGATAAAGCTATCCATCAAAGGATGGATAGCTTAGGATTTGACTTAAAAACTGGTGTACTTGGTATCTCAATCTGATGTGTGGTATCAGAAGCTGAGTAATCGATAAAAAAGCTTTTTGGCGGCTGAAGGAATTTTGATTTAACGTTGGTTGGTACCTATCTATTGGTATTTTAGGTCTTGGAATAGCACAGTACTTTTGACCTAGAGAAATGACTGACATCTGTCAGCCAGAATAAAATGCATCGCCTCCAGGGCAGAAAATAGTTTTTTTTATTTTCGTACTTGATTAGATTTTTCAATTTGAAGTGTACGATTTGGTTCATGTCCCCTGTGACCCCCCCCCCCCCCCCCCTTTATATTACCCTCCGTGGCTTTGCCCGTGTGGACATTTTTCTGGGCAAAAAGTAGCTTAGGTATTCCAGGCCCAAAAGTAGAATAGTACAATTTACCACGTCCAACCGTTATCTCAATCCGATGAGTCGATCAATAGATGAAAATATATTTGAAGGCTAGACGGTAGGTACATTAGTTTTACAGTCAAAACCTTAGCTTCCCATTATCCAACAGTGAAAACCGCATTTTAATCGGTTCAGTAGTGTTTACGTCATTTGCGAACATACAGACACTAATTAAAAGAGACTTGTTCAGTAGCATATTTTAAATCCCCTAGACATTTTTTTATCATCTTCTTTGTATTGTCCTTTTGTTGCTTACTAATTTACTGTAAGTACTAGCTGTGCCCGCGGCTTTTCCCGCGTGGTCATTTCTTTGGGTTAAAAGAAACCTACTTGTTATTCGAGGACTAAAAGTAGGTACCTATAAAATACAAAATAGCAAATTTCGTTCAGCCGTCGGAGAGTATTTTATCAATTGTTCGGCATCTTAAATAAACCAGTTTTGTTAGTCTTACCATAAGCTATCTAACAGTGAATACCGCATTGCACTCTGTCCAGTAGTTTCACGTGATGCGCTTACAGACAATCCGTAACAGACACGGTTTATAAAAATGTTATAATATTATAAAATATAAACAAATATTATTATTATTATAGTTATTACAATCATATGTATTCTGATAAAATCATAACCCTCCTTTTTTGTAGCCGGTAAAGACCCACCAGTAGCAACCCTCGGTATCCGATCTTTTGATGTATACTGTGCCATTACTTTCCGTAGGTACTGTATTTGAAAAATTATCCAACGTAAAAATAAAACAAAGTTTTTGATAGAGATCCTATACTTAAAAATTAACAGATTTACCTACGTAGAAAGGAATGTATCATGGCACAGCTACGTACGTAGACAGGGAAACCAACAGACACTTGTGCCGCGTTCCACCTATAAATGCTATACCATTTGTGTTAACACGAATGACTAGCGCTCAATCAGCGTTTCAAATACGAAAAACCAGCAATGTTAGCACGGTTGACATCTACAACTGAAACGTGTTGCTGCTCAACACAAAGGCCCTGTGGCCCGATTACAGAACTTGGCTACAATCGGATTATCACTTTTTTCATAGCATTTTCGACTCTATCGCAAGGCATTAGTGATATCGATACTGACAATCCGATGGAAGCTAAGTTATGTGGTCGGGCCCCTGCAGCCCGATTCCATAACTTGGCTTCAATCGAATTCTCAGTATCGCAGCCACTAATGCCTTGCGATAGAGTCGAATTTGCTATGAAAAAAGTGATAATCCGATTGTAGCCAAGTTATGGAATTGGGCCACGGACCACAGAACTTGGTTTCAATCAGATTGTCACTTTCTTCATAGCAATTTCGACTCTATCGCAACGCATTAGTGATATAGTGATATTGAAAATCGGATTAAAACCAAGATAGATAATACCACTAATGTTCCATTTATATTTGTAGCACCATTCCCTAATCCCAATCAATTTAAAACAGGATATGAAAATAATTGTTGAAAATGTTACTTATACCGCAAGACCAAGCAAAACAATGTTTTTTTTTTATTTTAAATTTCATGCTCTGCCGCTAAATTTTGTCACTTTCAAAAAGTAGCATTTCGAACCCTCAAAACAACATGGGTCTGACGATGCTAGTTTCCGAAGCTAGAAATATTAACATTATGCATTGTGGAACGTTTGACGTTTGTTATTTGTGCTAGCATCGGCTTGTGGAACGGCATTGGGGCTAAAAAAGTTAACATTGCAAGCATTTTGCTCTAAGTAGAACGCGCCTTTGGTTGTCGTGCCACTTGTGAGATAAAACGATAGGTGGGTGTGCTGCCAGGTCAAAACTTTTACTCTGATTTTAAGCAATCCTAGATTCAAGATTATATTACAGATTTACTAAAAATATATAGTCAGAAAGAAAAATTGAGATTTTGTATAATTCTAGGTGTTGTACGATCTTGTTCCATAAAAAACATCGAATATTTATGAACTAATGTGGATAAGGGTACTATAAACTTCAGAATGCTTTTTTTACAATTTCTACAAACATTTCGTATTGAACATCCTTACAGTTTAATAATATACCATTGTCACCCATGGTGGGCCAACCTCAGCGTAAAATAAATAGATGAAATATGGTGTAACATGCATGAAAAATTGTACATACATATTGGTGACATGCACCATTATATACCAATGCTTCATAAAATAATTATTTATTTTGGTGCAACATGATCCATCATGGTGACCAAGGTCTAAAATAGTGCATATTAGAACGCGGTGTCTTGGCGAACACATTGGAAAAATACGCCCATAATGAAAATCATTAATTCCCGACCGACCAGCTCTCTCCCTGTCTAACTGCAATAAGTTAGACAGGAAGATAGCTGGTTGGATCAGTTTTTCATCCTACTGTGTTTATTTGTCACATTTTGAATTTCTGCAATTGTTGTATTCAAATGTATGGGAATAACCTTTCAATATTATTGAACTTTTTTAGTACCAACTCTAACCAAAAATAATCTCATATATACTTTTGGTCCATAAAACGAAAAGGAACGCTAATTTTTTGTTAATATTATCATTTTTATTGCACACTCTTTTTTCCAAAATCTTTAAATTTTAATCAAACTGTCTCCAAAACCACGGAAACCACGGAAGGTCTTCTCACACAGTTTATTTGTTTGTTTGTTTGTCGTATGAGGTAATGCTGGGCCTCTGGTGTCAAATTTTTGTCAGGCCACCCGAAGGGCCTTTGACATGGATCACACAGGTTTTATGTATGTAGCTCTAATAGTTAAGACATTTAAGAAGTTGTAGGTGCCCTTGCCCTTGCTCTCTCGAATAAACTTTCTATTCTGTATACATATTAACAACATCATATGATATTACATTAAATTGAATTTACTAATCATACAAATGAGAACGAATGTAATTAAATCACTTTATTAATAAAACATGTGTAGTTTAGGCACAGAATACTAAAAGGTTCTAGGGACCATTCATTTCGGATGCAGGCAACACATCAAGCTGAATTATTTTTCTCACAAATCATACAAAACTGACAAAATTGTTTAGCACAGAGGTGTTCTGACCTTGAAAAAACCAGCACGCGACCTGCAAAAAAAGATCATATCGTTCTGTCTCATTTCTTTACAAGACCTATGCATAAGTTGTTCATTTTCTTGTATGAGTGCCATGGAAGCTATCTAGTTGTCTATTGGTTTCTCTATCTACGGCTACGTACGTTGGGGTGCGTTTAAGTCAATTATCCAGTATAAAATTTAAACTGACTAGACGTCAAACACCCTGTTCAAGCACACCGCGAGGCGAAAAATTAACCCGACTAAAATTTAATCTGCCCCGTTCACGGGCGCCCGCTGGTATAAGTTTTCGCCTGGCTAGGATAAATTTTAACGAGCTTTTCTTCTTCTTCTTTTTTTTTGGATGGCTTCTGCGGAGGCACTGGCCTACTAGCAATTTCGCCAATGTCAAGTGTATTATATTTTATAGTAATGTCACGTCACAGTCAATTATTGTCAAAGTCACGAAGACATTTACTGAAACTTCCGAGGGAGATTTGGAAAAATCACAAAATGCCATTTATTTCTGCGTTTGATTCTTTTGTCTCGTGCACGTTAACGAACACCTAATGGTTAATATTCCACCAATATTACACATTAACACTCGAAGATACACAAGATTGAGAATAAAATCTAACTCTACATCACAACATTTTGAATTTTCTCAAAAAAGTCGCTAAATTTTAGTCTGCTGTCAGAATGACAGCTGTTTGTCATTTGATTCGTGGTTAGATTCAATTGGTTGATTGTTTTATTCGTAAATACTATATATATTTATAATAATGCAGTAACATAAATTCTGTGCAACGAATATGATATAAAAATGATATATGGGACATAAAATAGGCTACTGAACATAAATTTGACAAGTCGACAATTGAATTTGACAGATAGAGAGACATACGCAGACAGTAGCGCAAAAGAGATAACAACAATAATTCAAGACCCAAATACGATTCGGGTATCGGGTAAGTTCGTCTTAGTCCGTAAACATAAAGTAATGTAAGGAACCGTCAGCAAATAAATTTCAATGAAATGAAATAATATTAGCTTCTACCGCGGTTTTGATCACCAATGTAAAAGAAAAATGTTAAGTTTGGTAGTTTTTTGTAGTAGGTACTTAAAACAGCGGTGTTAGTGTGTGCTTGAGTAACAATATTTGAACATTTTATCGTCCAATAATACCATTTACGAAAGTTTTGTTTTTATGTTACACAATCACGCTCGGACTGCTGATAAGACTATGATGAATATTTGAAAAAAAAACTCGTTTTCTTGCCCATAATTGAAACTAGTGTCAATCGATAGGGCAAATTATAAGAAACAAAAAGTGTTCCATGAAAAAAACGTGATATACTTTGAGACATATTTGGGTTTATTTTTCGTCCAACTTCACGGAAATATTAATATGTCATGCAATTATGGGATGGCAGATGTTAGATTAGTTGTTTGTGACATTAATTTCATCAGATCCCCTCATCCCTTCCTGACCAAGACTGAAAATCAATATTGCAACTTTATGTTCCTAACGCATGTAAAAGACGAAAATGTATTTTAATACCCTAATATCTCAGAAAATATATCACTTAGGCAGTTTATTAATGCACTTTATTATTATTATATTTTTTCCTGTCTATTGACACGAACTCATTAATGGCCAAGAAATCGCAATTTTTTTTCAAATTCGCTTCTGTTTAGGTATGCCAATAAGGTAATATGCTCTTTAATATAGGTAAGTACATATCACCTACCCAAAAATATGGATTTTAATATCTTCCTATATCCTTTGTATGTTGTATACAGATGTTCTGATTTGAAGTGTATTGAATATAATCAACTGTTATTGTTGGGTAGCCAATCTGGCTCTTCCCTATAGACAACTACATATTACTAGTACTCTAGACAGACTATTAACGAACGTCGCAATTAGCTCATTTGATTATCGCCACTTTGGCGCTGTTGGCGCTGATAGCAGTACTTTGGCAGTCGTGAGCGTCCACGGAACTAATGTATTTACTACGTACGTAAGTAGTTAACGTATTTACTTTTTTTGTACTATTGTACGCTCAGTGGGGCGCTTTGAATCGGCACAAATGAAAGTACGGCAGAGCCTAAACATGGAGATCAGTGCTCTTCCCTCTGTCTTCTGACAACTCGTAGCCACTTATGTTTCCACAGTTCGTCTTTAGGAAACCTTTTAATAACAATTAACATATCAGTGGGTGTAGAGTAGACAAAATAAACATGTGAAGAAATATCAGGAACATGTTAGAAAGTATCTATTATGTTGACGCTTCTAATATAAACAAGGGGCAAATACCCTAAGGTAGGTAGATTAAAATAAAATATGCAATTTTTAAGTAAATAAAATCATTTCTAAAATCTATGTAATTTTTTTCTTCCTGACGGTACAAAGAGATCTGGGCCCTATTTCATAAAGCGACAAATCATAATAAACCTACAAATATCAGTCGAATACGCAAAACCTGCGTTTTATATAACAAAAATGTACGACATTTCTATAGTTTGACTGACAATTGTCGGTTTGATTGGCATTTGTCAGTGTACTATAGTTTTATGAAATAGGGCCTTGATCAAACTTTTATACGCCGTTTGTCTTGTCGCACTCTTACGAATCGTATATTTCTGTCCCTTTCTGCAAATGTCGATTTTCAAACAATATCAATCAGTAGAATTTTAAAGAAAATTATGATTTATAGTACTTACGAGTGAAAAGTAATGCAGTGCAACTTATTTTTGGTTCTTGAGCTATTTGTGCACCTTATAAAAGAACAGGAAGGCATTTTTGCTGCGAATTCCGTGTCGTGGCAACTGTTACGACACGGAATTCCACAAACTTTTATGAACTTGATCTAGACTCCATTGAATCATATGATTGATGTGTAGGTAAATCGAAACAGAGGATGTAATCAATGGTTATTTAGGTCATAACAGTCCCAGAACAGTTCAATACTATAGTGCAATGCTCACCAGAAAAGTTGCAGTATTATCACGGTAGAAAGTTCGAAGTTAGATGATGCTCCGCTCTCGTTCCCGAACAGAAGTGGACGAATGATGGCTCCACCTGTATAAAACATTTATGCCCCATGATTTCACCTGAAGTGAAACCATAAGGCCCACATGCTAAGTGTATAAGACACTTTACGTAAAAAGGGTTAAGTTTAAACAATAGATCACACCAAGGACAAGGACTTAGCTCGTCAGCCAGTCCTTCTACATTATAGCAGGTATACGGAACCGCGGCTACACAAGGATTAAGGCCTAGAAGCCGGCAGCCTAGATCCGGCGGATTAGAATGATGGCCTATTATTAACCATGATGCAAGCTTCCGAACTCGCAGCTGCACAAATTAAGGTCTCAACTGGCAGCCAAACTGCACAAGGATTAAGGTCTCCAAACTGGCAGTACAAAACATCCCCAGGCCTGGAGGTTCCCAGCATTCACCTGCCTGGGACCCAGCAACTCAACATATATATATATGTCGCCTTTGGGCGTGGGATCCGAAAAAACATTTTTTTCTGTCAAACCTTCGACAATGCACCCCAAAGACACATCCACTCCGTTTAAATGTCAAGCATTTGTGAATATTTTCATATCTTTGCGATTCTGCCGGTCTGTTTTAATTTCTTTGGTCGTGCTTGCATGCTTCTCTCCATCAGCGGGCCTGCTGGCATATCACCTAACCTGCTCTGAGAAAATAGCCACTACATATTGCAATGTGTATGGATGTTTGAATTACTCTAAAAACTCACAAAATATATCGGATATATCGGTATTTTTACTTCCATGTGACACCGAAAGGAGTAAACTGAAAAACCTTGGTAACGAGTAGTCCCCTAGTCAGGCGCGGTCGCAGCCTGAAATTTTGGAGGGGGTCACTAATCTATAGGGATTATTACTGAAATCCCCACCAGACCGTCCTCACCAGTGGGGATCAATCTGGGAAAAAATGGGGAAAAATCTAAAAAAGTTTTCCCGAAATCCCCACTATAATCACAGTGGGGATTACAGGAATAAAGTACTAATAAACTGTAACAGGTCCAATTCTGTACGTTGAAGATATTTTGAATATATTTTTTGGAGGGTCCCGTATTCGATTCTGAAGCCAAAACTATATGTTTTTCATTTTTGTCTGTCTGCCTGTCTGTATTTTGACCGCGCATCACGCCGAAACTACAGAATGACTTCAAATCAAACTTGGTATGATTTGAGTTCATACTACGAGGTATTTAGCATGGTTGTCTTGGGAGAGGGGATGAAAGTCAAAATATGTACTTAGTCGTAATTCAATAACGCGTAGTCCGAATTCATTCATTATTTTTTTGATAGAAAGAAGGTACTTTAAAGATTGTCATGTAAATATTTCAAGGTTATCAGTTTTGTTGTTCTGAAATTACAGACACACAACCCTCAGTATTATAACCAAATAACTTGAAACCTGAAATGTAGGGATCGTTTGAACACATGGCTCATTTTAAGCTGGTGCACTTTATCATAAAGGTTTAATGGATATTATAGGCTGGTCCCCGTAGACACAAAAATCGCCTTAGGTCCAGTCCTGTTTTTTTAGATGTTGTTAGGCTATCCTATATCTATATTACTAGTAGTGTAAAACTAAATTTGCAGCTTCAAAAGACCTGCAGGCTGATTCCTTAAGGAGTGAGGTTGAGTGATTGCCACCGCGCACCCATTGCGGGTGCTCTTGAAGGTCGTGAAGGATTTGGAATTCACTAAACAGTTAACGCGCACCCGTCAAGCACCCGCAATCAACACTAATACCGGGAAACCGGTAAATAGGCGGCAGAATTAAACTAAACCTAGCTTACAAATACTTCTACCAGAAATAGGACTTTTCAAATTTTGCCGGGTTTTATGTTCGAGTGATTGTCTGTGGGTGGCGCGCCAGACAATTAATGTCGGCAATCGCCCTCCAACAATCATCGTCTGAATTTATTTTCTGTTTTTTTTCTCTCACTTTTAATCTACCTAAAATTTTGTTTCCGTGTAGATATTAAGTAGGTACTATTAAAAGATAATTAGCATCGTAAGTTTTTTAGTGATCTAATAATATGCCAATAATTATGATTGTATGTACGTCTGTGAAAGAAAATCTAAACATTGATATTATTTCTCAGCAATAATGTACTTACCTGCTTCAAATAATTATTACGACTGCATAATTAAAAATACCATGTTCCTACAGGTATAGTGACCATAGTGCTTTTCAGGTAAAGTTAAACTTCAACTGTAATTAATCTGCCGTCGAGTAAAAATGAATAAAAACATTTCATTCCTTGTACACTACTATTGTGCAAAACAATTAAATCAATAAATAAATAGAACGCCAAATAAACGAAAAAATTAATATATATATATATATATGCGATTTAGAAATGTATTTCTAGATGAAATCTCTTCCTTTGTACCTGTATAGAAGTGTATTGTATCTACCTACGACTTATGTATCGTTGTAGATTCCAGTGGACAAAAATGATCGTCTTGGAGAGACGGACAAAATAATGGGAGCTCGCTCGACAGTTGATAATTATAGCCTAGGACTTGACAGACAAGTACCTAACTATACTGAATGTTGAATCTACTTGATTATGTCGCGATGGTGGCCTAACGGTTCTATAGTGCAATTCAGAATCCAACGATACCGGTTTCAAAACCTAGGCTCCGCACCAATGACTTTTCTGAGTTATGTGCGGTTATCCATCACTCCGTACTTCGGAAGGCACGTTAAGCTGTCGGTCCCGGCTGTTATTGATTAATAGCAGTCGTTAATCCATATCAGAGGCCCTCGGGCGGCTTGACAAACTCTGACACCAGAGGCCAGCACTACCTCATACGACAAACAAACTACTTGATTATACTAATAATATAATACATTTGTTTCAGGTAGATGTACACAGAACTGCAGTTCATAAGAATGTATAGATCTCCGCTTTCCAAGCTCATAGGATAATGTAAATCTCAATTTATGTGAACACTATAACATTATTACATTATATTTAATGCTTACACTTGATTTCGTTTTTCTTATATTTGCATTGACCCCTCGCTGTTAGTAGAACTACACATAATTAGACTTTGTAAGAAAACTACTAGATTTTAAAACAAATAGGTATTTTTCTATTTTAGGATTAAAATCCTTCTCTAGCTATGAAATAGAAAGGAAGGTTCTATGAAATACCTCATACATGTCATTAAACCTACCTTTCATAAAAACAACACAATTTCATGGCACGATAAAATATGATACAAAGTGTACGAACTGTAAGTTTCATAGTAACTATGCATTATCAATGATCTTCACTAACCAAACACTGCTAGATAGTAAATGCAATGAACGCACCGGGTGCTCTTCGGTTGACGAAAACTCATTGCTACTGAATTCCTTGTAAATTCTGATTTTGAATTACCGGTTTTGTATTTCGTAGTAAAATGACAGTTTCCGTGCGGTTGAGTGCTCATCGCCTTGATGACATCATTTCACATGCTCACTGAGCTTAGTGTATTCGAAACGAACGATCGGTGGCAATTAATGGTCCAAGTGGCATTAACCGAACCGCACTTTAACTTTACGGAATCAGGCCCCTGAGCTAACTTCGTGGTGCTCGATAAACATCGAAATATTCGGTATTTTTTTCGGATTTTGGTTTATAACTTCTAAATGGAGCTTCCCACGGAAAAGTTATTTAATACACTTATAAAGAAAACACAATTTGCTATTATTTGAATTCAATCGTAGCTCTGTTATTTTTTGTAAAACCTGAGATGTAGACTTCAAACATTGGGCATTTTCCCTAAAAAGTACGAAATTGTAGTTATAGCCGCCTTCCTAACAGATTATCGGCTATAGTTCTCATTCTACGAGGAAATTCATGCACAAAAAGTTGTAGAACTGTTTATAAACACAAACGAAACTTTGTAGGACCAAAAGTTCCCCTGTAATATGGACAAAACAAAAAATTAAGGAAATTGTGTTTTTCATGTAATGTAAATGTTTGCTCGTGCATCACGTAAAAAGTACTGCACCGATTTTGATGCGGTTTGCGGTTTCTTTGATGGATAGCTTAGGAATTGAATTAAAAACTGGTGTACTTGGTATCTCAATCTGATGTGTGGTATCAAAAGCTGAGTAATCGATAAAGCTATCCATCAAAGGATGGATAGCTTAGGATTTGACTTAAAAACTGGTGTACTTGGTATCTCAATCTGATGTGTGGTATCAGAAGCTGAGTAATCGATAAAAAAGCTTTTTGGCGGCTGAAGGAATTTTGATTTAACGTTGGTTGGTACCTATCTATTGGTATTTTAGGTCTTGGAATAGCACAGTACTTTTGACCTAGAGAAATGACTGACATCTGTCAGCCAGAATAAAATGCATCGCCTCCAGGGCAGAAAATAGTTTTTTTTATTTTCGTACTTGATTAGATTTTTCAATTTGAAGTGTACGATTTGGTTCATGTCCCCTGTGACCCCCCCCCCCCCCCCCCCTTTATATTACCCTCCGTGGCTTTGCCCGTGTGGACATTTTTCTGGGCAAAAAGTAGCTTAGGTATTCCAGGCCCAAAAGTAGAATAGTACAATTTACCACGTCCAACCGTTATCTCAATCCGATGAGTCGATCAATAGATGAAAATATATTTGAAGGCTAGACGGTAGGTACATTAGTTTTACAGTCAAAACCTTAGCTTCCCATTATCCAACAGTGAAAACCGCATTTTAATCGGTTCAGTAGTGTTTACGTCATTTGCGAACATACAGACACTAATTAAAAGAGACTTGTTCAGTAGCATATTTTAAATCCCCTAGACATTTTTTTATCATCTTCTTTGTATTGTCCTTTTGTTGCTTACTAATTTACTGTAAGTACTAGCTGTGCCCGCGGCTTTTCCCGCGTGGTCATTTCTTTGGGTTAAAAGAAACCTACTTGTTATTCGAGGACTAAAAGTAGGTACCTATAAAATACAAAATAGCAAATTTCGTTCAGCCGTCGGAGAGTATTTTATCAATTGTTCGGCATCTTAAATAAACCAGTTTTGTTAGTCTTACCATAAGCTATCTAACAGTGAATACCGCATTGCACTCTGTCCAGTAGTTTCACGTGATGCGCTTACAGACAATCCGTAACAGACACGGTTTATAAAAATGTTATAATATTATAAAATATAAACAAATATTATTATTATTATAGTTATTACAATCATATGTATTCTGATAAAATCATAACCCTCCTTTTTTGTAGCCGGTAAAGACCCACCAGTAGCAACCCTCGGTATCCGATCTTTTGATGTATACTGTGCCATTACTTTCCGTAGGTACTGTATTTGAAAAATTATCCAACGTAAAAATAAAACAAAGTTTTTGATAGAGATCCTATACTTAAAAATTAACAGATTTACCTACGTAGAAAGGAATGTATCATGGCACAGCTACGTACGTAGACAGGGAAACCAACAGACACTTGTGCCGCGTTCCACCTATAAATGCTATACCATTTGTGTTAACACGAATGACTAGCGCTCAATCAGCGTTTCAAATACGAAAAACCAGCAATGTTAGCACGGTTGACATCTACAACTGAAACGTGTTGCTGCTCAACACAAAGGCCCTGTGGCCCGATTACAGAACTTGGCTACAATCGGATTATCACTTTTTTCATAGCATTTTCGACTCTATCGCAAGGCATTAGTGATATCGATACTGACAATCCGATGGAAGCTAAGTTATGTGGTCGGGCCCCTGCAGCCCGATTCCATAACTTGGCTTCAATCGAATTCTCAGTATCGCAGCCACTAATGCCTTGCGATAGAGTCGAATTTGCTATGAAAAAAGTGATAATCCGATTGTAGCCAAGTTATGGAATTGGGCCACGGACCACAGAACTTGGTTTCAATCAGATTGTCACTTTCTTCATAGCAATTTCGACTCTATCGCAACGCATTAGTGATATAGTGATATTGAAAATCGGATTAAAACCAAGATAGATAATACCACTAATGTTCCATTTATATTTGTAGCACCATTCCCTAATCCCAATCAATTTAAAACAGGATATGAAAATAATTGTTGAAAATGTTACTTATACCGCAAGACCAAGCAAAACAATGTTTTTTTTTTATTTTAAATTTCATGCTCTGCCGCTAAATTTTGTCACTTTCAAAAAGTAGCATTTCGAACCCTCAAAACAACATGGGTCTGACGATGCTAGTTTCCGAAGCTAGAAATATTAACATTATGCATTGTGGAACGTTTGACGTTTGTTATTTGTGCTAGCATCGGCTTGTGGAACGGCATTGGGGCTAAAAAAGTTAACATTGCAAGCATTTTGCTCTAAGTAGAACGCGCCTTTGGTTGTCGTGCCACTTGTGAGATAAAACGATAGGTGGGTGTGCTGCCAGGTCAAAACTTTTACTCTGATTTTAAGCAATCCTAGATTCAAGATTATATTACAGATTTACTAAAAATATATAGTCAGAAAGAAAAATTGAGATTTTGTATAATTCTAGGTGTTGTACGATCTTGTTCCATAAAAAACATCGAATATTTATGAACTAATGTGGATAAGGGTACTATAAACTTCAGAATGCTTTTTTTACAATTTCTACAAACATTTCGTATTGAACATCCTTACAGTTTAATAATATACCATTGTCACCCATGGTGGGCCAACCTCAGCGTAAAATAAATAGATGAAATATGGTGTAACATGCATGAAAAATTGTACATACATATTGGTGACATGCACCATTATATACCAATGCTTCATAAAATAATTATTTATTTTGGTGCAACATGATCCATCATGGTGACCAAGGTCTAAAATAGTGCATATTAGAACGCGGTGTCTTGGCGAACACATTGGAAAAATACGCCCATAATGAAAATCATTAATTCCCGACCGACCAGCTCTCTCCCTGTCTAACTGCAATAAGTTAGACAGGAAGATAGCTGGTTGGATCAGTTTTTCATCCTACTGTGTTTATTTGTCACATTTTGAATTTCTGCAATTGTTGTATTCAAATGTATGGGAATAACCTTTCAATATTATTGAACTTTTTTAGTACCAACTCTAACCAAAAATAATCTCATATATACTTTTGGTCCATAAAACGAAAAGGAACGCTAATTTTTTGTTAATATTATCATTTTTATTGCACACTCTTTTTTCCAAAATCTTTAAATTTTAATCAAACTGTCTCCAAAACCACGGAAACCACGGAAGGTCTTCTCACACAGTTTATTTGTTTGTTTGTTTGTCGTATGAGGTAATGCTGGGCCTCTGGTGTCAAATTTTTGTCAGGCCACCCGAAGGGCCTTTGACATGGATCACACAGGTTTTATGTATGTAGCTCTAATAGTTAAGACATTTAAGAAGTTGTAGGTGCCCTTGCCCTTGCTCTCTCGAATAAACTTTCTATTCTGTATACATATTAACAACATCATATGATATTACATTAAATTGAATTTACTAATCATACAAATGAGAACGAATGTAATTAAATCACTTTATTAATAAAACATGTGTAGTTTAGGCACAGAATACTAAAAGGTTCTAGGGACCATTCATTTCGGATGCAGGCAACACATCAAGCTGAATTATTTTTCTCACAAATCATACAAAACTGACAAAATTGTTTAGCACAGAGGTGTTCTGACCTTGAAAAAACCAGCACGCGACCTGCAAAAAAAGATCATATCGTTCTGTCTCATTTCTTTACAAGACCTATGCATAAGTTGTTCATTTTCTTGTATGAGTGCCATGGAAGCTATCTAGCTGTCTATTGGTTTCTCTATCTACGGCTACGTACGTTGGGGTGCGTTTAAGTCAATTATCCAGTATAAAATTTAAACTGACTAGACGTCAAACACCCTGTTCAAGCACACCGCGAGGCGAAAAATTAACCCGACTAAAATTTAATCTGCCCCGTTCACGGGCGCCCGCTGGTATAAGTTTTCGCCTGGCTAGGATAAATTTTAACGAGCTTTTCTTCTTCTTCTTTTTTTTTGGATGGCTTCTGCGGAGGCACTGGCCTACTAGCAATTTCGCCAATGTCAAGTGTATTATATTTTATAGTAATGTCACGTCACAGTCAATTATTGTCAAAGTCACGAATCAGTAAAATGATGGACATTTACTGAAACTTCCGAGGGAGATTTGGAAAAATCACAAAATGCCATTTATTTCTGCGTTTGATTCTTTTGTCTCGTGCACGTTAACGAACACCTAATGGTTAATATTCCACCAATATTACACATTAACACTCGAAGATACACAAGATTGAGAATAAAATCTAACTCTACATCACAACATTTTGAATTTTCTCAAAAAAGTCGCTAAATTTTAGTCTGCTGTCAGAATGACAGCTGTTTGTCATTTGATTCGTGGTTAGATTCAATTGGTTGATTGTTTTATTCGTAAATACTATATATATTTATAATAATGCAGTAACATAAATTCTGTGCAACGAATATGATATAAAAATGATATATGGGACATAAAATAGGCTACTGAACATAAATTTGACAAGTCGACAATTGAATTTGACAGATAGAGAGACATACGCAGACAGTAGCGCAAAAGAGATAACAACAATAATTCAAGACCCAAATACGATTCGGGTATCGGGTAAGTTCGTCTTAGTCCGTAAACATAAAGTAATGTAAGGAACCGTCAGCAAATAAATTTCAATGAAATGAAATAATATTAGCTTCTACCGCGGTTTTGATCACCAATGTAAAAGAAAAATGTTAAGTTTGGTAGTTTTTTGTAGTAGGTACTTAAAACAGCGGTGTTAGTGTGTGCTTGAGTAACAATATTTGAACATTTTATCGTCCAATAATACCATTTACGAAAGTTTTGTTTTTATGTTACACAATCACGCTCGGACTGCTGATAAGACTATGATGAATATTTGAAAAAAAAACTCGTTTTCTTGCCCATAATTGAAACTAGTGTCAATCGATAGGGCAAATTATAAGAAACAAAAAGTGTTCCATGAAAAAAACGTGATATACTTTGAGACATATTTGGGTTTATTTTTCGTCCAACTTCACGGAAATATTAATATGTCATGCAATTATGGGATGGCAGATGTTAGATTAGTTGTTTGTGACATTAATTTCATCAGATCCCCTCATCCCTTCCTGACCAAGACTGAAAATCAATATTGCAACTTTATGTTCCTAACGCATGTAAAAGACGAAAATGTATTTTAATACCCTAATATCTCAGAAAATATATCACTTAGGCAGTTTATTAATGCACTTTATTATTATTATATTTTTTCCTGTCTATTGACACGAACTCATTAATGGCCAAGAAATCGCAATTTTTTTTCAAATTCGCTTCTGTTTAGGTATGCCAATAAGGTAATATGCTCTTTAATATAGGTAAGTACATATCACCTACCCAAAAATATGGATTTTAATATCTTCCTATATCCTTTGTATGTTGTATACAGATGTTCTGATTTGAAGTGTATTGAATATAATCAACTGTTATTGTTGGGTAGCCAATCTGGCTCTTCCCTATAGACAACTACATATTACTAGTACTCTAGACAGACTATTAACGAACGTCGCAATTAGCTCATTTGATTATCGCCACTTTGGCGCTGTTGGCGCTGATAGCAGTACTTTGGCAGTCGTGAGCGTCCACGGAACTAATGTATTTACTACGTACGTAAGTAGTTAACGTATTTACTTTTTTTGTACTATTGTACGCTCAGTGGGGCGCTTTGAATCGGCACAAATGAAAGTACGGCAGAGCCTAAACATGGAGATCAGTGCTCTTCCCTCTGTCTTCTGACAACTCGTAGCCACTTATGTTTCCACAGTTCGTCTTTAGGAAACCTTTTAATAACAATTAACATATCAGTGGGTGTAGAGTAGACAAAATAAACATGTGAAGAAATATCAGGAACATGTTAGAAAGTATCTATTATGTTGACGCTTCTAATATAAACAAGGGGCAAATACCCTAAGGTAGGTAGATTAAAATAAAATATGCAATTTTTAAGTAAATAAAATCATTTCTAAAATCTATGTAATTTTTTTCTTCCTGACGGTACAAAGAGATCTGGGCCCTATTTCATAAAGCGACAAATCATAATAAACCTACAAATATCAGTCGAATACGCAAAACCTGCGTTTTATATAACAAAAATGTACGACATTTCTATAGTTTGACTGACAATTGTCGGTTTGATTGGCATTTGTCAGTGTACTATAGTTTTATGAAATAGGGCCTTGATCAAACTTTTATACGCCGTTTGTCTTGTCGCACTCTTACGAATCGTATATTTCTGTCCCTTTCTGCAAATGTCGATTTTCAAACAATATCAATCAGTAGAATTTTAAAGAAAATTATGATTTATAGTACTTACGAGTGAAAAGTAATGCAGTGCAACTTATTTTTGGTTCTTGAGCTATTTGTGCACCTTATAAAAGAACAGGAAGGCATTTTTGCTGCGAATTCCGTGTCGTGGCAACTGTTACGACACGGAATTCCACAAACTTTTATGAACTTGATCTAGACTCCATTGAATCATATGATTGATGTGTAGGTAAATCGAAACAGAGGATGTAATCAATGGTTATTTAGGTCATAACAGTCCCAGAACAGTTCAATACTATAGTGCAATGCTCACCAGAAAAGTTGCAGTATTATCACGGTAGAAAGTTCGAAGTTAGATGATGCTCCGCTCTCGTTCCCGAACAGAAGTGGACGAATGATGGCTCCACCTGTATAAAACATTTATGCCCCATGATTTCACCTGAAGTGAAACCATAAGGCCCACATGCTAAGTGTATAAGACACTTTACGTAAAAAGGGTTAAGTTTAAACAATAGATCACACCAAGGACAAGGACTTAGCTCGTCAGCCAGTCCTTCTACATTATAGCAGGTATACGGAACCGCGGCTACACAAGGATTAAGGCCTAGAAGCCGGCAGCCTAGATCCGGCGGATTAGAATGATGGCCTATTATTAACCATGATGCAAGCTTCCGAACTCGCAGCTGCACAAATTAAGGTCTCAACTGGCAGCCAAACTGCACAAGGATTAAGGTCTCCAAACTGGCAGTACAAAACATCCCCAGGCCTGGAGGTTCCCAGCATTCACCTGCCTGGGACCCAGCAACTCAACATATATATATATGTCGCCTTTGGGCGTGGGATCCGAAAAAACATTTTTTTCTGTCAAACCTTCGACAATGCACCCCAAAGACACATCCACTCCGTTTAAATGTCAAGCATTTGTGAATATTTTCATATCTTTGCGATTCTGCCGGTCTGTTTTAATTTCTTTGGTCGTGCTTGCATGCTTCTCTCCATCAGCGGGCCTGCTGGCATATCACCTAACCTGCTCTGAGAAAATAGCCACTACATATTGCAATGTGTATGGATGTTTGAATTACTCTAAAAACTCACAAAATATATCGGTATTTTTACTTCCATGTGACACCGAAAGGAGTAAACTGAAAAACCTTGGTAACGAGTAGTCCCCTAGTCAGGCGCGGTCGCAGCCTGAAATTTTGGAGGGGGTCACTAATCTATAGGGATTATTACTGAAATCCCCACCAGACCGTCCTCACCAGTGGGGATCAATCTGGGAAAAAATGGGGAAAAATCTAAAAAAGTTTTCCCGAAATCCCCACTATAATCACAGTGGGGATTACAGGAATAAAGTACTAATAAACTGTAACAGGTCCAATTCTGTACGTTGAAGATATTTTGAATATATTTTTTGGAGGGTCCCGTATTCGATTCTGAAGCCAAAACTATATGTTTTTCATTTTTGTCTGTCTGCCTGTCTGTATTTTGACCGCGCATCACGCCGAAACTACAGAATGACTTCAAATCAAACTTGGTATGATTTGAGTTCATACTACGAGGTATTTAGCATGGTTGTCTTGGGAGAGGGGATGAAAGTCAAAATATGTACTTAGTCGTAATTCAATAACGCGTAGTCCGAATTCATTCATTATTTTTTTGATAGAAAGAAGGTACTTTAAAGATTGTCATGTAAATATTTCAAGGTTATCAGTTTTGTTGTTCTGAAATTACAGACACACAACCCTCAGTATTATAACCAAATAACTTGAAACCTGAAATGTAGGGATCGTTTGAACACATGGCTCATTTTAAGCTGGTGCACTTTATCATAAAGGTTTAATGGATATTATAGGCTGGTCCCCGTAGACACAAAAATCGCCTTAGGTCCAGTCCTGTTTTTTTAGATGTTGTTAGGCTATCCTATATCTATATTACTAGTAGTGTAAAACTAAATTTGCAGCTTCAAAAGACCTGCAGGCTGATTCCTTAAGGAGTGAGGTTGAGTGATTGCCACCGCGCACCCATTGCGGGTGCTCTTGAAGGTCGTGAAGGATTTGGAATTCACTAAACAGTTAACGCGCACCCGTCAAGCACCCGCAATCAACACTAATACCGGGAAACCGGTAAATAGGCGGCAGAATTAAACTAAACCTAGCTTACAAATACTTCTACCAGAAATAGGACTTTTCAAATTTTGCCGGGTTTTATGTTCGAGTGATTGTCTGTGGGTGGCGCGCCAGACAATTAATGTCGGCAATCGCCCTCCAACAATCATCGTCTGAATTTATTTTCTGTTTTTTTTCTCTCACTTTTAATCTACCTAAAATTTTGTTTCCGTGTAGATATTAAGTAGGTACTATTAAAAGATAATTAGCATCGTAAGTTTTTTAGTGATCTAATAATATGCCAATAATTATGATTGTATGTACGTCTGTGAAAGAAAATCTAAACATTGATATTATTTCTCAGCAATAATGTACTTACCTGCTTCAAATAATTATTACGACTGCATAATTAAAAATACCATGTTCCTACAGGTATAGTGACCATAGTGCTTTTCAGGTAAAGTTAAACTTCAACTGTAATTAATCTGCCGTCGAGTAAAAATGAATAAAAACATTTCATTCCTTGTACACTACTATTGTGCAAAACAATTAAATCAATAAATAAATAGAACGCCAAATAAACGAAAAAATTAATATATATATATATATATGCGATTTAGAAATGTATTTCTAGATGAAATCTCTTCCTTTGTACCTGTATAGAAGTGTATTGTATCTACCTACGACTTATGTATCGTTGTAGATTCCAGTGGACAAAAATGATCGTCTTGGAGAGACGGACAAAATAATGGGAGCTCGCTCGACAGTTGATAATTATAGCCTAGGACTTGACAGACAAGTACCTAACTATACTGAATGTTGAATCTACTTGATTATGTCGCGATGGTGGCCTAACGGTTCTATAGTGCAATTCAGAATCCAACGATACCGGTTTCAAAACCTAGGCTCCGCACCAATGACTTTTCTGAGTTATGTGCGGTTATCCATCACTCCGTACTTCGGAAGGCACGTTAAGCTGTCGGTCCCGGCTGTTATTGATTAATAGCAGTCGTTAATCCATATCAGAGGCCCTCGGGCGGCTTGACAAACTCTGACACCAGAGGCCAGCACTACCTCATACGACAAACAAACTACTTGATTATACTAATAATATAATACATTTGTTTCAGGTAGATGTACACAGAACTGCAGTTCATAAGAATGTATAGATCTCCGCTTTCCGAGCTCATAGGATAATGTAAATCTCAATTTATGTGAACACTATAACATTATTACATTATATTTAATGCTTACACTTGATTTCGTTTTTCTTATATTTGCATTGACCCCTCGCTGTTAGTAGAACTACACATAATTAGACTTTGTAAGAAAACTACTAGATTTTAAAACAAATAGGTATTTTTCTATTTTAGGATTAAAATCCTTCTCTAGCTATGAAATAGAAAGGAAGGTTCTATGAAATACCTCATACATGTCATTAAACCTACCTTTCATAAAAACAACACAATTTCATGGCACGATAAAATATGATACAAAGTGTACGAACTGTAAGTTTCATAGTAACTATGCATTATCAATGATCTTCACTAACCAAACACTGCTAGATAGTAAATGCAATGAACGCACCGGGTGCTCTTCGGTTGACGAAAACTCATTGCTACTGAATTCCTTGTAAATTCTGATTTTGAATTACCGGTTTTGTATTTCGTAGTAAAATGACAGTTTCCGTGCGGTTGAGTGCTCATCGCCTTGATGACATCATTTCACATGCTCACTGAGCTTAGTGTATTCGAAACGAACGATCGGTGGCAATTAATGGTCCAAGTGGCATTAACCGAACCGCACTTTAACTTTACGGAATCAGGCCCCTGAGCTAACTTCGTGGTGCTCGATAAACATCGAAATATTCGGTATTTTTTTCGGATTTTGGTTTATAACTTCTAAATGGAGCTTCCCACGGAAAAGTTATCTAATACACTTATAAAGAAAACACAATTTGCTATTATTTGAATTCAATCGTAGCTCTGTTATTTTTTGTAAAACCTGAGATGTAGACTTCAAACATTGGGCATTTTCCCTAAAAAGTACGAAATTGTAGTTATAGCCGCCTTCCTAACAGATTATCGGCTATAGTTCTCATTCTACGAGGAAATTCATGCACAAAAAGTTGTAGAACTGTTTATAAACACAAACGAAACTTTGTAGGACCAAAAGTTCCCCTGTAATATGGACAAAACAAAAAATTAAGGAAATTGTGTTTTTCATGTAATGTAAATGTTTGCTCGTGCATCACGTAAAAAGTACTGCACCGATTTTGATGCGGTTTGCGGTTTCTTTGATGGATAGCTTAGGAATTGAATTAAAAACTGGTGTACTTGGTATCTCAATCTGATGTGTGGTATCAAAAGCTGAGTAATCGATAAAGCTATCCATCAAAGGATGGATAGCTTAGGATTTGACTTAAAAACTGGTGTACTTGGTATCTCAATCTGATGTGTGGTATCAGAAGCTGAGTAATCGATAAAAAAGCTTTTTGGCGGCTGAAGGAATTTTGATTTAACGTTGGTTGGTACCTATCTATTGGTATTTTAGGTCTTGGAATAGCACAGTACTTTTGACCTAGAGAAATGACTGACATCTGTCAGCCAGAATAAAATGCATCGCCTCCAGGGCAGAAAATAGTTTTTTTTATTTTCGTACTTGATTAGATTTTTCAATTTGAAGTGTACGATTTGGTTCATGTCCCCTGTGACCCCCCCCCCCCCCCCCCCTTTATATTACCCTCCGTGGCTTTGCCCGTGTGGACATTTTTCTGGGCAAAAAGTAGCTTAGGTATTCCAGGCCCAAAAGTAGAATAGTACAATTTACCACGTCCAACCGTTATCTCAATCCGATGAGTCGATCAATAGATGAAAATATATTTGAAGGCTAGACGGTAGGTACATTAGTTTTACAGTCAAAACCTTAGCTTCCCATTATCCAACAGTGAAAACCGCATTTTAATCGGTTCAGTAGTGTTTACGTCATTTGCGAACATACAGACACTAATTAAAAGAGACTTGTTCAGTAGCATATTTTAAATCCCCTAGACATTTTTTTATCATCTTCTTTGTATTGTCCTTTTGTTGCTTACTAATTTACTGTAAGTACTAGCTGTGCCCGCGGCTTTTCCCGCGTGGTCATTTCTTTGGGTTAAAAGAAACCTACTTGTTATTCGAGGACTAAAAGTAGGTACCTATAAAATACAAAATAGCAAATTTCGTTCAGCCGTCGGAGAGTATTTTATCAATTGTTCGGCATCTTAAATAAACCAGTTTTGTTAGTCTTACCATAAGCTATCTAACAGTGAATACCGCATTGCACTCTGTCCAGTAGTTTCACGTGATGCGCTTACAGACAATCCGTAACAGACACGGTTTATAAAAATGTTATAATATTATAAAATATAAACAAATATTATTATTATTATAGTTATTACAATCATATGTATTCTGATAAAATCATAACCCTCCTTTTTTGTAGCCGGTAAAGACCCACCAGTAGCAACCCTCGGTATCCGATCTTTTGATGTATACTGTGCCATTACTTTCCGTAGGTACTGTATTTGAAAAATTATCCAACGTAAAAATAAAACAAAGTTTTTGATAGAGATCCTATACTTAAAAATTAACAGATTTACCTACGTAGAAAGGAATGTATCATGGCACAGCTACGTACGTAGACAGGGAAACCAACAGACACTTGTGCCGCGTTCCACCTATAAATGCTATACCATTTGTGTTAACACGAATGACTAGCGCTCAATCAGCGTTTCAAATACGAAAAACCAGCAATGTTAGCACGGTTGACATCTACAACTGAAACGTGTTGCTGCTCAACACAAAGGCCCTGTGGCCCGATTACAGAACTTGGCTACAATCGGATTATCACTTTTTTCATAGCATTTTCGACTCTATCGCAAGGCATTAGTGATATCGATACTGACAATCCGATGGAAGCTAAGTTATGTGGTCGGGCCCCTGCAGCCCGATTCCATAACTTGGCTTCAATCGAATTCTCAGTATCGCAGCCACTAATGCCTTGCGATAGAGTCGAATTTGCTATGAAAAAAGTGATAATCCGATTGTAGCCAAGTTATGGAATTGGGCCACGGACCACAGAACTTGGTTTCAATCAGATTGTCACTTTCTTCATAGCAATTTCGACTCTATCGCAACGCATTAGTGATATAGTGATATTGAAAATCGGATTAAAACCAAGATAGATAATACCACTAATGTTCCATTTATATTTGTAGCACCATTCCCTAATCCCAATCAATTTAAAACAGGATATGAAAATAATTGTTGAAAATGTTACTTATACCGCAAGACCAAGCAAAACAATGTTTTTTTTTTATTTTAAATTTCATGCTCTGCCGCTAAATTTTGTCACTTTCAAAAAGTAGCATTTCGAACCCTCAAAACAACATGGGTCTGACGATGCTAGTTTCCGAAGCTAGAAATATTAACATTATGCATTGTGGAACGTTTGACGTTTGTTATTTGTGCTAGCATCGGCTTGTGGAACGGCATTGGGGCTAAAAAAGTTAACATTGCAAGCATTTTGCTCTAAGTAGAACGCGCCTTTGGTTGTCGTGCCACTTGTGAGATAAAACGATAGGTGGGTGTGCTGCCAGGTCAAAACTTTTACTCTGATTTTAAGCAATCCTAGATTCAAGATTATATTACAGATTTACTAAAAATATATAGTCAGAAAGAAAAATTGAGATTTTGTATAATTCTAGGTGTTGTACGATCTTGTTCCATAAAAAACATCGAATATTTATGAACTAATGTGGATAAGGGTACTATAAACTTCAGAATGCTTTTTTTACAATTTCTACAAACATTTCGTATTGAACATCCTTACAGTTTAATAATATACCATTGTCACCCATGGTGGGCCAACCTCAGCGTAAAATAAATAGATGAAATATGGTGTAACATGCATGAAAAATTGTACATACATATTGGTGACATGCACCATTATATACCAATGCTTCATAAAATAATTATTTATTTTGGTGCAACATGATCCATCATGGTGACCAAGGTCTAAAATAGTGCATATTAGAACGCGGTGTCTTGGCGAACACATTGGAAAAATACGCCCATAATGAAAATCATTAATTCCCGACCGACCAGCTCTCTCCCTGTCTAACTGCAATAAGTTAGACAGGAAGATAGCTGGTTGGATCAGTTTTTCATCCTACTGTGTTTATTTGTCACATTTTGAATTTCTGCAATTGTTGTATTCAAATGTATGGGAATAACCTTTCAATATTATTGAACTTTTTTAGTACCAACTCTAATAGATTGGATGAAAAAACAATTATCTATTATTTTGTAAATGAATAGATTTAATGTAGGTGGGTTTAAAAAACTCCATGTTACATATTTTCAGCTAAATGCGACCGTACTCTTGTGCACCTGTATAACGACGGACAAACAAAGAATATAACTGACAAATGTCACATAGGTAGGGTTTGACAACGCTCTACGAAGCCGAAATTAGCCGAGTCTCTTTCCAAAGACCAATGTGCATTATTTATTGCCGGTTATTGTAGGTATCTATGTACCTAATCCACAAAGGTTATTGATATAGTAGACATTTTTCATCGTAAGAGAAAACATAGGAGTACATCACTAGTGTCACAATGTTTCGAACCGATTTTGTCTTTATTAATCATAAAGTAAAGCATGAAACAAAGACAAAAATTTATGATGAATGCTTAGTGAGACAAGAACAAAGTAAGGATTCACTTTAATGATGCACTCTCCGATTCCGCATCACGCAAAAAATGCATTTCCTATTCCCCACAGACAAAAAAATAAAATAAAAATATAAATGTCATGAAGTTGAAAGTGCAAACTGCAAACTGCAAGGCTTTTGTAACCCCAATTTTACAGATTTATCAAGTTTTCAACGTAATGATTAGATAAATCTTTGAAGGAATCACATGTAAACAGTTTTTAACATTTAAAAGTCAAGATACTGTTTTTAAGTCTTCAAAACAGTCCAATCTGCAGAGCAGTTGCAGCCTTGGGTCTTTGCCACTTTCTAATATTCCAGCCAGAAAATTGTGCTAATTTAATTCTGTCGTTTGTTGGTTGGATTCTTTCTTTAATTCGCTGATATAGTTGACAGAATCGTTGGTTTGTAAGTAAGTTTTCTCGTTATTGCACCTAATTCAGTGTTTACATAATAGTAACTAGGTACGTTCGTCGATTTGCTACAGTACAACTGTAGCGTTTATGTATATTTAAGAGGATTGAGAACTTCATGGACTTGAGAGCAATCATGGATATAATAACTCTACAGTGACAACAAGAAAAAGAAAACATTACAACATATTATAAATTGTTGCCACAAATTTATAAGATAGCCTTGCTAGGAGCTATGAATCCGGGACCACTATACAAGCTTTACCCTCGGTTTTATGTGGGGGGTAGGGGGGGGAGGATATAGGTTGATTAGTAGAACCCCCTGAAAGGGCACACTATTGCACTCAATGATTATGAACTTGGTTACTTAAAGTACTGAAATCAATCCATTGTGTTTTGAAGTTTCTGAATAAACTTAACATAAGCCTTACTTATCAAATTGAGTTGTACATTTTTATTTTTCTTTCGTTGGTACTTTGCTGAAATCCACTAAAGTAATTCTACTATTTTTACAGTATATGATTATATATGATTATGAACTGCGATGATAAGTATGAAATTAACTCATAACAGATCTGTTTTTATTATTGTTTAAGCAACTACAATTAGTTAATAAAGTGTGGCAAGATGTGCAGGAAGCTTGCCTGTTGGTAAGTGTCACTCCATAACCTTTGCAGTGCCACCCAGAATTTGAGTTGCAAAATCCATAGCTACACTTGGATGTGCTTGTCACACTGAGACATTATCTTCATGATGTGATAAAATTACTGGCAAGAATAAATATGTAAAAAAAAAAAAAACAATATTTGAATCGCAGATAGGACTCGAACCCAAATCTAATTTTGTTGTTGTCTTGGTGGCTGAACTGGTACCATATGCCGCGCAAAAGCACGAATGATGCAGTTACGTAATCTGTCTGTAATTCAAATTTTTCCTGTAGGAAAAATTATTGGATATGTTTTTGCTAAGCTGGAGTTTATGCCAAAATCATAAATATATTAACACTAGAAAGACCGGAATATCTACCTCCCTACAAAGACAAAACAAAAGGCGACTGATCAATACCAACTTATTAGTCTACCCTCTCATATTACAAATAAAAACATCGGATCATAGCTGTCAAATGACTGCCGCAGCAGTCAGTATATTTAGTTTTTAAACAAAAAATAGAAGAGCTGTAAAGTATTTTGATACATAGTTTCATTTAACTATTAACATTAATAAGTCACAAAATCTCATAACGTTAAATCAAATAGTTGTTGAATTATTCAAAATTGAATTTAAAATACCGTCAAATGACTGCTGCTTTCTAATGTTAATGATATTATGGCCAGTAATTTGTCTGGAAACATTAAATTAAAACAATTTCTTTACTGATGGGCTTCTATCATCATTTTCAGGTCTTCAGTTTGCAATGTTACAGTCCAGTCTCCTCCACGGCTGCAATTCACAAGAGATATGTGACCGACAGCCAGAGGCCATGTTGTGACTAAGGTTAGTTTTGTGTTGGAACATCACATGCGGAATATAATAAAGGATATAGCATGTCTTGACCATTCTACACTGGGCCGCAAAGAAAGCGATAAGCGATCTTAGTTATAAAAAATGCAATAACTTTTGAAATATTTGAGCAATCCTTTAAAATAAAAACTAAATTAAAGTTTAAATGGGTTGGCTATAGAAACGAGGCAGTGGTTGGCGAGCGCCGAAGTTAACTTACTTTTGTGACTTGATTTTTAATAAACTGTTATGACAGTTTCCCACCCTCCCGCTCCTCCTCTCACCACCCACTTCACCCTCCCAAACAGCCAATTCAGGCTGTTTTTAATAAACTTAAAACATAAATATCTCATAAACTAAGCGTCGCCGCGGGTGGGCGCCAGGGGATAAACCTGCCCCCCTCCCCGCTCCCAATTCGTTAAACCTTAATACCAAGTTTCGTCTTGATCGGTTGAGAAATGCAACCTGTAATATCCGGACATCTGCCTGACATACAAAAGCATTTTTGCCCAAGCTGAAACGGAGACTCTTATCTCGCCCTTCGCGCTTGCTGAGTCAAAAAACAAGTTTTTGCAGAATCCAATTTAATGGGAATAAAAAACATTCTAGTGAGAGTTTTTTTTTTTCAAAAACTCTTAAAACCATACCAATATGTAAAAGTGAAACATTGTCTGTTTATTTGTTTGTTTGGGGAGCTTTCACGTGATAACGGCTGGAAGGATTTTGATGAAATTTGGAATGGAGATAGCTTAAATCCTGGAATAAAACATAGGATACTTTTTATCCCGGAAAATTGTAAGTTGGAAAATGTTGATTAATCAATGTAAGGAACAGTTGCCATCACAGAATGGTCTGTGGTTGCTATGGAAACGAAATAACAAGTCTGTCAAAAAACATCTAGAGCCACTAAACCAATGCACCAATGTGCATTGGTTTTTAATATCCTAGAAGAAAATAGGAAGATTTTTTCGCGATAAACAGTCCGCGCGTATGAAGTCGCGGGTGGGAGAATACTAGAGCTTTTATAAATACGTTTGAAAACATCTAGAATGATGTCTACGAACACATCACCCTATCTTTAAAGGTTTCATAGAGGCCACAGATAACCTTGTTAAAATAAAAACAATGTTTTTTGCTCAAAAACTATTAAACAAGAATAATTATAACATTTAATTGTGTCTGTTTGTGTGTTTGGATGTTAGATCTCGCATCACGTAAACACTACTGGACTGATTGAGCATTTCAATCAGGTTTTCACTGTTGGATAACTTCTTCCTAGCACTGAGGGATTGTCCACCTTGCTTCGCATCAACAGACAGCAGTGCATAATTAGTATGAACTTACGCCTAAGCTCTGAGGTCCTTCCATTCCCGAAACAAATAATGAAGGGAAAAGAAAGGGATAGTAACCGTATGGGTCTTTATGGGTTTGTTGGGGTGTTTTTGCCGACTACAGCGAAGCAAGGGAAGTGAGCTTAACAGTCTATACATGTATGTATGTATACAGGTAGATTTTTGAGACGGGACAGTAAGGGCAGTTACCTTAAAGTAACGGTTAACCGTTATAGTTACAGGGAATCGTTCCTAGGAGACCATCCATAACTTTATAAAATATTCTGAACTGCATTCACAGTTTTTGGAAAAAATGTACAGTTAGCAAGAAACTGGTAATTTTACACAAAAACTTTTTTTGATGCCAATCGATCTTGTTTCTTATAAGGATCAACAGTCTCTACTGGATCAACTGAGGGTTCGAGTACTAGAAATGTCAGAAATCGCGAAAAACTTTTTCCAAACATTATGTACGAAATTACGCCTTAACCGTTGAAGCTAAAAAAATAGGAAAATTGAGTTTTTTTTTATGAAAAATTGAGCCAGACATTTAGTTTTCGAAAATTTTGAAAATTGCTGATGCACACGTAATTTTTTTTTTCTTGCGTTCAAACTTTCGACTGTATAATGTCAACAGTGTCTTCAAAATAGAGGTATTTTGTTATAGCTTTGACCCCCTTTTATACCCCTTAAATGTGTTTTTTTTTAAATTCTTTCTTCAAAAAAGAAACAAAGTACACCAAAGTGCAAAGTGTTACCTCTTTATTAACACACTCTCCCAATATATAGTCTCTACATTCAGCGGTTAAGAATATACTTTGATCCGTCATTGGACCATTTTTAGTAAAAATGTGTTTTTCGCTTTTTGTAACTTTTTACCTATGAGGTTTACAGAACAACTGTGAATGCAAAAAATGTTGCAAATATTGTCTTCTTTATGCTTTTCATAGATACTTTTGCCTTAAAAGTAACTGTTAAAGAACTATTTAGAAAAAAACTAATTTTAGCCCCTTAATTAAAAATGGCGGCTAACGCTCTCACCTCTCGAGGTCGAAAATTATTTATTTTCGTAATGTGAGGTTGCCATCTTTCCTAAATCGAAATGGGGGACAGGACGAGGATTTTCTAGGGATATTGTGAATAAATAAAATAGGGCTAATATAAAGACTTTCGTTTTATATCGTTTTTTTTAATTTTAAAATACGGTATTGTATTGTTTGTATTAAACTTAAATTAATAATAATTACGCCTACTTTCCTCTCTGTCACTTGCACCTCTTTGATACAGTTCTATGTTCTATTCAAATACCTAGGAGCATTTTACAGCGCGGGAAGCGGGGAGACCGAGGCACACACATGGCCCGCTAACCCGGAGGTCTACTATGAACAAAGAACAATGGCAAACTCCCATAAATGTCTTTATGTCAGTAAAATTCACGACGTCTTTACACAAAAAATATCGCTAGTAATTCAGCATCATTTCCTGAGATTGTTAGTCTAAGATTTTTTTATTGGGGAGGCCAGGAATAATTGTTATTAGACTTCAAAGTTTTGTAGATTATGTTACTGTTAACGACTTCTGAAACAAGTCTTAGAGATTTTTATTTTATGTGCTTAAATGAAGTAGGCAATTAAGTACTTATGCGTGATAAATATAATGTTTACAGATATTGTACCCATTCAATTACCTACCTAGTGTAACAGACTAGGCTTTTGAATAATTATTATTTTCAATCTGTTACTGCCTAGCGAGATTACAAAACAATATGATATATATGTTGCTGCTGTTTCACTGTGCAGGGAAACAGTTGTCCAATATTAGTACAAATATTTTATAACAACTCCTTACACTACCTAAATACTTTATTTACACAAACCTTTGTTTTTTTGTATTTATTGTTCAATACTTTAAACCGTACGCCCTATGTACTAGTATTTCTTTCACGACCTGGATGACTGGTAGATAATGCTGCTTAACATTAAATCCTTCCTTGTACACTATTTTTGTGCAAAATCATTTAATAAATAAATAAACATAACCTAACAACAATTCCTTACACTTCCTTCTCTAAACTATAACTCATTTTATTCTCTTTGCTATAATGTTTTGTATAAAGGTTTTATATTGAAGTACCATTTTGTCTATAGTCTTATTTTGTTTATCGCAAGGAGGTTTAATTATGCTTACCTACTGTTAAATTTTTTAACGCTAGTAAGGGTAATTCAACCTCCTTTGCTTTACAAAACCAGGTGGGAAGTAAGCGTAATTCAACCTCTTTTGGTTTAAAAATCCGGGCGGGAAGTAAACTGTGTTGACGATTTTGACTTCCGAACCGGAAATGTCATTTTATTATATATATATTTTCACCCGTTGGGCAGGCAACAAGGCCAGTAAAACATTGTAGAAAGGAAATTAAGTTTCAATTTCATGATTTTTTAAATTGATTTGTTAATCAGGCTTTTCCTAGCTTACATGTTATGTTGAAAAAACGTAGAAAAATAATTACTTTAGTTCTGTAGAAATGATATTTCAAGACACTGCAAGATTTATCGCATAAAATTTCACCCTTGTTCTTTCGGCCGAAGATTCGGTCATTTCCTATATAAAAAAACATACATACAATCGAACATTGTACATATACACATACACATTACATTATATTATATATTTGGGACAATTTCTCACCAATTACCTAGCCCCAATCTAGGATACCCTGTAATATGGACACTAGATAACGGATAACGTTACATCATCATCATCATGTCAGCCTTTAGAAGTCCACTGCTGAACATAGGCCTCCCCCAAAGAGCGCCATGACGAGCGATCTTGTGCCACCTCCATCCACCGACTTCCTGCGATGGCTACAATGTCGTCGCTCCATCGTGTGGGGGGTCTCCCCATACATAGATAAGAATATTACATCCATGACTCGGAAACAAACATTCCTGCTCATCACACAAATGATTGCACCTTGCAGGATTCGAACCCGCGACTGTTTGATTTCGTTCCTAGGGTCACTAGCCACTAGACCAACCGGCCGTCATATTATGAACGTATCACGGCCCTAATGTTCGGATTTCGTACGTTCATAGTAGACCACGCACGCGACGAGCGACGACGGTTTTGGTTTAGCGCGCAATGCGTAGAGTAGGCACTCGTAGTAGACAGACATGATTAAAATGCGGGAAATGTGGGACAAATTAGATATTTGCGGGACAGTGGGGGGACGCTTTCGGTAATGTGGAACATTAAAGACAAATGCGGGACTGTCCCACCTATTGCGGGACGGTTGGCAGCCTTATCGTAATTACCCCATAACTAAGCAATACCAGGGCGGTCGCACTCCGCAACAAGTACAAATATTATACCTAAACTTCGGGGCCGCAATATTAGGGTTCATTCAGTAGAGTGTCAAGCGTGCGCTCGATGAGTCGCGCGCCGTGTGCTTAACGATAAAGTACCTACTTACGTAAACTTACGTAAAGTGTTTGTCAAATTTTATTCTTTTCTTAATTATGAATACCAAGGAGAAACCTAGAAGCTACTGCATAGCAAGTGACAGAGTCATTCTGAAACGATTAGAGCAATGGAAACTCTCGCGCGTTGTGATACGGTACATTATAGCCTGCACGCAATGGGTGAGCGCCTTCTAGGTAAATATAATTGAAAGATCGCAGCGCTGTGCGAGTTAAATTGCACTTTATTGCGTTGTAGCGAGAGTTGCTATGTATTTAAATGACTTTACTCAGTTATCCTTATGTACTTGTACTATTATTTATTCTGTGGCAATACAAATCAAAACATCTTCTACACATCTTCGTTATTCTTACCATTTGTAGGGCAAAGCTTCATATTTTCCCCCCAATGACTGGCCTATTATAAGGACCAAAAGCCTCAATCGGACCAACTGAGGTTAGGAGTACTTACTAGGAAAAAAAAGCAGATTTCCTTACATTTTTTTCTGGTTTTTGTTTCAGTGTTTTGTTTCTTAGTGAAAGTAAACTATGAAAAGTTTGTATTTGAACGATTTTTCTAATTTTATTTCATTCATCCACATTCATTTCCTACAAAAGTATGTAAAAAGTTTTATCTTTTGACTTTTCTATTACTCTAACCTCAGTTGGTCCCGTAAAAACTTTTGATCCTTATAAGAATCAGCGGGGTGACCGCGGATACGCATCGTAATGGTAAATGTATTGAATTTGACATTTCTGGTAAGGGCAAAATGACAAATTGTGCGCGATTACCATTCCAATTTGTATCCGTGGTCAGCAGGATGTATTGGCATCATAAAATGGTTTTTATGTAAATTCCCATTTTCTAGATGAATGTATTTTTATCCCAAATATGTGAATGCAGGTCAAAATATCTCTAAAAGTTAAGGGCAGTCCCCTAAGAACGTTTTTCGGTAGCTACAACAGTTATGGATTACCAACATACAATGTAATTTTTCCATACATTAAATACGATATTAATCGTATTTAATGTATGGAAAAAATTATTCGCCATTCCTGACATTTCTAGTAGGTACTCAAACCTCAGTTGGTCCAATAGAGACTTTTGATCCTTATAAGAAACAGGATATGTTGGGATAAAAAAGATTTTGTGTAAAATTACCATTTTCTTGCTGACTGTACATTTTTTCCAAAATCTGTGAATGCTGTTCAGATTCAGAATATGTCAAAAAGTTATGGATGGTCTCCTAGGATTGTTTTCCTGTAACTATAACAGTAACTTTAAGTTACAGAATTATTAAAGCGAGATGATGTACCCTTTTCGTGACGGTCCCTTTGTCATTGTACCCCCTATGTATCCGAGTGATTTTAAAGACGTTTCACGTCAAAATTCGCACGCAAAAGGGAACTTTCGGGACAGCTTATTTTTTTACGCCTGTTGATAAAAATCCTCCAAGCTAGGATAAATAGTTGTACAAACAATCAAAACACACAACAATGAATCTTTTTCAAGAATTGATTGAATTGAATTGATGAAATTCTTCATAATTCGTTCAGTGGAAGACATGCCGTAAACTTCACTGTATTCTGCTGTTTTTGTTTTTTTACTGCTTTTTTTCTCTAATACAACATGATTTCAAGTCATTCTGCTAATGTCATTTTTTTTTTATTGCTTGCACATTATTCGCTACACATCATCCAAATAACATTTAACATGATATTATGCTTGAATATGTCTTCCTTTTATAATTATGGTGTATTCTGAATTTTGTATAATGCATGAAGATGTACTTAACCTCTTTCACTCTAATTTGAATCCCTTTATTTAATATTTTCTTTATTTTCATAAATATTAGTTTGATTAATATTCTACCCAATAATTCTCATTTTATTGCTTTAAAAATAAAATGTTACTTGCTTATGTAGTATAGACAAAATGTATTACACAAAATTATCTTCAAATATGCCCGAGTCATTTTGAATGTAGCATGAACTAACATGAAATGAAGAGAAACAGTTTGGTCCTTCGAGTCGGATGAACTAAAGAAAGGTAAGTTTTAATTATACGAGTATGTTTGATGTATCATACACTAAACTGCATCAAAGTTAAGGATTACTTTCATATAAATATTTTTAATAAGTGTGCAAACATTTTAGATTTACATAAATGTAAAACTGAAATCTGGCCATTAAACATAAAAAAAAAACAAAATTTAAAAATGGAACTGCTGCAAAACAATTGATTATAGCCGGGCAAAGAAAATTTACGCGTATTATTAGGGTAAAGTTTTAAATTGATTGTTATTGTGTTTTTTTTTTCATTTGCTAATTGAATTATTTTTACCAATGGAATTGCTAGGTAGTCTCTTTAACACAACAAGAATTTTGGTACAATAATATGGATACTTCGTCCGAACAAGCCGCACAAACTGTGGCATTGGTGCGGCAAAGCTTGGATCAACGAAAAATTGCTAGAAATTTAAATTTGAACCAGTCTACGAATTCTAGACTGTACAGAAGGTTTGTAGAGACAGGTTCTTACAAAAGGAGACGTGGAACTGGCAGAACTCGAAAACAACCCGTCGTGATGACCGATTTATTCTGTCAACTTCCTTGCGAAATCGATTCCTCACGTCAGTTAACATCAACACAGAGCTGAATGAAGTACGTGGAGTAAACGTGAGTGCATAAACAATAAGGAGGAGGGTAAAGGAAGGGGCTATCACCCCTTTTAGACCAGCAAATGTTACAAAGTTGTCTGCAGCTCACAGACAAGCTTGCTTAAGATTTGCGCGTGAACACCTTAATTGGTCTGAAGTGCAATGGGCCTCTGTATTATTCACTGATGAGTCTAGGACACGTTCATAAGGTGCAAATGGTCGCACAAAAGTGTCGTCGACGTGGGGAGAGATATCTCTAAATTGCATTGAGGAGTGTGTTCCTTCTGGAGGCGGATCTTGTATGGTCTGGGGTTGCATATCGATGAACGGGCGAACGGAACTTGTGTTCATTGACATGGTTCGTCAAAACGGTAACAGAGGGGGTTTGACGGCACATCGCTATGTAACAGAGATTTTAAAAGATCACGTGGTACCTTACATGGGATTCGTAAGCAAAAAAATTACTTTATTGTAAGATAATGCCCGACAGCACGCCGCTGCACACATTCTACAATATTGCGAATTTGCGGAGAGGTTGGGATACGTACCATGAATTGGCCAGCACGCAGCCCGGACCTTAATCCGATTGAACACGTTTGGGATAATTTAAAAATAGTTGTATATGTAATAAGTCCTGTGCCTACAACAGAGGCAGCACTAAAAACATAAATTTCACAAGAATGGGGCAAGACCGTTTAATAACCCTAATATGCGGAACCGATTAGAATCAGTAATAAGGGCACGGGGAGGTAACATACCTTATTAAAAAAAAAAAAGTGTGGTTTTGTTTTTTTCAATTGTTAATACCAACTTTTCAATTAAACCAATTTTTGTTCCATTCGTCGTTTTTGTTAAAAAATAATTGAATAGTCGTTTCCAGTAAACTAACTTAAACTTAAGGATATAATTCTACGCTGTTTCAAAGTTAACGAACCTATCTATAGATTTCAATTTAAATTTGTATTAAAAGTTTGCATACTTGGTTAAAATATTTATTTCAAAGACGTCTTGTACTTTGATGCAGTTTAAGTGTCTGTCAGGCTAAGTTTGCGAGAAATTGTTTCAATAATACGAACTATCATAAGGGGTCATCTCCATAAAAGCGGAAATGAACGGACGCACATCGTTTTTGTATAGTTGCAGATGAAGCAAAGCGGTTTAGTGTCGAACTTTAAATAATAACTAGACTAAAATTACGATGGTCATGACATGAAGCCAGACGCTCGCCGCAACAGGGTAGGCCAAGAGATTAGAAGATCCTATGGCAGACCACTAGCTATGTATAGAATGTATACCTCCTGGTCTTACGATTAACCAGACTGACTACAGTTGACATGGTACCTAGGTACTCATATTAGTTCTTGCAAGTATCGCTAGATGGCACGTCTCCTAAATACTAAGGGGTTGGTGTAATAAAATAAATCGCTCATCAAAACTTTTGGATTAAATATAATTTTCTTATATAATGTTGGAACCAAAAATATAACACACATTTATTTCAGAAACTACAACCATATTCAATAACAACTGAGTAATTTAAAGTAAAACTAATCTAAATATAAGAAAAGTCTTCCTCCTCAATCAGTAGGTATTAAATGTCTAAACTTTCTAAAGTATCAGAACAGAACAGGATACCTTTATGGTACACCAATAACGAATGCTCAACAAAATAATCTAATACATCGCATCGTAAGTAATGAGAACAATTCCGGGTAAATTCCAACAAAATATCACCTGAAAAACAAAAACAAACAAGTTCCATTCAACTCGCACTGCAATATGCATGATGCAACCGATAAAGTCTTGTAACAGGCACATTACTGGACTCCAAATGACTAAATGCAGAATGCGTCCTTCGCAATGAACATTATGTTATGCCTGCGGCGCATGCGCAATGAGCCGGCGTCGTTCGGTCACGATAACAAATTAAACAAAGGCTTTGAGCGCTATTAAAAATGTATTTTTTTATTTGTAGTGAATATTATTATCTAGGGAACAAAAATTGAGAAATACCTATCCAGATCGAATCTAAAAAAAACAGTAAAAAAAACTCGTAGAACGAGCCAAAAAATAAAAACAAACGGCAAAATTTACATAAAGCCGTCGGAAGCAGTCTCGATATCGGCAGCTCAGAGCATGTGCTTGATAATCCACCGTTGCAATGTTCAAAATGACGTAACAATGCTACATGAAAACGAGAGTGGTTGACGGAGCACGCAAAAATGTACCTTATTCCTCGCATAGATCCATTCAGGTGGCTTGGCCGTGACAGTGCGCGCGACTGGGCGGGGGGCGGGGACGCTACAAATGTGGGTCGCTAGCGACGCTCAGTCAAGTTCAAGGCCACGCGCGGAGGGGAGGGGTGGTCGCCCATAGATGGCGTTGCGCGATTCGTTCGAAGTTCGAAAATTTTGCGAGCACGGGGGTGCGGTGCGGGGCGCGGGACCGTGGTGGCGGGAACGAATTTTCGGTGCAACATATACGACACACTGCACTCGTGTACGGAACGTCGCGACGCGCAGTGCTTTCGCGCAGCACTAAAACCCAGACTTAGCTAACCTAACCATTACAATAATACGCCGACATGGACTGGATGGAGATGGAAGACGTGGTGCGTACATTTTCAATTATTATTTAGATGGTGAAATTCGGCGGCTGGCGATTTTATTTGTGTATTTTTTTTTGGGAAAAAAATTCGCCTTGACCTATCCTAACATTTTATCAACAGCGCCGGGCCCGGCTGCCGAATATTTATCGAATAAGTGATATTTCTTTCTGCAACAAAGACGCATTTATACTTTTGTTGACTCTACTTATATTGTTTGGCTTATTTATCTCGTATTTTTATTTTTTAGCACGTGTTGTGGAAATTATGATCTCATAATATCCCCCAGAAATGTGTTTTGGATCTTTAGTAGAATCGTGTAGATTCTATTACCGAAAGCATCGCATTTTCAAAAATTATGATACTGTTATGGTTTTTACTTATAGATTTTACGTTACGCTTCAAAATAGAACCTACTAAATTAATTTAGTTTATTTATATGTCTCCAAAAATTTACAAACATGTTTTCTTCAAATTTTGACTCTACATGTAATGAAACATTGTGCAATTTGTGTTACAAAATACAGTTATGTATACAATATGATCTGCCTAAAAAAAACAAGTTCATAACATATTAATATTCAAAAATGCAAAAACTAGTCTCAAGAGATCCTACTGCCATCATAATATCTCAAAACGCCCGAAACATGGCATCATAAAAAAGAGTAATCATAATATTGTCCGAAAGTGCCTTGAAACTCGCCTACTGCCATAGCTGTTGCCCCAGCACGGCACGCATGAGGCGTGCACGACCTGCCCCAACGCGCCGATCGATCGAGCGCTCCGCCGTCTCTAGCCGTCTAACGGTAACGCTTCTATTTTTCACGCAATTCTTTCGCCTCGGAAAATTTGCGCCAATGGTTTTGTCAAGTCTCCAAAAGTAGTTTTGTTTTTATCTTCTAATTTCTATCTTTGCTGCGTTTGTGTTGTCACTGATTCGATCATTTTCATTTCAAACTGCGAATTTCATGTTAATAAAAACTAGATGAATCCCGAATTTCGGAATCCCGGATGTCCTGTTACGTTTCTTGCTGATAATGGACCGTACTTTAAATCGAAATAACGCAAATAGACAGGATTTTTAAATTATTTAATTATTTTTTACTTCCGGCGTAAGAATAACATTGACGACTTCTCAACACGCTGCCGGCTTTTCCTCTGAGTGACGTCTTTTCTGATTCACGTCTTTTGCTTTTCTATTCTATTTTCAAATTTAATTCTCTTTATTTTCTTCCTCCTATTTCAATTTATTTTTGATCTTCATAACCGTTTAGTCAGTTTAACTGCACTATGTGTGCGTGGGCGCATTTAAATGAGCTCTATTTTTTTCGTAAGCTGAACCGTTCCAGTCTCTTTTCAAAGCAATTTTTTATCTCGTGTCTGTACAATAGATTCCTTGTCTTGAGTTTGTTTTTTATTAGTCGTTGTTTCGTTTATGTTCAGACTTATTTTTCTACCTACTCTATATTACTTTTCCCCTGTATATTGAAGTATAGCAATGAATAACCTCATTAACGAATTGCGTATAAAATATGTACGAAAAAAACTGTATATACGTTTATACATCTTACGATTGTATATCTTTATTTTTATCATAACTACTTTAACCAGCTGGATTTGTATGAAAGTTGAGTATGATAAGAAAAAAACTAGGTTTCTTGCGCAATGCTTCAATGCTGGTAATAAAATGAATTTTCCATCGCAACATTGCACTATCCGTTTCCTTGTCTGTCTTCTCTTTCTCTCTAACACCCGCACATCCCCTCACACCCACACACGTTAAATTGTAATCAATGACAACGCCGCGTGCTTTGGAATTAAAGTGTTTTCCCTATAAATGATGTACATTTGTATCTCTCTTACATTTATAGGAAAGTAAAGTCTTTATACCTACTGCAATTTATTATCTAATCTGTAGTGTGCAGTGCGATGCATATGGTTCTGATACAGAGCGACCTTGACTGTCGTCTTATCTCTGTCCAATCTTTGCATTTTGTCGTTGCTGACACATATTTGTATTACCTAACAGTTTGGGTACAATTCCGTGCTAAAATTTACGAAAAACCGTATAAGAGACGACGATACACGACATACGATTTTGATCCTTGGACTTGACCAGCGATACTCAAACATTTTTTGATGACCGCTATTTTAAACATGGTCAAATTTATTTGAGTCAAGCAAAAGACGAGCTTAATGATGAGCTAATTCAGGAAGTGATCATAAAAAACCGGCCAAGTGCGTGACGGACACGTCTTAATCCTAAGCTTCCCAACTATGAAAACCGCATTGCAATGGTTTGTACGTATTGTGCCAACAAAGTAGATCTGGTCTAACTTGGTCAGCTATAATTTGACAAATTTTAACTCTGAAGTGTTGATAGTGTCTAAATAAAAATGTGTGTGACATACAGACAGACGAACAGATGGAAGGACAGACGGACATGACGAAACTCTTTCCTGGTTTGACTATTACGGAAACCTAAAAGAAGGTAATTTATCTATGGTCTCCAAAACTCACGTGGCCTGCAAGCCTGAGGTTGAACATATCTGGATTAGACTTCTTTCTATACAGATTTGAAGAGAGTTGGACTTTATAATAAACTAGTGACTCGTCCCGGCTTCGCACGGGTAGCACTCACACCGCGGCATTTTTCTTACTTTTAGCATTTCTATACCCGACATAACATTAAAAAAAAACACCAGTAAGCGTAATTCAAAAACAAATCAAATTTTTGATACCTTTGGTTACATTATTTCAATATTCTCAATTTTTTGAAAAATAACATTCTGCCCAAGTTACTTGTTGATAATGTAGCTTTCTATATCTTTACACATCTTTTTTTAAATTGGTTCATATTTTTTTATTCATTGCAAACAAAAATACAGACGTCCAAAAAACAAATCTTTCCTCTCCATAATATTGGTTAGATTTTGCAGTGGTTAAGAAAAGCTGCGCCTATTCAGCTGTAAAATGTTCGTAATTTTCTTCCAATTCATATTGTTTAATCCCGGGGATACTTTTAACATTGCTGACAACAAAAGTTATATAACACAAAATTAACACTCCAAACAAAAAAAAAACTTTGTACCCGACTGAGCGGAGGGTTCCTTTGTGGCTTTATTTGGACCGAACGCGTGGACCAATTTTTATAATTCTTACGTCAATACATTTGTCTTAATCTTGCGAGTGCTACTAGAGACATGACAGTAATCAAAATTCAATATGGCGACAACCAGACGCCATATCGTGAAAAATAAAAATATGAAAGTTGACGAACTATTTTAAGTGGGGTACGGGTGGGGGTCGTTGAATAGGTATTTGAAAATCATTTCTTAACATTTTTAATTTTGAATGCCCATTTAGGACATATAACAATTTAAAGTTGATTAGCAACCATTCTCACTTATTTTTTTGCCTCTTTTTACCTGACTGAGGAGGGTTATGTGTTTGGGTTGTATACATGTTTTATTGTACGTTTCTTAGGCGCGTTCTACAGCATAAACGGCTTGATGGATTTTGATAAATGAGGTATCATTGGATTCATCTTGATCACTAGAGTGCTATAGGATATATGAAGTGTCAAGTATTTCCGACGGAACAAAAAATGTCTAAAACCTATTGAGTGATGTTTTAAAGTACAGATCTATAGAAGACCATTTCAAAAATATAATTCTTATAACTAAACAGGAGCAATTTTCTTTGAAGCTTCATACAAAATTTTCAATTTTAGTTTATTCAAGTTAATGTAATATTGCAATTGCAACTATTAAAGTGAAGTAAAATATGTAAGTAAAAAAGGAACATTAAATGTATATAAATACTAGCTGCGCCCCGCGATTTCACCCGCGTCCCTCAGGAACCATACATTTTTCCGGGATAAAAAGTAACCTACGTGTTAATCCAGGGTATAAGCTACCCCCGTACCAAATATCATCCAAATCCGTTTGCGTGAAGATGTAACAAACATACACAAACACACACACACACACCCTTACATACATACAAACTTTCGCCTTTATAATATTACTGTGATTATTTTTGCGGGTGGTCAGCTCGTATTCAATAATTTTGTTCGTCGGGGTTTCGGGATTACGACTTATCATGTCATGCACGCCTCAGTTACAGTACATATACAGTCTTTTCAACTATATATATATGTACTGTGCCTCAGTGCACCATTTTAGTACATATAAGTAAGTTCATATTTATAACGTACTTTTTTTTTTTGCTACTGTAAATAATTATACCTATGTATATTGTTACAGGTGCGTTCGTTACGTTTCTGTACTCGTAATCTGTTGGCCTGTTTTGTAATGAGCGCAATCGAGTTTTTTTTACATTTTCATTGTAGGTACTAACGCTTCCCCGATATCGTGTGACCTTATTATCTTACATGACTTTATCATTAAATGAATTATGAATTTGTGGTCATAATAAATAACCAGCATCAAAACTTCCGTATAGACGGAAACTTCATAGGACACATTTAGCTTGATATTCTTTAAAATATATATTTATGACTAGCTGTGCCTCGCGGCTTTGCCCGCGTAGTCATTCGCTGGGTTCAAAGTTACCTATGTGTCATTCCAGCCACCAAAAGTACCAATAAAATATAAAATACCAAATTTCGTTCAACCGTCAAATAGTTTTTTTATCGAACGCTCGGCTTCTGCTCATCAAATTGAGATACCAAGTACACCAGTTTTAAAGTCAAAACCTAAGCGATCCAACAGTGAAAACCGCATCACAATCAGACTATTTTTACGTGATGCGCGAACAAACAGAGAGACACGATTTACAAAAAAACTTCATTTTACATACTTTTTGGTACAATATACCATACTTTTAAGTACTGTATTCTCTCAAATTATTGACCTAAATATTCCACCAGACGGAAATTGTAGAATTGCCTCTTTAGCGCCTGTACAACAATTACATAATCGGTGACAAACTGTTCTTTTAGTCATGCAATTTGCATAGGTTTGCGATCAGACTGAGTTATGACTTGAGCAGTATGAGGTGGACCTTGATAAAACGTGCGGTATATCATCACCCATGCAGATATTCTAGTCTAGGCTGTTTTGTGGCGTCTCGTACCATCCAAAATCGCGCACAAACGCAACGCCACACTGTAGATAAAAAGCCGGCGGAATGCGATATGCAACGTTAAAAATACTCGATTATCGCGTCGACAGCGACCACAGCCCGTACCAATAACAAGAAGCAACGGAACCGAACGCGAAATATTTTATTAATTCATTCCGTGCGATCACTATTGCGCGTCGACTTAGAACCTTGTTAGTGAAGCCTTCTCTGTCTGAGCAATATTCGCGTTTCAAGCAAATGTTTTCGGCGAATACGAATAATTGAGTATGGTTAGCCCGAGGTGGGAGTAGGGGGCTCAGGCGGGAGATTTGGCTGTTGGCCTTGACAATGAACTGGCGCTGGCGGCGCGCACACTAGTGCGATTTTATTTGTGTTTGAAACTCACGCACACACAATCGAGACTTATTCCACGAATTGCCTCGTCCCTCCCACACTATTCGACTATAGGGCTGTCCTGGGAAAATATTAACATGATGGATTTGCTGATTATTGGATTATGTAGCCACTTCGTTTACCAGTAGGTCACCAAGGAAGCTTATTTAAGAAAGTTCCCTAGAATTTTCATTTGTGTATTTCTTAAATTATCTCTGTGTTCTATCCAACTTGTTACAACTATTAATTAGAATTGAATTCTCTTACTACTTCACTTTGCTGTTCAATTCCTAAATTATATTACCCGACTGCAGAAAGTTATGTGTATGTGTGTATGTTTCTGCGTCCTACAGCCTAAACGGCTTGATGGATATTGATAAATGAGGTATCATTGGACTCGTATTAATCACGAAAGTGACATGATATATAAAGTGTCAAGAAAACTAATATGGCGGCTTACAGCTGCCATATTGTATTTCACACGGAACAAAAATTGACTAAAACCTATTGAGTGCGGTATCAAAGTGAAGGTAAGACCATTCCAAAAATATATAAGGGAAAAGGAAAAGTTTAAAATAATAAAAAAAAACAAAAAAAAACTGCAAACATAACTAAAAACAGGTAATCAAGTTTTAGATTTTAGATTTCGAAATATAAGACGCAGTCGGAGGCATCATGCTTTTCATTTGACGGGATCAGCTTGATCCTGGCTCCTCCTTACTAACGATCCTCATGTCTCCGACTGCATCTTAAATTTCAAAACCAAGAATTTAAAGCTTGTTGCCTTATTTTAGTTTTATTCAAAGTCGTTTTGTTTTAATAATATTTTTTTTGTTTTCATTTAATTCTTGAAGTAAACCAATATTGGACATCAGTAGTTTTTTTTTTTCACTTATTAGTAGTCCTATATCTTTTGCTTCATAACTGTATCAAACTGTCAAAGATTGCAATCCCCTCCAACTCCAGTAACAAAATCCTTACCTTACCTATGCCTCCAACAGATACTCGGCAGCAACAACTGTCATTCGGTACGTAGACGTCTGCTCGCTCGTAGCAACCCTACAGCCAAAAAGCTAACAAATTGCGACCTCCCCCCGCCCGCCGCGCCGACGCCGTGCATGCCCTAAGACAACCTACACATAGACAGCCTAGGGCCCGCCGGGATGTTTATCGATACCGAAATGCTTACTAACGAGCCCCAAGTCTGAGTTGTTTAGTTCTTCTTTTGCTCGCTTTGCGAGATTTCGATGGATAATTGGACAAATTTAATTAGTTGTGTTTGTGCTGTAACTATTGCTACTTCAGTCTCAATCTAATATGGGCAACATGACTAATGTCATGTAATTAATTTGTTATGTATCTGACGGAGACGTCATGTAACAAACTCAGTGCTTCGGAGGGCACGTTAAACTGTCGGTCACTTATGTTATGTATTTAAACAATCGTTAAGACATGTCAGAGGCCCTCGGGCGGCCTGACATACTGACACCAGAGGCCATACGACAAGCTAGCAAGTGCGTAGGGTGTCGCTGAATAATATGCCTTCACTCAGGGCTCCGTTCTATTTAGTAACTTACAAGTGGATAACTATTTTCTATTTAGTAACTTACAAGTGGATAACTATTTTCTATTTAGTAACTTACAAGTGGATAACTATTTTCTATTTAGTAACTTACAAGTGGATAACTATTTTCAAAGCTCATAGTTATTCAGCGTAAGATACAGTCTGGCCACACTTTTCCAACAAAAAGCTCCCAATTTTTTTTTCGATTTGTTTTGGAATTAATCCACATGTAAGGCACGGGCTTGTATAGAAAACTGATTAATAAATATAATTCGGAAAACGAATGTGCGTGACCAGCTTAAGTTTGAGTCGGTATACCATCGCCAAACAAGTATAGCTTATGTAATCAACTAAATCGTAAATTATTTCGTTCTGTAATAATATGGCCGCGAATTCAAAATTATTTTTACAATTGTATTTGTTGTTTTAATCATCTTACTCTGAACATGTCATGGTAGGTTTTACATTAGGTACTCCGTGGTTCAATTTACGAACTTCACTGAAAATAAGGATAATTTTAAAAAACCTTTTACGATCTTTTTTTTAATGAATTTCACATTTTTTTAATTATTGTTATTTTTTTAAATTTCAGTTTCACTTTTTATGTATTACGTTGTTTTTTTCATTTTTTTATTGCATTTTCTCTTTTTACGTATTAAATTTAAAAAATATATATTTCGTTTTTCTTTTTTTATTGCTTTGATATCGGTTTGTGAGCTACCCTGAAAGTTTCAGCCGGATAGCTAATCGGGAAGTGCTCGAAATTTCAATTGCAAGATTCCAGGACAGACAAAATAATAGATACATCCATACATACATAGATACATAGATACATACATCGATACATAGATACATACATAGATACATACAAGTGAAGTTAAAAGGTTTTAATAAGGAATCCATCAAAATGATCCTTACTTTTTTGCAAATGCCGTTACTTTTTAAAAACAACAATTAATTAGACTACAGTTGAGTTGGTACTGTTGGTAGTCCCCAAATCAACTTGGACAAATCGTTTGTATTATACCCATGTATATTTGTTCAATGATACACTTCCGAACCGTTGATTCTATCTTCATGTTTAATGTTAGTTGTATAGAAGATAAATCGGGTTGGTGGTTTAAGTACTTCAGTTAACTTGAAATACGAGTAAGTAGGTACCTTAAAATTGTATCTCAAGGCCTTTTGTCTGAAATAAGTACCTTAAAATTGTATCTCAAGGCCTTTTGTCTGAAATAAGTACCTTAAAATTGTATCTCAAGGCCTTTTGTCTGAAATAAGTATCTTAAAATTGTATCTCAAGGCCTTTTGTCTGGAACTGCTTCTCTGAGACATAGCCTAGTATATACAATGTACCACACTTCGAAACTAGTACCACACTTTTAAAATTAATAGTTTTTTTATTAAATTGCTTGGCTCCTACTCATCGGATTGAGATACCAAGTACACCAGTTTTTAAGTCAAACCCTAAGCTATCCAACAGTTAAAATCGCATCGCAATCGGCCCAGTAGTTTTAACGTGATGCGCGAACAGACAGACATTAAAAGTGTGGTACAAAGATTTGAAGGCCGACGTAGCTAGGTACTTTGGAAACTACCCAACTTATTTCTGTTAGTTTTTGCATGTCTGCCTTAGATCAGTCTGCGTATGAGATCACCACGCTCTAGGCGTTCGGTGACTCTCTTTGTTGTAAGGAGCGGAAGGAGGCTCGATTCACTTCAATTGGATTGCATTGGATGCCAATTTTTTTGAGGCTAACTTATAGTTACTACCTTTCAAATAAAAAAAGAACTATCGAAATCGGATTTAATATGGCGGAGATATTCAGTAGCCCCCTTTTTACCCATTTTTGGGGGAAGTACCCAATCAACAATCAAAAATCCCCGATGATTAGAACGCTTCGCGCTCCCTCGGTCAATTATAAAGAGGAATGATTTGATTGTTTGCTTGTTTGTTTGTAATGGATAAACTCAAAATATACGGAACCGATTTTAAACATTGTTTTACCTGTAGTAAGCTACCTTATCAGCGAGAAACATGGGAAGAGATTAATTATTTAAAAAAAAAGATTCTTACGAAAATAGCAATAAGATACCCAAGGTATCAAAAATACAGAACGGAATGATATGTTGCCAAGGAAACGAAATAATAACAATTCTGTCAAGTACGTGAGTAATAATGCAGTTGTCTGTGGTAAAAAAAACATCACGACCGTTGCTGCCAAAGATTTTGTAGTACGCTTACTGGCGATTTTTTTAGAAGTTACAACGGGCTCAGAGAAATCTCTGAGTACGACGGGTAAATAAATGCTAAAGCATTAGTAAGAAAAATGACGCGGTGTGAGCGCTACCCGTGCGAAGCCGGGGCGAGTCACTAGTTTCTTTAATAAATTAAGAAGAATTAATAAATATTTGCCAGCAGATCCTAATACAATATCTTTAAAACAATAGCTGAGCTGCTACAAGGAAAATTAAAATTTCAAGTAAAAAGAGTTTTGATTTGAAAAAAGGTAGGTAGGTATAACAGATGTGTGGAAGCTGACTGCTCAAGCGCATGCCATTTTTACATCAAAATATTATATTTGATAATACATAGTTGATTTAAAAACATAGGTTGGCAATTTGTAAATAGTACAGCATGTGTATAGGTTTAAACGGTTTTAAAACACATTAACTTTTGTTTTGTTTTTGTGAGGTTGTGCTGGCCTCTGGTGTCACAGTTAGTCAGGCCGCCCGAGGGCCTCTGAGATGGCTTAACGTCTGCTATTAATCAATAACAGCCGAAACCGACAGCGTAACGTGCCCTCCACGAATCACGTAGCGATGGAATGCAGCACATAACAATAACGAACCCGGTATTGTTGGATTCTAAGTTGCACTATTGAACCGTTAGGCTACCATCGCTCTATTTTCAACAATATTACACACACACACGCGTGAACATGATAACATCCTTTTTTTAAGTCGTTTAAATAGATGCAGGTTACATACAAATATTGCTATTTCGTATATGTGTATACAGATGCAGGGCAAAGTTAACCTTTAAATTTGAAAGATTGAAAGTGAGGCTTACAACAGCTGTCAGTAAATTTCAATACAAACATTGATCTTGGCATTTGAAAAGAGTTCCTCTCTCGGTATCGTTCCCCCAAAAAATTATACCGTCACGGAGTCTAGACGAGACATCCGTAATAAGCAGCTTTGTCAGTTATGATATTCACATTTTTTCTCAGCTTGTACGTACAGCATGTGACTGCAATTTCCAATCTAGGTAGTAAAAATAATGTTCAATAACTTAAACACTTTAAGGTGTACCTACATATTAGAAATTAAGATAATATTTGAAAGAAGTCCACTGAATTTATTTATCGCCGGTTCTTCTCGTTTGGTGGTATTCAAATATTCGATGGTAGAGGCAGATCAGTTTCATGAGTGCCCTCTATGGGCCAATGTAAATCAACTTTGCTTACTCTAGGTTACATTAAATGTTCTTTACTACTATAATTACCGAAGTTGGAAAGGTTTTGTATGTTCTGTCTTGTACTATTATTTATTCTGTGCAATAAACGTTAAGAAAAGAAAATCACTTATTTAATATGTGATCCTCCTTTTTTTTTCGGTCTAGGCAATCGTTTGACCACGATCTCACCTGATGAAAAGCGATGATGTGTTCGAAGGTGTAGCACGCTTGCCTAGTAGATACCTATTCACTCTTGACTTGAACACACCTGGGTTATAATTTACCGGAAACACTGACGAGGGCAGGGCATTCCACTCCTTTGGAGTTCTTATAATAAATGAAGAAGCGTAACGCTTCGTTCTTGTGCGAGGTATTTCAACCATAAAAGGATGGCGCTTTGCCGATCGTCTAGTCGTACGGTGATGGGGAAATCAGATTGTGCAGTTCTAGTGCACACTCTCCATAGTGCAATCTGTAGAATACCGCCAGGCTTGCTACCTCACGTCGATGCGCTAGACTTTGAAGCTTACTCTTTACTAGAGTGTCATCTCCAATGAGCCTCATAGCACGTCTCTCAATTGACAACATTTCAAATTTTTAACATTACTAAATTTTTTTCTGAAAGAATATTGAAAAATAAGATACACGTATTTTTTCTTTTTCCAATCTAAGCTATATTTTCTGAGAAATTAATTATTAAAAAGTAGCTTATTCTAAAAGGACGTAACTGCCAGAGTTCGGTGGAATGAACAAGATTACCGAAGCCACATTCGAAAAAAAAAACATTTATATATCTGTCAAAGTCAGGCTCTATAATAGTTTTTTTTTCTATAGAGGCACTTGTATTTTATTATTCCACCGAACTCTTCTTGGTTGAGAGTTACAACTTAATATCTTTGTAGTAACGGCACTATTTTTTGTGGAAAAATAAGAATAATGATCAGCGTCGCAATATCTCGAAATGGTTTTCGAATTTCATTGCCCTATGAAATATAAAAACTTGTCAATTGAATCCAAAGACTCGAGCTGATACTTGGCAGAAACGTCCCAGAGGTGGCAGCAGTACTCCATACAAGATCGGACCTGTGCTTGATAAAGATTCAAAAGCTGTCCCGGTGTGAAGTACTAGGCGGTACTTCACACCGGGACAGCTTTTGACCTTAGACAAAATACCAAGTTTTTTTGCAGCTACCTTGGCTTTGGATTCAATATAAGACCCAAAATTCAGGTTTGATGTGAGTTCGACACCCAAAAGCTCCAGATGGTCGCCTATTGGTATTGTTACACTAGGCGACCATTGTTGTTATTAATAATAGCTAAGTAGATCTTTCTTTCAAAATTATGTTTTGATAATCTATTTCTATAATTATATGAAATGACCTTGGATAGTTTTTTAATATATTGGATCGGGAGTCGCATCATCCTCTGAAGCATAATATGTTAATTTTAAATAGGTTTTTTTTTGCGGTGCAGTCTTAGGTGTATTTTAAAAGCTTTTATTAAACTTCTTGTATGTAGCGATGTATGTACGTATGAATCTTTGTTTCTATGTATTTTGTCTGTCCTGGAATCTTGCAATTCAAATTTCGAACATTTCCCGATTAGCTATCCGGCTGCAACTTTCATGGTAGCTCACAAACCGATGAAAAAATATTTGTGGAAAGGCAATAAAAAATAATATAAGAAAAAAGTGACAGTGACAGTGAAAAAAAAGTTCGTAAAACTTTTTTTTTTAATTTTTTTTTTAACTAGCTATGCCCGCGGCTTTGCCGGCGTGGTCATTTTTCTAGGATAAAAGTAACCTATATGGTATGTTATTCCAGGACCAAAAGTAGGTACAATATGCCAAACGTTCAGCCGTGAGATGGTTTTTTATCGATTGCTCGGCTTCTACTCATCGGATTGAGATACCAATTACACCAGTTTCTAAGTCAAACCCTAAGCTATTCAACAGTTAAAACCATAGCAATCGGTCCATTTGTTTTTAAGGAATCCGCGAATAAACAGACAGATACGATTTAAAAAATGTTATATTCTTTTTCAGTAGCTTAATTTAAGAAGGTACCTAAACCATTTTTTTTAAATTACCTTCATTGTACAGACTTTTTGGTACTAACTGCTTTATTATAAGTAATGGAAACATGATAATTTTCAAATAAAAATGTATTTTCTAAGTTATGTGCGGTTTTCTATCGCTCCGTGCCGTGCTTCGGAGGGCCTCGGGCGGCCTGACAAACTCTGACACTAGGCCTCACAGTACCTCATACTACAAACAAACAAACAACTACAGCAGCAGAGCATTGCTTTTATCTGATTCAGGATTAATGCTTTAATTATGTAACAAAACAAAAAAAAAAAAAGTTCTTTAAACGATATTATATTTTATAATTTTATTTGCTTTTTCTTGTGTTAATGGCCACTGCTCTAATAGCTTGTAACCCAGAGTATTTAGTTATATTTACTCTGATGGGGCTTGTAAGTTATACATTTCGTACTGCCAGTGTCGAGTACCTAACATTATTCATGTGTTATAGACTGTTTTCTTTGCCATTACCTCAATCGTGATTATGTTAAATATTATAATAGTGTCGACTTCTCTCGGGTATCGGTCGGTCGGTTGAGCGCACAGCGAACTTACTTCCGTTAACAAACCAAAAAAAAGTATTGATACATTAAAATCAAGTTAATAATTTTAATTATAGTATCTACGAGTAAATAATTAAAATTATAGTACCTACGAGTAAATCAGAGAAGTGTGATTAAAACAAACTCATGGGAACACGACGTGCAAAATATCAAAAACTATCACCCCTCCCGCGACTTTGTTCACTTTGATCTTGGAAGCCTTAACATGAAGGACAGAATAGGTAATCAAACATTAGGTATGATTTGCTTGAAATTCTGTTGGACATAATTGACATAAATTATCTTCTTTTTTCTTAACTGGCTTTTTTACTGTCAACAAAATATAACTATCTAAGTACTACATGAAACAGATGGACAACCCACATTCCATTACAGGATTATAGGTAGTCATATTAGGTATGTGCATTTGAAGTCAAAGAATTATCGTAATGGGATCAGGCAATTTTCAATGGATCAGGCAAGAGTTTTCAAGTATAATAATTTATACGTATGTTCGGCTACAGCTAGCTGAAAGTAATGTTAAGCATATTTTTTCTACATATGTGTTTTGAAATATAACCCTGCTCCACTTTTTTAATCAGTTCCCTTGTACTGGATGCATTGGCATTAAAAAATAACTATCATATTATTATTATAACTTCAACCTATCGTCAGTTAATTTCAATAAATGTATATAATCCTTATTGTTTTTATACATAAGCTTTCAATTCACAGAGCACTTAGGTAAAATAATATTGGACTCAATACACTTGCATTTTTATTATATAGGTTAACTCTTAACGGCTCCGTTGCTCAAATCCGCATTAATATCAATCTGAAACATATTAGTAACATTGAATTAGTAGGCGTTAAATAAATATTTGTAATAAAAACCTACATAACACAATGCGCAAGCGCAAGGGCTTCATTTGCTGCAGCGGACCAATGACAGGCGATGGTGTTGGCAGCGCTTCAGGAATGCAAACGTTTTGCCTTTATTCGCTGAGTTATACATAAAGGGACCAATCTGTAAGGCGCAGGGCACGTGGTCGGTCGTTGGGCGGCGCGTGCGTTCGCCGTGCTTTGTAGTGGGGCGCAGGCGGGGCTGCGTGCACGCAATGCGTGGCGACAGTGCGTGCGAGTCGCTCACACAGCACGTAGTTTCCCCGACTCTCGGAATAAGAAACAAAATCGAATCGAAAAACATTACGTCGCCGGCGCAACGACCTTTTTGTTATATGTGTTTGTGCAAAGTGATTTGTTTTTAAAATGTGTGCAGTTAAAGACGCGTGGCTGTTCACGAACATCGTTACCACTTTGGAAATGATCGAATCTTCTCACAATGCGAGTATTTTTGTAAGTACTTGGATAACGCTTGTTTTGGTTTAGCGAGGTGTTTTTTTCCGGCTATGTAATTTTTAATGTTAATTGAATCTGATGACGTCAAAACCGTGTTCAGTAATTTTTGCGTAATGCTTCAAGATTTATGTAATTGTCGAAGCTTTCCTTTCATTGCAAAATGTGTCGCTCTTATGTAATATTATAAGACGCGTTGGACACTCGAAATTAACAATATTCTCCACTCTCTGATTTCCTAGTAGATAAATATATTGATAAATAATTTATTTTGTCTACGTTATTAATAAAAATAGTTTACGTTTAGGTTAACAAACAAACATGAACAAGTTACATTTATTGGATAAGAGCGGTAGCGCGCAATTTGTTGTCGATAAGAAAATATTAGGTACTAATAAAATCTTAAACAGCTCTCACTAACAAGAATTGTTATTATAACATATCGTACCTAGAGATAACAAATTCTTACCTGCACAATAACAACGTCTGGTAGGAAAAGGTACAACAGGATTACAAGAAACCCTAGAGAGACTGTCTGTAAAAGTTAGGCGGCTCTAAACTAGAGTCAATAGCATCTAACCTCTCTCCTTCTATGTGTGTGTGTACTTTTTGTACCCATAGGATAAAGAATATCGTGGCTCATAATTTAGGCCGAAAACATCACAATTTCGCCTCATTTTGTCTCGTGCAACAAATCACAGTCTTATAACACTATTATATGGTCCCGCCCGCGACGCCTCGCTATGTGCTTGATATAATTTGATTTGATCCCTAATGAAGACAGAATTAGATCTAAAATTAATCGAATTGATTGACGACAAGACGCCTGCCAAGCGTGGTGATCATGGCAATCTCCCCTAATATGAGACACAGCGAGTAACCGTTAGTTGCGGTGGTGTTCAGCAGTGGATCAAATGCTGATGATGTGATTGAAAGCCGACATGTCAAAAGCATAAGTAAGGCATGACCGAGCGCGGCGCGGCTTCGTCTGAACACGGCATAACTGGTAATGATGTGAGCGCCCTTATCCCAGTACTAAATACATATATATCACAATCGCCGCACACGACAGTGTCTGCAGCTCAAAGTTACAGATGACACTGCAGTTGTTAGAAGTAGAAGGCCACGCTGATCATACGTCGAACGAGCTGCTTGTGTTAGTTTTAGTTGTTCAAATTGTCAGTGACAAATCACTGACGTTACCTACATGTTACGCGCATACTCACATTTCGGAAACAGCAGATCCACGTCCATTCATATAGCTAGATTCGAGAAGTCTCTAGATTAACGTCATCAAAAACTAGCAAAGAAGATTAACGTCATCGATCGAAAACTAGCTTTTTTTCGAAGGTTCAGTCATTTTGTTTCTAAAACATCTCCCTGCCCTGCCTCCATTATGTATACTTAGAGGCCGATCTTTCGGGTATTAGAATTTTCGAAACCTCTCCGCTCATTGACTTCAGACTTCTATTGTTCAAGAATCAGGACTCTATTGCCACCGAATTTTAGTTTAGTCTGGACTCAAATAGCAATGGTCAATTCATATCAACGTTGGCAAAAAATGGGTTGTGTATTTGCGCTAAGAGTTTCCCAATCACAATCAATTTTAATATTCTACAGTTAAAACACTGATGCTGATACTTATTAAAACAAAAATCTCGCGTCACCAAGTGTAAAAAGTGAAAAATCCTCGCTTAAGCAAGGTGAGTCTTTCGTGATAATTAAATAATTCTGATCCTACATTTGTTTCACAAATATGTTATTGTTTCAAAAATCTAGTGTTGATAGTTATCGTTTAAACGTCTCACGTTCCCTACTCTAATACAAAATTATATATTATGCCGGACATTTGAAAGTCAGCGTGCCATTGATCTGAATTAGCACTTGTTCACTTGTTGCACTCTTTTTATCTATGTTTTGATCACACGAGGAGGATGTAAATTTCGATGCATCTACTTCTTATTTTGTGTTATTATTGAAACAAGCCACGCCTTGTTCTGGAGGAAACTGATTCATTCAATTCACGTGTGGTTTCTAATTTGTCTTAATGTATGGATGTATCCAACAAAATTAGTACAAGCCTTTTCATTAGTGTCCTTAACCAAATTTACAGTTCCAGAGATATTCCGTAGTCATAATTAATATCACTCTCATCAAATACTTCTCCAATAAAATAAAGATGAATTTGACAGACATTCAAAACTACCTACTCTTCTATTAACATCTACAGTGTTAGAGAAAAAATACTTTTTCCTGGGTCTGTGTTTTTCTACATTTTCATTGTTTTCTGTTATTCGGTATACCTACTAATTGAAGTGTTGGGTGTAGCAATTGTTTATTTTTATCTCAGAGAAAGTATGATACGGTCCGATAACAATAGACTGATCACGTGTTAATATTATCACTGTGATATTCCACAAAAAGTAATTAATTATTGTAAAATACTTTTGAGTCAAAATACCTTGTGAAAGAGCCCACTATATCAACGCGCTTAAAACGCATTGCGTCATTTTTATGCAAGAGGCTTTGTATGAATACAATCTGTTCTTAGGCCGTCTGAAGACATTAAATAAGCTACCGCTTTGATTTAATTTGAAAGACGAGGGTGATACAATAGAAAGTCTCGCTGTTTTATAAATGTAAATGTCTAATGCGATGAAACACGAAGAGCGGATGAAGCGCCCGCCCTGCGCCGTGTTCCGCGGCCCGGGAGGCGCGGGCGGCTGAGCGGCGCTGCCGTGGCGTAGGTCGGGCAAAATGTCGACGGCCGCGCAATGTCACCCCGAGCAGAGATATTCGGCCCCCTCCGCCCGACCCCCGCCTCACACCCTTTGATACCTCCTTGAAACAAACGCCGCACATAATTTCCGAACGGCAATTCAGCGGTGTCTTTGATTTTGTCTGCTTTTGCAAGATCTCAAACTACTAACTTCGGCGTTGATCGTAACCAAATCAACGTGTTTCGACTGCCAAATATAAAATCTCTTTCGAATTCATGAAAGCAGGTGATTTTAAAATAACCTTCGAAATGATCATTTCTGTTTCAAAATTAATGCTAATGCGGAGCCCAAGTTCCGTGCTGTTGGGGTAGGTCGATGTGGCGGACGCGGTGCTGGTTATATAAGATAGCCACGCGTGTAGGCAGGTGCTTGCGAATCCTGCGATCGTCCGCGTGATATTGGGCGATGTCGGTCGTCGACCCTCGCTATCTGCGTTATTTAGCCGACTCAATGTCGGCGCAATGTCGAATCGCGCGCGAGTTCACAGACCGAGTCGCGTCTACGTCGCGTTCCTCGCTCAGCCGTGTTATTCGACCGAATTTGTGTAGACTTAAGTATACATTCAAACTACATGGCTGACCTGTACTTAAAACTGGAACTTAATTTTCAATTGCGTACGTTACCTTTAGGACAGCGATTAAAACCTCACCTGTTAATTTTTGAAAATGACATGACGCATTTTACATAGGTACCTATTAGTAATCAATGAAGTCTTTTTGACGCAGTCCTTGACTTAATTTTATGTGAGCAACTTAGTCCAAACAAAGGCGGGTCGACCATGAATATAAAAATATGTTATAAACTGTTTTCCGAATAAAACTGCTTAAATATTTGATTTGATTTATGTGTCTCGAATCCACAACTATTTATTTTAATAGGTTTAAACAGGTTTAAAACATAATTATTAACCATAAATAAGACACCATCAAGACTGCACTTAAAAATAAAACCTATTCCTTTTTTTTATCACTGTCTAGGCAATCGTTTGACCACGATCTCACCTGATTTAAAGCGATGATGTGGTCGAAGGTGTAGCACGTTTGCCTAGTAGATACCTATTCACTCTTGACTTGAACACACCAGGGTTACATTTTACCGGAAACACTGACGAGGGCAGGGCATTCCACTCCTTAGAAGTTCTTATAATAAATGAAGAAGCGTAACGCTTCGTTCTTGTGCGAGGTATTTCAACCATAAAAGGATGGCGCTTTGCCGATCGTCTAATCGTACGGTAATGGAAAGGTGATGGGGGAATCAGATTGTGCAGTTCTTGTGCACACTCTCCATAGTGCAATCTGTAGAATACCGACAGGCCTGCGACTTCACTTCGATGCGCCAGACTTTGAAGCTTACTCTTTACCAGATTGTCATCTCCATGAGCCTCATAGAACGTCTCTCAATTGAATCCAAAGCCTTGAGCTGATACTTGGCAGAACCGTCCCAGAGGTGGCAGCAGTACTCCATACAAGATAGGACCTGTGCTTGGTAAAGATTCAAAAGCTGTCCCGGCGTGAAGTACCGCCTAACCTTAGACAAAATACCAGGTTTCTTTGCAGCTACCTTGGCTTGGATTCAATGTAAGACCCAAAATTCAGTTTCGATGTGAGTTCGACACCTAAAAGCTCAGAGGATGCAAAATATTACGATCTAACAAGCTTTGCTTCTTGTTTTGTTTGTCGTATGAGGTAGTGGCAGGCCGCCCGAGAACCTCTGACATGGCTTAACGACTGCTCAATAACAGCCGGGACCGACAGCTTAACGTGCCCTCCGAAGCACGGAGCGATGGAAAACCGCACATAACTTAGAAAAGTCTTTATTGCGGAGCCAAGGATCGCACCCGTTAACGTTGGATTCTAAGTTGCACTATTGAACCGCTAGGCTACCATAGCTCTTAACTTACATCAGCTATAGCTTGTTATTGTGACGTAACCAGCACTGGTTCTAAGCTGTTATAGCTACTTACAGCAGTTGTACAGTATGTCGCACTCGCTCTGTGGGTCGCGCAAGCCTCGGTCGCGCGGAAACCGTGTGACGGTCAAGGCCGATGTCTAGACATACCTCCCTCCCCCGCCACCCCTCGCCCGGCCCACCACCCCTCTAACCACGCGACTACACCTCCATCCTCCATAATACTTGTGCCTCCACAGCCGCCGCTGGTTTCGCCTGGCTGAAACTCTTATACCTCATTTAACAATTACGTATCCTGACCTATCCTAAACCACATTATTATCAGTGACCGCCTACGATGTGACTCTTTAATAATTGATAACATTATATTATCAGGTTTAAGTTCTTTTGTTTAGTTCCAGTAGAATATATGTAATTGCCCGTTTTAGTTATTGTATGTAAATGTTAGAAGTAGGTACAGACAAATATAGAATATACACATGTTTATTAATTTAATTAATTTTATTGTCAGAATAATGTTTTTGATTCTATTTAATATGTTTGGTGCATTTGGTACTTCCACACTAACCGGAGTCTGTTTCTCAATAGTTGTATTGTAACCTGGATGTCATCAAGTCATGAGTGAATTGATTCCATGTCTACTAATTGCCTACTTAGATGACACATTCACATCTAGTACGGCCGCGGGGTTACATCAACAGGGCATTTGACTTTTCGTAAACTAATCGATTAGTACAGACAGCTTCTATATTGAAAAAAAACATTAAGTATATAGTAATCAAACGAAAATCATTATATTTTTGAGAACTGTTAAATTGAATCGCGCCAAAACGCTCAAATGGTGTACAAAAACGCTCGCCACACAGGAACAAAACCACCGCGAATTTGGAAGCAGTGACGTCACGCGTACTGCGCAGTGTTTTTAATCAAATGGCAAAAAGTTACAAAAAAAAAAAGTTACGAAATGTGTCATCGTGGAATTGGCACAAATAGCACAATGTAACAGTAACATTCTGAGAGAATAACCGGTTATTAAAGTTATATTATTTAACATAATATTACGTTTATTGCAAACAGAGAGCTGTACTATTCTAAACTAAATACATTATTTATTGCTAGTGGAAAAAATGCAGAGGTGAAGTAACCGTTTAGCGTTTGACGGATGAATTTATGCGCCTGGCAACCTTGGACTGTGAAAGACTAGTTTTAAAAAGTATTTATACAATGATATTGGCACTCTTCTCTCTTACAGTCTCAGCTAACTTACGAGAAATTGTTTCACAGCCCAAATTAGATTCCCGTCGGTAAACCTGACCGAAAATATTACATAGCTTTTCGTCTATGTTCCACGCTACTGACCCAATGACTTACATTTGAACCTCCTTTGAACTCTCGAGGTGAAGGGTGAGGGAAGACAACAAAAAACGCCTACTCGTTCAATAAGTCGAAGTAAAAGTGAAATTTGTACATTTTAGACATTCTAAATCAATACTAATGTCTGGTCATACGCAATTAGCCGTGTACTTTGATTTTTTAAATGCTAGGGGAGCCTCGAAGTTTCGGACGTGTGGCAACAGACATACATGGTACATGAGTCAAACAGTGATCCATCTGTGCAAACGTTTGTATCACTTGTATTGTGCATGTGTAGACTGCTACACGACCGCATTCGTATAATAATTAATGTATTTTAAGAATACCTACGCGAAATGGGCGCGTGTGGTATCACGTTTGAAAAAATTGAGATATGATAGCGCGTGGAAAATTACTGAGTGTCAAGTCACTTATGCAGTGACATGTTGAGGTAGGTCTTGGTTCTCTGAATACTCAATGCCGTTAGCAATGCCTGTAGACATCTATTTCTGGTTCGTGTTACGTCACTACCATGACGATAGATACCTATTATGTTAACAATTGTTATCTTTTTCCTTAGTGTTTTTTTCAATCGTGCTGTTTAATGTTGATTTTGTTTTGCCTTTGCTGAATTATGTTTTTATTACGGGTTGATGATTTGGGGATTGTATAAACAATGTAAACTAGTTTTTTATTAAATTGGGTTCCGTTGTCCAACAATACAAAGCACCCGTATCGTACCTACTGTTTTTAAGTTACCCCTTTACCATTGTAATTTCTAAACAAATTAAAGACTTGTAACTCTCCTTGCTAGTGCAATATTATTGGAAGCTCTTTGATGAAACTTAAGTGTAGAGTTTAGAGAAGTTTTTTTACTTTTGAGTTAAGATAAAATGAGTTTACTGCAGAAACCTGTACTGGTGCCATATGTGGACCGACAAGAACATGGCTCTATTTGACTGTAGCGAAAATATATCCCGGATTGCTGTCATCCTAAAAGTCTATCCAATTAAATATCATTTAATTATTACTTTGAGTAAAGATATTTATTAATTTTAATTATAAAGTTACTTTAAACATCTTTAATTTTGATTACATGGTTACGTGAACGTAAACGCTCTATGATTGGCTGTAGGCCTCATGATGTAATTTTTGCGTCACTTCCTGAAAACTGAATTTATTTTACTAGAGTAACCCACAGTTACCCCTCGTTGTTTACTTGTATGTGACGTCATTACCGCCGCCATGAAAGAAATATGTTTTGGCGGAAGTTATTTTTTAATCAATCTTCATGATTTATTTTTACTGAAAATTTGGCAGTTTACGAGAAAATAAAAATATAATTTGTGCGTTAGGTACTTGCAATAACTAAGCAGTTGATTTTCTAAAATGAGTCACTTAGCTATTGAAGCTACAAGGTCTTTAGGGTTTCGTCCGAATGAAAAAAAGGAACCCTTGTGTCTGCCTGTCCGTTTGTTTCAGTCAAATTGCTCCGAATCTACTGGACCGATTAAGTAGAATTTTGGTACACATATGAATTACTGTGAATAAAATACGGACGTGTAACGTAAAGAAAGTGAATTTTGAATATAGGTCCACTTATGGGGGGTAAATAAGAAAATTAAATAAAGTTTTGCTAACTATACCGCGTGACATATCAAATGAGAGGGCTTGTTGTGACGGTCTCAAATTTTTTATATATAATTTTTAAATAAATAGTTTCAAAGTTATTTCAGAAAATAGTCGTCGCGGCTGGCCCCGTATTTCGATGCCAGCTTATGCCGGTTATCCTCAAAATTTGCTGGATCTTGCTCTGGATAGAGATGCAACAATGAGGGAGACCATGATAAATAAAAAAAGTAAGGCCTTTCCCCATTATTTCTTGAGTTATAGATTACGAGAAAGTCTATAAAGAAGTCTAAGATTATATAGGATTGTACAAAACCCTCTCCAAGCGAATTCAACTCGCATTTGTCCGGTTATAAAAATAAACAAAAAGTAGAAATACATCAAAGTACCAATAGCAATTAGCCTCCATTCCAGACTGTCGATAACTTCAAACAAATTACCAAAACATCAATAAGCTCTTCCAAACAAATTGTCTGTAATCTTGCTTACTGCTTGAAAATCCCCGAAGAATACAAAAGTTTTGATTGGCATGAACACATAAAGACAGACCTACCTATTTTCAAACGGTTTCCAAAGTTCTGAACTTCTAAAATTAACCGATAATTTACCTTTCAAAAGGACGATTAATATGCCACATTTCAACATTGTAGTGTTAATAGTGGACATGGAGAAACTATAAGAATTCCTTGTCGGACTACGGAAGTACGGATCTCTATAAATTGCCCAGAAAAGAAGATGTCTGACAACAAATAAAAAAAAAAAAAAACCAGTGAAGCTGCACCAACTTTTAAAATAGCCCTACAATTCGACTTGCTGGCGAAGATACATAATCGTGACGATCTATCGGTGGATTAGGCAGCTACTAGCACCAAATGTAGATTAAAAAACTGATCTAAAAACCACGTTTTTTAGGCTTTTTATCTAATTTCCTTGTCATCGAGTTGTGAGCTACCCTGAAAGTTTCAGCAGCTAATCGGGAAGTGCTCGAAATTTGAATCGCAAGATTCCACCCGGAACGACAGACAGACAAGAAAGTGACTTAAAAACGTGGTATAATTGAAATTAATACGGTAAACAAACACAAATTAATAAATTATAAAACCATCGGTAACCCCCATTATGGCTAAGAAGCATCTCGATCACATCACCTTTCAAATATATAAAACGGCATCAAAATTGAGCTACGATCCTCATCCTCCCCTTCCCCCCATTATATCTAAGAACCATCTCTAACACAACAGCTTTCTAACATAAATAACCGCATCAAAATCAATCTATTCGTTTGGGACCTACGATCCTCACCCCCCTTCCTATTATAGATAAGAACCATCTCGATCACATCAGCTAACAAACAGATAAAACCGCAATCGAAATCGGTCCATTCGTTCATTCGGGAGCTACAATGCCACAGACACGGATACACACCAAAACTTATAACACCCCTCTCTTTAGGAATTCGGGGGTTAATAAGGTGGTATTAATATAGATGGTACACATTACATTTCTGACTAGCCACCTAAAAAAATATGTGGGCCCTGAAAACACTCTAGTCTGGAAATGACTGGCAGTGTGGGTACCCAATTTTGTGCGAGTGCGTGAGCCTGCCCCAACCGCAGTGGTTAGAGAGAGCCTGCCTCAACGGCGGCGTAGTTATAGCGCGTGGCTGGGGCGGGCGGCAGGCCGCCACACTAGTCCAAATGACGTTTATCTACGAAGGTGAGACCACGGACGCACGGTCGCTGAACTCAACCGCGTGTTGTGAATATTATACCTATTTTGCGCACACAAAGTGTCGTGGCGCAGTCAGGAATCATTATATTTACCTACTAGATGATTTTCTTTCTTTTATTCCAAATACTTTAATCTCCAGTCCTGGCTAAACGCTTAATTTTATTTTGTAATGTAAGAAACGGATGTAGTCTTACAACCTTGTCATGATTCTCATGATTTAGCTAGCAGGTCTCGGGCTCTAGCAATGAAGTAGGTATGACTCGTTCAGTTTTTTTGATAGACTTTTTGCTACTTACGACCTACACCAACTCTACTGTTGTAGAGATAGAGGTTGTCCTTAGGTGTCGTTTATTTAAATTATTATCTTGTCTTTTTAGTTTGTATACCACTATTAAAAAATACGTTGTTTTTTTAATCGACTACCATAATCAATATTATCAATCCGAATGTATGTTTCTTGCGTGTGCTTAAATATATTGTTTTTTAGACTGATATGGATTCCTTGAAATTTCCTCCTTGAAAACTCCTTGAAGATTCCAAAAAAAAAAGAAGTAATTATTGGATACTAACATAAATATATACATGCATAATAAAAAGAGCTTTAGTATACGCCTTCAATTTAAAAATAGTCTCGACTTTCTAGAAGAATCCTGGTATTTACAGAACATAATAATAGCTGCTATACTTAAATAGTCTTATTTTGGAATGGCCTAAAATATCTGCGTCTTATTGTCACTTAGAACTATTCTAAGATTTGTCAAAATAACTCAAAGTCATTCACGTATAAAATAAATAATACTTCATGAAGTACCTAAATGTATTTACATCCACAAGTCTGCAATACGTCGTCGCTGTTGTAATAAAGTGTTAAATTATTACTTTTACGCATCTTTTACGTCTATTTTATGTGAAAACAGAAAAAGCTTTTTCGGATCAGATTACTATACCTTTCAAGATACCGATAAGATTTCTGCGTACGTAATAAATCTATTGTAATCTTTATGCCGGTCGGCGCGACGCGTCGTCGTTGGCTCGTCTAATTGACCTACCTCAACTTAAAACTAATAGACCACTATCTCAGCGCTTTTCTTTGTTATTTTCTCATCTCTCCTTTGTTTTATATATTTCCTTTGTTTCTGTTTAATATCATTCCTTTCATTCTGTATCATCTTTTTCCTTCTCAGCAATTTTCTTTGTTACTTTCTCATCTCTCCTTTGTTTTATATATTTCCTTTATTTCTGTTTCATATCATTCCTTTCATTTTGTTTCATCTTTCTCCTTTGTTTCCGTCTCATCTCTTTTACTGTTTTCAATTTCATCTCTCTAATTTGTTTCATTTTCATCTCTTTCGTTTGATTCTACCTCATCTCTCTGGCTTCGTGCCTGGACCGTGCCTTTTCTAGATACAAGGAGCATTATTTTTGCCTGAGCTTCATTTTCCTTGTCTGTTTGGAGTACAGGAAGAGTGGTCAAGTTCATTAATTTCATCTAATCAGTTGTAGATTGATTCTAGACTAGAAAAGTAGTAATAAAGTAATATTTTTGTCACAACAATCGTGTGTAATATGTTCCACATTATGAAACAGTCGGTTTGATTGGTGATGCATAATGAGTAGGTACCTAGACGGCAGCTTGCACCTTGCCAGCCGCTTGCATCACGATTATTAACATACATAACATCGACAATGTCACGGGGACGTTGAACTCGGTTATCTCATCCTTGAAACTTTTTTTAGTTATCGTAGATAAATGTGTTTTTGCAACCGCTCCGTTCTCTGTAAATAATCATGATAGAAGAATGTTTTTCGTTTCGCAAATACCTATGTAGGCATCCTCGGTTGGCTATGACTTGGCACGGCTTTCGAAGAATACACGTATTTTAAATTTGCGACTGGTTTATTTTGTAGATGAAGTTGATTTTGATTTTCCGACTTTTTGGCTATTTCGATGGCATATTTGTTTGGTTCATGACGTCTTTATGATTATTAATACTGTCATTAATCGTTTCACTTGAATAAATGGTTATATTATAGCATAGAGTTAGGGATAATTTATGATCTGTTTAAAATTTGCCTATTTGTTAGATTTGAAAACAGTGGAATTTCGACGGAAAAACTAATATTACCGGCAAGACAAAAAGGCAATTTGCAAATAAGGAAATACATAAGTAGCTTATTTGATTTCTTAGCTTGTTAATACCAGGCTCTGCTTTTAAAGGGGTTTTCCATAAATATGATGGGTCAACCACAAACCTGATAAATGTGAAACTTAACACACACGTTTTTGAGATCTTTATCTCTCTAAGACTAAGACCCAAAGTTCTTCTGCTGCGTAATTTTGGTGGTATAGATTTGGAATGCTTGCGCAAGGATGCTCAGGAGCTGGACTGGTCAGCTGTCTTGGATGGAGTATCAATTGACGACAAAGTTGAGGGTTTCAATCGTACTTTCACAAAATTACATGATGTACATGCACCTATCCGACCTGTCAAGTTAAAACATCTCCCTGCACCTTGGCTTACAAGTGAGTTAAGATCTTTAATGCACAAAAAGTTAGTGGCCAAGGCCAAGCTTAGATGTTGCCCAACCGAGTACAATAAAGAAAAATACATTGAACGCCGAAATCACTGCAACAGAGTTTGTAGGAATGCACAGCGCCGACATTTCCATGACTCAGTAGACAATGATGACCCCGCTAAAGTTTGGAAATTCCTTAGGTCGATGGGAGTTGGAAAGTCACGACAAGATAATATTCCTTATAACTTAAATATTGATCTCTTAAATAGACACTTTTCCTCTTCCTCCAACTTTGATGGACCTACAAAACTTGTTACGCTTAACTATCTTTCTTCATTTCCACTTCCCGACCACCCTTCTTTTATTTTCATTCAATTTACCGATTGTGACGTTAAGAGAGGCATTGCTTCAATTTCATCTAACTCGGTTGGTAGTGATAGCATTAGTCGTAAGATTATCCTACTCATACTTGATGAAGTCATCCCTGTTATCCGATACATATTCAATTTTTCTATATCCAGTGGTACATTCCCATCTTTATGGAAAGAAGGCCCTAATAACTCCTCTCCCCAAAAAGTCTAATCCTTCTTCTTTCTCAGAATTTCGCCCTATCTCCATTCTTTCTTTTTTATCAAAAGTGCTCGAGCGCCTTGTTCATCAGCAAATGTCTTCCTTTCTTAACAGAAACTCTCTCCTTAATAATTTCCAATCTGGTTTCCGTCCTGGGCATAGCACTGTCTCCGCATTAGTTAAAATTACTGACGACGTCCGATATGGCATGGGTAACGGAAAACTGACTGTTTTATCACGACTTGACTTCAGTAACGCTTTTACCAACGTTGATTTCGACATTCTTCTTGGACTTCTTCGGTCTCTTAACGTATCTCCAACGGCTATTGATTGGTTTCGTAGTTACCTGTATGGTCGCCGGCAGCGTGTTCGCATTGATGATAACTTATCATCCTGGTGTTGTACACCTGCTGGCGTTCCTCAGGGCGGCGTATTATCTCCTTTACTTTTTGCTATTTTCATAAACTCAATTTCTCACCAAATATCTTCTTCCTACCATCTCTATGCAGATGATTTGCAAATTTATACACAAGCTCCTTTAGATCAGTTGCATACAGCTATTGAAACAATCAATTATGACCTCAAACGTATTTCAGACTGGAGTAAATCATATGGCCTTAGTGTAAATCCCTTAAAGACCCAAGTTATTGTAATCGGTAGTTCAAGACTAATATCTAAGATTGACTGGTTTCATCTCCCACAAGTTCTTTTCGATGGCACACAGATCAAAATAAGTGAAACTGTTTAAAACTTGGGTGTGCTTATTGATAGACAACTATCTTGGGGACCTCAGTTAGTGAGGTAAGCCGTAAAGTTTATGCGTCAGCGGGTTCACTTAGAAGACTGCGCAATTTTCTTCCCACTACCACCAAACTTGCTCTAGCACAGTCTCTTCTGCTGCCTTTACTCGACTACGCCGACGCCTGCTATTTGGACTTAACCGAAGAACAGCTAAATAAGCTAGAGCGCTTACAAAACTTTTGCATTCGGTTTGTTTTTGGCTTACGCAAGTATGACCATGTATCTGATTTTCGCACAAAGCTCAAATGGTTACCAATCCGACGTCGCCGGGATACTCATGCCCTCTCTCTTCAGTACAGTGTCCTATTTAATCCATCGACCCCTCCCTATTTCAAAGAGCGATTTGAGTACCTTCATCTTTCCCATTCCCGTATTCTTCGTTCCACCAATACTCTGCAGTTGAAAGTGCCTCACCAATCTACGATGTGTTATCACAACTCTTTTACTAAACGGGCTGTAAGACTGTGGAATGCTTTGCCCATCAATATTAGAAAAGCTAAGTCGATAGCTGTCTTCAAAGACATGGTAAAGAAGCAATACTTGTCATAAAGCTGGATACTATGTTATTCATACATAATTTATACACTATTCCTTTGTGAAAATGCTATTTATTTATGTACTAGCTGTGCCCGCGGCTTTGCCCGCGTGGTCATTTCATTTATGAGTAGCCCACACGTTTTATTCCAGGACCAAAAGCCAAACCACCACCAGACCAGTTGTAGGTTTGGTCCAGGTCCAGAGGACCAGGAGGACCAGGACCAAACCTACAAAGTACAATATTATACTACATTTCTTCAAAATTCGTTCAGCCGTCAAATAGTTTTTTATCGATTGCTCGGCATCTAATCATCGGAATAAGGCACTGCCTTGCCTTTTTATAACGCATATTCTGTGAAGTACGGCACTCCGTACTTCACAGAATATGCGTTATAACAATTAAATTTATTTTTTTAATTAATAAATTACTATTTTACTATAAATTTAAGCTTAATTTCGCTGCGCGTTTTACAACTGAAGTCGACTTATTCTATCAAAAAACACAAAAAACATCTCAATAAGTTTTAAGAGCCTCTAAGGACCAAAAAGAAGAAAACGTATTGCTCAAGTTCATTCAACGTTCAAACCACTTCGTAACAAACCGCTTGCGTGTTTTAAGGGTAGACAACGCCATCTAGTTTAAATGAAGTAACTTGTTATCATGACCGTATTGTTATTGAGTAGAGAAAATTATCTCCGAAGGTAAGGTGGCACAGATTAGAGAGTAATTAAGGTGGTGAGGTAAATTGTATGGGGCATCAAGGGTAGGTCATTATTGTGAGGTCCATACGAACAAATTTTAATGCAACGAAACATTGTGTTCTTAGTACAAATTATTTTTATGATGTTTCACAGAACGACGTACCTACTTACTGGCATTTTAACTGGCTCTTAATAATTACCTACCCTACCTACCTACTTTTTGAGCTTTTTCAACACGATATGAGGATTGATTTGAAAAAATAAAAGTTTTCTATACTTTCTCTGTGAAGTGTACCTGTGTACCTACCTCTGTATGTACACATTTCAATACCGACAACTAACCATTTTGCCAGTAAGACATTATGAAGAAACCTCCGATATAATTATATAATTATGTAGGTACGTAGGTAGTACATTATAATATCTCAATGGAAGAAACATAATAAAAAAACGTAGTACATATAATGTATATACATACTCAGAAAACTTGCAACGCTTCGAAGTATTTTTTACGCAAGAGCAATTGTGGTCTTTATTTATGCATACCCACGGATCAATTTCCTATGCAAGTATTTTTTACTCTCATTTCAAAAGAGCGATGGTGGCCTAATGGTTCTATAGTACAATTTAGAATCCAACGATACCGGGTTCAAAACCTAGGCTCCCACACCAATGACTTTTCGAAGTTATGTGCGGTTATCCATTGCTCCGTGCTTCGGAGGGCACGTTAAGCTGTCGGTCCCTGCTGTTATTGGTTAATAGCAGTCGTTAAGCCATGTCAGAGGCCCTCGGGTGGCCTGACAAACTCTGACATCAGAGGCCAGCACTACCTCATACGACAAACAAACAAACAATTTCAAGGCTTCAGAGTACTTTTTCACACACGCGATAATGTTCCTTTTACATATAGAGACAAAGATCAATTTGCTATGCAAGTATTTTCTACTTTCAAGGCTTCCAAGTACTTTTATTTTGCAAACACGATTGTTCTCCTTATTTATATGACGGCAAAAATCAATTTCCTATGCAAGTATTTTCTACTCTCAAGGCTTTAATCTGTTTCTACAGAAAGCACTTGAAAGTATTTTGAACCCTGGTTTTTCGCCCTGGTGTTTGAAGATAGACGTACTTGAAAGCCCTGGTGCTGGATATTGCGAAAATGACCCATGCCTACGTGGAATTTGTTCGTGATTGATTCCAATTTCCACGCAGGCAGCGAGGAATTGGCGTCTAAAAATTAGAGAATTATGCCCCTGGAGGTCGTGCTAGTGCTAGTGTGAGCCGAATCCCAAAAACCTGATAAATTTGAATTTACCGGCACCCTTGGTTGCAGGAATGAAATGATTGCGTGTTTTAAGGTCAATCAGCGCCATCTAGTTAAATCGGAGGGAGAACTTTGATGCCTTTGGTTTATTCGCTTGAGTTGTTGATGCCATTGTGCTATTTTTACTCGTACCAAACTCGTACTATACCATCTCGATTACCTCAGCTTGCAAACATAAAAAACCGCACCTAAGTCGGACCATTCGTTTGGATAGATCCCATTATATATATTGTTTTCAAACAAAACTTGACGGTTTACTTCAGGAAATTACATAAGCCTTAAAAAAATAAAAGGTAATGTAAAAAAGGCACAAAATATGTAAATGCTTATAAGAAATTACATAAGCCTTAAAAAAATAAAAGGTAATGTAAAAAAGGCACAAAATATGTAAATGCTTATAAATATTGAGGCAAAACATTCATAGCAGCGCGTGGATTCGATCCATTTGCCTCTGGGTTGCAATCCAGACACCGCTTCTACTGTGCCACTCTGACTTGTGGCATAGGCGCCGAATTCACGGTACCGTTTTATAAACGGATGTGCAATTATTATTCCTTTCAAATTGACATAACTTTAGACTCATATCCCGCAGGAATCTCGTATTTATTCGTGATTAAAAGTATCATTCATTATAACACATACTATAAACTTTGACTGTGCCAAGTTACTTGAAAATCCGTACGGTAGTTTCAGCGTGATATGTGTTTTTTTAAATAACTTTCATCCCCTATCCTGCGGGAACCATTGTTTTTTTCGGGATAAAAAGTATTCTAAATGTTAATCCATAACATAAGCTATAATTGTGCCAAGTTGCATCAAAATCCGTCGGGTAGTTTCTGCGTGATGCGTGTTCAAAGAGACAGACAGACAGACAGACAGACAGACAGAAAGAGAGACAAAAAAAAAATCCTTTTTGCACTCCATATCGAATTTTGAAGTTCATCTCAATTAAAATTTTCAAAAAATATTTAATGTACAGATTTAGCCCAGTTACAGTTTTATTATAGTATAGATATTTAGATAGTATATTATAAATTTGCCAATATATATGTTATATTATTTAATTATAGTATATATATATGTGTTTAACAAAATTTATGATAACACATTATGTAAGTATGTATACAAACATTAAGTTATAAGTATAGTTGTTTTTATTTATCTATTAACTTTTTTGTTCCAAAGTAAGTCTCCATCACTGACCGCAATGTTTATTTTATATTCCTGTCCATCCAAAGGTTGCCTGTAAGAAATTGCAAATAGCAATAAGGTCGCCTATTGTACAACATTAGATTTTATGTATCATTACTTTTATGTTGTTTTTTTTATTGTAATATGTTCAATAAAGAGTTATTGTATTGTATTGTAAGACAAAATCATGATTAACAGGATTAAGTTCTAGGTATTATCCATAAGCGTTCAAACTTCCTAAGAAATGGATCATAAAATATTAAAACATTCGTGTGGTATTTTTTAGTCTGATATCTTCTGTCGGGAATTTATCAATCGTACTAATATTATAAGTTTGTATGTACCTGTACGGTATGGTTTTCGATAAAATTTTGTATGTAGATACTTTATGTCTTGGAACAACACGTAATATGATACTTTTCTTAGTGAACTTTTACTGCTTAAAGTGTAAAAGCAGCAGTGTGTGTGTGTGTGTGTGTGTGTGTGTGTGTGTGTGTGTGTGTGTGTGTGTGTGTGCGCGTGTGTGTTGTGTGCGTGCGTGTGTGTGTGTGTGTTTGTGTGTGTGTAGTGTGTGTTCAGGGGTTAATGATTATTAACCCCATTATCCCCTGAAGTCGAAAAGAGATGTTATTATTTTAAAGTGTGTATCTGTGAGTCTGTGACGTTGTAGCTCCCAAACGAATAGTCCAATTTTGATGCGCTTTTTTATGTATGAAAGCATGTGATCGAGATGTTTTTCAGGTATAATAGGGTGTGGTGTCGGGGGTTACATATTTTTTAATTTGTGTTTGTTTATTCTGCGGTTGAATGTCCATGCAATGTCTGGTAAGTATGATACGGGGATCGTACCATGTTGACAGAGGTTTCACTTGTGCAACGTTTTTCATCGTTTGTCAATTGTCAGCCGAAGGAGTTCCGCGAATGATTCACACTTTACTTAGAATTAAAACAAAAGCTTTAGGTACTTAGATACCTTATGAGGGCATACCCAACCTAAACATATATTTGAAGAACTGGCTTCTGGAAATCGGATCATTAATCTTCTAAAAAAAACCCCATCAATAGGTATGTCTTTCTTATTTGGAAGTTTTACGAAAGGCGCATGTAGAGTGAATTTTTTCAAGACTACGGAGTTCCATTTGTACATAACCACTACCTGTGGCCATTTCTTTGGGTTAAAGTAACAAATGTGTTATTCCAGGACCAAAGTCCTCACCAATATATAAAAGTGTAACGTTGTTTGTTTGTTTGTTTGTTAGGGGAGCTTTCACGCGACAACGTCTGGACGGATTTTGATGAAATTTGGGATGGAGATAGCTTATACCCTAGAATAAAACATAGGATACTTTTTATCCCAGAAAATTATAAGTTTCCACGGGAAAACTGGAAAATGTTGATTACTCACTGTAAGGAACGGTTGCCATGGAAACGAAATAACAAGTCTGTCAAAAAACTTCAAGAGCGTTGGTACTATACCTACTTTTGCATTGGTTTTTAATATCCTAGAAGAACAGAGGATGGTTTTTTTGCGATAAACTGTAGTCCGCGCGGACGAAGTCGCGGGCGGGATAGCTAGTTATCTTTGAAGTACCATATACCAAATTTCGTGCAACCGTCAAATAGTTATTTATCGATTGCTCGGCTTCTACTCATTAGATCCAATTACACCAGTTTCTAAGTCAAACCGTAATCTATCCAACAGTGAAAACAGCATCGCTTTTGGTCCAGTAGTTTCTAGGTGATGCGCGAATTTATTTTAAGTACCGTATCCTACCGTATCCTTGTCCGCAAATTCAAATGTCCGTGACATAATTCTGCATATTCTTATCAATTCCTTGCAAAGCAGTTGTGATGTGTTGTGACGTCATCCTACATCACAACTGCTTTGCTAAATAAATTAGGCAATCAATTTATATCTATCTATGTACTTTGATATTGAAAAGGAAATTTTCGTGTCATATACCAATCCAGAGTTGATCTGGCACAGGAAAATGACCTTTCTGATTCTACCGGTGCTTCGGAAATACGTCTTTTATAGTAGACAAATTAATATAAATAAGTAAAGTAAATATATTCGGATTCGGAGATCCAAAACTTAGTTACTTTTCCGGCAGGTGCAGATGATCTCGGCAGTGTCTGGTGAGCCCATGCTGAGCCGCGTCAAGCAGGAGTCCGACCCCTCGCCGCAGTACTCGTCCCCCGACCCGCAGCCGCCGCACGCGCAGCCTCTGCACTCCAGGCCCATGCCTATGATGCAACCGCCTGAGGTCAAAATGGTGAGCATCTTCAAATCTTGATACTGTTCTTTTGATAAAGCTGTGGACGAGACGTACGCGTCATGGTGGCCGTACCGGCCCATTACTTACCACGCTGCCTAGAACTATGTGCAAAATCTTACGCGGCACTGTACTGCGCTTGTCTTACATGCCTAGGAATTTTGCTGAATACAAGCCATTCAAACTGGATTAGAGATAGAGAGAGTAGTTACGCTCAAGTAAAAATATCTACGCTACTGGACCGGTAAGACAAGATAGATAGAGATCCGGTAGAGTCCGAGTGGTGGTGATCTGCGATATAGCTTTATATAGGTGAAAGAAGGTTTAAAATCTGTTCAGTATTTTTTGAGTTTACCCATTATATTTCTGTCAATATAAACGTATTTTACTTTATTTAAACAGCTTTGATTTTTTGTTTTTGACAAACATTCAAACAAACAAAAAACCAAATCTGTTTACTCTAAAATGGAAAACACAATCGCTTGCTCGATGAAGGCTCTTACAACGTCATCTAGCCGGATTTGGGTGAACCAAAATGAATATGCGTTTGCTAGCCGCCGTCTTTTTCATATATTTACAAACAGACAAATGCTAAGAAGGCGCCAGCATGACGGCGTAATATCTACAGTCTCTCACGTATTGTCTATTTCTATTGAAGTAGAGTTAGCCAAACTCTTAATAGAGCTAAAGATTTATAGTGTCAAATAGTTCCGATAGTTGCGCTGCGCTGGATTTTATACAAAAATGTTACAATACTCGGTAGCGAGTACAGTTTTGAGCGTTTGATTGAAGTCTTCAGAGGTACTGATCGTACGACTAGTTGACATATAAATACGCGGACGAATCCAAATTTACAGTAAAATCACCGCACGCACTCAATTAAAGTGTTGCAATAAGAATTTCCTCTCACACATTGAAACAATCAAGTTTAGTGCGTTCATTTTAAGATTAGATGATCTCTATAGTTATGTACTATTCTTGGCGGTTGAATATCTAGCAAAGGAGGAACGTCTCCTGCAGAAGAGAACTCGACTACAAAATATGTGATCTTAATACATCATCCATCATCATTACGTTTCATCATCTCTAAACGAAGCCGGGGAGGACAACAAAGGAAGTCGATGAGTAACGGCCGGTAATTTGCCAGACCAGATCATCACAAATTCACAATTCAATTATCGAACGTAACGTTATTATAATAACGTTCATATCAGAGTGAAACGTGGCGTATACGACTTTATGCATGGGGCGCGTCAACCATTTTGACACTTTGTATAAACTACATGTTTTTTTATTAATATTGGTGTATTAAAGCAACGAAAAAATTTACATTGTCGTCATTACTGCAGTTACTGACCACGAGGGCAAAGCCGCGGGCACAGCTAGTCTGAAACAAACAGATACTTAGTAAATTCAGGCAGAGGGCTAAAAAGATAACATTTCTTATGAAAGAGAAGTCGGATCTAGGACCCACCTAGTTAAAGATAAACATGAAGATAATTGTATTCCTACTTATCCTCCGAAAAGCAACCAAGACATAAGTTCAAAAACTAAAAACTCGTCTACGGTCGGGTAAAAAATAGCCTATGCACTCTTGCAAAGAAGACAAATTGATTCCTCACATGTCAAAGCTTCTAGTTTGAACACATAACCCTTCCTTCGCATCACCGTAGTCGCACAATAAATTGCCTATGACACTATAAATGAAGACGATTCGATTGACACCTCGCTTGTCAAAATCTGACCAATAGGGGCGACGCTTTGGTGGAACATCTACATACCCACATACATAGTCTGATAAACTCATTATCCTTCCCTTGCTTCGCCGTAGTCGGGTAAAAATTACACCTAAATACTTACAGAGCATATATAAGGAAGAAGTGCATTGCCAACCTTTAGTCAACTTCAAACCTTACTGCATCCACTTAAAAGCTATGTCTGACGATGTTCTTCCCCTGCTTTACACGTGTAAACATTTGCATGCGCTTGCACCGAACCTTGATATTATCTATAAAAAAGGCGCAGCTAGACAACAAAGAGTGCTAATCTATTATATTCGTCTTGTGAAAAAAAAAACAGGTTGAATTATGAATTGCCCACGGAAATAGTACCCATAGTAAGCGCGCGGCGGCTTCCCTCGCTTGGAAAATATTGAATAGTATCCTGTGTGTTAACTATCTAACCAAATTTTATCAAAATCCGTTCATCCGTTAAGGAGCTGTAACAAACACATTTCCACTTTCGCATTAGCCATAACAAAAACGTTTCAGCCGAAATTAATAAATAATCTTTACTTATTAATAAAGCAATAAGAACAATAAGACTCATTTTGAGTCCTTGACACCATTGTTTTTAATTATCGTTTTTGTACAGACTTTTTCTTACCTACTGATTTATTATAAGTATATATTAATAGGTATTCATCAACATACAGACGATATAGTTCACTTTTATATAATTATATACTTATTAGTTGGAACTTCTTTTGCAGCCAGTAGTAGCTCTGCATGTTGTTTCTCGTTTCCCGAGGACTTTTGAGTTTTCCGGGGTAGAAACTGAGCACTTTTTTAATGTAAAATAAATTAAATAATTATAGTTTTTTTTAATGAATGTCACATTTTACGTGTTTCTTTTATTCCTTTTTTTTTGTCTTTTTTATTGCATTTTTTCTTTTTACGTTTCATTTTTTTTTTGGTGTGTTTATTAAATAGGGAATTGCTCGAAATTTGAATTGCAAGATTCCAGGACAGACAAAATACATTCATACATACATACATACAACTGAAGTTAAATAAAAGCTTAATATTCCATATTAACAAAATTATGAAGGAGGTATTGATAAAAATAATAATCATATTGTCCTATATTTATATGTTGCCATTGGTTTTCTATATCTCGAGATATCTTTATATTAATGACGATAAATTAGATTACTGACAATATACCTACCTACAGAATTATATGCATTTACGTATTTACGCTGCAAAAAGATGCTGTAACTATGCGAAAATTTGCAATAACTTATCTCTGATAAAATTTCAAGGAAAACCTCAATATGCGTTAAGGGAAACAATTATACATTCAAAATAGATAAATACTAAAGAGTTGAGACGAACACAACACCGATAAAAATACCAGGTGCTGATAAACCTGAGCATTCACTTGTAGGTCGATCAACTATTCTTTGCAAAAACCTTGTACCTCAAATAAATAAATATATAACTCACAAAAAGTACAGTCGCAGCTTAAGTTTGTGGCTCGGAAGTTGTCTGCAAGTCGCTGCGCAAACTGCTATTTTCAAATGCAATCGCAATCTTAAAGCTGAACACAGCATTTTATAACTGCTATAGCTATATAAAATATATAACTATAGAAAATGCGATAAAAGTAAGCGAGTGAGCGACGCTTACTTTTATCGCATTTTCTATCTCACTCTTACTATGCTGTTTTATCCTCACAACAGTACCTGTGCAATCGTTCACAGAGCCTAACTTCACAGTTCACAAACACAAAGACTCGCTGCGACTACGATATGCAGATGTTTTATCTTGAATAGTAGTTTAGAATACATAGCATTTATATTAAAGAGCATTATGAAATTTCAACTACTACACGACTGCCCAAAAATAGGAGTGTAATGTTTTTAGGATTCATGTATGTTTGTATGTATGTATGTAAGTTTCTTTATTCCAACAAATTTTAAACGCCTGATTTAGACGTATGGGGTATCGTTAGAATCCTTACATCCCCCAGAGTAACATAGGCAATTTTTTTTTATTTCTTTGTTGCGGCTCCATTTTGAAATGCGAAAAAATTTTTTTTTTTTTTTTTTATAATTTGGGTATTAAATTGATGAGCACATTCCAACAGTATATAATGTATTGGCATAAGTTATTTTTTGGTTGGGCAGGTGTGTTTTTTAGCTTTTCAGCTGGTTATTTTTCATTAATTTTATGGTATCTTAGTTGACAAGATCTCTTTCTCATACAAATTATTCCTGTCCCCACGGCTAGCTCAGTTGTGACTTGATGTATTAATTTTAAAATTTTGTATAAAAGTGCTTTTTTATTCATAATCTACAATATTTTCCAAACTCTTCTACATTTTTAACAGAATTTAAAGTTTAATTTTGCTATTTTAAATAAATAAATAATAGTTTAAAAAAACTAAAAAACACGCTTTATATAGAAAACCAAACTAAAAAATAGAAAATAAATTTGAATAGTGTAAATAAGAAAAAAAAAAAATATTTTAAAAAAGCGTGGGCTTCTCATATCTGTCAATGAAATATTTATAACTATTGACCCATGCACCCCACGTTTTTTTTTTAAATAAAACATTTTTTTCTTATTTAAACTATTAAAAATTTATTTTCTATTTTTTAGTTTGGTTTTCTATATAAAGTGTGTTTTTTAGTTTTTTTAAACTATTATTTATTTTCTACTTTTTAGTTTTTTTTTTTTTCAAATTATTGCATTTTCATCGGTCTTGGACAGGTGTGCAAAATTTGAATGAAATCTGACCGTTTAAAGTGGGTCAAAATAGCGTCCAAAGGAGTCGGTTACAAACATACAAACATACAAGTGAAGCTAATATAAAGCGTATAAAAACAAACTGTGTCCCCAAATTGATATCCAATCTGCTGTCCACTAAGTTGCGGCCCTTAGAAGTTGTAATATATTTAACAAAACATTGAGCATAGGCCGTTTTTTAATGTTGTCGAACTGACGGGCGTGAGCTTTCTACCTGTCTTCGCTAGAATGTTCGGTACAAATGAATGCTCAAGTTTATCATGGCCTTAAGATGAACTTATGACGATTATAGACCCTAATAGCTTGATGCGCAAACAAACGAAGCTTCATTGTAAAAACGTCCTAACAGCGCTCGCTGCAACGCAGCTGTTGTGACAATCGCTACTCCGACCGAATAACGCGTTATTTAACTTATAAATAATATATTATAAATATAAATTTATTAAACAATACTTTTCACTTGGCCGCGATTGTACGATTGAGAAATCGACATTACATGATAATTAACTATATTATCCATACCAATATATAAAAGTGAAACGTTGTCTGTTTGTTTGGGGAGCTTTCACGTGATAACGGCTGGACGGATTTTGATGAAACTTGGAATGGAGATAGCCTATACCCTAAAATAAAACATAGGATACCTTTTATCCTGAATTTGAAACCTGGAAAATGTTGATTACTCGCTGTAAGGAACGGTTGCCATGGAAACGAAATAACAAGTCTGTCAAAAAACTTCAAGAGCATTGGTGCTATACCTACTTTTGCATTAGGATGCTTTTTTCGCGATAAACAGTAGTCAGCGCGGAGGAAGTCGCGGGCGGGAAATCTAGTAGTTAATAGATATCAATTTCCCTATTAATTCTACTAATATCATAAAAGCAAAAGTCTGTGTATAAATATGAGACGAAAAGCTAAAATGTTTGCTGTGCAGTCTTTAGAAACTAAACAGTAAAATAATAACTAGCGACCCTAACGGCACGTTCACACTTTGAAACGCGTTAGTCTGTACAGGCCAAAAAAGAATACTCTTTTTTGGCCTTTACTTTTCAAATTTAGCAAAAGTACGTTTTTTTTTGTACCTTCCTCAACTGCAGATTTTGTGTATGTTAAACCTTTTCATCATTCTATATTTCAAAAACGGCCCAATTACGCAAAAAACGCATTCATCCATAGGTTAAGCTGCAAATTTTCACTAAGCTCTGCTTCACACTTCCGTGGGCCTATAACTTTGCATGGGCCCACAAATATCCATGGGCCCACAACTTTCCGTTGGCTTACAACATTCCATGCAGTTGCTCAACCCTACGAGAAACAATGCCTGCCTGACACCAGGTGTGATTTTATCCGCAGTTGGATCTCGAGCCCAAAGAAGAAGTGAAGTACTGCGTGTCCCCCGGAGACGGTGCCATAGTCGGGAACACCAGCCCCGACCAGCAGCACTGCTCCTCCACCACCGCCGCTGCAGCCAGCGGTGCCAGAGACGACGACGCACCGAGGAGGCTGTGCCTCGTCTGCGGGGACATAGCCTCAGGATTCCACTATGGAGTCGCCAGCTGTGAAGCTTGTAAGGCGTTCTTTAAGAGGACAATACAGGTGAGTCTACAGCTGATGATGTAGATAAGAGATTTCAGCCTTTTTCAAATCGCTACCTCAATTATTGCTTCTAAATTCTGTGACTCGTGATCTACAGGTTGAAACGAAAATAGTTCACATAAGCAAGTCACGAATAATAAAAGGGAAACAAGTTTAAATGCTTTAAATGTTTCGAAAACCATATTGTAGATCTTGCGAACCATAATATGGAATGGCTGGAACCACTGTTATTGTGGATACAGCAAATCCTTAAAATAAAAGGACGATCTAATAACCCTCAGAACTGTCGTTACCAGGGCAACATAGAGTACACGTGCCCGGCGTCCAACGAGTGTGAGATCAACAAGCGGCGGCGCAAGGCGTGCCAGGCGTGCCGCTTCCGCAAGTGTTTGCGCACCGGCATGTTGCGCGAGGGCGTGCGCCTGGACCGCGTGCGCGGTGGCCGCCAGAAGTACCGCCGCGCGCCCGACGCGCCCGCGGCGCTGCAACCCAGACCGCACTTGGACGATATCAAGGTGTGTTACATAACGTTACGTTACTTCCGCAAGTGTTTGCGCACCGGCATGTTGCGCGAGGACGTGCGCCTGGACCGCGTGCGCGGCGGCCGCCGGAAGTACCGCCGCGCGCCCGACGCGCCCGCGGCGCTACAGCCCAGACCGCACTTAGACGATATCAAGGTGTGTTACATGACATTACGTTACTTCCGCAAGTGTTTGCGCACCGGCATGTTGCGCGAGGGCGTGCGCCTGGACCGCGTGCGCGGCGGCCGCTAGAAGTACCACCTCTCGCCCGACGCGCCCGCTGCACTGCAGCCCAGACCGCACTTGGACGATATCAAGGTGTGTTACATGACGTTACGTTACTTCCGCAAGTGTTTGCTCACCGGCATGTTGCGCGAGGGCGTGCGCCTGGACCGCGTGTGCGGTGGCCGCCAGAAGAACCGCCGCACGCCCGACGCGCCCGCGGCGCTGCAGCCCAGACCGCACTTGGACGATATCAAGGTGTGTTACATAACGTTACGTTACTTCCGCAAGTGGGGAATAATCCAAATTGTTCCTTAGACGAAATATGCTTCAAATTTGACGATTCGTCCTCACGAATATTTAAATGATTTGAAATTGACTTTATTTTTTATGTTTCATAAATGTTCACAAAATACTTTATCCGGATGTGGGCACATGTCATGGGTCAACTTCATTCAGATTCTATCGAAGACTTTTCAACAAAAAAAACACCCGTTTTGACGTTCTCGTCGATGGAATGGAACAACTTTATTCAGTTTCTATCGAAGACATTTTAACAAAAAAGATGTGTGTAATCCCAATAACACAACAAACATACACATTCTTCTGTGAACTTAGTCTTTGAAAAATCAGAAGATTATTAAAAAAAGTAAAAAACAATTGAAAATATTAACTAAAATCGGCTCCCGAGATGCATCACCTCTCCTGCTTAACCTGCACCTTGACGAGCAGGACAAACATTTTAGAGCGTACATTATAAGATCAACTTCCTTACTTATAAAAACTTGAAGACCGACCTAATCAATGTAACACTGCGCACAACAATATTGTTTTTTTATATCATACATTATAGGTATTTTTTAAGTCCCATGTAATAAAACACGTTTAAAATTATATGCCTTTGTTAGAATTTTCTTCATGGCAGCTGTTTTTTTATGCATCTGGTTGCTATAGCCAAAATGATATTAGGGAAGAACAAAAAAAGACTGAAAATTAACTGTATTGTAAAGAGATCGTGACACTGATTTCCTTTCACAGTCTACCCTCGATTGAAGCATCCACAATCCTGCTTTAAACCAAAGTTCAAAAATCTAAAAGCCTAATTTCATGCAGGTCCTTGAAGCTCTGTCATCGTACGAGCCAGAGCTATTCGCATGCGCGGCGCCTCCGGCCGGCGTCTCGGAGCCCGCGGCGAAGACCCTGGCGCTCCTGGCAGACCTCTATGACAAGGAACTGGTTGGAGTCATCGGTTGGGCCAAGCAGATACCTGGCTTCACAGAACTGCAGCTCAATGATCAGGTAAGTTAACCCTAAAGCTAAGACTTAATTATTTTTCATCTCTCTCATTACTAATAAATCAGAGCAAGACGGCACGAAAGGCAGATGAGCGGCCATGATGGATGCCAAGTTGGGTTTGAATGTCTGCAACAATGTCGCGAAATAATAGTCCCCGATAATACTTAGAAGCATAGCTTAATTTAGAATCAGTACATATACACTATCTAATAGTTTTCCAAAGGAAAAAACTTGAGGTCATTAGACTTTGGAGGCGTTATGTTTACGACAAGACGTTAAATGCAATATGAGTTGTGTTCGGTTGATTAGTTCATGAAACTACCAATAGATGGCGTTATCGTCCCCGTGAGACGGATTTAGAAACTAAAGGGAAAGATTTGGATAATGTTGTAGTGGTCACGGTAGCCGACAATCCTTTATTTATTCAGTTTTTCTGCAGTTAATTAACAAAGCACCTTTTCAAAAACTGTTTTCATGTTTTTTTAATCAGCCATATCTCCAAAATTACTGAACCGATTTTGAAATTTATTTTTAATTTGAAAGTGAAGTCTTCCATTGTAGTTCTATATAAATCTTATCAGAATTGGTTCAGTAGTAGTGTTCTAGGAAAAGACGATGAATCGATTCAAAGGATTGTTCTCTGTTTAGATGCGCCTCCTCCAGAGCACGTGGGCCGAGATGCTGAGCCTGATGGTGGCGTACCGGTCGCTGTGCGTGGGCGGCGGCGGCAGCCTGGGCGCCGGCGTCGCGCCACTCAAGCTGCGGTTCGCGTCTGACCTCACGCTGGACGAGCACCAGGCGAGGGAGATCGGCGCGCATGATTTGTTTCTACAGGTTCGTCTATACCACTATCCAAGAAAAGTTTAATTTTTACCCACACAGGCGGTTCTTCTCGAATATTTAGGTATTTCATAGACAAAACAAATATCTAGGGAAGATGTACTAACGTTGCCTCTTCCCCCAAATATTGGCTTCGTCGAAAATTAAGACCCTGAAGCCATATTTAGTAGTATCAAGTGTTGACAATGGAAGTAAATAATCCAAGCACACCGCTTTATTACTACTAAATATGGCTTTCAAAGTCTTAATTTTAAATGTTATTTTTATCTTTTGTTGACATGCTTATATTAGGGTGGGGGTGTCAACGTTTGGGTACTTCACTAGCTCAACAGATGTCAAATGTTATTTCGATTTGTTTTCTATCTTCAGGGAAAAAAATATTTTGTATTGTTGTCTAAGTGACACTAGACATCCATTGAGAAGTTTCATCCCGCAAAACTATTGAATAAGTTTTCTATTTTCCTACATTAAGGGGAAGTTCGTGTGTAAAAATGAACAAAAAATCCCAACCCTAAACCCCTGTGGCTAACTAGATTCCCCTTAAAAATGCTTCATTGGAACACTTATAAACATATTGTACTTTGACGCTCAAACTAAAATTAAAATTTTGAAACTTATAAACTATATTTTTCACTAAACTTGTGTTAACAAAATATAGTACGTATCTAGTCCTGCTCTGGTCTAACAATCCGCATACAATTCCCAGATCGCCGGAGTAGCGAAGCGCTTGGAGCGCGCGTCCGCGATCCGCGAGGAGTGCTTCCTGCTGAAAGCCCTCGCGCTGGCCAACTCTGAGGCGAGGATCGACGAGCACGCAGCGCTGCGTCGCTTCAGGGACTCCATACTTGCAGCGCTTAACGACACTGTTTCTGCTTTAAGGTGAGCTTCACACACAACATCATAGACTAAAGATAGACGCCCGCTGAACATAGGGTTTTTGCAATAATCACCATGCTCTACCACTCTTAGGGCGATACGTGACCCTTGGGACGTGTCTTGGTGACCGTAGCAGATGATGAAGGAAAATGCTGTTGGCCATTTTCTGGATTCCCTTTGTTTTCCCCCCTATTTTTATCTTTTATATATAAATCGATCCCTTTAGCATCCTTGAAATTTGGCAAATCAATCACATGTCTGACTAAAGAAGCGAAGTGTTTTTAAAAATACTACAATACTAATTTAATATTTTGAAATACTAAAAGCTAAGGCGTACGACCGTCCGTACACTTAACAGTCTTAACACCCATCGGAGAAGCTAGCAAGTTCTTCTCTGGTCTTCAGTTATTCTTATTGCATAACCATTTATTATATTGTCTTATTTCGTTTCCAGGCCATACAACGCGAACGCAGCCCTCCAGCAGCTGCTGCTGGTGCTGCCGGCGCTGCGGCACGCCGACGTAGCCGTGCGTCGGTTCTGGTCGAGCGTGCACCGCGATCGCCGCGCGCCCATGAACAAACTCTTCGTGGAGATGCTCGAGGCCTCCCTGCGGTAGACAGCGCAGCGTGCGGGGCACAGGTGACCCTTGGGATGCGCCCCGAAAGTGTGGCGTAACCCATGGGGGATATAACACCTCGGCAATACGTGACCCTTGGGACGCGACTATTTGAGCTACCTGACCCAAAGGGCAAGTGACCCACAGGACGTGACTCCTCAGGGCTTTCATGCTTCTTCGATAACGGCGCGCGGCCGCGATGTGGGGCAGCCGGTTGTGAATGTGTCCGTTTGCAGTTTGTTCTTGGAATCGATGTTTGACTATGAGACATATTTTTTTTTGGAATTTTTTTTTTCATTTAAGTCGTTACAATAGACTTTCAGACGTTTTGAAAGTGAATGGAATCGGGCGAGTTTTCAAATTGATTTCACAACCGGCCGCCTCGATTAGACGCCTCCACCATCACAAAACATATCACGGGCGAAGGTTTAGTTTGCATTTAAAATCGTGTAAATAGATTTAGTGTAGTTGCAGGCTGTGAATGACGGCTCGACACTTTCCGACCATTCTGTCAATTGCTGTGAATAATTGGTATAAATCGTGTCCGCGCGCCAACAATGTACAAATGGACGGATCTAGTACAAAACTTGTTACTATTTTTGTATATTAAAAAAATATATTCTAGTTTTATTGTGAGGTTCGAGATTATGCACGGTCGAGGAAATGATCCTTTCGGTGCGGCGGGCGCAGCGACGTATCGTTTTCTGATACGCCACCGCGTATTATCTGATAAGCCACGGCGTACTTTCAACTCTAATTATGTACAAATCAAACCTTGTATTGTTTTCCAAATTATTTATCCTATACTGCGATAGTGATATAAAATAGACACTACGCAAAAACGCCGTTTATTTAAATATATTTTTTCAAACCAATAGTGATACGTGGACGTATCAGTGATACGATACGACGATACGCACCGCGCGGGCGCCCCTTGACGTAGGTAGCGCGATACGCACCGCGCGGGCGCCCCTTGACGTAGGTAGCGCGATACGCACCGCGCGGGCGCCCCTTGACGTAGGTAGCGCGAAAACGCAATAAAATACAAACGGAAATAATCGCGTTTTACGTTTTATATTGATTAATAAGCGGAAAAGAGACTGTTGCAGCTATTACGTAGTTTTAGTACGCGATTACATATTTAATTGAAATTTAATACAGGCATTGTTTCTCCGACTGTACAAATGATAAGGGGTAAATGTGGAGCGCCGTATTCGGCGATTATCTTTAAAAGTAATGTTATATTTGTTTTAATTGAGTTTGTTTTTAATGGCACCGTTTGTGATGAAACCTTTTTTAACGATGGTGAAGGTGTAGCAAGATTTCGCTCGAGGAGCCGAATAGGGTACTTGATAAATATCGCAAGTACTCAATACCAACGGTAACTGTCGTTACCAAATACGGTAAATTTTAACAAAAAATAAAAGAAAAAAGGAATACATGAAGATTGAAAATTATTATATTGTTGCACATTTGAAAGTTGTTAAATTGAATCGCGGCAAAACGGCCATTGCTGACGACCGTATGACGTCACAAAGTAAAAAACGCAAGCCACACAGGAACAAATTACCGCGAATTTGAAAGCAGTGACGTCACTGCGCAGTGTTTTTAGTCAAATGGCAAAAAAGTTACTTTTTGAGTTTTTTATATATGTTTGATATGAGTGTATTATATATTATAGTCGATTGGACAACAAGTGCATAAAACAAACAATTTCAGAAGAGTTTTTTTTTTCATACAAGCAATTTTAGCCGAGACATCCGCCCGAGCCGTATGCGAGGGTATTATATTGAATTCAAGGATAAAATACCTCGTTTTATAAACGAGTTTTACACTCTGCTTTTCATTTAGATTGCGAGGAAATGAAACAATGATATTTATAACCAAACAATTAAATATCGCGAAGAAAATACGAGGACTTCTTTCCCGCCACTTTTTTTTTTACTTTATTCATTAGGCTCGGGTCGGAGACCATAGAGAATAATTTTCGGAACCCTAAAAATATACCTAATCTTAATGCAATGAATCGGTATTTCTTCGTTTAGTGTCAAGTACCCTATTGTTAAGAACCTCTGCATTAAAATTGACTGCATTTGAATAAGAAAGTGTTTACGTGTAACTCTTTCACTACGCAATATCTGGGAGTTCTAGAATCAATCACGTTTATACAACTTCTTTTCCCCGCTTTATACTAATTTGTACCGAACAGAAAAAAGACAAACAAGAAAGCGAGTTAATAAAATCGTGGTACAATAAAAAACACGCAAGCATTTTATAAAAATGCTCCGAGCAAATTCTTGCTGCAAACGCCAAAATTTAAACTGCAAAAGTTGTCTTAAAAGTCGCTAATCAAATTAACGAATAGACGTAAAAATTTTCGCATAAGCACAAATTCCGTGGGAATTGTTTCGTTCGACACTTTATTAACATTGTTAGTATGTCTGTTGTTAGGTGACCCCTTCAAAACTGTATTTTCTCAATATTATGCAACGGTGCCATTCTGTTTTCCTTTAAACTAGTGACAGTGTATGTAATGGATTAGAATTTATTTTAAAGTCGCATTATATTGTAGCAATATTATCTATACAAATTAATAGGGTAAAATGTCCAAACGTTGGCACTCCCCCCCGCCTCTCTCAGTCTTTCTTATTGGCATCGTCAAATCAAACCGAATAAAAAGCCATATTTAGTAGATTTTAATAAATAAAGCGGCGTGATAAGATTGTATTATTCACCTTCATTGTAACACTTGATCTACTAAGTATGGTTACGTCTTAATTTTCGTGTGGTAAAGTGACGATGCTAATAGTTAGGAAGAGGGGAGGGGAGAGGGAGGGGAAACATTTGAACGTTTTCCCCTAATCTATTTTAGACAACTGTTCCACTAACAAGAAAAGCAACGTATACTGCACGTAGGATAGTGATATTTTGGATTGTTGCCATTGAATGGCATATTATTAAGCGAATGTGTACCTTACCCTTGAGTATATAAAGTCTATTGTATATAGAGTCGTTATTAGATGTTGGATATAGTGGAACAGTATTAAAAATATCGAATACCTCAAAACCTGTTACCAATCACACAAGTGACTTCAACATTTATGATATAAGTTATGTGTAACAGTACTGACACCTCTGAACGAATTTTGTAACATTTTTTACGAAAACAACACTGATTAAGTGAAAAAACCTTCGGCGTTTTGTTTTGTATATTCAAACCGGCTTTTATTTAGAAGAAATATGGCGATGTTAGTCGGCCATTTTGATTTCAAAATGGCGCCCTCTTCCTGTGACTTATCTAAATGGTTGTACATATGATCACGTTGAGTTTAAGATTTATTTATTTGGAAATTGACAATTTAGAAAATTAAGACTATGGAAAATTTAATGTATATTTTTTGTCATTTTAATTTATTTACGCAAACGTAAATAATCAAGTGAATTTAACAAAATACAATTTGTAAATTGACGTTTATTGTTGACTACAAAATTATGCAGATAATGTAATAATGTTTCTGACTGTACCTAGATTGTGAATATACAAGTTAAAAATAAAGTGCAAAAAGTAGGAAGTCGGAATGTTTGTGTAGATAGACTTATATTTTGCAAATGAAATACTTATTTTCAGCAAATACATTTTTTTAAAGCATCGCACCTTTAATTCCAATTTAGCTGTCGTAATGCAAGCGTTCTGTTAGTTATTCTTATGTTAAGAATATTTACTTTATTTAATAGTTTTTAATATATTTTTTAAGAACAATGTACGGTGGTAGCCTCAGAGTGTGTGAGAGAGATGTGCCAGATTAAATAATAGTAGTGAAGTTTAATTTTGTGTTATATTGGTCTGCGATTACTGCGAGCGTGGTTATTATTTTTGGCGGTCTAGAGCTGCGGTCGGTGAAATTAAAGTTTTATTTATTTATTTACTTGTAAATACACGGTAATACGTAAATGTTTCAATGTTTGCGATCGCTCTGTTGTTTTGTTTGCACACGTTTCGAGTGTGGCGAGAGATCTCATTATCTAAAAGCTTACCTACCGACCCCGGCATCAAAATCATTTTTATTTCGGACGCTGATCTAAAATGTAAACTATTGGTACCTAAATTAGGATTAATGAACTACTTTTTGATGTAAAGGTAGAAGAATGGAGTTATATTACGTAGAATGAATATTAGTGTAATCTCAGATCAAATGTTATAAATAGAACATTAGAACCCCGTGTCTTACTTTTTGTATTTAATGAATCGTACCTTATTTTTCTTTACATAATGTTATTAATGTAAACCGGTCCCGGAATAAATGAAATAAATATTTAAAAAATGGTAAAAATTTATTATGTGCTTTCATTTTTGATGGACTCTCCTTCCAATATTAGTACAAATTATAACTAATAGAGAACTTTTCCTTTCAAAAAATAAGTAATTTTGTCTAAGTCATCCGCCGGAGAACAAAGGTAACCGACATAACTCAAAGAACCGATAACCGTTAGGGTAGAAGAGTTCTCGAGTGGAGACCACGTTTAGGCAAACGTAGTGTAGGACGCCCTGTGGCCAGGTGGAGTGATGACCTGTGAAAAGCGGCTGGAACAGTGAATGAGGGGAGCTGAAGACCGAGCTCAGTGTCGTGCATCTTCTCGTCGCAGATACCGCAGAGCCTCAAGACGAAAGTTTATAATCAGTGCGTGTTGCCAGTGATGACATACGGCACTGAGACGTGGTTGCTAACTATTGGTCTCATACACAAGCTCAGAGTTGCGCAGCGTGCAAAGGAGAGAGCTATGCTCGGTGTTCACTAAGATAAGATCCGTAAAGAGGAAATCCGAAGAACCAAGATTATCGACATAGCTCTCAGAGTTTGTAATCATATCGTTTATCGACATAGCTCTGTGTTGAAGTGGCAATGGGCAGGCCATATAGTTCGCATAACCGACAACCGCTGGGGAATAAATATTCTCGAATGGCGACCACGAAAAAGCAAGCGAAGTGTAGGGAGACCAATGTAGCCCCCCACACGATGGACCGACGACATTGTAGCCATCGCAGGAAGTCGATGGATGGAGGTGGCACAAGATCGTTCGTCATGGCACTCTTTGGTAGAGGCCTATGTTCAGCAGTGGACTGCTAAAGGCTGACATGATATTGACGATGTAACGAGCACGAGTGTGGACAAAAGACTGAAACGCAAAATAAGGGCATTTTGTGGTTTTTCCAAAACTGCTTGGGTAGTTTCCGGAAAACGTCCACTACCTATTTTAATGAATCATGACTTGATATGACAATACGACTTATTATGTACAAACTTGACATTGGCGAAATTGCTGGCACTACCGCCGCAGAAGCATTAAATTTAAAAAACTGCTGACCGTTATACTACTACAGAAATATTTGTTATCAAATAAAACACATTAACTTCCTTAGCAATAGTTTATTTACATCACTCATACGTAAACTAGACCACTATCAGTAAGTGTATCAGTCATCACACGATGGCGAATTGGTCGTATAGAAGCTCCCGCACTTTATAATACTCTTCGGATAGCACGCCTTCGAGCGCAACGCGCCCGTTCTCCAACTGAAAAATAAAACATCCATCCATATAAAAGCCAAAGTATCTCTGTCTGTTTGTTACCCTTTCACGACTAAACGGCTGAATCGATCTTGATGAAATTCGGTATGGAGCTGGTTTGAATCCTGGGGAACGTCACAGGATACTTTCATGTAGTCCACGCAAACGAACATCTTAAAAACAATTAAAATTACAAAAAAATATATAAATGTGCAAGTTTGTGCGTGAGAGAGAGTGTATGTTTGTTACTTCTTCACGCTGAATAGGCTGAACTGGTTTTGATGCAATTTGGTCCTGAAATAACACATAGGCTTCTACAATTGGGCATGCGGGTAAAACACAGGGGCGTTGCTAGTAAGTTTATGTTTATTTTAGACCAAATGTAACTTGTTTCTGCCTCCAAGCTGCGAGTGACAGTAACTCACCCGGCGTATAGCTAAGGTCCCGTTGCAGCACTCGAGCGCGCCGCCCACGAACTCGGCCGCCAGCCCCACCTTGGCGATGGCGGCGCGCAGCTCCGACAGCCGCACCGAGTTGATGAACTTGGCCGCGTGCGCGCCGCCCGGCGCCGCCTCCAGGGACATCATCACATCGGGCTCCGCTTCGTCTGGAGACGAGACAATTATGTTACGAGTTGTTTATGCCAATTAAAGCAAAAATGTACAACAACGAACTAAACCAATAAACAACACTAAAACGTTTTTTAACAGACTTCAAAAAAATAGGAGGTTCTCAATTCGACCAGTAAGTATTTTTTTGTTTATCTCAGAGCTCCGTGATTTGTGAACCGTTTTTTTTTGTTTGCAAGTATTGACTTTCAGATTGGTCCCATAGAAATTTTATCAAAATCGGTTCAGTAGTTTTTTAACCAGTTCCAATAATAAGAAAAATTTGGTTCGAGCGTTCGCGAAGTACGAGCGTTTGAAGTCGGTTGTGCACGTTTTTGTCAAAAAATAATTGTAACTCGACTGTATACTACGAGTATCACTTATCACTGAATTCAACTATAGCACTGTTTATTCGCTTCGGAGTTCGGATAAGGCCAGTAATACACATGCTTGTTACTCGCACAAAAGCATGCCAGTTACTGGTAAGTACGAGCTACTGGAATGTGTATCGTGATACTGCCCGTAGCTCACGTGCCAGTACAAAGCACGCCAGGAGATCGCAGCTCCTTTGGGTTTTGCCCTCGCGGGGAAGTGGGGAGGGACACTCGCATGCCAATGCATGAAACTGATGTACCACCCACAGGCATGTGTATCGCGGCTTCACAGTATGCCAGTAACCTTGTGGGTGTACCAGCACCTGGCACACGATTTACAGGCATGTGTCTAGCCTTAACTTCCATCGCACTCGTACTTTAGCCAAAACAATACTGACTCACGCAGTCGATGCGTGCCATATTTATACCCGACGCTCACGTCCCGTTCTTTCTTGAAAGTACTTGTAGGTACCACACTACTCGTACTCGTCGTCGTCGTCGTCGTAGTCGTAGGTACTTGGTACAGTAACTTGGTAGGTGGTAACATTCCAGATCGACCGGCGTATAGCTACACGTCCCCTTGTAGAAGTTATGCCACTCGACGTCATATGGCTGTTGTAGGTATCGACCGGCGTAACAATAAGATAAGAAATCATTTTGTGGTGGTAGGCCTCTTACGCAAGATTCTGCCTGGGGAAGTACCACACCTTTATCAGATATTCAACCGCCAAGCAGTAGTGTGTAAGCATTTCTGTGTTTCCGTTTGAAGAGCAATGTTTCCAGCGAAATTACTGGGCAATGAGACTTAACAACCAATGTCTCAGGCTGAAGAGCGCAGTGCAGTGACGCGCAAAATTTTGTAACTAAAGTTCTGGATGGCACTGCAACTGTTATGGGGAGGTGTGACGCTTACCATCAGACGAGCGACCAGCCCGTCTCATCATACAAAGGAATAAAAAAAATAGATGTACTATACACGACAGCACACAGAAATCGAGAAGGTAACTAATAGGGCGTGCGGAGGATGAATTTTTCATACTAACGTAATTCCAAAATCATTTGTAATTACAGAATATTTCCACCAATCCTCCCGTGGATGTCGTAAGAGGCGACCAAGGGAATACACACCGGAAAATAGGCAGCAGCGTCCTCCGAGTACATATTTTGTTACACTGCGGTCACCAATCCGCCTGCCAAGCGTGGTGAGTACGGCAAACCCCCGCCAATATGATAGACACATTGCAAAGACGGCCCCCAGTCCCCGGCGGCTCCGTTATTCCTGAAACCGGTAGCAGCCATGGTAACGGCGGAGCAGGGGTGCTAAAAATCCGTGGCAGATACCCAGCTAACAACCCCCACGATCTCTGGAACTGGCAACATACAACGCACGCACTTTGAGGACCGGTGAGAAGTTGATAGAGCTGGAAGAAGTAGTAAGTAAGTTGCGCTGGGATATTATAGGGTTATCAGAAGTCCAAAGAGAGGGAGAGGATACGATGACCCTGAATTCCGGCAACTTACTTCATTACCGGGAGAGCAACCAGCAGTCCCAACACGGTATTGGGTTTCTCGTCCACAATTCCCTCGTTAACAACGTTGCGAAGATCGAAGGCGTATCGAGCAGGGTGGCATACCTTATACTCAGAATTACCGAACGGTATTAGTTGAAGGTCATACAGGTGTACGCCCCACACACGAAACGCTCAGACGATGAAGTGCAAGGCTATGTATGACGACATTTCTAATGCCATACATGCCCCAAAAACACACTTCACATTAGTGATGGGGGACATCAACGCAAGGCTGAGCATGAGAAATGGCAATGAACTGAGAGTGGGGCAGTTTGGATTTGGAAAGCGGAACCACAGGGGTCAGCGATTGGCCGACTTCATGGAGAAGGAGAGACTCTTTATGATGAACTCCTTTTCCTCCAGGAAATGGACGTGGCTGCACCCCGGCGGTCATAAGCACGAGATAGATTTCATTTTGACGACCAATCGGCATATATTCAATGATGTCTCTGTGATCAACAGGGTTAAGACCAGCAGTGATCATCGCATGGTAAGAGGTTCATTAAATATCAACGTAAAGCTGGATAGGTCTCGTTTGATGAGATCTGCTTTTCGCCCAAGTCCTGCCCAAATCCAAAATCCCCGAGAGGTTTCAGTTGGAGCTCCAAAATCGCTTCCAAAGCCTTACCGAATGCGATACAGTGGACGAACTAAACAACGGGCTGGTGGAAATAGTTCACGCAGTCGGGTCGGAGTTCTTTAAGACCCACCGCAAAAATAGAACACAGAAACTCTTTGAGCATACACTCAAACTTATGGTAGAACGAGGCGAGATGAGGCTGCAGTCTTCAGTGGCTATGTCGAGTTACAGCTTGCTTAATAAACAGATCTTCAAGTCGATGCGAAACGATTTGCGTTCCTATAATACTACTTGTATTAAGAACGCAATAGAGCGGAACAAGGGCACCAAAGTGTTCGCAAGAGATCTGTCTATTAACGAAGCTGAAAACCGACAGTGGCATCGTTTCGTCGAACCCGAAAAGTTTGAGTGATCTCGAGAAGTTCTGTGGACAATTATACACCTTATCGCGTAGTCGTCCTAGCACGACTAGCGATGCAAGAGCTAGTTTGACCCGACATTATACCGAAGATATCCCGGACGTCAGCCTATACGAGAACAGCTCTCAATGGCTCTCAAACAGCTGAAGAGCAACAAGGCACTAGGGGAGGACGGCAGAGCTACTGAAAGCAGGTGGAACACCGGTACTTAAAGTTCTTCAGAGGCTGTTTAACTCGGTCATCCTCGAGGGTACTACGCCAGAGGCGTGGCACAGGAGCGTAGGGGTGTTGTTCTTTAAGAAAGGTGATAACACCCTCTTGAAGAATTATAGGCCCATTTCGCTGCTGGGCAACGTCTACAAGCTGTTTTCGAGAGTAGTTACAAACCGTCTGGCTGGTAGGTTCTACGACTTTCAGCTTCCAGAACAAGCTGGATTCCGGAAGGGTTTTAGCACCGTAGACCACATACATACGCTCCGACAGATTATACAGAAGACCGAAGAGTATAATCGGCCACTATGTCTATCGTTTGTGGATTACGAGAAAGCCTTTGATTCAGTCGAGACCTGGGCAGTGCTACAGTCATAACAGCGGTGCCAGATTGACTACCGGTACATCGAAGTGTTGAAGTGTTGTGACGAGGTCAAAACCTCTTTCATAATAATACTCTTTTGATCTCTTAATTCTTTCATAATCCATTTCTTTTCATTTTGATAGTTGGCCATTATTCATTCTAAATACAAACATCCTGTCATTTTTTACATTGATTTTTGGAGCAAAAGGGAAATATGATATAAAATACATAAATAAGTTTATAACCAGTTGAATTACACTTGTAAATATATAAACGATAATACCTACATAAGAGGTTATTTTAATCCGCATCGTCAAAGTACAAAAGTCTGATCATCTCCTCCTGTTCCTGTGCTTCCAATAGTTCCTGTAATTCTGTGTCACTGAGGTTTGGGTCCTGGGCTAGTGGGAGCAACCCAAACCCTGGGACCGCCTCGTGACAGTGTTTGTACAGCAAGGCCTCCATGACTGTCCGTTTTCAGGATCAGAGCTCGAATTCTATCCAGTTGCAAAAAGGGGTGAGACAGGGAGACGTTATTTCTCCAAAACTGTTCACCTCTGCACTGAAAGATATATTCAAGCTTCTGAACTGGAACGGATATGGTATCAACATCAATGGCGAATGCATCACTCACCTTCGATTTGCTGATGATATAGTTTGGAAGACCTAAGCACAATGCTCAGTGACCTCAATATTGTTTCCCAACAGGTGGGTCTAAATTGAACATGGGTAAGACGAACAACATGTCAAATGCCCATGTCGTACCCATGCCGGTTTATGTTGGGAGCGATATTATCGAAGCTGTTGATCACTAGGTCTACTTAGGTCAGACGATCCAACTGGGTAGATCCAACTTCGAGAAAGAGGTCAACCGACGAATCCAACTCGGATAGGCAACATTCGGGAAATTACGCCACATCTTCTCGTCACAGATACCGCAGTGCCTCAAGACGAATGTTTATAATCAGTGCGTGTTGCCAGTGATGACATACGGCACTGAGACATGGTCGCTAACTATTGATCTCATACATAAGCTCAAAGACACGCAGCGTGCAATGGAGAGAGCTATGCTTAAAGTTTCACTACGTGATAAGATCCGTAACGAGGAAATCCGTAGAAGAACCAAGGTTATCGACATAGCTCTCAGAATTTGCAAGTTGAAGTGGCAATGGGCAGGCCATACAGTTCGCAGAGCCGACAACCGCTGGGGAATAAAGGTTCTGGAATGGCGACCACGAACAAGCAAGCAAAGTGTATGGAGACCCCCCACACGATGGACGGACGACATTGTAGCCATCGCAGGGAGTCGGTGGATGGAGGCGGCACAAGACCGTTCGTCGTCTTTGGGGGAGGCCTATGTTCAGCAGTGGACTGCTAAAGGCTGAAATATTGATGATGATGATTATGATATTACCAATATACCAATGAGATGGCCTACAATCATAAAAACTGGAACAAAATAATAAAAATACAATGGTATGGATTCACTAATCTAAGGTAAGCAGCAAAGAAACTTGGTATTTTGTCTAAGGTTAGGCGGTACTTCACACCGGGACAGCTTTTGAATCTTTACCAAGCACAGGTCCGATCTTGTATGGAGTACTGCTGCCACCTCTGGGACGGTTCTGCCAAGTATCAGCTCGAGGCTTTGGATTCAATTGAGAGACGTGCTATGAGGCTCATTGGAGATGACACTCTGGTGAAGAGTAAGCTTCAAAGTCTGGCGCACCGACGTGAGGTCGCAAGCCTGTCGGTATTCTACAGATTGCACTAAGGAGAGTGTGCACAAGAACTGCACAATCTGATTCCCCCATCACCTTTCCATTACGGTACGACTAGACGATCGACCAAGCGCCACCCTTTTATGGTTGAAATACCTCGCACAAGAACGAAGCGTTATGCTTCTTCATTTATTATAAGAACTGCATAGGAGTGGAATGCCCTGCCCTCGTCAGAGTTTCCGGTAAAATATAACCCAGGTGTGTTCAAGTCAAGAGTGAATAGGTATGTACTAGGGAAGCGTGCTACACCTTCGACCGAATCATCGATTTCCATCAGATGAGATCATGGTCAAACGATTGTCTAGCCAGTATTAAAAAATAAGGAAAAAAAGGTAAAACTAAATTTAGTTTAGAAATTCTTTAAAGCTATTTGAACATTACAACTAACTCCCCCTCAGCCCAAAACCCTTAGCTCCTTCGCACTGACGCGCAAGCTCGGCGGCGCCGGCGCTGCACCACGCGACGCCCGACATCAGGCTGTCAGTTTCACCTGTAGATGTAACGGGAACGTCTCCACAGGGGAGGGGGTATAGTTACCGGCGGCGGTGTCGGCGTGCCGCTGGTGCCGGTCGGACACTTGCGCGGAGAGCCACGCGAGCTCGGCGGCGCCGGCGCTGCGCCACGCGACGCCCGACATCAGGCTGTCAGTCAGTTTCACCTGCAGATGTAAAAGAAACATTTTTCAGGACAGTAAAGATATGCTGCACATTCTTAAATATACTTTGATAAGAAGATCTCAATTCGGCTAATTCTTTTTTATTTCACATGGTTGACTTCATATAAATTTCATGGTGGATTTTTCTTTATAAATTTCATCGAAATTGTTATCGTACTTTTTTATCCACGCTATTGTAGCGATCATTTAGTGAACCAAATAAAAAAATAAACAAATGCTTGCAAATCTGAAATATACTGACATTTCTTATACTTTTTTTTTATTTTCATGCTCTCTATCAAGTGCAATAGTAAAATTATGAAATAAGTTATTTATTCCAAACTGTGCGCATAAATTATACCATTACCTTCTATGCGTGTTTAGTTTTCAATTAATAATTTTAATTCTTATTATTTGTAGTAATATAGTCCAAAGAAAAAAGTATTTATTGGAAATAGGCAAAAAAATAATCTTAACATCTTGAACAATGAGAAAAACATAAATTATTATTATTATCAATGAAATTATATAAAGTAAACTTAAAATAGATTTGGAAAGCGGAAAGCGACTGGAAGAGGAGCGCCGAAGATAGGGCTCAGTGGCGTTCACAAGGAGAGGCCTACGTCCAGTAGTGGACGAATACGGGCTGATGATGAAGTATGCTTTGAGTTTGAACAGGAAATTTATTTTTCATGTACCGACTCAGAGATGAATCTTGCACAGGAAAAATAAATACCCCTCAGAAATACGGCAAAGGAAATAGTACACTATGTGTTACCTGGTAGATATGAGACTCGGTCGTGGCGTCAATCGTGTCACCCTTGTGAGGTATGTAAACATTCTCGATGCCCTCGGCCTCGCAGTGTTTTCTAGCAAAAAAACTAATAATTAACAAAGGTTCTACGATTAATTAAAATAGATTAATAAATTAATGATGGTAGGAATATTTTATGTGACTTTAAAAAGTAACTGATTGCAAGTTAAGTTATTCAGTTATCAAAACAAGGACTAGTTACAATACAAAAACACTTTGTAGGCCATAAAATAATATACACAAAGACACAAATCCGAGTCACACTCTGATATCTCACTTATCAGCCACCTTTCTCACTAATACCACACTTACTTCACAGTGACCTCTTTCACTAATATCACACTTATTTTACAGCCACGTCTTTCACTAATATCACACTTACTTCACAGACACCTCTTTCACTAATATCACACATATTTCACAGCCACATATCTCACTAATATCACACTTAATTCACAGCCACCTCTCTCACTAATACTACACTTACTCCAAAGTTACCTCTTTCACTAATATCAAAATTATTTCACAGCTACGTCTCTCACTAATATCACACATATTTCACAGCCACCTCTCTCACTAATACCACACTTACTCCACAGTCACCTCTTTCACTAATATCACATTTATTTCACAGCCACGTCTCTCACTAATACCACACATATTTCACAGCCACCTCTGTCACTAATATCACACTTACTTCACGCTACCTGTCTCACTAATATCACACTTACTTCACAGCCACCTGTCTCACTGTTGTCACACTTACTTTAAAGTCTGCAAAGCGCTAGCACTGGCCCGAAGACCTACGACGGCGCGCGGTTTAGCGTGCGCCACTACTCTCAGCAGAGATTCTCCGTCGCACCGTCCCTCCAGCTCTATGTATTGAATGTTCGCCTTCACGGCCACCTGTCTCACTGATGTCACACACTTTGTCGGGATTTCTGCCATTTCCACTGTAATGTGATATTTTCACTACATGAGACTTAAATTCAACATAAAAAAGCAGATTTCCGATACCTATGTCACGTCAAGAATCAGCTAACATTTGACAGACTGTGAACTCTCTTTGGGTTTCTGAAACGCAATTCATCTAAGAATTAGCTAATTGACAAGAGATTATTTTATTGATATGGTTACTCTTGATAAGTTCGTTCACTCTTTAGTGTTTATTGTCTGTGTAGCAGACACCAGTATATACTCGTAGCGATGGTAGGCTAGCGGTTTACTAGTGCGACTTAGAATCCAACGATACGGTTCTAGTCTCCGCACCAAGGACTTCCAAGTTATGTGCGGTTTTTCATCGCTGCGTGCTTCCGAGGGTAAGCTGTCGGCTCCGGCTGTTATTGATTAATAGCAGTCGTTAAGCCATGTCAGCGCCCTCGGGCGGCCTGACAAACTCTGACACCAGAGGTCAGCACTACCTCATACGACAAGCAAGCAAGCTATATTTGTATGAAAAGGTGAATTTCCGCGTCTCTTCATAACCACAATATATTAAAAAATATTCATACACAAAAATATCAACAAAAGATTTGATTATGAACAAAAGATAATTAATGTAATTAGAATTACCGTCTGGCTCCTGTTTTGTGACCGGCGCGGGAGCAACGTCCTTAATGTCTCCCTCGGAGTCCACTATTTCCGCCAACCTGTAGTCTTCGGGCTGGAAGTTTGACAAAGAACGTTTATAAGTAAGGACCATAGGAAAGGATCAGCTTGTCACCCTTACTGCGTTTCTGTCGACCGCTACCGTCACTAAGAATATTACAGACCGAGTTCGGAAGACGTGACGGCGCGATCGTGTGACTATCGCAACCGATCTCGCTATTAAGTCTTAAGAGGATAATCGCTTGACGTAATTTTCGCAATGTAGGTATTTAGTAATTGTATTTCTATCTCAACTCCTCCCCACGATCCTCAACACGAGCGATAGAGAGAGTTGCTGATTGTGAGATTTAGTTTTACGTTTACACGTTTTGATTGACTTTTTTAAAGCATTTTTTACCCCCTGAATTGTGGTGAAATCTTTTGTTATTAGTGTCAATCTCTTGATTATAAAATAATGTATATACGTCATTTTATTAAAGAAAACGTTTTTTTTAAAAGAGTAGTTTCACTTTGTTTAGGCCCGTATTAATAAATCGCTCTTGGTTGAGCTCTCAAGTGCGATATCAACTGATACGCTCTCAAGTTGTGATCAGCATCTTAAGATCGTCGCTGATTAATAAATACATTTCAAGAGCATCTCACAACATGTCGCTTTCGAGAGCTGCATCTCAAGATACGTCACGAACCAGAACTTGAGAGCAAGATTGAATGAACTACAAATGAACGATTTACTTTCTTTAGTGAAAGTTCGGTTTTTGCTCTAATAAGATATAACGTAAGGTTAAAATTTATTACTTCGATGTAGTTGAATTAAATTAAATGCGATTATATTAAATGTAATGTTTATTTTCTACATTATTATCATAACCTTACTTTAGTTTTTTTTGTAGAAAGGATGTAAACCATAATATTTGTCTATATTTTCAAAGTTACACTATCTATTAAAGAACTTAACGCAATTCATCAATGAATGACTATAATTTATGAAAATAAAAGTTCATTTATTGCCCATGCAGTATTTCCAGCGCGTATCCTTTGGTTACGGTTTCGGATCTTTTTAGACTTCAGCAAGTCCTCGCCAGGTTCTGATATCTACCAAATCTTCGGATCTTTTCGCAATCATGCCAAATAAATTTGTTTATTCCTAGAGGAATATACAAATATTATTATAATGATAGTTAATATAATTATAATGATCAACTTCTGACATAATATTTTCGAAATCCTTGATTCTAGCAACTGGCAATCACGCTCTCAAGTCACGGATCAACTGCACTCAACATTCTGCATCTCAAAGCGCTTCTCAAGTGCGCTCTTGAGAGTCGAGATTGATTTATTATTAAACACTAACTCAGCTGATTACGGCATCTCAATCAACAGCTTAAGATGTGTTTATTAATTAGATTCGCATCTTGAGATCGCTCTAAAGAGCGCTCTTGGAGTTGAGATCGGTTTATTAATACGGCCCCTAGTTTCAGCGCAAAAATCGCCAGTAAAGGTGCTGCTGGTATAACTTTCAAGTTATTGAAACATTTAGATAAACGAAGTCGTATAAGCGTTCATTAATTAACTACAACTACTTATTATGCAAAAAAAAGAAGACATCTGATAATATTTATGGGTAGACAAGTGTTTAACCAAACCAACTTAAGACCAGGCTCCAATATTTAAGGGTTTTCTCCATAAATATGCTAGATCAACCACAAACTGATAAATGGGAAACTTAACACATTATCTCTCCGGGATTAAGACAAAAACGTGATTAACAGAATTTCATTCCGATACATTTTCTTATCAAAAATTCCGTAATTTTCAGTAATATTTTCGTTTCTCTACTCAACTCTCTCTCTAAAATAATCTAAAATAATCTTACAGAAAAAAAAAAGTTTATTATCCACTGTTAAGACAAAAATTACCCAACTAAATTAAATGCCATTCAATAAATTAAATAACTTTTGAGACTTACGTCATTTGGTTACGAGCTAAATTGTGTGTTCAAACAGCGCTCGCGATATTCAACCTTGTTACCCAGGCACCTCAGTGCTTGTTGTGGGTAGCGGGTGGCAGAGTGTAGAGGAGGAGCTAGCGTGGGGAAATGTATTAATGGAGCCAAAACCAAAACAAGCCAAAAAACGACGTAAATGTCGGATGTAGTGGACAGGTTCAGACGTGTTTTGTAGTGTTAATTCGGCCCACCATATCTCGGGCCGAGTTCTAGCGACAGCACCAAACTACTCACAATCTCGGAGGCCGAGATGTCAGCACTCGGAATGTCTACCTACACTAATATTGTTACACCGGTCAATTCTTAGAAAAACAGTAGGTACTAAAAGGTTCGATGAGCTGCGATCGGATGACGCAATACCTACCTTTAAAGGAACATTCTAGAACACACCAGTAGAGTGTAGGTACATACAGAAGTTTCCAGAGCGCGCGGTAGGTATTTACCTACAGGGCGGCGCCAAAGGCGCCGCCGGCCTAAGGTACCGACAGTGGCGGCGCGATATCAAAGGTGCCGCCGGTCTTAAGTACCTACAGGCGCGGCGCGGCAACTCAAAGGCGCCGCCGACCTTGAAAGTTCAAATACCTACCGATTACCGTTAGTACATACGAGTAGTTACGAGTACCTTCTGGAAACGACCATCGCGGTATAAATAGAGCGCGCATCGACTGCCTGGGACATTATTGACTTGGCTTTCACGAACGAAACGATCAAAGTGATTCGAAGCGAGTATTCAGTGATAATTGATAAGAGAGTACAGTCGAGTTAAAGAGTCTTTGAGCGTTATTTGTCAGATTAATTTCTTTTTGTGGTTTTTCGAATAAAGGTGTTAATTTTTGGTGTAATTAGCGTACAATTATTTTATCCGAACCCCAGCTCGTAACAATATTATAAAGAGTTTGTAAGTTTATTTGTTACCGCTAATCTCTGAAACTACTGATCCGATTCTGAAAATTCTTTCACTAATATGAAGCTACATTATCCCTAAATGTTATAGGCTATGTTATATACTGATAAAAAATAGTTTACAATAAGAAATCACAATATTTCTAATCCGTTCGAAAAACAAACAGACCGTTTGCCAGCTTTATCGGCGTGCACTGTTTATTATGTGGTGTAAAAGTGCAAAGACGCGGGTGCGGGGCGGGTGGACGGGCTGCGGAGCGGGTGGTCAATATACCTCCCTAATATTTTGTACAAAGAAATATTTAGACAAACTCTTAGCTACCCAAGCGAATCCGGGGCGGGTCGTTGGTAATGTATGTATCGATACTTTGACAAAGTCACCACCACGGGCGACATCAATACTTAATTAGGTTTGAATGAATCATTAACAAATCTAGGTTACGCAAGGATTTTTCACTATGATCTAGGCACATAATTTATGTTAACTGTGGAACGATTCACATCACTAGCCGTGTTAACAGTCGTCAAGCTGTCGACAAAACTGCGCCTATGGTATAAGTTCGGCCAGGCCAGTAAGCGTAATTCAAAATCATTGATAAAAATCGAATCGATACACAAAAATATTTTGTCGATTCGGTAAGTTTATCGAAACGACAGTAGATCTTACATAACCCAATATAATCTAATCAATTCATATGCTTGGGAACACAAACACAGGGGCTGGCGAGCAGGCGCTTAGGGCGATAGATATCAGAGTACACTGACATACACGTGGTCAGTCGTGGTCCGGCTCTGCCCTACCCCCGTTTGCAATTAAAAAATGCGGAGCCAGAAGTCGGCGACCACTGAGTGTTGAGTGAAGCTCTAGGGACGCCAAAGCGGGAATTATCCAGGAATATTTCCAGGTCAATTTTGATCTGTTAACTAGGTTCAATACGCAGGTGTCGAGGTCGACCGAGGTGGTTCCATACCCTCATGGTGGCCATACAAACACCGGTATACCTGACAGGTTGACCTCAGCATGTTTACTTAAGACTAGTACCCCGGCTTCGCAGGGGTAGCGCTCACTCCGCGGCATTAATATACCCGTAGCAAATTTAAAAAAAAAGACAGTATGCGTGATTCAAAATCTTTGGCAGCAACGCAACGCCAAGGAGGTTGAATTCGTGGTGCTTTTTGACAGACTTGTTATTTTTAGATTCCGCGGCAACATGACATTCCGTTCCGTATTTATAGGCAAATTTTTGATACCTTGGGTTACATTATTGTAATATTCTTAGGGATCTCAATTATTTTGAAAAATAATACACATCCCATGTTACTCGCTGATAATGTAGCTTTCTATAGGTGAAAGAATTTTTTAAATCGGTTCAGTATTTGTTGAGTTTATTCATTACAATCAAATATACAAACATACAAATCTTTCCTGTTTATAATATTAGTGTAGATAGTTATATCGAAGCTCACATACAGTTGTACAGTTACACAGACACTTAATAGTGTCTGTTACAGTTACAGTTTTATCACATACACGTTCCAGTTTACCTGGAAATAATTCTATTTTTAAAAGCTTTTATTTAACTTCACTTGTATGTATCTATGAATTTTGTCTGTTCCGGAATCTTGCAATTCAAATTTCGAGCACTTCCCGATTAGCTATCCGGCTGAAACTTTTAGGGTAGCTCACAGACCGATTACAAAGAAAAATATATATTAGAAAAAGTGAAAATGAATAACAAAAAAAAAACGTAAAAAAACAAAAATATATGAAAAATAATACAGAAAAACAGCATTCATTAAAAAATTAGGTCGTAATTTTTTTTTTAAATTATTCTTATTTTGTTTCGTTTTGTCTGTGTTCAGGTAAACCTGTCAGGTATACCATTGCATATAAATTGCTGTGAGTACTGTGAAAGTGCCAGCTTTTGTTAACCGGCATTAAAACGGTTTACTGTCTCGGAAGTTGTAAGCTGCTATTTTTCAGGCGCAATCTCAATGTTGAAGGTGAAGACAGCATTGTATAACTGCCTCGCTCACCCGCTTACGTTTTTCGCATCATCCATCTCGCTTACTTTATGCTGCTTTATTCTCACAACTGTACCTGCGCAATTGCTCACAGAGCCTAATTTAACGGCCATAAAGACCCGTTGTCTATTGTACGGTTTACCTTGATGTATTCCCCGTAATCGTCGGCCCTGGAGCGCTCGTCGTGGCACGGGTACATGGCGTGGTGCCGCTTGTTCGACTTGAAGTACCCGCTGGACCGGACGTCGTGCCTGACGGGGATGTCGTGCCGGCCCGTCACCACCCACATCTCCAGCTCGCCGTCCGAGTCCGAGTCTGACGATATGCCGGCCACTTCTTCTCTGGAACGTGACAAAAAATGTCTAGTGTCAGTCATCATAATCAGCCTGTATACACCATTTATTTTCAGATTTGTTTCCCCGTACTGTTTAATATTCTAATGAATTCGTTAACTGTTCGTGCAAAGAAACAGAATCCAACGCTGTGGAATCTATTGTATGCTCATGATGTAGCCATTTCCGATTATATCCAGGATATGGAAGAGAATCTAGAGGAATGGAGGAAGTCACTTGAAAGAAATGGCTTGCGCATCAGCAGAACAAATGCAGAGTTCATGATGTGTAACTTCAACCCTGACGCTACACCAACCACTGATATCAAATTTAATAACATCACAATTCAGTACTATCGGAGGCCGGATCAATTGAAGCAGACATAACTCTTAGAACGACATCTGGTTGGAACAAGTGGCGTACGCTTTCAGGGGTTCTGTGATGCTAAAATTCCCATTAAAACCAAAGGTAACTACAGAAACGGGTTTGCGACGATGAGCGGGAGGAGTAACACTGAAAGAAAAAGTGCGCAATGAATTAATAAGAGGTAGTTATAAAATCACCCCTAGAAATGAAATCTCGTAGAGTCCACGTTTACGGTCACGTAATACGAAGACCAGATGCCCACGTCGTGAAAAAGTGCCTTTCCATGGCTACAAAGATAAAAGGGAGAGGAAGAACTCAAACAATCTGGTTGACGAATATCCAAAAGGGATATGAAGAGGTTAGGCCTTAGTGAAGATGAAGCCTACCAGCGAGAGAGATGGCGCCGCATCATTGGGAAAGCCCACCCCGAATAACGGGAAAAGGAGAAAGCAAAGAAGAAGTTTCTGCATGAGGCCGCTCATTAATTACGTAAGGTCGAATTTGCCATTTTTGACCCCCCTGCTCCCATTTAAGGATATGTAAGATTCCCCCCCCCCACTCCCTCTTACGTAAGACTTTATATAGTTTTCCTAAGTAACATTGAACCGGTTCATTTTCACAACAGATTACCTATGGTTCTTCGTTATTGAACGAAACACAATCCTATTACAGAGAGTAGAGAGAGGCTGAAGCCACCAGTTTTGGAACAGCATGCAAAATACGCCGGATTTTCAAAATTGTGAAATGGTTGGTTTGTTTAAAATTATAAGCCATTGTGACTGTTTGAATTGAAAATATATAAATAATTCAATTCTATTATTGTATAGTAATAGAGAGGATTTTTTACAAATAAAGTAAGATTAATATAGGAAAAAAATAACTGTATTTTTTATTAATAAGCTTCGAAATGTGTTTTAAAATAAAAATAGGTACATAAAACTTTAACATTATAAATAAAAAAACATACTTCGTTTACCTAAAGATTTGTACTGAAACGTCCATCACTCTTCATTGGAAGACGCATTTAACAATAAATTAAAAAACCGGAATAGTGCGAGTCGGACTCGAGCACAGAGGGTTCCGAACAAACATTTTGTTGTATATGTAAAGAGAAGTATTTTTTGTGTAACTATCTGTTTACGGTATTCGAATTTTTCCTTTGACTTGTGCTATAAGACATAGCTTCTTGCCAAATGTCGTGATTATAGGTCAACGAGAAATACCTTATAGGTTTTCATCCCCTTGCGAGTGTCAAAATATGCGGCATAAACGGCCGTATCTTTTGATTACGTTGAATTAGAAGTTTGTGTTTTTTCTCAGCTCCAAGGGATTGCAGACCTGAGTATTTTATATTAATTTCAACTTGATACCTCCACGCGTTTCTGATAACAAATCGTCTTGACAGACTGACAGACAGACAAAAAAGTAATCCTATAAGGGTTCCTTTTTTCCTTTTGTGGTACGGAACCCTAAAAATACACAAACAATGTACAATTACATAATTTAATATGCCCGTTCCACCTAGCCACTTCCTGCATGACAGTATTGTTACGAGCTGGGGTTCGGATAAAATTAATGTACGCCAATTAAACCAAAAATTAACCTTTATTCGAAAAACCACAAAAAGAAATTATAGCGACAAGTAACACTCAAACACTTTCTAACTCGACTGTATACCCTAATTAATTATCACTGAATATTCGCTTCGAATAACTTTGATCGTTTCGTTCCGAATGCCAAGTCAAGACTGTCCCAGGCAGCCGATACGCGCCCTATTTATTCCGCGACGCACGAGTTCTTTCTAAAATGTACTCGTATGTACTAGCAGTAGTTGGTAGATACTTCAACTTTCAAGGCCGGCGCCGCCGTCGATGTTGCCGCTTGCGCCACGCTCGTAGGTACCTAAGGCCAGCGGCACCTTTGATGTTATCGCGCCCTTATTTACCTACCTACCGCACGCTCTAGAAACTACTCGTAGGTATTGCGTTATCCAGCCGTGGTTTCTCGAACGATCATGCAAGTACCTATTGTTTTCCTAAGAATCGACCAGCGTAACAGTATAAATACTGACGGGAGCAGATGCCAGATCATTCAGAACGCCAGTTACTCAACACTAATAATATAGTTTTGGTAGTATTAGTAGAGATCATATAATCTTAAAATGAACGCACTTGACTGTTTCAATGTGTGAGAGGAAATACTTATTGTAACACTTTGTTTGTGTGTCTTAAAATGAACGCACTAAACTTGACTGTTTCAATGTGTGAGAGGAAATACTTATTGTAACACTTTGTTTGTGTGTCTTAAAATGAACGCACTAAACTTGACTGTTTCAATGTGTGAGAGGAAATACTTATTGTAACACTTTGTTTGTGTGGCGATTTTACTGTAAGCTTGGACTCGTCCGCGTACCCACCTGGCCGGCAGGCGTCCCACACTACATTTGCCTAAGCATGGTGTCCACTCTAAAACTCGTTTTCCCCAACTTTTGTCGGTACTGCGCGAGATGTGACCAGTCCATTGCACTTCAGCTTGCTTATTCTCTGGGCTATGTCGATTACCTTGGTTCTCTGGCGGATCACCTTTTTCCGGATTCTGTCCTTCAGAGATACTCCGAGCATAGATCTCTTAAATTTGTCGACCAGCCCCACCGTGAGTGAGGTCCACGTTTCGGCTCCGTAGGTCATAACTGGCAGAACAAACTCGTTGAAGACTTTCGTCTTTAGGCACTGTGGTATGGATGACGAAAAGACTTGACGTAGTTTACCAAATGCTGCTTGACGTAGTTTACCAAATGCTGCTTGACGTAGATTAAAAAAAACGGAGATCTATCTAATTGTTATAATTTTGTCATCTTTTATACCTATATTTTAAGCAAATAAATGAATATGATTTTGAATCCTCCTACCGGCTTCCCGTTCGAAGTTCTTCAGCCCCTATTCTGACGACGACTAATTTGTGTGTATTGCGTCTATACACCTACTTTGCATGTGAGTGTGAATACAATGGAGGGGCGTTCAGTTTGAGGCCAGGGTTGATTTAGTTAAATCATGATTTATTACGTTAAATCATGATTTATTACGTTAAATCAGTGATTTAATAAAAAAAAAAGGAAAAGTTAACCTATTAATTAAAATTATACTGTTATGAGACTAGAAATTAAAAATGCTTATTAAAATATGTAAGTATGTATATTAGTACTTCATACAAAATTCATTTCGCCAAAGATTCTGTAAAATATGTTTTTGCCATTAAATGGGGAAAAATCCTTAATTTGAGGACCCTACCGGCGAACAAAAATGAGCACATTTGCCGTTCGGTTTGGACATTTGAGAAATTAGCGTTCTCAAATGTTTTCGAGCACCGTTCATTTGCATGTTTAGATGACATTAGAGGAAAATGCTAGCAATGTTAACTTTTTTAGCCCCAATGTCGTTCCACAAGCCCTTCGATGCTAGCACAAATAACAAACGTCAATGCAATATGTTAACATTTCTAACTTCGGAAACTAGCATCGTCAGACCCAGCATTTCCAGACAGATAAACAGATAAACATTTTATTGATAATCATTACATTATAGGTCAATTACATTGCATCATAAAAATAATTAATTTAATAATAATTAAACTCTTCATTACTTCCATTGCCATGTCTAAAAATATTATACACAAAAATATACAATAGTCTAGTACAATAGTCATTCAATCGAAGTCAATAAAATTGTTTAATAAAATTCATTCAAATACACTATTCAATAAAATAGTATTAAACCTAAGACTAAAATTTATTGTTCCTATCTAGGAACTCGTCAATCGTGTAAAAAGTCTGCTCGACGAGCCAGGTCCTAAGCTTACGTTTAAACACGTTTACACTTGATGCGCTTTTAATTTGCTCTGGTAGCCGATTATACACCGTCGGCCCTAGCACGTGTGACAGCTTGTTTGACCGTACGAGTCTTCTGGACACAGCCGCGAGCTTGTGTGCGCCGCGTGTGTTATACGAGTGTCTGTCTCCTCGCTTCTCAAATATGTCCAAGTTTTGCCTTACGAAGATGGCCACTTGGAATATTAAAAGGGAGGGCAACGTGAGTATCCCGAGCGACTTGAAGTAAGGTTTAGCTGATGTTAATCGTGACACCCGTGCAATTGCCCTCACTGCCCTTTTCTGCATTCTGAAGGCACGCAGTCTGTCTGCTGCACACCCCCAGAGCTCGGTGCCGTATTGCAGGACTGAATGCACGGTTGCAAAATAACAGGTGCGAACAACATCAGCGTCCACCACTCGCGAAAGTCTACTCAGCGCGTAGCAGGCACTACCCAAACTTTTACAGATTTTATCGATGTGCGAAGACCAGGTAATACCACGATCGATCACGAAGCCCAGAAACGTGGTGGAGTCAACTTGCTCTATTGACTCCCCGTTTACAAGCACCTGTAGCTTCCTCACTGGCCGCCCTGAGATGGAAAACTGAAGGAAGTGGGTCTTCTTCAAGTTTAGGACGAGGCCATTTAGTCTGAACCACTGCGCCAAATCACCTGCTGTCTCATTCAGACGCTGTTCAAGTTCATCGGGATTGCGTGCGGTAACTATCGCTGCGATGTCATCAGCGTACATGAAAATCTCACCGGATGTAATGTAGTCTGGCAAATCATTAAGTAGCAGGGAGAAAAGTATATTGGATACCGATGAACCCTGCGCAACCCCCATCGCGGTAAATAAAGGATCTGATCTCGTCTCACCTCCGTCACTGACCACCACCTGGGATCTGTTCCGCAGCAAATCCGTCAGCAGTGCATGGGCAGGACCACTTATGCCGTAATGCTTGAGTTTGGCAGCGAGGACGCCGTGGTCTGCGACGTCGAAAGCTTTCGATAAATCGCAGCAGAGGACGGCGACCTGCTGCTTACGCTCGCAAGCGTCAAGTACGCGCCTGATCACCTCACGTGTAAGGGATATGGTAGAGCGGCCCTCCCGGTATGCAAATTGCCGCTCGGACAACGCCCCAGTGGAGGTCAGATAGTCGGTGAGACGAGCGCTCAGTCCATTTTCCAAGATCTTGGCAACTGCGGGGATGATCGACACAGGCCTGTATCCATCGATATCCTCACGTTTTCCTTTCCCTTTAAACAGCGGTGATATTTTACTCAGCTTCATCGCTACCGGGTACACACCAGCACTAACACAGCGATTAAATAATACAGCTAAGCATGGCGCCAATGTGGTCAGAGCTAGGTAAATAATCTCCATAGATATGTCATAAACATCTTTGGTTGGCTTTCGCGGGATACGTGATGCTATGATCGTATAGACTTCATCCGGTGTAAATCTAGTGAGCCTTAAGCTTCGGTTGGCGCAAGGGCGCGTGGCGCCGAGCGCGGCACTAACCAACGATACGTTCGCGCGCGGCGCTCCGCACGTCGCCGCAGCACATACAAACCTGGAGTTCATAGCATCAGCTGCCGCTTTTTTTGTCTCGAATCTATTCCCTATCGCATCTTTAGCAATGTCAGTGAAGCCAACATGTGATCGCCTCAATATGCCCCTTTCTTTGTTGACAACTTTCCACACTGCCTTAGAAGTGTTTGAACTGTTCGATAACATTCTATTGTAAAAACCTGTTTTATTAACTTTTATAGTTTTATCATACATTAGATTTAGTTCCGCGGTTAATGCTAATAGATGATCATTATTAGGATATTTTTTTGACAGTTGGACAGTTTCAAACAACATAGTTTTCAGCATAACGACTTCATCGGTAACCCAGGATTTGTTCGTGATATTTTTACGCTTTAGTGGGAAACATATGTGAACCTTATTCGTTAATATATTTATTATGGCGGTAGCTAGGGCTTCTACGGAATCTTGGTATTTCACAAAAATGTTTTCCCAGTCTACACTTATTACAGCTGAGCTGAAGTTCAGTCGACTCACCTCAGAGAAGTCTCTGACGCGGCAGGTGCGCGGCGGCGGCTGCCGTGGCTGGCACGTCACCGCCACGCGCACCGCGAGGTGGTCACTGAGGTGGGTTACCACCGGAGTCGGTACTACCGTCCCCCGCTGCCTGTTGCTGTACACATGGGCCAGACAGGTCGAGGATTCAGCAGTAACTCGCGTCGGAAAGTCAACAACGTTGGTGAAACTATAGGCCGACAGCATATCGCTTAGCTGATTTTGCTCGGAACATTTATTTTTTAACCAGTTAATATTAAAATCACCCATGATTAAAAATTCTTTGTCACTTTCACTGGCTCGTTCGAGAAGACTCTCAAAATGCATAAGAAAGCTAATGGTACTTATTTTATTAGTTCGGTAAATACACAACACTACAATATTAAAATCTACTAGCTCAATCGCGGAAACTTCACAATATCGCTCAGTTGATAGCTGTACATAGTCGAGACGTTCAATCGCCCTAACACCGTTTTTTATAAATAGACAGGAACCACCGTGCCCCAATGTACTTCTACAGTAGCTTGATGTTAAAGTGTAACCGTCTATATTAACACATTTGAGGTTATCGCCAATAAGCCAATGTTCAGTGATTCCTAATACGTGACATTGTAGTTCGTTACGCAACAATACTTCAACCCGGTGCGATACAGACAGTAGTGTATCGAAGCATTGTTTTCGAGTTTGATGTCTACTGTCAGTCGGAGACCGATGGTTGCCACCTGTGGGTCTTCACCAGGCTACAAAAAAGGAGGGTTATGATTTTATCAGAATACCTTTGTATGCATGAATGAATGTATGTCTGTATGTTCGTCTGTTTGTACATGACCACACTTTACAGCCAACCTTTTAAATTTGTAGGTATCTTCTATTAGTAAAACCAGAGTTTTTAAGCTACTTACAAAAACTTACAAAAAAGGAGGCTATCGATTTCACGCGTATGTCAACACTCATATTATAAAGAGAAAAGATTTAATTTTTGTATCTTTGTTTGTAATGGACAAACGAAAAATATAATGAACCGAATTAAAAAAATAACACGTATTAGACAGCTAGATTATGAGCGAGTAACATGACCACTATTTTATTTTTCAAGAAAGTAGAGTTCCCTACGAAAATTGCAATATTGTAAAACCGAATTCGTATTGAAATGTTCTTTTCTAAACAAACACTAAAAAGAATAAAATAATTACAATAGAACACTATCACTTTAAGAAAAGTAAAAATGTAATACCGATTCAAAAATACAATTTAAAATAGAAAAAGTTATAATAGTTTCTTACCCTCCCTTTTCTAAATTCTCACCTCCCTTCCCCCTCTATATAGCTAAGTGCACATCACCAGTATAGCTAGCGGCACGTAAGTCTAGCGGTGAACGAAACGTGGCGGAGATCTTGGCACAGTCAGTTTTCGGGATAAAAGTATTCAACATTTTAACACATATTATACTGACAAAGATCACATCTTTGACTGTGCAAAGATCCCCGCCACGTTACGCTAGGTTCATTCCCAATAATAAAAACAAAGAAATCAAAAAAAGAATAAAAAACATGCAATCGAACATGTAACCGTCTCTTTTTGTGAAGTCGATTAAAAATATACAACGGAATGACACGTTGCCATGGAAACGAAATAATAACAAGTCTATTAAGTACGTGAGTAATGATTAGACAATTCTTACTATCATTGGAGTAATATTGAAATTATTGTCTATGGGTAAAAAAAACACCATGATCGTTGCTGCAAAATATTTTGAATTACGCATACTGGCGTATTTTTTTAGAAGTTACAATGCGTATAAAAATTCTAAAAGTAAGAAAAATGCCACGGTGTAAGCGCTACCCGTGCGAAACCGGACTAGTATGTAATATTGTAAAAAATTGGTACTTATTAGTAGCATTCATATTATGTTAGTTTAAATGGGTAGGTAATAGGTTACTACTTTGGAACGAATGTTACTACTTTGTATCTCAATCCGAAGAGTAGAGAAGCCCGTCAATCGATGAAATAATATTTGACGACTGAACTAAATTTGGTAATTTGTACTTTTGGTTCTGGAATACATAGGCTACATTTTCCCCAGAAAAATGTCCACGCGGGCAAAGCCGCGGAGGATAATATAAAACTACTTTAAACCTATATTATTCTAGTTTATTCTTATCATATTATTTTTTTGATATAATCGTATATATATTTATAAACGATATATTTTGTGAGTTTTTAGAGTTAATCAAACATTTTTCTTTCCGTCGGCAATAAAATATGGCAGTTCTAAGCCGCTTGATAGTTCATATTTGCAATAGCACTCTCGCGGTTAAGACGAATCCAACGATACCTCATATAACAAAATCCATTTAGCCGTTTAGGACGTGCCAAAGAAACGTAAAAACAAACAAACATATATACATACAACCCAACACATAACCCTCCGCAATCGGGTAATAAACGAAGTTATTTCTTTTTCGGATCCCAATAGTGGTTCGAAAAGATTGAACTAAAGAGTACAATCTTGATATATATTATATACTTATATTACTCTTTGGTCCAATCTATTTGTGGTACTGGCATCCTACTCGCAGAAAACAATCTTTCTTTCTCGTATTTTTACGTAAAGATACTTCATGCGCGAAACTCGCTGGTAGCGTTCTTTTCAAAACTTCGCTGAGACCCCTGCCGCCCGGCCCTCGCACCGCGTGCGTCAAATCGGCCGTTTACTCCTGGATACACTACTGTCTATAAAGACTAATATATGTACTGTGTCCATGTTGTTTTGTGGTTCGAAATGCTACTTTTTGACAAGTGTCAACATCTAGCGGCACAGCATGTAATTTTAAATTAAAAAAAAAAAAAACATTTTTTTGCTTGGTTTTGCGGTATAAGTGTAAGATTTTCGATAATTCTTTCCATTTCCTAGTTTTAAATTACTTGGGATGAGGGAATGGTGCTACAAAAGTAAATAGAACAGTAGTGCTATTTATCTATCTTGGTTTCAATTTTCAATATCACTATCACTAATGCGCTGCGATAGAGTCGAAATTGCTATGATGAAACCAAGTTCTGTGGTCGGGGCCCTGCGGCCCGACCACATAACTTGGCTTCAATCGAATTCTCAATATCGCAACCACTAATGCCTTGTGACAGAGTCGAAATTGCTATGAAAAAAGTGATAATCCGATTGTAACCAAGTTCTGTAATTGGGCCACTGTTGTGTTGAGCAGCAACACGTTTCACTTGTAGATGTCAACCGTGCTAACATTGCTGGTTTTTCGTATGAGAAACGCTGATTGAACGCTAGTCATTCGTGTTAACATAAATTATTATTTATTTTGGATGACACTTAAATTTGACTTAGGAAAAGCGACTTCATTCCATAGGGAATAGAGCAGATAAGTCAAAACTACTTTTTACGGTAAAAAACACGAAAAACTTAAATAAAACAAAACATGATTTTCATCAACCCTGTTTGAGACTAGACGATTTCTAGTCATTTGTCATTTTGTATCAGTAAATAGTACTCACTTGGGCGGGTTGTTGACGTACAACAGCTGTTGCTGCAACATCTGCTCGAGCTCCTGCCCCTCGAGCCTGACTCTCCGCTTGACTGTCAGCTCTATGGTGCGGTTGCCGCCCTTCTCCAGCAGGTCCCGCGCCAGGGTCCCGGGCGACGTTCTGAAATGGCACACTCGTTGTTACAGTGTCCTTCAATTGTACCAAAGCAAAGTGATCACTCTGATCAAATATATATTACAGCAATCTTCTATGTCAAGTAAATAGACAAAAACTTAACACCTCACGAACAAGGAGAAAACAAATTATTATAACTAGATCAAATCAGTAAAATTTGGTAAACTAAGTATGCTTTGAGTTTGAAAAAGAGATTCCCTACTCAGAGTTGAATCTCGCACAGGAAAACGAAACAGTCTTCCGACTACCGGTGCTTCGGAAATATGCCCGTTAGGGAAGAGAGTACCAAGAAAGTCTCAGGCGATGTCATTTTTATCAAACAGTATTTTTTTTGTGTCGGAAATTATAATAAAACACATGTAAATCTCAAATACGAAAGTTAAACGCGCACATAGAGAAGTCCCACTGAAAAATAAGAACACCTTAAAAAAAAGTTTTTACGGCTTTTTTTCTTTTCTTTTTAATTTTTTTCTTTTTGACTGTTCACTTTTAACGTTTTTAAGTTTTGAAAGTCCCTGAAAGTTTCAGCAGGATAGCTAATCGGGAAGTGCTCGAAATTTGAATTGCAAGATTCCAGAACAGAAAGAAATACATACATACAAGTGAAGTTAAATAAAAGCTTTTATAAATACAAATGTCTAAGAAACCAGGCTAGACCAGTCCCCACAAGAAGCACACTCAACAAACTTGTGTTCAAAACACATGGCACTATCACCTGGATTCAAGTCTTCATATTATACTCATCATCTGTTCCAAGTTGTTAGCTGCTGCGGTGCCCGAGATCTCTCCACAAGGAGTGATCCGAGATGGTGATATTCTCAGCGCGATTTCACCCACCTGGCGGTCAAGACAATAGAATTCTGCGGATGTGGCGCCCACAGCAGGAACAGGTCTCTCGCGAATCCCGCTTCCAGATCCGGGAAGGAGGCCAGCACCACTTTGGGGCCGGGAGTGCGGGTCACCTCGGCCACCGAGTGGCACAGATGCAAGTGGCGGAGCGCAAACGGGTTGCTCCGGGCGCCCTCGAACGCTCGCGTCAGCTTGTCGCTCATCCATTCTATCTGAAAACAGGAAAAAAATTGCTAGGTATTTAATTTAATCTAATATAGACATGATTCAACTGATAGACATACACCGTTGTATGAGGTAGTGCTGGTAGTAGTGTCAGAGTTTGACAGGCCATCCAAGGACATAAATGTGAGATTTGAGGATGTGCTGATTTTGTATACTTTTAGGCAAACGTAGAGTAGGTCGCCCTGTGGCCAGGAGGAGTGACGACCTGCGAAAAAAGCCAGGAAGAATGTGGATGAGGAGAGCTGAAGACCGAGCTCAGTGGCATGCATTAGGAGAGGCCTACGTCCAACAATGGACAGATATGATGATAATTTTGTATTAGTATATACGCAAGTGGTAAAACACGTCAAAGTGATTGTATACATTGGCAGCCTTATGTCAAAGTGATTACCTATATACTTTGTCAAAGTAATTACAGTACAACCAACTTATATGTGAAGTGGCAAAATAAATGAACTATAGGCGCCACGAATGAGGTTCACATTTTCTGTATTTTTCTTGTTTTTTGATTGGTCTACTTATCGATTGACTGGAACACTCACGCTACCATTCAGTTCACAGATATCTTGGTGGTACTGTAAATACATGTGCAGCCATATGCCAAAGCCACCGAGACACGCCTAGCGAGACACTTGGCTTTTCTCTAACTCTTTAGCAATTGTGGATTGTTAATTCCTTTGTTTCCACTCCTCAGTCCTTATGCTGGCAGGGTTACTATCTAATAGTTTTCTAAAGGAAAAGTTTAGTTCACGGATGGGACTCGAATCCACACCAACCGTGCCTCTGCACGGCAAATGCCAATAAACAATTCGGCTACCGGACCACTACATCCAGATTTCTCCCTCAGTCTCTAAATCCGTCTTACGGGGACGGTAACGCCACCTATTGATAGTTTGCTGAACTAACCCACCTGCAGGGTTACTGGCTATTTAAACGGTGGGTCTTGGAGAATCTACTCATCTATCTGTTAGTAAATCATCATCAGCCATCTCCCCCATGAGATGTTGCTGTTTGCATCCAGCTGCTCTTCGCGACTCTCACCAGGGCCCCAAGTCTACTAAAACAATTGTTCATAGATTGTTAATGAATTGTGGCATAGTTTTCGCTTCTAGTTCTTCATTTGCTATTTTACTTAAATTTTGCGAAAACTTTGCCACAATTCATTAACAATCTATGAACAATTGTTTTAGTAGACTTGGGGCCCTGGTCTTAAATCCACCTCTTGGTGGACTGTCCTACGTCTTCCGGTCCGTGGTCGCCATTCGAGAACCTTTCTTCCCCAAAGCTAGAAGCTAGTTCTACGAGCGATGTGACCAGCCCATTGCTACTTTAATTTTCTAATTCTTGGAGCACATAGATCAGTTTTGCCTTTTACACCATTACTACTTTTTTGATGAGCGGATTTCTCTGCCCGACCCGTTCCAGGACCTACTATTACTTATTCTGTGGTATAATACTGCAAAGTCGTGGGTGCGGGCGGGTCGCAAGTGGTCAAAATAATGATTTGTGCAAATATATATTAAGAGGAAGTTTTTTTAGTACGTCATTATCAAATATCTTCAATAATAAATAAAAATTCAATGCTGTTTGTTGGTGAGCGCACCACTTCAGAACGGCTGGTTCGACTTGCCTATATATATTTTAAAAATATTCTTTCAAATAAGTTCTAAAGGAAAGAAAAATTCGAAAAGTTGCTCGGAAAATTTGGGAAAAATTGAAAGTGCTTTTCTATTAAATTTTATATGAACTCAAGACACGTAATCTTTCCTTGATACCCTAGGAGTGGTCTAAGATGGGATTTTATGAAATTATTTCAGTAATGGGGTGAATGGGGAAGTTGCGGTGCGCAACTACTGTAAAATAAGCCCGCCTTACTTGAGACTTGGCAAACTCCACGACGTTGTAGCTGACATTGGACAGCAGCAGCAGCGAATACGCCACGAGGCCGGAGTCCTTGTTCCTCCACAGCTGGTCCAGCATGTGCGCCAGTTCCAGCACGCGCCCGGCCGTGTCCGTGCACACCAGCACGCAGCCCCCTCCGCGGAGTGTCGTCAGGATTGTCGCTAGAACGAAAACAAGGTTCAAATAACAAAAAAACACAGTTAGAGGCCCTCGGGCGGCCTAGCAAACTCTGACACCAGAGGCCAGCACTACCTACCACGACAAGCAACCATTGACTTTAAATGAATTTACCTAAATAAAAACACAGTTAGAGGCCCTCGGGCGGCCTAGCAAACTCTGACACCAGAGGCCAGCACTACCTACCACGACAAGCAACCATTGACTTTAAATGAATTTACCTAAATAAAAACACAGTTAGAGGCCCTCGGGCGGCCTAGCAAACTCTGACACCAGAGGCCAGCACTACCTACCACGACAAGCAACCATTGACTTTAAATGAATTTACCTAAATAAAAACACAGTTAGAGGCCCTCGGGCGGCCTAGCAAACTCTGACACCAGAAGCCAGCACTACCTACCACGACAAGCAACCATTGACTTTAAATGAATTTACCTAAATAAAAACACAGTTAGAGGCCCTCGGGCGGCCTAGCAAACTTTGACACCAGAGGCCAGCACTACCTACCACGACAAGCAACCATTGACTTTAAATGAATTTACCTAAATAAAAACACAGTTAGAGGCCCTCGGGCAGCCTAGCAAACTCTGACACCAGAGGCCAGCACTACCTACCACGACAAGCAACCATTGACTTTAAATGAATTTACCTAAATAAAAACACAGTTAGAGGCCCTCGGGCGGCCTAGCAAACTCTGACACCAGAGGCCAGCACTACCTACCACGACAAGCAACCATTGACTTTAAATGAATTTACCTAAATAAAAACACAGTTAGAGGCCCTCGGGCGGCCTAGCAAACTCTGACACCAGAGGCCAGCACTACCTACCACGACAAGCAACCACTGACTTTAAATGAATTTACCTAAATAAAAACACAGTTAGAGGCCCTCGGGCGGCCTAGCAAACTCTGACACCAGAGGCCAGCACTACCTACCACGACAAGCAACCATTGACTTTAAATGAATTTACCTAAATAAAAATACTTTATTATAAAATACAAATAAAAATAAAACCCGGCCCCCACCCCCCATTACAGCTAAGAAGTATCTCGATCACATCAGTTTTTTAACATAAAAACTGCATCAAAATTAGTTTGGGAGCTACGATTCTCACCCCTCCCCCCTTCCCCCATTATAGCTAATGGGCCAGGGCATTATAGCATAAATATCCATCTAAAAAAAACACCATCTAAAACATTAAAAACCGCAGCTAAATCGGTCAATTCGTTTGGAAGCTTCGATTCGCACCCCCTATTTTCTCAACTCATTTTCCCCACCCCTCATGAAGCTAAGAACCATCTCCTTTACCTCAGCTTTCAAACATAAAAAACCGCATCTAAAATGGGTCATTCGTTTGGAAGCTACGATTCTAACCCGTCTTTTGTTCGGGGGTTAAAAAAGACTGCGAACAAAACTAAAAAATGGGAAGCTTTTAATTCATTGATTTTGAAATATAAGATGCAGTCGAAGGCATCATGCACTTAATTTCTCCTTTGACGGGATCTGCTACAATGTTGCCACATTCCAGCAGATCCTGTCAAAGGAACTAAATGCTATATTTTTTATGATACTTTATATTATTTTAATTTCTTTAGTTTATATTTATAGGGATTAAATATTTTTGAAATGGACTTTTACAAACCTTCATTTCGATACCTCACTCGATAGTATATTTTTATATCCTTACCTAACCAACTTTAAATCGTTATAGATCCAAAATGGTCATTCGAAATGAAAAACGATAAGAGAAACCTAAAGATAACTTTAAAATACCTATTCAATGATACCTCACATAACATAGTTGAACAACTTTTAATTATTTTTTTCACAATATAGCGTCTGGTTGTAGCCATATTTAATTTTGATTACTGTCATGTCTTTAGTGACACTCGCAAGATTATGATAAATCGATTGACGTAAGTATCATCACAATAGGCCCACGCGTTTGGTCTCTAGAGCGCCACAAAGGGACAAACAAACATCATAAGCTAATAAACACATTAGCCTACTTTGAGTCGCGCAGTCGGGTAAAAAACTACTGAACTGGTATTGATGAAATATAAATGTGCTTCTGCAGTGAGCAGCTATGGAAGAGATAACAATGAAAACTGGACTAACCAAGTAAAAGTGGATTAAAAGGCTCTACTACACACCAACTCCAACAGCGACACTATTGGAACAGCTGTATCATGGGTGGCTTGGATAGATGCTGCCAGGGGGACAAAACACCCCAAGCAGGACGTCAGTGCAGGTCTTACTACAGAATATAATAAGAGAGACAGCCACACTGGAATTCCGTTCAATGTTCACGGTTCAAATAAAACAAAAATATAATTTTATTAATACAATTAAAAAAAACTGGATGAGAGGAGTCGAAGATCGGGCTCAGTGGCGTTCACAAGGAAAGGCCTATGTCCTGGACGAATACAGACGGAAGACGAATAAAAAAAAATGGATGAGGGGAGTCGAAGATCGGGCTCAGTGGCGTTCACAAGGAAAGGTCTATGTCCTGGACGAATACAGATGGAAGACGAATAAAAAAACTGGATGAGGGGAGTCGAAGATCGGGCTCAGTGGCGTTTACAAGGAAAGGCCTATGTCCTGGACGAATACAGACGGAAGACGAATAAAAAAACTGGATGAGGGGAGTCGAAGATCGGGCTCAGTGGCGTTCACAAGGAAAGGCCTATGTCCTGGACGAATACAGACGGAAGACGAATAAAAAAAATGGATGAGGGGAGTCGAAGATCGGGCTCAGTGGCGTTCACAAGGAAAGGCCTATGTCCTGGACGAATACAGACAGAAGACGAATAAAAAAACTGGATGAGGGGAGTCGAAGATCGGGCTCAGTGGCGTTCACAAGGAAAGGTCTATGTCCTGGACGAATACAGACGGAAGACGAATAAAAAAACTGGATGAGGGGAGTCGAAGATCGGGCTCAGTGGCGATCACAAGGAAAGGCCTATGTCCTGGACGAATACAGACGGAAGACGAATAAAAAAAAGAAGAAAATACATTGTTAAAAGATATTGTTTGTTTGTTTGTAATGGATAAACTCAAAAAATACAGAACCGATTTTAAATAAATGAAATATTGTTAATCATGTTTTTGTCTTAGTCTTAGAGAGATAAATCCCTCAAAAACATTTAAGTTAAGTTTCCCATTTTTTCAGGGCCCCGATTCTGTAAGCTATTGAACCGCGATAACGCAAGTCGATCGCTTGAAATTTTTTGAGTAATTTTCTTATTTACCACTTAAAAGTGCTAGAAGTATATTTTTTTGGAAATATTCCAAAAATAAAAAAAATGGAAAATAAAAAACAAAAATAAAACAAAAAGCGAAACTTTTGGCAAAATTTTTGCTTCCAGCACTTTTAAGTGGTAAATAAGAAAATTTCTCAAAAAATCTCAAGCGATCGACTTGCGTTATCGCGCTTCAATAGCTTACAGAATCGGGGCCCTGGTTTGTGGTTGACCCAGCATATTTATGCAAAAAACCCATAAAAAGCAGAGCCTGGTCTTAATGCTATTGTTTAGTCACAGCGTCGATTGGAATCTGTCAGGTTACGTACGAAAATGAATCTTTCTAAGGAAAATGTTCGTGCAATAATTTTCTACAACTTTAGAAGAGGCCTGACACGGCTTCAGTGTTTTGAAGAGCTAACAACTGTGTTCAGTGATGAAGCCCCATGTCTGCGGACTGTCAAACGCTGGTATTTAGAATTCCAGCGTGGACATACTAGTGTTAGTGACAAATCTCGCGAAGGACGCCTAAAATCCGCCTTCACTGAAGATAACACCATTGCTGTGAGACAACTAATTCTCGAAGATCGTCATGTGACGTATCGAGAGATAGAGGCTCTATTAGGCATCTCAGGGACAACCATTCAGAAGATCTTGCATGAAGCGCTTGGTATGAGAAAGCTAGTTTGCCGTTGGATACCGCATCAGCTTTCCGACAATCACAAGGCGGCCCGCGTCAGATGGTGTAAGAAAACTCTGGAAAGGTTCAACCGAGGAGAGTCAAATCACGTCTACGACATCATCAGAGGTGACGAATCTTGGAGCTATGCCTACGATCCTGATTCCAGACAACAATCTACAATCTGGGTCTTTCAAGACGGGCCAAAGCCGACTAAAGTTGTTCGTTCTCGAAGCACTTCAAAGATGGTGGCCACGTTCGTTGGAAAAACCGGCCATGTTGCAACTATTGCACTTGAAGATCGTAGAACGGTTAACGCAGAATCGTATACCACAGTTTGTTTACCACAAGTCATCGCCGAACTTCGAAAAATCTAACTCAAAGCGATGCATCATCCTGCACCATGACAACGCAAGCTCACACAGCGCTCGTCAAATGATTGAGTATTTGAAGCAGGAAAAAGTAGAAATTCTTGACCATCCTCCATACAGTCCTGACCTTAGCCCTAACGATTTCTTTACATTTCCTAAAATTAAGAAAAGTCTTCGTGGTCAAAGGTTCCAGTCCGGTGAAGAAGCAGTCGACGCTTTCAGTCAGCAATTTTGAACACCCCACTTTAGAGTGGAATAAATGTTATAATAACTGGTTTGAGCGAATGGAAAAGTGTATTAAGCTACGTGGTGAATACTTTGAAAAACAATAAAAAGTACTATAGGGTTCTAGTTGTGTTTTTTCTTCAAACAACAAAACTTAAAAGGCATGCCTTGTATCGCGTTAGGCACTGAGCGCTTATGCGAGCTGAATTGCACTTTGTTGCTTAGTAGCAAAAGTCGATAATTTCTATTAATGGTTGCGCGAAGTGCAACTTCTGCTATTATTTATACTGTGACTTCACACTCAAACGGCTGAACGGATTTTCATGAAATTTGGAATGGAGATATCTTATACCCTGGAAGAACACAATGGATACTTTTCATCATCATCATCATACTTCACCATCACCATCATACTTCACTCAGCGGATTTTGATTAAATTTGGCATGGAGAAAGCTTATGCTTACCATGGAATAACATATATGATACTTTTTATCATCATCATCATACTTCACCATCACCATCATACTTCACTCAGCGGATTTTGATTAAATTTGGCATGGAGAAAGCTTATGCTTACCATGGAATAACATATATGATACTTTTTATCATCATCATCATACTTCACCATCACCATCATACTTCACTCAGCGGATTTTGATTAAATTTGGCATGGAGAAAGCTTATGCTTACCATGGAATAACATATATGATACTTTTTATCATCATCATCATACTTCACCATCACCATCATACTTCACTCAGCGGATTTTGATTAAATTTGGCATGGAGAAAGCTTATGCTTACCATGGAATAACATATATGATACTTTTTATCATCATCATCATACTTCACCATCACCATCATACTTCACTCAGCGGATTTTGATTAAATTTGGCATGGAGAAAGCTTATGCTTACCATGGAATAACATATATGATACTTTTTATCATCATCATCCCTCATGCGGGTGAAGCCGCGGGGCGCAGCTAGCCAGATATATGAATCGTCATGCACCAAAGCCTAGTTTGCAAACAAGTTTTTTATAATAATAATTTATATTATTTTACGCTTTTTATTTTAATTATATTTTTCAACTGAAGGGACAAGATTTTTAGAATGAATAGTTGATTGACCCATATAGGTATAAGATACAATGACTTTACTTTGCGTTCCAGCTTCTTTTCTGTAACTAGGCCGATCATCGGCTCCTTTTACGTAATGCTACATACAACAAATTTTACTGTGACTATTTTTTTTAACAATTTTATGCAATAAAATAATTCAAATTACTCATAAGTTTTTCATCTCTCAATCTTCGTCTCTGCTGTACGTAATCAGCATTCATAGCCCCAATCAGCATCAGAGATGGCCTCATAAGCCGCTCAATCTCGCAGCCATTGAGATGCCTTTCCTTCTTATGGTTGAAATCCGGTGCATATATTATATCTTCTTCGCCAGGAGCAGCAATACGCCACACCGTGCCACCGAGCGAGTGCCCGGCTGGTAACGGTGTGATTTTGATGCCTAGGCCTTTTCCTGCAATTGAGAAATTATGACATGGTAATATGATGAACAACGAACTATCCACAACAAGTCTTCCATTTGCTATTATTGTCTCTGGAGAACATGCACAAATTTATAAAACCCCTTAATAGGGGTTTTATAAATTTTAGCAAAAAAGCATCACAATCACATCAGTTTTCAATCATAAAAAAACACATCAAAATCGGTCTGTTCGTTTGGGAGTTATGATCCCTCACCCCCATTCCCGCCCCCCATTATAGCTAAGAACCATCTCGTTTACCCCAGCTTTCAATCAAAAAGCACAGCTAAATCGGTCCACTTGTTTGGAAGCTACGAATCTCACCCCCCCCCCCCCCCCTCCCCGTTCCCGCCATTATAGCTAAGAACCATGTCAATCACATCAACTTTAAAACAGAAAAAAAAACGCATCAATATCTGTCCATTCATTTGGGAGCTACAATGCCACAGACACACACACAGAGTGACACAGTCATACACACCCTAAACTTATAACAGCAGTCTGTTCGGGGGATAAAAAAGGAATATGGCACAGAACAATGCAAAGAGAGCCTCCTCATTCTCCTCCGTAGTGTGCCGATGTGAAGATGAGTAGAAAACTAATTGTAACTGCTCATAGATTGCGCTCTGGAATGCCTTTAACCCTTAGAGCTTCGACATTAACTTAATGAGCCACAGCATGCGCGGTGCACAAAGTGAAAAAATAAATAAATGGAAAACTAATTTATTGGCACCAATAAACATAATCACATGATATATAACAGGACAGTAAAAAAACAGCCAAGATACCTTTCACATTTTCATGCATCAGGAGTGAGTTCTGACAGTGGCATTCAAAACTCTCTCCTGACAATGCAGTGACTGACTTCACTGATACATTACCCTGTCGGCTATTGGTATCCTGTACTGGATATATGAGACTTATTTTGCACATTTAGCAAAAAAAAAAACAACATTAAAACATTTTTTTTTTCTGTATAAACTTTTATTAACTTCTCTTATATGTATTATGTATTTTGTCTGTCCTGGAATCTTGCAATTAAAATTTCGAGAACTTCCCAATTAGCTATGCGGCTGAAACTTTCAGGGTAGCTCACAAACCAATGATTAAGCAATAAAATAGAAGGTTTTTTTTATTCAGTTTGTTGTTATGTATATATTCGGGAACTGAGGGTACTTCAATAACATTTGATTATAAACTACCTTCAGATAGGAAAATCAGTTGTCAATTTGTAAATCTAAAATAAAGACCAGCTCTGTACATTAAATGGTGTATTTAATTAGTATTACCTCTGGGATATAATATTCGTAAATAGTGAAAATGCAATAAAAAATATAACATAAAAATAGACATTCATAAAAATATATATCATAAAAGCCTTTTTTATTTAAAATTATACTTATTTGGGTCTATACCCTCTTCAAATACAGATTTAGTATATGGCAAACCTTTTAATCATTCTGTATTTAATAGCCCATGAAGTACAAAAACATACTCGTCCACAGGTTAAACATGTAAATATCTGTAGTTTAAGACCTCACCTTTCATATCAATACTCTGGTTGTATTTCAGCTGTGTGATTCTATCAAACGCCATATCTACATCATCCAGTGTGAACAAGTCAAACTCGGAAGCATTCTTGTGAGACTGGTACAGGTCATACATGAACATCTGTCCCATTTTGTAAACTGGCAGAGTGGCGTATATGGGACAGTTGAGCCCTAGCTTGCCGACTGCATACGGAAGGGCTCCGAGATGAACTGGGTCAGAGTGGGATAGTAGGACTGCGTCTATTGAATTAATGTGCCTGGAATAATAGTAATCATTTATTTCTATAGTTTATTGTTGCCTTATGGTGTGACTGGGTTAATTAGTTATGATGTGGGTGAAACTGGTAAGCACTAGAATGGGACTAGCACTCAAGGACTATTGCCTAAACTATACTCGCAATTGATTATTACAATAATAAGATCAAGTTTGTAGTTCATTCAACCAAAACATAACCTCAAAACTCACCTCTTCAGCTCCTTTATAAACTCCACGTCGAACTTCTCATCCCACCCACAGTCTAGTAGAAACTTAAACTCGTCTACTTGCAGCACATAGCACGGCGGCGTCTCGTCTCCAGCCCCCGAGAGACAGTGTACTTTGATGATGGACGTCATCTTCTGTCGGTGTTATTTTATCAACTATTTCCGAGCAAATTTTTTCTTATCATATTTTTGTGAGAATGATTATAAGTGTATTCAATTCTAACGAGTTCTCTGTAGTTTTCTGTTCGGTCGATATTCGATATTGGAAATGTGAGAATTTGATAATTTTGGCGGTGCCGCGGGGCGTTCGTTGACAAACAATGAAAATTAAATGAATGGGGCCGTTCACATAAACGTTCGAGGACGCACGGATCACCCGCGCGTACACTCGAAATCGTTCACGGCGTCGTCCGGGCGTTTGCCTGGGTCATCCGAAAAATAGTAGTGGATTAGAATCGTGCGATTATCGGTCGATCATCCGCAGCCCGATTCCATAACTTGGCTACAATCGGATTATCACTTTTTTTATAGCAAATTCGACTCTATCGCAAGGCATTAGTGGTTGCGATATTGAGAATTTGATTGAAGCCAAGTTATGTAATTGGGCCACCGGAGTTAGTGAACGACTTTGGACGTCCACATACAACTGTGGCCCAATTACAGAACTTGGCTTCAATCAGATTGTCACTTTTTTCATAGCAAAATCGACTCTATCGCAAAGCATTATTGAATTTCGCGGCTTGAAACCGTCATGATCAACATTACGTAATCGCAGTGCAGACAACTGTCAAGTGTCAGTTTCATACTATTCCTCCCCTCCACTACCTTTTTTTCGGATGACCCAGGCGAACGCCAGACGACGCCGTGAACGATTTCGAGTGTACACGCGGGTGATCCGTGCGTCCTCGAACGTCTAAGTGAACGGGCCCCTGAGACTGCAAACACTGCTACCAGTCGGTTTAAATTGTTGGTCAGCATCAGTGTTGCCATGTCAAAGATCTGTGGCCCAATTACAGGACTTGGCTACAATCGGATTATCACTTTTTTCATAGCAATTTCGACTCTATCGCAAGGCATTAATGGTTGCGATATTGAGAATTCGATTGAAGCCAAGTTATGTGGTCAGGCCGCAGTTCGATGGTGAATCCATAAAAAAAATACGGTAGATTCTAAGAAATTACGATAACTGCACCAGGAAAAATACGGTGTACTAATTGTTAACAATACAACAATTTTACCGCACAAATCATTATTTATTGGAAAACCTAGAACAAATAGCTAATAAAAAAAACATTTTTTAATGCAATGTAACAAGAAGTCTTAAAATATATAAGACTAGCTATACCCGCGGCTTCGCATGCGTAGTCTTTTCGTTAGGTTCAAAGTTACATAATGCGCTATTCCAGGACCAATATACCAACATTTGATCAACATTTCTTCAGCCGTTAATAATACTTGTATCAATTGCTCGGCTTCTAACTCACCGGATTGAGATACCAATTACACCAGTTTTTAAATCAAACGCTAAGCTATCTAACAATGAAAACCACATTGCAATCGGTCCAGTAGTTTTTACGTGATTCATGAACAAACAAACACACAGAAAGACACGATCAAAAAATATATTATATTCTTGTTCAATACCCTTTTTAAGCACCCAAGAGCATTTTTTTTATTTATCTTGTTTGTACAGCCTTTTTCGTACCGATAGCTTTATTATAAGTATAGATCCGATAAAAAATCCGTCCAGTAGTTTCAGCGTGATACATGTTCTTTTTAATGACTTTCAATCCCTATCTTGCGGAAACCCTTTAATTTTTTGCGGTGAAAAGTATCCAGTGTCCTATCTCGTAGTATGAACTCAAATCATACCAAGTTTCATTTGAATTCATTCAGTAATTTCGGTGCGATGCGCGGTAAAGATATGGACAAACAGGCAGACAGACAGACAACAATAAAAAGTTTAACAGTTTTGGCTTCAGTATCCAATATAGAGAAGCATCCAAAAAATATTATTTATTACTTCAATATTAACATAACTTTGGACCCATATCCCACAGAAACCCTTTACTTTTTCGGGGTAAAGCGTGTCCTCAATTTTAACTCATCATATACTTAAGACGGTGCCAAGTTGCATCAAAACCGGTCCATTAGTTTAAGCGTGGTACGTGATCTTTTAAATAAGATTCAACCCTTATTCCGCAGGAACCCTCTAATTTTTCAGGATAAAAAGTATCCAATGTCCTACATCGAAGTATGAACTCAAATCATACCAAATTTCATTTGAATTCATTGAGTGTTTTCGGCGTGATGCGCTGCCAAGTTACACACAGACAGACGGTCAGACAGACAAATATTAAAAACATACAGTTTTGGCTTTAGTATTGAATAGAGAACAACCTCCAAAAAAAAAAAGAACTTCAATTTACAGAATTTGGGACTTTATCTCGCAGGAACTCTTTTTTTTTTTTGGAATAAAATGTATTCCTAATTTTTACCCATACTATAAACTATGACTGTGCCAAAATGCATTAAAATCCGTCCAGTAGTTTCAGCGTGATACGTCTTCTTTTAAATAACTCTCAACGCCTATCCTGCGGGAACCCTTTACTTTTTCGGGATGAAAACTATCCTATGTCCTACTTCGTAGTATGAACTCAATCATACCAAGTTTCATTTAAATTCATTCAGTAGTTTCGGCGTGATGCCTAGCCAAGGTACAAACAGACAGATAGACAGACAGAGATAAAAATCTTACAACTATAAAAACAAAATTAATAATAATGTGTCACAATGGGTGGTCTTACCGCTCAGAGCGATCTCTTCCATGCAACCGTGCATGGAAAGTTTCCAAAAAGGTAATAGGGACGGTGGTTTCAACCAATAAATAAATACATAAACCATAAATAAGCACTTAAAAATTACAAAATGATGATGAAATTAATATAACAATTTATTATATATAAAAATTAATAATATTATTAATATTATTAATTTGTTTTATTGACTATATAACAAGGGCAAGATCTTGCTGCGATGTGGCGACCGATCGGCATAACATGGTGTACCATGGGTACCAGTTAAAATTAAACGTGCACCTTCTATTGATGCTTTTAAAAGTCAAGTAAAAGCCTATTACCTTTCACACTAGCTACTTTTTAACACACTGTATATATTTAAAAAATAAAATAAAAATATACATAAACAAGTATATATGATTATGTATGTATAATGGGTATATTTATATATATTATATATATAATGTATGTATGATGTGTATATTTATATGTATATATCTGTATGGTTGTTATGTTTTGGTATTTATTTGTCATTTCTATTAAAGTAGATATAGTTATGTTGTTGTTGTAAGAAAAAACCACCGTTCGTAATTTATTTATGTTATAATCCTCTCCATGCACGGTTGTCTGGAAGAGATCGCTTTAAGCGATAAGACCGCCAATTGTAACATGTTTTTTGTTAGATTAAGTTTATTAATTGTATATTTCTGTATTGTGGTGTTTCAATAAAGAGTTCATCTATCTATCTATCTATCTACCTAATTGCGTGCGTGAGGCCTGTGCGTACGAGCGGGTTGACATACATTGGGTGCTTCACATTCGATTTGGCGATGTGGAAACCGTTTTAAACATTCTAGCAATGTAACAAAAAGTAATTCTTGTAAAATTACTTGAGTTATACACCCACTAAAATTGGTAGCATTGTATTTCTCCGAGCATCAACTATCATAGGATTGTGGATGCGTTCTAAAAGTAATAAACGTGGTTAGTTTTTGTTTACAGAAGAATACTTTTCACAAATAAATGTCATGAACGTTGCCAAGATATCATTGTTAATTTTATTATGGTTGCGAAGCATATGAGTTGTCTTTTTCATATAAATAAGCAAACTTAGTAAAAAAATGTTGTGGAGGTTACGCCCTAAGTATATTTTTTCGGCAAATATTCGTACTTTTGCAAATTAAAGATTAAAGAGATTAATGATTATTTATTTCATAAGGTAAACACAGTACAGCATAAACAATTACTGGTGGTCCCCACACTAGGTCAAGCCTGTCTTGTGGGGGCCTTAAAGCCAAGTTAACAGAATAGAAATTAACAACGATGACAAGAGCAATAAACTAAAACTAAACTAAAATTATGTTTACAAATAGAACGTTAGTAAGCACATAAAGTGAGTCGTAGAAGTTGGTTAGAAGGTACAATGTTAGAACGCAATTATCTGTTATGATATTATTCTTAGAAATTGTTCAGTATCATCATATGACATATTCACAAGCCACTTGAGAACAATACGCTTAGCTTGGTTGACTGTGCATGTTTTAACATCAAGTATTTGAGTATTTTATTGTAGATGAAAGGAAGCATGAAGTCTGGTAGTCGTTGTGCATGCCTAGTTCTGACGAAGACACGACGCGTTTTGAAGATTCTGCGATTAAGAAGAGTCTGACTGCTGATTACGGTGCATTTACCGTAATTAAGGTGCACATGGCAACACTGGTCAGCATATGCACGCTAACAAATTAAACCGACGATTGCATGCTTATGTCATTTGAGTCAGCTGTTCTGTGAATCTACCTACTGTTGTTTTGTTTTGTTTATAGTTTTCTCATTTATCTCTTAGTTCTGTTGAATTCGTTTGCTTCTGCTAAATGAATATAATCATCATTATTATATGTACTGGCAGTCTGGCGGGAATTCCAACAACATAGATAGATAGATAGATAATACTTTAATGCACCTAAAAATATATTATTACACATAAAATATTTCTTTAAAATAAGTACAAGTGGCGGTCTTATCGCTAAGAGCGATCTCTTCCAGACAACCTTTGGATAGACAGTAATGGAAAAACAAGGAGTAGACGGCGGCGCATTAAAATAACATTCTATTACATAGATACTTTTGTAAAATACAATAAATCAATAACTATTTATACGATAAACTAATACATGTTAATACAATCATAATCATAATAATTTATGCAAATAAATTATTATGATTATGATAATAAACTAATACATATTTATATTACAAATTAGGTTTAAATACATACTTTTACGTAGCAGTGTTTAGATTGGAGAGATAGTGATTCTTTACCATATTTTTAAATATAGGTAATGTTTTTGCTCGTCTGATATCTAGCGGAAGTGCATTCCACAGTTTCACAGCTTTTACTGTGAATGACTTTTCATAGAACTGTGTAGTGTGGGGAGGTGGGGTCTTGAGCAGAAGAGTTTCTGTGGAACGCAAGCATCGGGAGTGGGTCATGTGCAGGAACACAAAACGATCTTTGAGATAGGAGGGAGTAGAAGGAATAAATAAAATATTGAATGGAATAGAAAGGATGTGAGCATTCCGGCGAAGGCGAATAGGTAACCACTTCTGCTTTTTGCAATATTTAGTAATATGAACATATTTTCGCAAACAAATATGCAAAAATTCTGTAAGCATTGAGCTGTTCTTCGGTTAAATCTAGGTATGAGGCGTCAGCATAATCTAATATTGGGAGTAAAAGGGATTGTGCAAGAGCAATTTTAGTGGTAGTAGGTAGGAAATTACGTAATCTCTTAAGAGAAAAAGCGGAGGCGAAAAGTTTGCGGCTAGTTTTTGCTAATTGTGGTTCCCAAGAGAGCTTTCTATCAATTAGTATTCCAAGGTTCTTAAGCTTATCACTGATTTGAATGGGTGTTCCGTCGAAAATAACCTGTGGTAGGCGAAACCAATTAATTTTTGAAATCATTCTTGAGCTGCCTATTACAATAATTTGTGTTTTCGCTGGGTTGACTCTGAGGCCATACGAGTTACTCCAGTTGGATATCATTCGTAGGTCAGCGTTAATTGTATCGATAGCCACAGATAATTTATCCAAAGGAGCCTGAGTGTAAATTTGTAAATCATCCGCATAAAGGTGATAGGAACTAGAAAGCTGTTGAGAGATAGAGTTAATAAAGATTGAAAAGAGAAGAGGAGATAAGACGCCGCCCTGAGGTACACCAGCAGTCGTATCACACTAAGATGAGAAATTCTCATCAATGCAAACAAGTTGTCGGCGACCATGCAGGTAACTATGAAACCAATCAATTACCGTTGGAGACATGTTAAGAGTACGCAAAAGTCCTAATAAAGTCTACGCTGTTAAACGCATTACTGAAATCAAGCAGTGACAGTACCGTTAATTGCCCATCATCCATACCACAACGAACATCATCAGTAATCTTGACTAGTGCAGAGACAGTACTATGACCAGGTCGGAAACCGGATTGGAATGGATTTAGTAGATTATTTCGGATAAGGAAAGAAGTAAGTTGCTGATGAACAAGACGTTCAAGCAGCTTTGAAAGGAAAGGAAGAATAGAAATAGGACGATAGTCCGGTAATGAGGAAGGATTACTCTTTTTAGGGAGAGGAGTTACTTGGGCTTCCTTCCAAATGAAAGGAAACATACCGCTGGAGATAGAAGTGTTGAGGATATACTGAATGACAGGCAGTAATTAATCAAGAATGAGGACGATCATTTTACGGCTGATACAGTCACTACCAACTGCATTTGACGAAATAGCGTTTAAGTTCTTCTTAACATCATAATCGGAAAATTGATTAAAGACGAAAGAAGGATGGTCAGTAGTTTGAAGTGAGCAGAGATGACGTAATGTAGCAGCTTTAGTAGGCCCATCAAAATTAGCCGAAGAGGAAAAATGCTGGTTAAGCTTATCAATATCTAAATCTTTAGGTATATTGTCTTGACGAGACTTTCCAACTCCCAAAGATTTTAGAAACTTCCATACTTTTGCAGGATCTTCATTTTCTAGAGAATTATGAATGTAACGGCGTTGTGCGTCCCTACACAACTTGTTGCATTGATTTCGACGTTCAACATATCTAAGCTTGTTGTGACCATTTGGCTTACATTTATACCTAGCCTTGGCAGAGAGCTTTTTATTTATAAGTGATTTAATTTCTTCCGTGAGCCAAAGAGCAGGTAGATGTTTCGTATGTAATGAATTTATAATAGAATCGAAGCAGCAGACTTTCTGATCGATTGTTATCGCATTAACAACATCAGTGGCCCAATTCCATAACTTGGCTACAATCGGATTATCACTTTTTTCATAGCAAATTCGACTCTATCGCAAGGCATTAGTGGCTGCGATACTGAGAATTCGATTGAAGCCATGTTATGGAATTGGGCCACAGACCAGTCTAGTCCACGAGCGTCATTACATAAACTTTCCATATTAATACCACTAAAATTGCACTGAAGAAGAATTTTGTGTTTAGCTTAGGCGGTTGAATTTTGTAGGAAAGGTATATCATATCATAGTAAGAGAATGCGTCCGCCGCACACTGATCGTGTGTAACATATCAACACAGAATGACATATGTCAATAGATTTTGACGTTACCGCGTACGCTGCTCTACCTCTTTTTTGTGAGCGTTGTGTGCACACCAAAATGACGTCACTCCTGACGTCATGTGTCCGACGAGGAGAATAAATGCGCATTTTAATACGTCTTTGTGCGCGCTGATAGTACATATAGCGCATATTGGTGCAATTTAAACCACAGCAATGTACTTTCCCTGCGTTCGAGATGATGAGATGGCGTTGTGGGCAGTTCGAAATGTACATTTTGAAACTGCCCACACCAAACCATGTACCATGTACATGTACCATGTACATGGTACATGGTACATGTTTGTTTGTACCATGGAAGGTATAAATCATAGAGAAAGGAAAGATTTCCTTCAATCTCTATGATATAAATAGATTGGCTCTGTGATATTGGCCAAAGGATTATAGTTCCTTAATTTTGATTGAGGTGGGTCGTTCGTAAACTTAGACGCGAGTATGTACCTACTACGTTCGTAAACGTTTTTATGGCGTTCCGATTTTGACAAGCGGGGTATCAATCGATTCGTCTAAAATATTGTCATAGACAATTTTTACCTGATCTTGGCCATGCAAAGGAAGGGTTGTGTGTTCAAAATGAAAACTTGGTCCAATTTGGACAAGCGAGATATCAATCAATTCGTCTTCATCGCAAGATTGTACGAGGAAACGCCCCTATTTTTTACCCGATCGCAGTCGGGTTTTATTAGCTCTGCAGCCCGATTCCATAACTTGGCTTCAATCGAATTCTCAGTATCGCAACCACTCATGCCTTGCGATAGAGTCGAATTTGCTATGAAAAAAGTGATAATCCGATTGTAGCCAAGTTATGGAATTGGGCCACTGAGGGTTTTAGTTTTTGAACTTATGACAGAATACATGAGCAGGAAGCCAGTTATTGGCAGTTGTTGACGCTAGTGATACCAGTGCATAGAGATTATGCCATAACCTAGCACTTTTTATGTTTGATAATAAATTATATTTTATGAATATAATCCATTTACAAATCCAAGATGACGGAAATGTTTATGCTTATTGGTCGTCAAAATGAAATCTATCTCGTGCTTACGACCGCCGGGGTGCAGCCACGTCCATTTTCTGGACGGGCGCTTCTTGAAAAAGGAGTTCATCATAAAGAGTCCCTCCTTCTCCATGAAGTCGGCCAATCGCTGACCCCTTTGGTTCCACTGTCCAAATCCAAACTGCCCACTCTCATTTCATCGCCATTCCTCATGCCCAGCCGTGCGTTGAAGTCCCCCATCACCACTGTGAAGTGTGTTTTCAGGACATGTATGGCATTAGAAATGTCGTCATACATAGCCTCCACTTCATCGTCCGGGCGTTTCGAGTGCGGGGCGTACACCTGTATGACCTTCAACACCGTTACCGTTCGGTAATTCTGAGTATAAGGTATACCACCCTGCTCGAAACGCTTTCGATCTTCACAATGTTGTTGACGAGGGACTTGGGGACGATAAACCCGACACCATGTTGGGACAGCTGGTCGCCCTCCCGGTAATAGAGTAAGTTGCCGGAATTGAGGGTCACCGTATCTTTTCTTTTTCCTTTTTTTTGGTTCATATACCTTCCTCAAATACCGAGATTTTGTATATGGCAAATCTTTTAATCATTCTATATTTAAATAATAGCTCAAGTACTCCAAACACGCACTCGTCCACGGGTTAAGTTCAGAATTATCTAAACTATTAACTTAATACGAAACGTTGTGTTGTGTCCCTAACTTAAATAACATGAACTTTAATAGAAACCTAGAACTCATTTTTCATCCTCTTAATCCGGCCCATTCGTAACATCCGTTCGTAATTGTCGCCTACAGCCTATATGATACTAATAGGTAAAATTTCAGCGTTGTAAGTGTTTAGAGAGTGAATGGCGTAGCTCTTTTTAAATGTAGATTAAAACACTTTTAATACTCACTGAACACTCCTCATTTTGAGATAATTTAACGTTCATTCCATCATTTGTTCAATCTATTTCACTCAACTTGTCCCCGCACTACGCCTTCTACCAAGACGATGGCGTCGTAAAACTGTCGCTAATCTGTCGCAACTGGTAGTTCATTTGAATCAAAATTAGACAAAATTACAAGCACAATTCACATAAATAACACTTGTGATACGAAATTCCGTGTTCCCGTAAGTTTGATGTTGCTGATCGCCTTCTACACAAAAATATAGCACAATTCACAATTTTCACGGAGCTCTGCTTTGCGACTCGAAACGATACCGAATAATGGCCGCGGTCGTGAGTGAAATAGTTTTATATAATTTGAATGGTCAAGTCATGCCATATGGCCAGCAGAGGGGTATGCCTTGCATTAACATCTCCATTGGATATATGCTCGAAGTTTGAGGGCCAAACACTTGTTCCAGCGAGTTTATAATTTTTTTATCCCCTCCAAAAAATACGTTTTGTCGAGGTCTTCAAAATAGCCGCTTACACCTACGATGCAGTCCTCATTTCAGGTGAGATCGTGGTCAAACGATTGCCTAGTCCGTAATAGAAATAAAAAAAAAAAATGACAAAAAAATTGCCTTCCAAGCCATTTTTTCAGATTTGGGAATAGGTAATAATCGCACGGAGCTTAGGTCCGGCGAATACGGAGCATGCGGAACCAGCTCGTGGAATTTGGCCATTGCAATAGCTGACGTGTGCACTGGGGCATTATCTTGATGAAAGAGGACTTTCTTGGGGGACAATTTTGGTCGTTTTTCCAACAATTCGGCATTAGAACGTTCCAATAACTCTGCGTAATACACTTTCCCAGCCGACAAAACAGTCTTGGTCTTCTTTGGGGCACGTTCACCAGTCGCCATCCATTGTTTTGATTGCTGTTTTGATTCAGGTGTATAATGATGGACCCAAGTTTCGTCCACAGTGACAAATCGACTCAAAAAATTCCGAGGATTACGCTTCATCATATCCAAACACAGTTTTGAAATTCGCTTTCGTTCGCGTTTTTGTTCGATTGTCAACAAACGTGGCACCCATCGTGCAGACGGCTTTGTCATACCCAAATCTTCATGCAGGATTTTATGTACCTACTCGCTCAGTGCCTGTGTTCTCAGCTATTTCACGCACCTTCATTCGGCGGTCGTCGAGTACAATATTATGGACTTCTTCAACAACATCCTCAGTAGTGACTTCGATTGGGCGACCAGAGCGTGGAGCATCAGATGTGCTTGACCGACCACGTTTAAAATCATTTATCCAGTTATAAACAGTCTGCAACGTTGGTGCGTTATTAGTGCCATGAACAGAATCAAGTTCAGTTTTTATTGTGGGAGCACTGCAACCCTTCATAAAAAAAATGTTTTATAACGCCACGAAATTCAGATGTTTGCATAGTTGTTGAAAATTTACAAGTGATCACAGTTAAACAACAGTTAAACTAATAAAAACTTGTTTTTTTATTACTGAATTTTAGACAATCTTCATTTGAAAGATTGTGCCTGCCAGTGCCATTTACTAAAAAAAAAGTTTTATAAACAGTTTTTAAAAGGACTTATCAAACAGCCCTCGTAGCTCTCATCTCATCTCAGAATTAGTAAAGTGGCAATGGGCAGCTAATAGACCTAATAAACAATGGGAAAGGCTGTAAAGATTCTCGAACGGAGACAACGGATCAAAAGATGGAGTATGACGCCCCCCCCCTCCTCCTACAAGATGAACCAACGATCTGGGGGAGGCCTATGTTCAGCAGTGGTTGTCCCTACCGGCTAATGATGATCACGATGAATAACAAAAAGGTAATAAAGCATTAATAAAGCCTTTTTATTAATTAATTTGTAGATTATCTACATTCAGATGTGCAAATTGGTCGGCTCGTCCTCCACATTATTTACAACTAATTCTGTCATTATGACACTTTCGTGACGACCGCTTCATAATCCCTTCTCCATTTTACGAATGTGATAACATCTTTGAGCCGGTTATTCATATACTCGAAAAAATCTCGGAAGTTGCCCGCTAGTCGCTGCGCAACCTGCTATTTTTCAGGCGCAATCCCAATGTTGATGGTGAAGACAGCATTGTATAACTGCCTCGCTAACTCGCTTACGTTTTTCGAATATTCTTTCTTGCTCTTACTTTATTCCCCACAGCAGTACCTGCGCAATCGTTCACATCACAGAGCCTAACTTCACAAACATTTAGTTAGATTGGCTGCGATTACTTACCTACCTGTAACGTTAAAACTTTTCGTCTGGAATCTTGTCTATATCAGAATTCAACAAGTGCTTAGTTTTATCAATAAAGCTCAATTCCTTGTAGATCGTTTCCAAAAATGCCTCTTTAGTGGTTTCTTCATTCGTAATATCTAAAGGTTTTACCGACTCCTCGTTACCAGTAGAAACATCAGGTATAGGTAACTTTTTAGAGGGAAAGCTTTTGATTTCAATTCGGCCCGTCGATGGATCATCCACGGGCTCGTTTACTTGGTGTAAAACCATGGAAATGCCTTTGATAGTGGGTGGATTAGACTGTTCTTGAACAATTTCTAGTGCTTTTCTGGGTGGTAAGGTAATTGTTTCTACCTCTTGTACTTGGACTGATCGAGTTGTTGAAGTTCTATTGTGGAGTTTGTCGAATCTATCATCGAGGCGTTCTTCTGTAATGATAAAGAAATAATGAACACAAAAGTGAGTTTCGTGATCATCAATCAGCTCACTTCTCAGTTTTCATTCTCCCAGCTGGGCAAATTTTCTACTATAGAAGGTACCTAACCTACCAGTGAAATGCGCTGATGCTGCCTATTAGAATTAGGTACTTATTTATGTTCCGGTTGGAGGAGTACTATTAGCTAGCGAAACTTATGGGCGTCAAATTTTAGAGTAGCTACATACCTACTTATACCTATTGTTAGCAAGCAATTAAGTACTTTTACAAGTAAAATACTTAGATATATCATGAACAAGGTGTACCAACAAAACCTTAATCTATAGGTCTATAGCAGTAACAATTTGTTCGGATCCAATATGTCATACTGCTTAGTAGAACAGCTTGTTTTTTTGTCCAATCTGTTCTATAATCGAACAAATAGTCACACAGTTTGGACTAACCCACAAAAAAAACAGTAAAATTAAGAAAATAAAATTTGACTAGGTCTAGGGTTCCTACTTAAAATAAGCTACTGAACTTTTTTTTATTGTATCTTTCTGTCTGTTTGTTCGCGCATAACGTGAAAACTATAATACTGGAGTGATTGCAATGCTTTTTTTTGATTTTCACTGCTGGATAGCTTAGCTTTTGACTTAAACATTTGTGTGCTTGCTATCTCCATCCGATGAGTAAAAGCCGCGCAATCGATAAAAACTATAAAACGGCTGAATGAAATTTGTACGTTTGTTCTTTTGGTTTTGGTCATCGGTCACTTTTAAGCCACTTTTGCAAAGCCGAGGGCACGGCTAGTATATTCTATAACAACTTAATTCTTAGCCAGTTGTATTATCGGTGACAAGTGGAGCCAGATATAGTCTTCGTCACCATCAACAACAACTTTCTCATCGTGTCCACTACCTTCGAACACATAACCACAGAATAAATAACTCCGGGTGAGTTAATAGCAAGTGGGAAGATTAGGTGTACCACCTCCTCGGGCGTAGATAGGATAGGAAAGATAGGTAGGGATAGCTGCAACGCACACAATTGGCAATCTTTGGCTTTAGTTAGAATCGAAGTGGCGTTTGTGCAGCACGTGTTAGCAGGACTCTCAATAGCGATAGTCTGCGTATTTCTCTCAATCTTTGTTGTAGGTGCACATGAAGCACGATAGTGGGAATGTAGACGTGTGGGTGTGTTTACCTGTATTGTATCTAGTCCAGTTTTGGTTTACGTGATATTAATGGTGCAACTAGAGCTATGTCCACTACTAGACAAAGATCTCCCCATGTTTGCCTCTGAGCACCATAGGAGTCAAATGTGAGCTACCTTGCTCCTAGCCAGAGGCCGGCCGGTTTGCGTTATACCCATAGGTTATACCTAGACATACCTACTATTAAAACGCCTTACCATTTATTTTCTTAACAATGTAGTTGAGAAGAAGAACAACAGAGAAGAAAGTAAATACCACTACAATATACACCCACCACTGCAGTTGTAAATATGGAAATAAGAAGTTCATTGTAATTTATGAACCTTCCATCTATTGAGTGTTTTTTTTTAAATGTGTGGAAAACAGTATTTTACGTGAATTCAAATGGGGTTTTGGTAGTGAAATTGAAGGCGAGTGTCAATTTTGATTTTGATGGAAGTTACCAAAGAGTATACAAATACTACGTGAAGTTACAGATTTTAGAAAAGAGGATCAATCAAGAAGAATCTTTCTTTTGGAATCCATACCAATATATAAAAGTGAAATGATGTCTGTTTGTTTGTTTGTTTGTTTGTTTGTTTGTTTGGGGAGCTTTCACGCGATAACATCTAAACGGATTTTAATGAAATTTGGAATAGAGATAGCTTATACCCTGGAATAAAACATACAATATTTTATCCCGGAAAATTGTAAGTTTCTAACGGCTGCCATGGAAACGAAATTACAAGTCTGTCAAAAAACATCAAGAGCGTTGGCAAAACATACGATGCTTTTTTTCGCGACATACTGTAGACCGCGCGGACGAAGTCGCGGGCGAAAGCTAGTAGGTATAATATATACGTAAAATTATATAGGTTAAAATATTATAACTTGATTATTAAGAGAATGATGACAGCATCTTATAGCGTTAGGCGGTTTTGAAACCCACCGACACTGAGGTAGGCATAGACATATATATTTATGGAGGTATTTATGGTTGGTTTACCTACCTAATATTAAATGCTATTTAATATATAGGAAGGTAAAACAAACGCTAACAAGCGAAACAATTTCCAGGCCTCTAATATTTTTGTAAACTTGTAAGTGTAACAAACAACGTTATTATGTTACAACGAGATAACGCCTCGTAAAAGAGTTAAATCCTCGTGCCTTCGCTTCGGTAGAACGGGACACTTTTAGATTTGAGCCGAATGCCTAAACCTCAAGTTTTACTAACGCCTTACTTTTACGTCTTTAAATTGCTTGTTCAATTTCTAACGTTTCAAATAATCAAATAATTAAAATAATAATAATGATTATTATTGTCCCGGGGAGTCCCTCAGGCATATAATTTCCGGTTGTTCTCACCTTGATAACGGAGAGTACTTCCACAGACACAACCAAGTAGGCAGGATCATCCATCAGCAAATTTCCCTTCAATACGACCTTGTGGAGTCTGAGGTGCCGTACTATAAGTACGCACCGGCGCCAGTTCTCGAAAATAGTCGTTCATTGCTCTATTGGGACCGCGCTATCATCACGGACATAGCTATTATTGCCAATGCCTGATATCGTGCTGGTAGACCGCTCCCAACCCAACGCCAGGCAGTGCTCGTTGACATCACCATCCCACATGATGAGAACCTCGTGAAGGCCGAGAATGACAAGCTCAACAAATACCTTGACTTGGCTCACGAGGTGACCGCTATGTGGGATGTTGACTCGACGATCATTGTCCCGATAGTTGTTTCGGCGAACGGCCTTATAGCGAAGAGCCTCAGATAACAGATAAACATTTTATTGATAATCATTACATTATAGGTCAATTACATTGCATCATAAAAATAATTAATTTAATAATAATTAAACTCTTCATTACTTCCATTGCCATGTCTAAAATATTATACACAAAAATACACAATAGTCTAGTACAATAGTCATTCAATCGAAGTCAATAAAATACATTCAAATTAGATTCAAATACACTATTCAATAAAATAGTATTAAACCCAAGACTAAAATTTATTGTTCCTACCCTAGGAACTCGTCAATCGTGTAAAAAGTCTTCTCGACGAGCCAGGTCCTAAGCTTACGTTTAAACACGTTTACACTTGATGCGCTTTTAATTTGCTCTGGTAGCCGATTATACACCGTCGGCCCTAGCACGTGTGACAGCTTGTTTGACCGCACGAGTCTTCTGGACACAGCCGCGAGCTTGTGTGCGCCGCGTGTGTTATACGAGTGTCTGTCTCCTCGCTTCTCAAACATGTCCAAGTTTTGCCTTACGAAGATGGCCACTTGGAATATTAAAAGGGAGGGCAGCGTGAGTATCCCGAGCGACTTGAAGTAAGGTTTAGCTGATGTTAATCGTGACACCCGTGCAATTGCCCTCACTGCCCTTTTCTGCATTCTGAAGGCACGCAGTCTGTCTGCTGCACACCCCCAGAGCTCGGTGCCGTATTGCAGGACTGAATGCACTGTTGCAAAATAACAGGTGCGAACAACATCAGCGTCCACCACTCGCGAAAGTCTACTCAGCGCGTAGCAGGCACTACCCAAACTTTTACAGATTTTATCGATGTGCGAAGACCAGGTAATACCACGATCGATCACGAAGCCCAGAAACGTGGTGGAGTCAACTTGCTCTATTGCCTCCCCGTTTACAAGCACCTGTAGACCTCGACTAACATCTTAGGAGACTCTCGCTAGACGATCAAATGCAGAAGGCAGTAAGTACTCCTTGACACGGCGCGTACACTCTGCAGCCCTAGCCACCGGTAGTTTGGGCCCTGCTCTGCTCTGCCGTTGCTACCCTAGATTTAGGTTTTTATAATATTTTTATTTGTATCTATATAGAAAAATTGAAAAAAAATATAATCTAAGAACTCAATAAAATAAAGTAAAACATTAATTAAAAAAAAGATACGGTTTAGATATCTCACAGAATATAATATACCTTCACCCAAAAATCTCCATCCCACTAACCCATACAATTAAAAAGCGAAAGTAAGAACCAAACTCTGTCTCTGTCTGATCTTTTCACGACGTAAAGGCTGAACCCATTTTGATAAATTAAAACTTTTTCTATATATTTTTTAATATTCTTTGCATTATTTCTTCAAAAATGACAAACAATATTAAAGTGTTAGATACTTAACTAAAGTAGGTTCTAAATTTATTTGAACATTATTGAAACTGTTATAGGTATAGGTATGTAACTCCTGCCTCCTCTTCTAGTTGCTGTGCCCGACAAGGTCCACAATGATCTGTTACTATAATAATTATGTTTATTACCACCTTATTTTTTTATTATGGAATGCAATAAAAAAATTGAATTTGAATTTGATGGCATTTGGTATGGAGCTTCAACCCTGGGGGAAGGACATGGGATACTTTTTATCGCGTTATACTGTATTCCGCGCGTAGTCGCGGGCAAAAGCTAGTAAAAGTTTATATTTTGAATATGAAGCGCGAAGTTGTTCCTATCTCGGCCCATCATAAAATCGGTTTTCGTGTCCGAGTTGTCACATCATTAACTTAATACTATTTCGTAACCATATCATATGGTTGTCCGAGTTGCCACAGTAAAAATAATATTATTTATATTCCCTAACACAGTAGTTTGGTCGAATCATTTAGAGACGGAGAGGGGGAGGAAGGAGCTATGGTGTGGGTAGGCGAGAGGAGAAGATAGGATAGTAAGGTAGGGGAGGGAAACAGAAAAGGACGGTGGGGATTGGGGAAGGGGAGAGGAAGTGGGTGAGACGAGGACCATCCACTTCCACCCTCCCCGTATGCATACCATGCCCTCCACTTCCCATCACTATCCCCTTCCCCTCCTGCTCTCAAGCTGTCCTCCTCCCCTACAGTGGGGTCCTCACATATCGTTGTTAGCTGGTAGATTGAGCTCTGCAGCCTATGCAGTACGTAAAATTAGACAGTTTACCGATATAGCTACTGCAAGATTAGTATATTTTAGTTACTTTCACAGTATTATGTCATATGGCATTTTGATGTGGGGTAAGGCCGCGGAAATTCAATCAATATTTGTGCTACAGAAGAGAGCAATTCGTTCCATTTACAATATGAAATCCCGAGATTCTCTTAGGGAACGTTTTAAAGAGATCAATATTCTTACAGTGGCTTGTCAATATATATATGAAAATATAATGTATGTTCGGAAGAATATCAATACCTTTGTTAAAAATAGGGATGTTCATAATTTTAATACTAGAAATAAAAGTAAACTAAAAGTGTCTGGATTTCGGTTAAAGAAAGTTAGTGGTTCATATATGGGGAACTGTATACGATTTTTTAATAAGTTACCTGACGGCATTGATCAATTACCAATGCATAGGTTTAAAACTTTTATTAAAGTAAATCTCATAAAGAAAGCTTATTACAATGTAAATGATTATATTAATGACAGAAATGCATGGCCTGATGTCTCCAAGCTCCATGATAATAATAAGTGATCATATAATATCATATATATCATATGATATCTCATTGTCACTTTTACCTTTTATATTTGTAGTTTACATGTTTTGTTATAATTGTGACATTTGAAAAATATATAAAGAATGAACAAATATGGAAAAAATACATCCCCGTAGAGTTTCTTGGTGCTCTCTTCTCTAACGGGCGTATTTCCGAAGCACCGGTAGAGTCAGAAGGGTATTTCCTTTTCCAGTGTGAGATTTAACTCTGTTGGCACATGAAAGGGAAATTTCCTTTTCAAACTCAAAGAATACTTAGTTTATCTAAATTTGGATTGATTTGATCTTTTTATAATATTTTATGTAAATCTCTTTGTTCAGGAGATGTTAATTTTGACTTGTAAAAGTGCTATTATTTTTGCCTATTTACAATAAAATACTTTGACTTTGACTTTGACTTTACATTCCCATCCATTTCCCCTATTCCACCTCATCTCGTTAACCTCCACTTCCCCTCGCCTATCCGAATCTTCTAGTATCCTATCCACTCCCCCCTCTCCCTTCCCCATCTCTGTGTCCAAGTTGGGTATAGAAATAATGTTATTTTTGATGTGGCAACTCGGACACGAATTCCGGTTTTAAGAAAGCCCGAGATTGGAACGCCTCCGTCCTCTTGGCTACCCTTACATTGATCCCCTGGGGGATTCATTTGGATTATTTGTCCACACGGATCCCCTGGCCAAGAAGAGTCACTGTAAGATCCCCTGGGGGATTTATTTGGACTGCGAAATACATTAAAAACAAAATTAAATTAAAATACGGAGGGCTTCCGCATGGTTCTAGGTTACAATATATCCTGCCTCGTCTATTCCCGTTTTCCCCCAGTGGTGGATCTCGAAAAAAAAACATGTGGCATTGTCCCTCAATACCTAAGAGACAGGAGTCAAAGTGACAGGTGTCAAAGTGACAGATGTCAAAGTGACATGTCAAACGCCAAAGTCATACGTCAACACCTGTCAAGATCTCATCGATATCTTCGTTTTGGATGACAACTGTCAAACTTAAAAGGGCTATAACAAGGAAACTTGATCTTAGACTAGCATTTTCTTTACAGAAGTGATAGATCTTATCGATATCTTCGTTTTGGATGACAGCTGTAAAACTTAAAAGGACTATAACTCGGAAACTATTGAACCTAGACTAGTATTTTCTTTACAGAAGTGATAGACCTTATCGATATCTTCGTTTTGGATGACAGCTGTCAAACTTAAAAGGGCTATAAATCTGAAACTATTGATCGTAGACTAGTAGTTTCTTTAAAAAAGTGATAGATCGCTTCAATATCTTTGTTTTAGATGACAGCTGTCAAATTTAAAAGGGCTATTTATTACACTGAAACTATTGATCATCGAATAGCAGTTTCTGTACAGAAGTGATAGATCTCACCGATATTTTCGTTTTGGATGACAGCTGTCAACCTTAAAAGGACTATAACTCTGAAACTATTGATCCTATACTAGAAGTTTATTTACAGAAGTGATAGATCTCATCGATATCAAAGCTGTCGTTCACTTATTTAGTTTTTTCCGAAATCCCTACCGGTGGGGACGGTCTGGTGGGGATTTCAGGAATAGTCCGTTCATATTGTCAAAATACGTTAAAAAACAAGGTACTTAGCTCATGTTAATAAGTTTGGAAATCTTCTGATTCCTCACTCCCTATCTTTTATTCCCCCAGCCTCTCCCCTCACTTCCCAACTCCCCCTCCCTCCCGGCACACTTTCACTCCTCTCTCCCCATCCCCCACTCACCCCCCACTTCCTGCACTCCCCCTTCCCGCCACTGTCTGCTCACTTTTTCCTAAACTGTCACTTTGACACAAATTAGATAATTGTTGCCTACAATTATGTCGATAAGTAATTGGTCTTTTGGTTTTGCACACGGTGTGACTACGAGTCAAAATATTGTAGCTTACTTGTTGTCACACCAAGCAGTGTGACCACGAGTAAAAATAATTCCTCGTGGTCACACCAGACTGACAAAACTGTGTGACCACGAGTCCGTCGCCTGGAATCCACGTGGACAAAAAATCCAAATGAATCCCCCAGGGGATCCATTAGCAGACAGTGGCGGGAAGGGGGAGTGCAGGAAGTGGGGGGTGAGTGGGGGATGGGGAGAGAGGAGTGAAGGTGTGCCGGGAGGGAGGGGGAGTTGGGAAGTGAGGGGAGAGGCTCATCTCTGTGTCCAAGGACACAGAGATGGGGAAGGGAGAGGGGGGAGTGGATAGGATACTAGAAGATTCGGATAGGCGAGGGGAAGTGGAGGTTAACGAGATGAGGTGGAATAGGGGAAATGGATGGGAATGTAAAGTCAAAGTCAAAGTCAAAGTATTTTATTGTAAATAGGCAAAAATAATAGCACTTTTACAAGTCAAAATTAACATCTCCTGAACAAAGAGATTTACATAAAATATTATAAAAAGATCAAATCAATCCAAATTTAGATAAACTAAGTATTCTTTGAGTTTGAAAAGGAAATTTCCCTTTCATGTGCCAACAGAGTTAAATCTCACACTGGAAAAGGAAATACCCTTCTGACTCTACCGGTGCTTCGGAAATACGCCCGTTAGAGAAGAGAGCACCAAGAAACTCTACGGGGATGTATTTTTTCCATATTTGTTCATTCTTTATATATTTTTCAAATGTCACAATTATAACAAAACATGTAAACTACAAATATAAAAGGTAAAAGTGACAATGAGATATCATATGATATATATGATATTATATGATCACTTATTATTATCATGGAGCTTGGAGACATCAGGCCATGCATTTCTGTCATTAATATAATCATTTACATTGTAATAAGCTTTCTTTATGAGATTTACTTTAATAAAAGTTTTAAACCTATGCATTGGTAATTGATCAATGCCGTCAGGTAACTTATTAAAAAATCGTATACAGTTCCCCATATATGAACCACTAACTTTCTTTAACCGAAATCCAGACACTTTTAGTTTACTTTTATTTCTAGTATTAAAATTATGAACATCCCTATTTTTAACAAAGGTATTGATATTCTTCCGAACATACATTATATTTTCATATATATATTGACAAGCCACTGTAAGAATATTGATCTCTTTAAAACGTTCCCTAAGAGAATCTCGGGATTTCATATTGTAAATGGAACGAATTGCTCTCTTCTGTAGCACAAATATTGATTGAATTTCCGCGGCCTTACCCCACATCAAAATGCCATATGACATAATACTGTGAAAGTAACTAAAATATACTAATCTTGCAGTAGCTATATCGGTAAACTGTCTAATTTTACGTACTGCATAGGCTGCAGAGCTCAATCTACCAGCTAACAACGATATGTGAGGACCCCACTGTAGGGGAGGAGGACAGCTTGAGAGCAGGAGGGGAAGGGGATAGTGATGGGAAGTGGAGGGCATGGTATGCATACGGGGAGGGTGGAAGTGGATGGTCCTCGTCTCACCCACTTCCTCTCCCCTTCCCCAATCCCCACCGTCCTTTTCTGTTTCCCTCCCCTACCTTACTATCCTATCTTCTCCTCTCGCCTACCCACACCATAGCTCCTTCCTCCCCCTCTCCGTCTCTAAATGATTCGACCAAACTACTGTGTTAGGGAATATAAATAATATTATTTTTACTGTGGCAACTCGGACAACCATATGATATGGTTACGAAATAGTATTAAGTTAATGATGTGACAACTCGGACACGAAAACCGATTTTATGATGGGCCGAGATAGGAACAACTTCGCGCTTCATATTCAAAATATAAACTTTTACTAGCTTTTGCCCGCGACTACGCGCGGAATACAGTATAACGCGATAAAAAGTATCCCATGTCCTTCCCCCAGGGTTGAAGCTCCATACCAAATGCCATCAAATTCAAATTCAATTTTTTTATTGCATTCCATAATAAAAAAATAAGGTGGTAATAAACATAATTATTATAGTAACAGATCATTGTGGACCTTGTCGGGCACAGCAACTAGAAGAGGAGGCAGGAGTTACATACCTATACCTATAACAGTTTCAATAATGTTCAAATAAATTTAGAACCTACTTTAGTTAAGTATCTAACACTTTAATATTGTTTGTCATTTTTGAAGAAATAATGCAAAGAATATTAAAAAATATATAGAAAAAGTTTTAATTTATCAAAATGGGTTCAGCCTTTACGTCGTGAAAAGATCAGACAGAGACAGAGTTTGGTTCTTACTTTCGCTTTTTAATTGTATGGGTTAGTGGGATGGAGATTTTTGGGTGAAGGTATATTATATTCTGTGAGATATCTAAACCGTATCTTTTTTTTAATTAATGTTTTACTTTATTTTATTGAGTTCTTAGATTATATTTTTTTTCAATTTTTCTATATAGATACAAATAAAAATATTATAAAAACCTAAATCTAGGGTAGCAACGGCAGAGCAGAGCAGGGCCCAAACTACCGGTGGCTAGGGCTGCAGAGTGTACGCGCCGTGTCAAGGAGTACTTACTGCCTTCTGCATTTGATCGTCTAGCGAGAGTCTCCTAAGATGTTAGCAGCCTCTCCCCTCACTTCCCAACTCCCCCTCCCTCCCGGCACACCTTCACTCCTCTCTCCCCATCCCCCACTCACCCCCCACTTCCTGCACTCCCCCTTCCCGCCACTGTCTGCTCACTTTTTCCTAAACTGTCACTTTGACACAAATTAGATAATTGTTGCCTACAATTATGTCGATAAGTAATTGGTCTTTTGGTTTTGCACACGGTGTGACTACGAGTCAAAATATTGTAGCTTACTTGTTGTCACACCAAGCAGTATGACCACGAGTAAAAATAATTCCTCGTGGTCACACCAGACTGACAAAACTGTGTGACCACGAGTCCGTCGCCTGGAATCCACGTGGACAAAAAATCCAAATGAATCCCCCAGGGGATCCATGTGGACAAAAAAAAACAAATGAATCTCCCAGGGGAACCGTGTGCACAAATAATCCAAATGGATCCCTAGGGGATCCATGTTACGGGAGCCAAGTAACATGGATCCCCTAGGGGATCCATTTGTTAGGTGAGCCAAGTGGACGGAGGCCTCACACCGCGTCATTTTTCTTACTTTTAGCATTTTTATACACGCCGTAACTTTTAAAAAAAATACGCCAGGGGTAATTCAAAATCTTTGATTATTACTCACGTACTTGACTGACAGACTTGTTATTATTTCGTTTCCATTGCAACATGTCCTTGTGTTTTGTATTTATTATTTTTGATACTTGAGTTACATTAGGTATTGCAATTTTCGTAGGATCTCAAATATTTTGAAAAATAAATACTGCCCATGTTACTCGCTGATAATGTAATATAGAATAATGTTCTATAGAGGTGAAAGAATTTTTTAAATGCCGTATTTTATTTTTTATTACATACAAACATACCTACAGTCTACTGTCGACTTAAGAACCTCCTCCTTTAAGAGAAAGATTAAAAATGCAATCACATTACAATACAAGTCTTTATTGTTTACCAATTACCAAAAAAATAAACGAAATAATTAAATTAAATCTAGCTATGGTAGGTACTATAAACGAATATAGGATATTTTTTCGGGTGGGTACGAGAAGACGGAATAAATCCCTCAGCGTGTGGACAAATAATCCAAATGAATCCCCAGGGGATCCATGTTAGGGGAGTCAAGTGGACGAAGGCGAATAGACGGGTGGACGGGCCTGATGGGTACCAACAACTTGAAACAAGGGCGGCGGAGATTTAATCGAAAGTGGTAAAAAACCCGAGTCGTGTGAACAAAACTAAAAAGTGACAAAAATTTCAGTGAGAATGGTTGCTAACCAAGTTATATACATTTTTATTTGTGCTTATTTCTCGTTATTTTTGTTCAGTAGCCATAACAAGTTGTAGTCAAAGCCAAGTCTATTTAAAAAAAAAGACCATGAATAGATTGACTGAGAGAGATTATCAGAAAGATAAGACCGCGCATTTTACCAAACGCTTATGTACCATAGTTTTAAATTAGATAACATATTATAGTTGTTTTGATTTGTTAATTGGCTCCACGAGAGGCGTTCGGAACGTCGGTGGCGGTTCGGCTCGGTCAATTCGTGATTCTGCAACGAAAAACAGAAAATGTATACCGTCAAAAAAACAGAGCATTTAAACGTTAAATGGTCAGCAGAAATTGCTTTTGGTCAGCTCTAAGATATATTCTGTCTTAAAGGCTAAATACGAATGGTAGCTCTGGTTACCATCACACAAAACCGGTTCTGCACGAACCTCGCTTTGAGCCTTAATTAATTTGACAACCACTTGAATCATCACTTGACGTGAGAGGCTTCGGATACATTCATATAATTTCCGTGTAAAAATGTCGGTAGTAAAAGTGTGCAACGAACTAATAAAAAGTGTAAAAGTCAAAACTGTACAATTTGTATGAACAATTTGTACATTTTTGTCTCCTTTTTTCCTTTTTACACGACTGCCCAAATAAGGAGTGTATTTTCAGTGTGCATTTATGTATGTTTGTAAGTATGTGAGTTTTTGTATCCCACCATAACTTATAAATGCCTGAACAGATTTAGATGTAGGTATGGGGTATCGTTAGAATCCTTACATCATTACGAGTAACATAGGCTACAATAACTTATGAAAAAAAAAACATTTTACAATATGGGTATCAAATTGAAGGCCTTGATGAGCACATTACATCAATATATAATTTATTGGCATAATTTTTTTTAGTTCGTTTTTGGTAGTGCAGACGTGTTTTTTTTATTAGCTTTTAAGCTAGTTATTTCAATATTTTTGTCTCCTTCTTCACCATGCTTTAATAAATTGGATCTCTCCGCAATAGTGAGTAATTTCTCGCGTACGTGGTCACACCAGTGTGACAAAACGGTGTAACCACGAGTCCGTCGCCAAAAAAAACTTGTACCCACCCAGCACTCATGGCGTAGTCAAAATGCTGGCACATTCCACCCATGCATACTCCTCCATCATTCACTCGCCCTTCCTCCGCTTGTAAAATAATATAATATCACAAGTAAATTTTGCGATTAGCAATCTTAAAATCTTTAATACAAAGGGCAATTTCTAGCAATCTTATTCTCAATAGGGTTAGGTTGACATTTATATAATGATAGTGTGAGTACGAGGAATTGTTTTTCCTCGTACACTATAGGAAACAGGAGGGCAACCAATTTGTGGGCACACCACTATGAGAAAGATTACCCATCATTTTCACCAAATGAGCCCAAACTCGAAGGGGTTCCATCATTTTGTTATTGAGTTCCTGTGACTACCTTCCGGCTCCAAATGAGCCCAAACTCGAAAGGTTTCCATAATTTTGTTGTTGAGTTCCTGTGACTACAGTAGTCGCAGCGGAAGTATGTGTATCGGAAGTTATCTGCTAGTCGCTGCGCAAACTGCTATTTTTCAGGCGCAATCGCAATTTAGAAGGTTTTGACAGCATTCTATAACTGCCTCGCTCACTCACTTATGTTTTTCACACATTCTATCTCGCTCTTACTTTAAGCCGCATTGACACGATCAGAGTCTGCTCGCTCCGAGTAGACTCGTACGAGTCGGCTTCATAACAGTGTACATGGATAGTTGTTTACACGTATCAAAGCGTACAAGTACATCATCATCATCATCGCTTGTAAAATGTTAGTAGCCGCTATTTTGTTTCACTACTCGTACTAGCTAGCTCGGAACAGTAGAACGCGGTCCGAGTCTACTTAAGCCGCGTTGACACGATCAGAGCATGCTCGGTCCGAGTAGACTCGTACGAGTCGGCTTCATACGAGTGTACACGGATAGTTGTTTACACGTATCTAAGCGTACTCATACATATCTAGTGTCACACTCACTTTTTACCCGATTTCGGCGAAGTAAGGGAAGGGTAATGAGTTTAACAATCTATGTATGAGGGTATGTGGATGTTCCACCATAGCTTCGCCCCAATTGGTCCGATTTTGACAAGCAAGGTGTCAATTGATTTGTCTTTATATTTAGAGTGTCATAGGCTAGGGTTATAAGGGTATTAATTTTTTATGTTTAGTTTTTGTTTCGAAAGACGTCGACAAGACGCTTGTAAATTTTTATTTTCCTACTCGTATACGAGCTAGCTCGGAAGAGTAGAACGCGGTCCGAGTTCGCTTTGATAGGATACCGTCATCCGATTGCGCTCGGAATATTGGTTGCCATAATACGAGTGGCGTCCAATTAGGCATCCGAGTGCGATCGGACCGAGCAGGCTCGGATCGTGTCAACGCGGCTTTAGTCGGACGGCGACGTCAATCTGTTCTATAGTCGAAAAAATAGTAGAACAGTTTGGACTAACCCGTCAAAGTGCCCTCGGATTACCGGTTGCCACGATACGAGTAGCGTCCGAGTAGACATCCGAGTGGGCTCGGTCCGACCGTACTTTGATCATGTCACCACGGCTTTCTGCTGTTTTATTCCCACAGCAGTACCTGCGCAATCGTTCACAGAGCCTGACTTCACAAACATATAGATTGGCTGCGACTACTGTACCTTCCGGCTCCATCATCAGACCATGAGGGCACGAGGCCAAAACTTTAAAGATTTCGTCATATTACTGAACTGACAAGTTTTCACGTAGGTAAACCTTCGCGAAACGCGAGCGCGCATGGCCTCACAAGAGCCTGACTTAGGTATGGATATAGGAAAAGTGAGGTGCTCTAGGTGATTTCATCTTGAAGAAGTCTTACCATTTATTTTCATAGCAATGAAGTTGATAACAAGTGATAGAACAACGACTGCCACTACATAGCTCCACCATGGATACGGGGAGTCGTTTGGCGTGCGCATATTCACAGCGAGGAAAGAAAGCGCTGATGATGGAAAAATATGTGAAAACTGCAACAAATTCCTCGAATGATTAGCGATTTATTTTCACAGAATAGTATTATATTCTCGTGTCGAGATATTGTCGAAATTTCCTCTTTGTTTTAAAAACAAGTGTCATAATAGATGGAAGGTGACACCAAAGAGAATTCATAACATTACAGAAGAGTTTTTTTTAAATGAATACAATGCTCTAAATGCTCGCTGTAAAGCCGGGTCCACAGCTATTATGTTTTTCAACTATAAAGGTTTTTGTAAAAAAAAGTTTGGCGTGGCCTTGGGTTTAGGTCAAGACTCACAGCTAGCTAGGCCACACCACTTTTTGCTAGAAATAAGTTCAAAAACTTAAACCCGGCTACAGTCGTGTAAAAATAGCCTGTAATGATAACGAATCGATTGATACCTTGCTTGTCAAAATCGGACCAAGTTTTTAGATTGAATATATAACCCTTCCTTTGCCTTGCCGTAGTTGGGTACAAAATAATAGCTGACATTCTATACCTGAAAACGAATCGATTGACATCTCGCTTGTCAAAATCGAACCAATAGGGGCTACGATATTGGGGGAACATCCACATAACCTACATACATAGACTGTTAAACTCATTACCCTTCCCTTGCTTTGTTGTAGTCAGCTAAAAATGCGATAGACGTTACAAAAAAAATATGGAGCTACAATGGAAATCTATCCCGTCAAATAAAAAATAAACATCCAAATCTGTACTGAAATCAAGGAGATATGGAACATTTTAAACAAATGAACAAATTGTGTAATAAAAAATTTACTATATTATTTGAACCTATATACTTTTACGTATATATTATACTAGTTTTCGCCCGCGACTTCGTCCGCGCGGAGTTAAGATTATCGCGCAAAAAGCACCTACGTATGTTCTTCTAGGATATTCAAAATTAATGCAAACGTATAGCACTAACGTATTGTATTCTTCTTTGGCACCAATGCTCTTGATGCTTTTTGACAGACTTGTTGTTGTGTTATTTCGTTTCCATGGCAACCGTTCCTTACAGAGAGTAATCGACATTTTCCAGTTCCAAAGAATTCTATGTGTTATTCCAGGGTTCAAGTTCTATGTGTTATTATTTATAAGCTATCTCCATTCCAAATTTCATCACGATTTCACTTTTATTGACCGTGCGAGCGCAAAACGCGAGCAAAGCGACTCCGTTTCAGCTTGGGCAATAATGCTTTCGTATGTCCGGATGTCTGTCCGGATCTCTGTTCTCCTCTACAGGTCGCATTTCTCAACCAATCTAGACGAAACTTGGTGTACAAGATAAACAAATTTTCAGTTTTTTTTTGTCGTTGTGGCTTGGGGGAAGTACCCCCAATCAAAAATCCCCGACGGAAGAATCTCCCAAAAACGGGCAAAAATGGGGCTCCTGAATATCTCCGGCTTATTATATCCGATTTCGATGGTTCTTTTGGCAGTAACTATTGCTCTCATAAAAAAATGGTGGATATCTGATGAGGATCTTCGGCGTAATGAGCAGAATAACTCCTCAAAATGCAGTAAATTTCTCACTTTTAGGTTTCTACCAGTGGAATCAGCCCTTTACCCACTAGGTAGGGATTGATGGAGCACCTTGGTTATTAATGTTAGTTTTACAATAAGCTAACTAGATGGCGCTACTGCGCACCGCTAGATTGTTTACAAAAAGATTTTACGTGCGTGGTCTACAGCTCACAGGGCCACTAGTACTCGTATATTGGTGTGGATACCTCACCGTAAGCTCATACTATAACGTATTTACCAACAGAATATTTATTAGTTTAATAGTAACCAACGTGTTCTTCTCACACAAACAAACATAACAAATAACACCAAGGTTTGTACTATTATTTATTCTGTGACCGAGCTTACGAGCTAGTTCGCAGTTCCTGCACACACACATAATTTTTGTCCTAACCATCCACGTTTAATTTAAACGTAGGAGCACCGTATATGTAATAGTCCTGGAGTAATGTACGATGACAATATCACCACCGCCGCTTGACTTTGGACCTTTTGCCGTCGCGATACGATGTTTTGTGGCTTACAGCATAATTTAAGGCCAGCCTAGGCGCCCAGGTTAGCTGTAGGTCTGGGAATACTTTAGGTTTCTGATTTGAAAATTATTGTGACTCGCTGCAGCTTTCCTGCGGACTTTGCATTTTTCAGTGAAAGTATCTACCCTATGTCAATCCAAGACTTCCTATACTAAAGTAGCTGTTCGCGGCTTTGCCCGCGTGGTCATATAACTGGTTTAAAAGTTACTTATGTGATAGTCCAGGACCAAAAGTATATACAAAAAAAAACTATTAATTTGTGCAGCCGTCAAACACACTGACCTTGAAAACATAGAAACACCATTTTTTATTTTATTCCTTGGCTTCTACTCATCGGATTGAGATAACAAGTACACCAGTTTTTAAGTCAAAACCTAAGCTATCCAATAGGGAAAATCGCTTCGCAATCGGTCCAGTAGTTTTAACGTGAACTTAGTACCACACTTTTAAAATTGTGGTTTTTATTAAATGCCTTGGCTCCTACTTATTGGGTTGAGATACCAAGTACACCAGTTTTTAAGTGACAGTGAAAATCGCATCGAAATCGGTTCAGGTTTTAATGTGATGCGCGAACAGACAGACACCTATTTTTTTGGTATACTTATATCTCTTTTTAAGTTAAAAACGTTAATGATTTATGTATGACGAACTATAATTTCAAAGAAAGTTGATGAAATTTTCTATAAAATGTTTATATTTCAAAACTCTGACTATGATTTAGGAAAAATTGCAATTTTAAAAGTGTGGTACTAAGTTTTGAAGACCAGGTAGTTTCTTATCGGTTGCTCGGGCTATCCTTCTCGGGAAGTCCTTCATCTGGGAGTGTTATGCCGACAACCAGCAACGAGCAACGAGCGCTCGAACGTCAGCACGCAACTGGCGACGCGTGCACGGCGTGGGAGGAAAAGCGGGTGGCAACAGTGGGGCTCGGCTCTGTTCGGCTTACACAGTCACTTCGTTGTCCGCCGAGGAGTTATAACTGTCACTCACTTGCTTTAACTTTGATTATTGGCACACTGCACTCGTTGTGTCCGGTTCGCGACCCCACGTCACGGTTACAGTGTAAGTCGCATCGAGAATTGGTCTCCACGCCGAAAGAATAAGCCACCCACTATCCCGATACATACAAAAATTGCAAATCAAATAAAATATTTTAAATAAATGGAACGGAACAACTTTGTTAAAAAATACGGAATACACACTGCTAAATAGACAGCGAAGATATGCCGTCCGCTACACAAGCCTCTTGCACACATTTAAAAATGTTATGCCAATCGGTCCCTTATCTTATCTTATCTTATCTTATCCTCTCACAAAAAATAAAGAACAATGCAGTCTTTTATGATGAAATTGTGTATAAACCACGTCATCATCAGCCTGTGTCAGTCCACTGCTGGATATAGGCCTTTCCTAAAGTACGCCACTGAGCCCGATCTTTTTTTTTCAATTGCTACCAGTCAATTTGCGTATTATCGTCTCTCCAGCTCCTAGCTGGAGGGCATCGTATACGTTTACCGAGTCGTGGACTCCACTCAAGAATATGTCTACCCCAACGGCTATCAGTCCTTTGACAGATATGACCAGCCCACTGCCAATTCAGCTTAGTAATCCTAAGGACAACTTGACAACTTCAGTTCTCTGCCGGGTTTACCTTGTAAGGGATCCGATACGAGCCCCTAGTAAACGAAAGCTATTTTGTTTTGTTGAACAAAACATTGCAATCTTATCTTAAAAACGATAAATACGAAAATAATGTGATGTGCTAAAATATTTACATAAACGCAAAATAGAGATTACAGAAGTCAAAAACTAATGGGAACCTATAAATATTCAAATTGATTACCTGTCAAAGGAACATATAACGTAGACAATAATTAAAATAATGTCAAACTGGACAAAGAAACACAAACACTCAAAACGATAATAAATAAATAATTTAATGGCAAAACTTCAACCGATATCTGATTTAGTACAGTTTAAAAACACTTGAGAAGTATTCGAAAAGTTAAGTAAGTTTTTTTGCGTATCTTTCAAAAGCGTGTGAAAGGAACAGCAAATTTAAGACAGGAACGCATTAAGGAGAACAAAGTATATAACGAATAAATTTTATTTGTAAAAAAACATAAAACCAATAATACATTAGATATTTTAAAACATAATTAATAATTACTGATTATAAAATAATAGTTACTTTTAAATGAATGATTATATTGTTCAGAACTTATATATGTATTATGTACTTTCTAAAATAATATAATCAAAAGTACCATCATCGGACTTATCGCCAAAGATAGAATTACTACCAGAAAACCTTAGAGTGAAGAAGATAATAGACTAATTATCTTTTGTATAGTATTATAATAAACTATCAAACTAACTACGAAAATACTTATAAAACCAAATTTAAATAACAATACATGATATAGTAAACTCTATTAAAAATATTGATTTATTCATTAAAAATGATGACTTGATGCGACCCTGTATGCCCAAAGAAGTCTGTATAAAAGGGGCAAACCTGGATGACAGAAACCATAATAAAATCCGACGCGACGCGGTCTCCATATTAAAAAGAGACAAATACGAGTGATTTAAATAATTAATAATTCGCGTTTATTTACTATTAAAATAAAGTGTTAAAGTATAGTTTTTTCGACATACGTGTCCAATATGTAAAGCTAATTTAGATGCAGTGTTAAGTGAGAAAGTGGGTGGGCCGTACCTACATGCAGAAAATTACTAGCTAAGTAGAAAAACTTAGTGTTGGTCGTTTATTCTGGATAAACTCAACATATAATTATAACTAGAAGATAGATTCAGAGTTGCGATTTCTAGACAGTTTACCTTATTTAAATTATAAATAATAACGGAGTCGATGACCTTTTATATACTCAGCATATACAGTTCTAAATTTAAATGATTTAACCTAAGTATCTAAGCTAAAGGCTATGTTACTTTATGTATGATGATTTTAAATGAATTGCAAATTTAAATTCAATAACAACTAAGTCTATAATCGATGACTGTTTTATACTCAGGATATACAATTTTCAACTGAACTAATTTAACTAAGAGTATAAATCTTACTGCTGATGGATCTGGACATCGTACCATATTTTAAACTTCAATCGCTATTAAGTATATAAGCCATAACATTACTTATATACTAATAGAACTAAAAACTTATGAACTGATTTTATGTAACTATAACTAAGTAGTAATAATAATATATATTCGGGACAATTCCACACCAATTACCTAGCCCCAAACTAGGATAACCTGTAATATGGGCACTAGATAACGGATAAACATACATAATACGAATATCAACATCCATGACTCGGGAACAAACATTTCTGCTCATCACACAAATGATTGCACCTTGCAGGATTCGAACCCGCGACCGTTTGATTTCGTTCCCAGGGTTACTAGCCACTAGACCAACCGGCCGTCAACAAAAAAAAAGCCACAAGTTGCTTATTTATAAGAAGAGCAGATCTAAGTAGAGTTGACTATTTATTGAACGAGTGAATTCCATATGTTTTATAGAATACGAATAACCTGAACTGATTTCATATATTATTAAAATAAACACAGTTGCGTACACTGAGAGGGGGAGACAGTGAGACAGCAGTGAAAATTGTTGATGATGTTTATATCTATTTATTGATGTGGATCTTATTATTATGTATTATAAATTGACAAAACCTTATATACTACAAGTTTTGACGAAGTGATTATTTGCAAATTTACGGATGAAATTTACGGATGATTTATATTATACAAAAGTATACAGAGAAATTCTTATGTATCATAAATTGACAAAACCTTATGACATTATTGCTGATTACTGACAATGACTTATATTATATTATGCTAAAGTATTACTTTGTTCGTCTTTTTTTGTTCAGATATATTAAAGAGGAAGGTTATATACCTACCTTTAATGATAAATAAATTGATTGAAATACTATGTTCCTATGAGAGACATTACGAATGCATAATCTCTTTTGTTTTGGTACAAAGATGTATAAATACACATATTTTATAATCAATTACTATGGAGGTAATTGTTATTATTTCATAATTTAATGAATTAGCTGAGACAAGGGAGATTGTTTCATCCTGAGACACACTAAATAGCCCATGCAAGTATTACATCATATACATATTATCGTGGAAAACACGCAACATGGGATTTACATTAAAGCAACATTTAAAATGCTTGAGAATTCTGAAAGATTTGGTTCTTATTTATGTTAGGAAGAAATTATCCTTATGGACTCTTGGCAGCCTTGCAAATATAAATAATGATTTAACTAGGAAGAAATTATCTTCCTTTGTTACTCTTGGCATCCCGGTAAATATAAATAAAGATTTAACTTCACTCTGAGTAATTACATAAAAGTAAGTCCAGCCGGTAGGCTTTGGGCTAGACAGTGATACCGAATATTCAGTTTACTGGATATTAAAGTAGCCTAGTATAGCCGTGAAGTGGCTGCACCGTTGGACTCAAGTCTAGTTCTTACTTGTTGGGTTGAGAATGGTTCATGAATCTAACCGGTACTGGACATACAGTTCCAAGACAGACATTACCGACAAAATCTTGTGAATTTCCCGAAACAAACAAAATATGTCATTACACCAAAACAAATCTTATATAACGCTTTATTTAACATTCATTTTTGTCTCTCATATGACTGTTAAATATATAAAATAAAGTTACTCATTTACAAAGATTAACATTGACAAAAGGAAGTGAATTATAAACTCTAATAAATATTATGACAACATATTTTATACTCAAATACTACAAACCATATATTCATATTTCTTAAACCATTTGAAGAAGCTAAATACAAAACTTTAATTTATTATATAAACAATAATCTATTTTATTAGGATAGGGAATTTATTTAGAAACAGCTCAGCAATTTTTCATATTCCAACAGAAGTCGGAGGTCTAATCCTTCACCCTGCAAGAGAGAGTTACAACGAGTAGCAAACACCGTTTGAAGACAACATCCAAGTTAGTTGCTTTTCACATTTTCTTACACAATTTCTGTATTTTTCGTAAATGTTTATTTTACATGTTTTCTCCTTTAAAACAGCTCAACCAAAAATATAACGGAACTACCTTTTAAGCAATTACGTTAATTTTCAGCAAACTGTTCATTTAACTTAGCAAACTAAATTTAGACGATCACATAAGCCATTTAAATGCACCCTTCCGCTGATGCACCCTTCCATTATTGACCCAGCAAAAGACCCGCCACCTGAGTGGCGAGTCAAAGTGGCCCTGGAATCCTTGATGTCGGATTTGGGTTGCGACGCGTTTTACACGTACAGACGGCAATAGAATTATTCAACTTCCGCGAGCGAGAATCTCCGGCTTAGAAACGACAACTTTCCCGCTTGATGTGGTCAGCTTCGTCAGATGTCTTCGACCAGGCTGTATAAATCACAAAACACCACAAATTATCCATTCACACACATACAGGCAGCCACCATTTGCTATGCTTCACTCGTATGTTTGGTGGTGTGGAATCCGTATTTTTTAAACATTCTTGCGGCTAATATTTGAAAACTTGTTAGGTAAGCAAGAGTAAGTAAGCTGAAGTGGCAATGGGCTGCTCACTTGTCGTAGAACCGATAAATGTTGGGGTAACTTTTAACTAATTGAAAACTTCGTTCAGAAAATGCGTTGGTCCTGTTTGATACAAATCTATGCCAAGAGGCGCAACAGAACATATTAATATGTATTGGCATCGCTTCGGCATCGTTTTAATGGAGAGATATGCATCACTTGGAATAAGTTACGGGTAACACAGCACTAAAGTTCGGCTAGTTTAGTTTCGAGGTACCCGGAGGCATGAAGCGGACTATATGGATATGCTGTCTGGTGGTTTATCTTCCGCCTTTTCGAAACCTAGTTTTTCACATTCTGGTAATAGGTCCGTGGTTCAGTTTAGCCTCGTATGTGACGAACTTTTCCTTCTCTTAGGTTTATTAATTTTAATAGTTTTTAAACTTTCTAGCTAAAGATATATTGCTTTGAACAAAAAAGTAAGTACAAAATTTACTTCTTTTTTTTAAGAATTACTTTGTAATAATAAATTATTGAATTATTAATTGGTGTCATAAAAAACCAAAATCTTACTACCAAACTCTGGACTACCAAAATACCAAAAATCAGCTGAATACTAGTGTTAGTTTGGTCAGAATTAGTACTAAGTTTGTGCCGAAATCTGGAGATCTGTGAAAAAGATTCAAAAATGTAATAACTTCGCCAATATCAAAAATCGCGGAACATACATGGGGCTTATTCGGGTGCCTCAAAGGATGCTCTATCTCGGGATCTCCACTTATCACTACTTCCTGGGATCCTGTATAAAAAAAGCTGTTCGTTGGTGTAGCGCATACCTTGAGAAAGACTTGACCGATTTAGCAAAAAAAAAACGTAATAGTCCGAATAAGGTTTTTAAGGTAAGAAAAATTGGAAAAGTTTCCCGGAAAATTGGGAAATTCGTGAAAAATTGAAACGCCTTTTTTCTATTGGATTTTTGTATATACTCAAGTTTCGAACGATGGATATACGTAATTCTTTTTGTGGGTGTAAGGCACAAAGTTTTTTTTTGAAAATTATATTATTAAGGTGCTGAAGAAGGGGGATGGGGAGGGTGGTATTGATTTTAAATTTGCTCAATAATTTTCTTGAAAACATTGCCTTCGTTTGAATTGAAGTGGGAAACCAAACCGACTGTGTCCTATCTAAGCCTAGACAGGAGCTGGATCTCAAGAAGCTCCGTAGTAACAGCCCGAAAAGAACTTGGTGACAGACCAAAAAACCAACACTAACTAGGTATTCCAACTCTAATGAATGAAACCGATATTACATGAGAAGATAATTTCAAGCCACTTGGTAACCAGAATTTCGCCTGGAGTATTTCGTAGCTCCTGTGCCTATCGGATGGCACGTGGAGTTCGGGGCGCAGTCTGCGTCGTCAATATTGGTTAATTTGACCCGGGACCAGCCGGTGAGTTCGCGAACTTTGCATACCCTTTCATTATGCTGCAGCATGCAAGTATACCTACTCATTGTGGATGGCATATGTTATCCGAATACGGAGAAGCAAGGGAAGGGTAAATTCAAATTCAAATTCAACTATTTATTGCATTCCATTTGTAGCTTCATGCTGTATTAATTAGATGTTATATATTACACATAGAAAGATCGTTATGGACTCTGTCGGGCACAGCAATTAGAAGAGAGGAGGACATTCAATATCAGTTAAATAACATTATCTATTACTATCATTAGTTTTCGCTAGAATATAATGAGCAAAAAAATTACATATTTATAATCGATCTTAGTTTAATGAAAATTAAGCTAAGATCGATTAATTATTATTAATTAGTGTAACAGTCTATGTATGTGGATGTTCCACCATAGCGTCACCCGTTTCCGTCTGATTTTGACAAGCGATGTTGCGAGAGGCAAATTTTTAGTCGGGTGCTAGTTTTTGAAATAATGTCTTGTTTACGTTAATTCTTAAGTTTAATTTTCGACATCTGCAGCCCGATTCCATAACTTGGCTACAATCGGATTATCACTTTTTTCATAGCAAATTCGACTCTATCGCAAGGCATTAGTGGTTGCGATAGTGGTCTTTATTTCTTAAATTGCAGATGAAATACGGATTTCCATTAAGTAGGTTTAAGATTTAAAGTAACTTAACACGTTCGCGAATAGTTAGATACCCATGTTCAACATATATGTTCGTCTTACCCTTCCCCAAAAATATACATCTCCATTTCGTTCGGCACAAATAAATGAATACGCTTACTGGCGTAAAAGGCACAGATGCATCTAAGCACAAAAAGCTAGCAAGCGAGCTTTTAAAGTAGTGCAAGGTTTCATATAACCTTCTAAAGATTTGCCCATTATTTTATTGTAAACTTTTACGTTCCGGAACTGGGTCATTCGCATCGTCTGTTTAGATTAAAATTTCAGCGCATCCTGATAGTCGTTGCAGCAGTTGTAGGTTTTAAAGTTTCATTTCTGGCTAACGGGTAATAGAGTCGTATGTTTGTTAGTAGGTATTTTGCCAGTCCACATATTATTATTATATTTATGTAAGTAGAACGTGGGGAGACGCACCATACAAAATTCGGTCAGAAGTAGGACCTGTTAACCAGACAGCATGTTTTTTTAAACGATTTTATTTAACTTCACTTGTATGTATGTTTCTATGTATTGTGTCTGTCCTGGAATCTTACAATTCAAATTTCGAGCACTTCCCGGTAAGCTATCCGGCTGAAACTTTCAGGGTAGCTCATAAACCGATGACAAAGCAATAAAAAAAGAAAGAAACCTAAATAAATAGGTACTTAAAAAGTGAATATGCAAAAAAACCTTAAGAATGTAAAAAGTGAAAATGTAATAAAAAAAGGAAAAATGACATAACAACGACATTCATTAAAAAAAGAAGCTTAAATACTTAAAAAAAAAGAAATAACAAAAAAAAGTTGTTCAATACCTTTTTAAGCACCCAAGAGCATCTATTCATTTGAATTCATTGGTTAGGTACAAGTACATTGGTCTCATGCAATCGTATGTATTAGGTAGTGGCTCTTCTTTACTTTAAGCTGTAGACCTCGCGAGCACAAACTTTTTTTACGTTTTATATTAGCTTCACTTGTATGTTTGTATGTTTGTAACCGACGCCTTTGGACGCTATTTTGACCCACTTTAACGGTCAGATTTCATTCAAATTTTGCACACATGTCAAAGACCGATTACAATGTAAAATTACAAATTCGATTGTTGATTACAAATTCGAAAAAAAAAAGTAGAAAATAAATAATAGTTTAAAAAAACTAAAAAACACGGTTTGTATAGAAAACCAAACTAAAAAATAGAAAATAAATTTTAATAGTGTAAATAAGAAAAAAAAGTTTTATATTAAAAAGCGTGGGGTGCTTCTCATATCTGCCAATGAAATATTTATAACTGACCCTTTTTTTCTATTTTTTAGTTTGGTTTTCTATATAAAGCGTGTTTTTTAGTTTTTTTAAACTATTATTTTTTGTAAACAGTCTAGCGGGTGCACAGTAGCGCCATCTAACTAGATGACGCTACTGTGAATCCTTATTGTAAAACTAAAATTAATAACCAAGGTGCTCCATCAATCCCTACCTAGTAGGTAAAAGGCTGATTGCACTGGTATAAACCTAAATTTACTGCATTTAGAGGAGCTATTCTGCTCATCATGCCTAAAATCCTCATCAGATCTTCATCAATTTTTTATGAGACAAACTTAAAGTTTCAAATAAAAAAAGCACCATTGACATCAGATCTAATAAGGCGGAGATATTCAGTAGCCCGCTTTTTCCCCCTTTTTGGGGGAAGAAAAAATCCAAATAAAAAATCCCCGACGACAAAAATAAAACTAATAATTCGTTTATCCTGTGTAAGTTTCGTCTAGATCTGTTGAGAAATGCAACCTTTAGAGGAGAACAGCCGGAAATTTAGACTTACGAAAGAATTTTTGCCCAAGCTGAAACGGAGATGCATCGCTCGCGCTACGCGCTCACTCGATCAGTAAGGCATAAAAGCGCACTCTGACATCAAGTTTAGAAACTGATTTGTAATGCAATAACATTGATTCAGCCATCTTAGTTTGAACATGGGTTCACAGATAGCACTGTTATTAACAGTTACATTTTCGACTGACCAATAATGATGATCGCGCATCTCTCAAGGTGAAAAAGTCTAAGCACATCTATACCGGCACGCATCAGTCATGTGAAATACAACACAGTACAACCCTCAGCAGTTCCACCTCGACAACACCGCCCCAATACTTCACTCAAGAAACGGAGCGTGAAGCAATGTACTCTAATTCCGGAAACTTTTGACTCATTACGGTGAGACAAAGAGCCGTGCGCGAGTAAAGCGAGAAACTTCGAGCACCGCATGCCATTATAAACAGACCCCTAGGAGGGGGCGTACTCAAGGCCAAAAACTTGCCTCTATCTTACCTCTTCTTCTTCTTGCCGCAACTCTTCTACTGAAGCTTGAAATGGGAAATTCCTCCCGTTTTTTACCTCTAACATAGATTGTGTTCATCATCATCAGCCTATACTTGTCCGCTGCTAGACGTAGGCCTCTCTTAATGCACGCCACTGAGCTCAATCTTCAGCTCCCCTCATCCATTTTCTTCCAGCCTCTTTTCGCAGGTCGTCACTCAACGTGGCCACAGAGCGTCCTACACTAAGTTTGTCTAAACGTGGTCTCCACTCGAGTCTACCCCAAGGGTTATCGTTTCTTCGGAAAAAGTGAGCAGCCCATTGCCACTTTGGTTTGCTTATCCTTAGAGCTATGTCGGTTACTTTGGTTATCTGTCGGATATCTTCATTACGAATCTTGTCCTTCAGAGAAACTCCAAGCACAGCCCTCTCCTTAGCTCGCTGAGCGACCATAGATTTGTGGACTAGTTATACCGTGAGTGTCCACGTTTCGGCTCCGTAGGTCATGACATGTATGACTAACTGATTGAAGACTTTTGTCTTCAGGCACTGTGGTATGCATGACGAGAAGACTTGACGAAGCTTGCGGAATGCTGCCCAACTCAGCTGAATTCTTCTGTTGGCTTCTTTCTCAAAGTTGTTCTTACCTCTTAAAGTGTGTCCGATAGATTCTATTGACTATTGTTTGTTTATCACAGCCAGACTGCCTTTGGGTTTATCTCCAGACAAACTTTGGATGAGGGGAAATTAAATACGGCAACAGACGGGCAGTAAGCGACCCACGCAAAATATTCAATAGGTAATAACTATTTTGCATGTATGAGGATAATAAAAGTGTCCGCATGTGCAGCTGCTTGTGTTGTGTCGCTGACTGTACTACATCCATCAACATGTATCTACTTCCCTTTTTTTTTGCAACACTTATAATCGATTGTGTAGACATGTTACGTTATTTAAGTTAGTTGACTTGCCCCATTTCTTAAAACCCTGAGTACGCACTCGTCCAAGAACGTGAAATAGTGGTGTGGTTGGCTGCCGGATTGTCGGCAGTTCTTTACCGGCAAGAAAACAGTGCTCTGAAGTTTTGGTTGACTTCAATTAGCGCAGCTTTAGGTGTGGATGTTCTTGAAGCTGGTATACTTTTCGAGTTATGGATTATTTTGTGATGTAGTTTGTAAGTAGCGTGGCTTTGTAGTTTTACTAAAAGTACTTTATGTAAGGTACGATCCTCTTTTAGAAAAAAGTTTTGTAGGTCTCAACAATGCAAAGACTGCTTTTGTTTTTATTGAAATTAATTGAATACTATTGAATACTATTTCATTCTCAGGTTACCAAAAACTACTTGATTGAGGTTTGACTCATTAATATTTTACATGTATTTAGTACGTTCATACTAATTACCAGACTTACTAGGTATTTATTATTAGGTACCTATGGTAGGAACCTCAGATTTCTAATCTGAAGTAAAATGAGGGGGGGGGGGGGGAGGGGATCGTAGCTCCCATACGAATGGACCGATTTTGATGCAGATTTCTAATATGAGGATAGAAACATACTAGCTGTGCCCGCAGCTTTGCCCGCAGTCACACTTTGCCACTCCGATCACAACTTTAGGAAAGAAATTTCTTAGAATTTTTTAGAAAGTTTTAGTTTTTTTTTTAATTTTAAGTCCTCAAATTACCCTACGTCAACGCACCCAAAACTACACTAATATGTGTAGTGTTTGGGCATTGTACAATTCGATAATGCCTTCCTTGTATTAAATGCAGCAAAAAGCAACAGTCTAGGAAACAGGAAGATATAAAACCTATTTGGCTAAATACTATCGACTTCCAAAAACACACCCTCAAGCACGTGTCAAGCACGCAAATGCACGTTTGCAATCAAGGTAATGCTGTGTTGCCAGGTGCGGCCCGCCGCGGGTGCCCGCGAATTTATAACACCGCTACACTGACAGTAGGGTTGCTAGGGACATGAGGTTTTGGTTTTGAATACGGGGATGATACGTTTACTAAAATAATCTTATATCGATTTCAGTTTTAGTTACGGATTTTCGTGTTATTCAGAATTCGCAAGTTTTGGAGATATACTCGTAGATGTGTTTTTGATGGGGCTTTCATACATTCATTTCATTAATATGTGCTTCATCTCAGCTCTAGTTTCCACTCCTGAACTCCCTCGTAAGAAAATCCACGATAACATGAAATGCGGCTTCATATCATGTCATCATCATGTCAGCCTTTAGAAGTCCACTGATGAACATAGGCCTCCCCCAAATAGCTTCATATAAGTAAGGCATAATGTTTCTAACAATATTTACTAGTGGCTCTGTGAGCTGTAGACCTCGCGCGTATAATCTTTTTTGCAAACAATCTAGTGGTGCACAGTAGCGCCATCTACTTACCTTATTGTAAAACTAACATTAATAACCAAGGTGCTCTATTAGTCCCTACCTAGTATGTAAAGGGCTGATTCCACTGGTAGAAACCTAAAAGTGAGAAATTTATTGCATTTTGAGGAGCTATTCTGCTCATCACGCCGAAGATCCTCGCCGAAGATCCTCATCAGATCTTCACCAATTTTTTATGAGATTAACGTAAAGTTAAAATAAAAAAAAACCCATTGAAATCGCATCTAATAAGGCGGAGAAATTAATTAAAATTTTTGGGGAAAGTACCCCCCCCCCAATTAAAAATCCCCGACGACTAAAAATTCTTAAAACTCATTTAGTCTGTATACCAAGTTTCGTCTAGTTCGGTTAAGAAATGCGACCTGTAGAGGAGAACAGAAATCCGGACAGACATCCGGACATACAAAAGCATTTTTGCACAAGCTGAAACGGAGACGCTTCGCTCGCACTTCGCGCTCGCTTGGTAAAAAATGCTGCTAAGCTTCACAATCATTAGTGGGTGCAGCAGTAGATTCCTTATATTCACCAAGTAATACAACAAGAACAAATAAAAAAATTATATAACCCCCGACTTCCCACCCTCTATTATAGCTAGGAAGCAATACGATCACATAATTTTTCAATCATAAAAATCGTTCCATATTTTTGAGAGCTGCGGTTGTCACCCCATCCCCCTATTATAGCTAAGAACGATCTCGTTTACCTCAGCTTTGAAACATGAAAAACCGCAGCTAAATTGGTCCATTCGTTTGGAAAATACATTTCTTACCCCCTTTTATTGACTCCCCCCCCTTTTATCGAATCCCCCCCTTTTTTCAACTCTCCCCTACCCATATAGCTAAGAACCATCGCGATCATATCAGTTTTCAAATATAAAAAAACCGCAGCTAAATCGGTCCATTTGTTCGAAAGCTACGATTTTCACCCCCCCCCTTTTCTCACTTCCCCCTCCCCCCTCCGCTCCCCATATATCTAAGAACCCTCTCGATCACATCAGCTTTCGAACAGAAAAAAACGCATCCAAATCGGTCCATTCGTTTGGGAGCTACGATGCCACAGAAGACACACACCAACACACACACAAACACACCCTCGCACAACCCTCACACACACACACCCACCCACACACACACACACACACACACACACACACACACACACACACACACACACACACACACACAAACACACACTGACACACACCCTAAACTTATAACACCTGTCTCTTTGTTCGGGGGTTAAAACACAAATATTGATATTACAAACAAGAACACGTTACAAAAGTTCAAAATTTACTTGAGGTCTCCCTAATAGGTCATTCTTGTCCCGTGGGGTATTAGGTGTACCGTGTTAGGTGGTCTGTGGTGCCACGTCCACAGTTTTACTATTTACTTAAAATAAAATAAAAACCGAAGCTGCATTTTACGAGTACGATTAAATTGGAATAATAAATAGTACAGTACAATTAAATGACAGGTAACATCACATTTATTACGAAAAAAAATACGGCCAAGTGCAAGTCGGACTCCCGCACCGGGGGTTCCGTACAAACTCGTAAAATCAATATTTTTACCCGACTAAGGCGAAGGAAGGGAAGGGAAATGAGTTTAACAGTCTATGTATGTATGTAATGTATGCATCTATGTATGTGGATATGTGGATGTTCCACCGTAGCGTCGCCTCTATTGGTCCGATTTTGTGAATCAATTCGTCTTCATGTATAAAGTCTCATAGGCTATTCTTTTTACCTGACCACGGCAAAGCAAAGGAAGGGTTATGTGTCCAAACTAAAAACTTGGTCCGATTTTGACAAGCAAGGTGTCAATCGATTTTTCTTTATTTATAGAGTATCATATACTATTTTTTTATCCGATTACGCCGAAGCAAAGGACGGGTTATGTGTTCAAACTAAAAAACTTGTTTCGATTTTAACAAGCCAGGAATCATTCACGCGAAAGAATCATAGGCTATTTTTTACCCAACCGTAGTCGGGTTTTAATTTTGAACTTATGTCTTGTTTAGTAATCTAACAAAAAAAAAAGGATTTTAGATTTTTCAATGCTGCTTGCCAAATTTTGTGATTCTATGTCAACGGGAAGTAAAAGTGTTCAAGTACTGTATAGGTTTTGATTCCCTTGCGAGTGAGTCAATGAGTGACATATGCGGCATAAACGGTATCTTTTGAATGCGTTGACTTAGTAGTTTTTTTTCACAGCTCTAAGGGATTGCAGACCTACGTATTTGATATTAATTTCAACATGATATTTTTACGAGTTTTTGGAAAAAGGTGTTTACAGACAGACAGACAACGAAGTGATCTTAGAGATCCTTATTTCCTTTTGACGTACGGAACCCTAAAAAAATAAACCAAGAGATGATGTGCCTTTAGGTAGGTGCAACTTTTGTGACCTAGTGGAAGTTTCAGTTATTGAGCAGCCAACTTTATATTATTAACTGTTTTAGGATTTGGTTCTTCTCAGTCAAGTACTCATGTCAGTGTCGTCGTGGTTATACAGATGAGGATTTGGTTACGGATAAAGTTTATTTTAAGTTCGGATATCCGATAGTTACCGATGTAGCAATCCAAACCATCCCTATTTTTAACACGGCAACACTGACAGGCTGATTTATTCGCCGGCCGCTCCGCGGTATTTCCAATTGTGAAATTGTGAGTTTGTGAGATATTCAGAAGCACGCGTGGTACTACTTTTCACGTTTTATTGGTTTGGCGTAATGTATGCGGCTGTTTGTTTGGGTGATGCGTTCAGGTGGGGTCATTTGGAGGTGTGGGCCTTGAGACAAGTGATAGGCAATAGAATTCCGTGTGGTTACCAAGAAAATGGAGACCGGAAAATGATATATAATTTTTTGACCAAGAATGTAATGTTTTTAAGCAAATAACATTGTTGTTATTTTTTAAGTTATTAATTGTTGTTATTTTTTAACTTTTTCATTGTGAAACAAAACTATTTTTTAAACCACAAAAATAGGCATTCTAGCATTTTTATATGTTATAAACTATTTGGTGCTAACCTGTTTTCTACGGTACCCACAATTATAATAATTGTCCACTCCTTGGCCGTTCGAATGATGAAAGTCGAAGCAAAGCGCTTTGTTCCTATAGGCGAATCATCTATTTAATCTGTGGTACAGGACTACATTATGCCGTTGTGCCGTGTGGGCCCAGCGTAATATTAGGTCCACCCCTTTTCATAAAGCGGATACTGTGCGAATCAGCATAGGGAATTCAGGAGATGGACAGCAATCTTTTCCTGTGTCTCTTAATATGCCCTCTTAGGGATGCAAACGATATATTGATGTTTTAGAAACATCGATGTTTACCATCGGTGTCTAGTATTTCAAAGCATCGATGTATCGAAGGTAATTCAAACGATGTTTTGTTTGAAGTTTTAAAACAAATAACTAACTCCATCTATTTCAAATCTTTGGTAAAACTAACTTCTATCGAAGTTCGAACCAATCCAAACTCTTCATTCTATAGACTAGAATAGTACTTGTGATAGTACTATAAGTATTGGTCTAGCTAGAATAAAGTTAATAGATGGCATTCTCTGCTTCTGCTGCTGTTTATCTGGAAGAAAGGAAAGAATGAAGAACCAATTCAATGACTCATGCATTCATACTGTTAGATTTGTTTTTAGGTTATCTGTGTGGTACGTTCATTCGTTTCGTTCATTTCATTCAACAATTATTATAATTCTCAGCTACAAGTACTTTAATTCTGGTTCTGGCTGTTTTTGTTATTTCAACATACTTTTTTCACTTTTATGTCCTGTTTTGCTCACTAAAAATGATTGAAAAAATATCGATGTTTAGATACATCAATGTTTTTAGCTGATGTTTTTTAGCATCGATGTTTTTGTCATCGATATATCGATATTAATCATTACGATGTTTGCATCCCTACCTACTATAAGGGGATCACCAAAGCCGCCAGCCAAGCGTGATGATTATAGCAAAATCCTCTCTATTAAAGGATAAACCCATGTTCAGCAGTGGACTTATTCGGGCTGATGATGATAATTATATAGGAGTAATAAGTAGAACTAAGTTATTTTTAGTGCTAATAAGTTTAAGTCTTATCCAGATGACGACGTTTACCGAGAAGATTCGCCCGACACCGTCTAAGCTTGCTTACTTGGTCGGCTAAGTTGTTATCCTAGTTCTACCATAGTTATTCTGTTCTACTAACTTTGTGAGCTATTTTGTAGGGCTTCAGTTGGACGGCTAATTCGATATAAGATAAATCTCAATTCAAGTACGCTAGTACTTGAATTACTTAAGTAGAAATAGAACGTTTGGGAATATAAGATTTGGCTAGCTGTGGTAAATATTTGGTTTTATTGTTATTAGTTATCAAGAGTAGATATATGTATGTTTGTACCTATGTTGAATGAACCGGCCATCGTGGCTGAACGAATGCTTTCAGTTGCTACAAAATCTGTATATTTTTGGTTCGGAGCGTTGGCAAATTTGTAGTTAAGTGGCGTTAGATTTCAAAGTGCACGTAATTATATACCGCCCTGCCAGCACCCACCACTCAAAACTCACTTCTTGTTTGTTTGTCATATGAGGCAGTGCTGGCCTCTGGTGTCAGAGTTTTTCAGGCCGCCCGACGGCCTCTGACATGGCTTAACGAACGCTATTAATCAATACCTGCCGTGACCGACAGTTTAGCGTGCCCTCCGAAGCACGGAGCGATGGAAAACCGCACATAACTTGGAAAAATCATTAGTGCGGAGTCTAGGACCGAATTTACGTCTGACAATTAGTTATGATTTTGCTCATTAGTTCGCATTTATATGGTTTGCTCTACCATCGACCGGACCGACGGTTTCCATCAGGTAGTATCGCGTTTAATTGATTGCCTACCTGTAACAAAAAGTTATAGGTATAAAAGTACCTACTCAACGACGGCAGTTTAAATATGTCCAAATTCGATCGCAACTATTTAGGCCCTCACAAAGATGCCCCAAATTAGATATAAATTGAACTATTTCTCTAAGTCCAGTCCATCTTTTGTTCCAAATGAAACCATTTAACGGAGGGCGATCCGTTAATCTCTCAACCCTTTAAAATAACTCAAAATTAACAAAGTTTGCCTCCATCTGTGACAATGGATAAAAGAGAATAATATTATGATTGACGACTTATGGATTAAGTTCTGTAGTCGTAGGGACTTAGATGTAGTTTCAATAACTTAAATTAATGTTTGAAGTTGGCGAATAGAATGGCTTTTGCTTTTTAATCGACTTCACAAAAGGAGACTGTTATAATGTTCGACTGTATGTATGTTTACCGATTTCTCCGTCAATTGCAGACCGATTTTGAAAATTATTTTTTCGCTTGAATTTTTATACTCTCCAAATGGACCCATATAAATTGTATCAAAATTGGTTCAGTAGTTTTTCGAGAATAAATATTTTTTTAGTACATCCATTTCATTTTGTGTAGGTATATATGGCCTCAAATCTCTAAGATTTCTAAATCGATTTTGATGGTTGTTGTTTTAATCAAATGGGTAGACTTTCAGTGTAGTCCCATATAAACTTCATCAAAATTGGTTTAGCAGTTTTTTTTTTTAGTTATTAGCTGTTAAACCATTAGATGTCAACTTTTTGTACCATGGTATTTTGTAAGTTTTATGATTTGAAATGTTGTCCGTCATCTTATATTTAGTTTATAGATGGTGAAACAAGAACGAAGCGTTACGCTTCTTCATTTATTATAAGAACTGCAAAGGAGTGGAATGCCCTGCCCTTGTCAGTGTTTCCGGTAAATTATATCACCGGTGTGTTCAAGTCATGAGTGAATAGGTATCTATTAGGCAAGCGTGTTACACCTTCGACCACATCATCGCTTTCCATCAGGTGAGATCGTGGTCAAACGATTGCCTAGTCAGTAATAAAAAAGAAAAAAAATGAAAAGCTGGCAGACAGTAACTTGATGAGCAGCCAAAGATGTGGCTCAGTTGTGTTCACTAGAAGTGGTCTACGTCCAGCAGTTAACGAATAAAGGCAGATGATAATGACGACGAAATGAAAAAGCAAGTAAAAAAACATATGCAATTTCTAGCGATCTTTGAAAAAGGATCGATGCTGAGCCGACGGACTATTAATAATTACTGACTAAATATCACAATCATCATAATAGTGACGAAAAAAAAACTTTGCCTATATCAGGGCGGTCGCACTCCGCAACAAGTACAAATATTATGACTAAACTTCGGGGCCGTAATATTGGGGTTCATTCAGTAGAGTGTCAAGCGTGCGCTCGATGAGTCGCGCGCCGTGTGCTTAACGATAAAGTACCTACTTACGTAAACTTACGTAAAACTTTTGTCAAATTTTATTATTTTCTTAATTATGAATACCAAGGAGAAACCTAGAAGGTACTGCAAAGCATTCGGTCTGACAAATCTCGTAAAATACCTACATACCGACATTTTATTACGTAGGTAGCCATTTCTTTTTCATTCATTATTAAGCATCGAAGTCAGACAGGCACCTTTTATTTATCAAATTGTAACCTATTATGATATAATCAAATAATGAGGTACTAGGTCTATTCTGATAAGAATGTCATTATATGTAGTTAATAGAACTATCAACATTTATAACAATAAGTAATAAAATAATGCATTTTTACATGATTGTTTATTCGGTTACAATATCAATATTATATCACAGAATAATTACTAGTACAAGTACCAAGTCATATCTTGATGCAACCCTACCGAGCGTAAAAGTGACAAAGCGATACTGAAACGATTAGAGCAATGGAAGCTCTCGCGCGTTGTGATACGGTACATTCTAGCCTGCACGCAATGGGTGAGCGCCTTCTAGGTAAATATAATTGAATGCTCGCAGCGCTGTGCAAGTTAAATTGCAGTTTATTGCGTTGTAGCGAGAGTTGCTATCTATTTAAATGACTTTACTTAGTTATCCTTCTGTACTTGTATTATTATTTATTCTGTGCCTATATTACTGTCTTTCTGGGAGAAGGCCCAACGGGATCGGTTGTTGTTCGTTTGTTTGTACGTCATTAGCATATTGCTAATGACGTACAAACAGAAGAAAAAATATTTTATGAGTTTTTTAGTGATTGTCACTTTTTTCTTCTTTTTTTAATGCATTTTCACATTTCACGTTTTTTATTGCTTTCTTGTCGGTTTATGAGCTACCCTGAAAGTGTCAGCGGGATTGCTAATCGGGAAGAGCTAGAAATTTGAATTGCAAGATTCCGGACATACAAATACATAGATTTATAGATACATACATACAAGTGAAGTGAAATAAAAGCTTTTAAAAAATAGCAGCAAATTTGGCCTTCTAACTTCCGTGGCGTAGCTAGGCGCGAAAAAATATATTCACTGCCACTGATCAAACCTTTAGAGGAGTTCAAAGTGAACAAAAAAAAGTTACAACACTGGTATCATAAAGTGTCGTGTTTCTGAGATTTTGAACCTTAAAGATAGCGTACTAGTATTTCTTTATTCTGTGGTATTAGTCATTATCATAATTAAATAAAAAGAAAACATCTTTTATGAGTGTTTTAATGATTGTCACTTTTTTTTCTTCTTTTTTTAATGCATTTTCACATATCACGTTTTTTATTGCTTTCTTGTCGGTTTATGAGCTACCCTGAAAGTGTCAGCGGGATTGCTAATCGGGAAGAGCTCGAAATTTGAATTGCAAGATTCCGGACAGACAAATACATAGATTTATAGATACATACATACAAGTGAAGTGAAATAAAAGCTTTTAAAAAAAAGCAGCAAATTTGGCCTTCTAACTTCCGTGGCGTAGCTAGGCGCAGAAAAAAAATCACTGTCACTGATCAAACCTTTAGAGGAGTTCAAAGTGAACAAAAAAAAGTTACAACACTGGTATCATAAAGTGTCGTGTTTCTGAGATTTTGAACCTCAAAGATAGCGTACTAGTACTTCTTTATTCTGTGGTATTAGTCATTATCTTTGAGCGTCAATATCTCAGAAACGCAACAGTTTCGAATAGTGTGGCAACAATTTTTACACTGCCCAAAAAAAGGAGTGTAATTTTTTTGCATTCATGTATGTATGTTTGTATGTACGTAAGTTTATTTATTCCACCATAACTTTTAAATGCCTGAACAGATTTAGACGTATGGGGTATCGTTAGAATTCTTACGTCCCCCCGAGTAATATAGGCTATATTTTTTCTTGAAAACATTCAATATGGCGGCTTCTGTACCAACATTTTATTGGCATCTGATGCCCATACGCTCGATGCATACATAATTATGGGCTCTATTACAGAAACGTATATCGTCCTTATGACTTTCTGATTCAATCCCCATTCTATCTTGGCTGTTCTCGCAAGTTGCTTATAGATGTTAGCGGCCTTACGATAAACATTGGACACAGGGCTGTTAAACGTTAGCTTTTTGTCTATTATAAGGTCTTGCAGCTTAATCTCGTCAACCACTTGGATGTCTTTCCCGCCAATGTGCAAGCGTGGGGTATCAAACTTGAGTTTATTTGTTATTATCATCGCGCTGGTCTTGTGCGGGGCGAATTCCAGTTTATTTTTAGAAACCCACTCATGCACATGGTCGAGAATATGGTTGGCCTCTTCTTGTATCTTTTCGGCTGATTTTCCGGAGGATATTAGGACCACATCATCTGCGAAAGCTTGAATGTGTATACCTCATAAAATGTGAGAATCTTGAATGTGATCCGCGATGGACTCTTGTACGCAACCTTTATCGGTATCCGTGTATGTTTCTGGCATCGTAGCGCCTAAACGAATTGACCTGGACTTATGCGATTGAGATGGTCCTTAGCTATAATGGGGGAGGGGGAAGTCGGGATCGTAGCTCCCAAACGAATAGACCGATTTTGATCGTTTTTTTATGTTTGAAAGTTGATGTGATCGAGATGGTTCCTTTCCTACCTATAATGAAGGATAGGGGTGGGACCGTAGCTCCCAAACTATTGGACCGATTTTGATACGGTTTTTTTCTGTTTGAAAGCTGTATGGTTGGTGAGTAATATAAACATAAAGTTTCTTATTTACCTACATATTTTACTTACTTTAACTCCTACAAGGCCGATCTATTGCAACATTAATAGGTACTTACATAACTTGAATAATCTATAATTGAATATTTTGTAAGAAGCTTAAAAGATAATGCTGCTGTTTAGGTAAAGTAATTATATAAGAAGAAAAAGAATAAGAATAAAAATAATTTATTGCCAACAAACATAAACAACTTAAATAATACAAAAATCACATGAACCGCGACAACAAATCTATTAGTGCTCAATAGGACCGTGTGTGTGTGATGCATGTTATATTTTTGGAATGGCCTTTTAAAGACCTTCATTTTGTTAGGTACCTTACTCGATAGATTTTAGCTATTTTTTGTTAAGTCGGATTCTTTTGTTACCATATGGCAGTTGTAAGCCGCCATTTTAGTTTTCTTGACACTTCATAATATCCTATAGCTCTCTCGTGATTATGACAAATCCAATAATACCTCATTTATCAAAATCCATGTATGTCCAGGATAGGATGCGTCTAAGAAACGAACAAACAAACATTCAAACATACATAAAACCCAAATACATAAACCTCCGCTGTTGGGTAATAAAAGCAGTTTTTCGATTAAATAGCAGCATCACAATAACTCGTAAAGATATCGCCCTAAATATGCTTAAAATATGCTTTAGCTGAAACAGGTGCTCGAAACTCCCTTCCATTTAGATTCTGATGCATTAATATACGCGCGTAATCATAAAAATAGTCGTTAAAGTATATCGTATGGCAACACCAGAGCATTTTAATAATAAAGCTTATTGCAAGAGTTGGTATGCCATCGCTCGGTGTGCACAGTAAGAGCACGGTATAACGCAGTGAATAAACTTTGACGATCACTGAGAGCAGGGAAATTCATAATAAACTAAAATAAATAATAAATATATAAATAATGTGGAATGCTTTTAAAAACAATCCACCATTTTCAGTTGTTTTTGTTCAAATGCCGATTAATCACCAAAAGATATGATAATTTTATAAGTAGTTTAATTTTTGGATTATTATTTTCCAACGTAAAACTTACTAGAGATGATAATTTATTACGATTCTACAAATATTTGACGTTTCTACTTTGTTTTTTTTTGTGTTTTAAGTCGTGCAACGCAGAATATACAAATAGAGTTGCGTAATTGCTTCATGTTTTCACACAATCATCGTGAAAGCATGTACTACTCTAGTGATGGACGTAGCGTAGGCCTCTCGAAAGGTACGTGACTGAGTTTGATCCATTGGTATCATCTATCTTCTTTACCTATAATAAACAAAAAGTCTATGCAATGAGATGATAAAAAAATTGATCTAGAGGACTTAAAATAAGCTACTGAACATGAATATAAAATTTTTTTAAATGGTATCTCTGTCTGTTTATATTTGGTCGCGCATCACGTAAGAACTACCGGACCGATTGCGATGCGATTTTCTTTCTTGGATAGCTTAGGATTTGCCTTGGGAACTGGTGTACTTGGTATCTCAATCCGGTGAGTAGAAGCCGAGCAATAGATACAAAACTATTTGATGGCTGAACGAAATTAGGTATTTTTTACTCTATAGATACTTTTGGTCCTGGAATAACACATAGGTAACTTTTAATCCAGAGAAATGGCCACGCGGGCAAAACCGCGGGCACAGCTAGTAGCTATATATAATAAGTAAGTACATACTCTACGTTGAGCCTCGACTCTTCTCGTCCTATGACTGCTCCCTTGCATTCACAAGTGCCCATGAAGTGTTTGTGCTTTCAGCGCTGGACCTGCGAGACTGTCTACAACAATACACTGTGGTAAATGTGCAAAGTAAAAGGTATGAAATTCGAATAAAAGCTAGGTACTCATGGAAATTGGTTCGTTACGCCATGCCACCGCTCGCTAGAGTAATGAGACGAACAATCTGGAAAAATATTATAATAATAGGTACTGTTAAGAGCAGAGCAATCAAAAAGTGCTTACTGTCAGAAGAATTAACGGGTTTATTGGACCTGAAATCATGTTGGGGTTTTCGTACTCGAGCAGTTGAAAGCTAGATGGATGCTGCTGCTTTACATAGATGACTCGCAAATTGTTATATAACACGACAAAAGAGCGGGGTTGCTTCTTTGAGTGATGTGTTGTTCCCTGACGGCATCTTGAAGATGTCAGTCAGCTTCGGTCTTAAAGGAAATCGGTTAAGAACTCAAGGGAACCTAAGCAGAGCTGTCTCAAGTCTGAGTCCTCTTTCCATCAACTTACTCCCTCTTTCTCTGTTCTCAGCTATTTTAGTGTATATGTCGCAGGCAGATCCGCCGTTTAATTTACTGCTTAGCCTTATGATTGAAAGGAGACATTCAACTAACGGCCTGAATGATATTCAGCCGATTTAATGCACTGGCTGGCTGATTCCTTAGGCCATTCATAAATAGGTTGACCATGTGACAAAAAAAACGCAATTCTATCAAAAATAATAAGTGGTTTCCAAACAGTTTATTTTTTAAAAACAGTTTTCATGATCAACCTAGCTAACCTACCTAGTTTTTTAGGTGCAATTCTATTAAACATAGTAGTTTGCAAACAGATTAGTCACAGCGAAATTCACATTTTTTTTGCGTAAGCGCAATCAATCTGTCAGAAACACCAACAATGTTGTTGCTTGCAGATGCCACATTGACGACAGACTATTGACAGTGATTGGGCTTCAGCGCCAGGTGGCAGAAAGTGGAACTAAAGAACATAGGCGGAATTTTATGCAATAAATCTTGCAGCATCTTGACATATCATTTCTACAGAACTTAAGTAATTATTTTTCTACGTTTTTTCAACAAAGCCTGTTATCTAGAAAAACCCAGGTAAACAAATCAATAAAAAAAAACATGAAATTGTAACTTCATTTCCTTCCTACATTGTTTAACCGGCCCTGTTGTCTGCCCAACGGATGAAAAAATGTTCATTTCCTCCGTCATTGGAAAAAATACATATAATACAATGACGTTTCCGGTTTGGACGTCAAAATTGTGAACACAGTATACTTCCCACCCAGTTTTTTAAACCAAAAGAGGATGAATTACGCTTTCTTCCCACCCGGTTTTTTAAACCAAAGGAGGTTGAATTAAGCTTACTGGCGTTAAATCTTTTAACAGTAAGCGTAATTCAACCTCCTTGCGATAAACAAAATAATAATATACTGTGCTATAAACAAAATGGTACGTCAATTTAAAACCTCTATACAAAACATTATACTCATAGTAAAGGGAAAACAATGCATTATAGTTTAGGGAGGAAGTAAAGAATTGTTGTTATAATAGGGTATGTTAATTTATTTAATTGTTTTGCACAAAATAGTGAAGGTACAAGGAAGGACTTAATGCTAAACAGCATTATCTACCAGTCATCCAGGCCGTGAAAGAAATAATAGTACATAAGGCGTGTTGGTTAAAGTATTGAACAATAAATACGAAAGAAACAAAGGTTTGTGTAAATAAAATATTTAGTGTAAGGACTTGTTGCAAAATATTTGTGCTAATATGGGACAACTGTTTCCCTGCACAGTGAAACAGCAGCAACATATCTAAATATATTGTTTTGTAATCTCGCTAGGCAGTAACAGATTGAAAATAATTCTTATTCAAAAGCCTAGTCTGTTACACTAGATAGGTAATTGAATAGGTAAGTACCTACAATTTCTTGAAACATTATATTTATCACGTATAAGTACTTACTTGCCTACCTAATTAAGCGGATAAAATAATTAAAATCTCTAAGACTTGTGTCAAAGGTCATTAACAGTAACATAACCTACAAAACTTTGAAGCCTAATAACAATTTTACCTGGCCTCCCCAAAAAACTTAGACTAACAATCTCAGGAAATGATGCTGAATTACTAGCGATATTTTTTGTCTAAAGACGCCGTGAATTTGACTGACATAAAAGTATGTATGGGAGTTCGCCATTGTTCTTTACGCGAGGTCTATTATCTAAAACGCTATTGACACGCATGTTGCACACACTAAATGTAGTTGCACAGAAAATTTACATATTAAATTGTTCAGTTGCCGAGTTTACGAGTCAATTGAACTAGTTTTCCCGCCCGCGACTCCATCCGCGCGGACTACAGTTTATCGCGAAAAAAAGCATCCTACGTTCTTCTAGACATTAAAAACCAATGCAACAGTAGGTATAGCACCAATGCTCTTGATATTTTTTGACATACTTGTTTATTCGTTTCCATGGCAACCGTTTCTTAGCGAGCGAGTAATCAATATTTTTCCAGTTTTTCCAGTTTTCCCGTGGAAACTTATAATTTTTCGGGATACAAGTATCCTATGTTTTATTCCAGGGTATAAGCTGTCTCCATTCCAAGTGTCATCAAAATCCGTCCAGCCATCAATCGCGTGAAAGCTCCCCAAACAAACAAACATACAATCAAACAAATAAACAGACAACGTTTCACTTTTATATATTGGTATGGATATGTTATGGAGCCGATATGTTAAGGACTTTTTCTTTTTTAATAATGTTAATGTTGACTTACTCTATTGCGGTAATCCTGTAATAATAGTGGATACTTACAATATATAAATAAATAAATCTGGAACTAAATTTAAATGAATAGCCTAGGCAAGTAGTTAAAAGTGATCGCTCCAAATCATTTGCTGTTCAGATTGAAAGGCTGAAAATAATTCAGGCCGTTAGTTGAATGGCACCATTCAATAAAAGTCTAGGCCGTTAATTAAAAGGCGGATTAAGCTATCTGACTGTGACATATACATAGCTACTATGGACACAGATGACTTGGCAAACTGTCTCCACAAGCGTGTTTCAGCTACTCTTTACTAGCAGCCCACACATTTTATTACATTTTGGCTAGGAGACACCGTACAATAATTCTCCATCTACATTGCAGTAAAGCACATCCGTAGCCATAAACAGTTTGACATATGGCAGTAAATCACATTCCCTCATCGTAAACAACAGGACGTCGCCATAAAAACAATTTAAAGCCAGTTGTGGCCGAACTAGAGACAGTTTTGTTTGCTGTGGTCAATATAAAAAGTCAGAGTAGCGCAGTTTCACGCGGAAATGAACACGGAACGTAAGGATACCGCAATGGTCAACCTAATATGATCAGCAGTGATTTCCTTTGTAGTATATGATCTTGGACTCGACGGGCATCATTGGGTGGGCGTTTCTTAGTCAGATATTTAACAATTAATAATAATAGTTAAAATTCGTGTCTCAGAAACGTTGCAGACTAAGCACACAAACACTCTCAACTCGTGAATTGCTGCTTTTGGGGGTTGGACTTCTCTCATAGCTGCAGGATTGGTAAGCTATGTAATTGCATGTACATAACGATCCTAGTAATTATAAGATGTAGTATTAATGTCATGGTAAATTATAAATTGTACTGATCCAAAATATAAATAAAAAATGCTTAAATTAAAAAAAACGTTTAATTTAAATTTGCATAGTTTTTCTTCATTATATTTTTTTTGCTTTTATCATCATCATCATCATCATCATTTACAGCCACTACGCTACCCTCTGCTGGGTATAGGCCTCCTTTCGCTGTTGCCACGCCTTTAATTTACTAAAAATAATGAATTAATATTATAAAAAAGCTGTAAAAATAATGATTACTAAAATATATATTATGTACAGGGAGTAACTTAATATCCTTATAAGTACGCAGCAGGTTTGTTTCGATCAAGCATGTAAATTCGTTTATGTGTGCAATAGTTGAATTTCGTATTTAAAATTCCTATACAAAACTAAAATCTTAGAAATTTGCGACAACCCTTAATGTTTGTTTACTATCGATCACGTCGCACCAAAAATTAGATATGTACATACTGCTCCATCTGCGGGTTCAGGTTGCAAAACCTCCTTTCGTTTGCGCGCTGGTGGAAAGATGGAAAGAAGTGGAGACGGTTCACCAGTCCGAGAAAGGACATGTGGTGCGAGCCACCTATTGTTACACGCACAAGTGTTAGTTATAGCTAAAGAAAACATCTAAGGTTTATGAAACTAAAATATTGTGTAACACTTGAAACTAATCACTTTAAAGAAAAGATTCACTTTATCATCATTATCATTTGCAACTTGTTCCGCCCACGTTCCGGCATAAGATTTACTTTATACAAAACAACAATGAAAATTCGTAGCTTTACTCGTTCAGACGATGACGTTCAGATTTTCGACTGACCACTACGCAGTGACCACTAAGCACAAATGCAAGGTCAAGATCAGTATTGTTTTTTTTTCAGCTGACTACTAGGTAGTACTATCATTTATTCTGTGCTATTAGAGTTTGAAATACACTGTTTCTAGAGGAATCTGAATACGTAAATACATGAATGAAAAACTTCGAAATCTTAAAAGCCGTAACACTAAAGTTGTTCGCCATGAGGAGCCCTACCCCGGTACTTAATAGATACTTACGCTACTTATTGTATAGAAAGAAAAAAGAAAGAAAATATATTTACTTCCGACAACACAACATTATACATCATCGAAAACAAAACTAAAAATAGGAAATTAGAAAAACAAAAATTAGTGCTGTATGTTGTCACACATACGTATTAATAAAAAAAACAAAAGGTTTTAAAAAAAAGTCTTCTAGGTTAAGTCTACTAACCCTATCATTATAATGTAAGAGTGAAACAAAAATAAAACTCAGCATAAAAAATGTGTGGATCCTGGAGTTCGCAGTGTAATTTAACTTCTTCTTTTTTTTTGTTTTGTTTTCATCTGCAACCAGTAGCACTTTTAGCAAATCTGTTGAGGGTGTTTTGATGTGTGCAAGTGTCCCCTCCAGTGGAGATATCTCCTCATTTTATTTGACACTGTTCCCTATTCAGGGGAAAGAACTCTTTTTCTCTTGAGTCTCGACGCATAGCAAGGGTTGGTCAATTGGACAGCCAAGATATTTGGGTGCTTCCTTAGTCGGTCTTGATAAGTAGTGGTGACATTTCTGATCTCTTCCTTGATTGTAATCATTTCAAGGTTATCATGTATTTCTGAGTTAGTTATGTACCAGGGCACATTGATTATTGTTCGCAGAATTATGTTTTGCATTCCTTGTAGCATAGATATGTTGGACTTACTAGCGGTGCCCCACAGTTGGATACCGTACATCCAGACTAGTTTAAGGATGCTTTTATAAATGAGAAGTTTGTTGAACTGGCTTTGATCCTCCATTTTTGTAGCCATTTGGTAATCTCATCCAGTCCATTTTGGAGAGTTACGGATGCATTTGCTGGGTTTGTGTTACTGTCGAGAACTGTCGTGTCATCAGTAAAAGTGGCTGTGGTGACTTTTTCTACTTGTGGAAGATCTGCTGTTAGATGGTGTACAGTACAGGGCCCAAGACTGATCCCTGCGGAATCCCAGCTTTGATTTCATAGAATGCTGTGCTGAATGCGCGAGACTCTTTGACCTGGAATATTCTCTTTGAGAGGTAAGATTGCAGCAGAAGGTAGTAGGAATGCGGCAGGTTTGTCTTCAATTTACACAGTAGACCCTTATGCCACACTCTATCAAAGGCTTGCTGTATATCCAAGAATACTGAAAAGCAGTACTCTTTCTGTTACAGTGCTTTCCTTATATGCTCATAGACTCGGTGGATTTGTAATATTGTGGAATGTTTTTGCCTAAAGCCAAATTTATGGTTAGGAATAACCTTACATTCATCCAGGATAGGCGTAAGTCGTCGCAACAGAAGTTTTTCGAATACTTTTGACATAATTGTTAAGGCTTATCTACACTAATATTATAAAGAGAAAACATTTGATTGTTTGTTTGTTTGTTGGTTTGTTTGTGTGTTTGTTTGTTTGTTGGTTTGTTTGTTTGTTTGTTTGTTTGTTTGTTTGTTGGTTTGTTTGTTTGTAATGGATAAACTCAAAAAATATAGACCCGATTTAAAAATAACTTTCACATAAAGAAAGCTAAATTATCAGCGAGTAACACTAGCAGCACATTATTTTTCAAAAAGTTTGAGTTTCCTTTGAAAATTGCAATAATGTAACCCGAGGTATCAAATTTTGAATAAAAACTCGATTAATTTGTATCACAAACTAAGAAGGAGAAACGGGTCTTTGTATATCGTAGAAAGATAATACCAATAGAATTGCTATGAGCGTATAGGTAAGGGATAGCATTAGTTTATGACGTAGCGTAAAGAGTTGCTAGGAGAGATATTTTACCCATACTAATGGGTAAAAAAAGCAACCATCACCAGCCGCATAGTTTGATAACCAATGTGACCTGACATAGTAAAAACAAGTACAAACATCGCCATCCTTCACATTAGTTAAGTAAATAAAATAACTTTAATAACCTTAGTTAGCGATGTGCGTTTAAAAAAATATAATATTGCATCCGTCCGACACCATAGTCGGCCCCTCACTAGGGCATGCAAAATCGAATGGTTTTCGATTCTGAAACTTGAGTTCTGATTCCCGATACTGGATACCTAATTCCGGAACTATCAACTTCTTAATGGTTTTTGATTTCTAAGAAAAGAAAGATTTCTACGAATCAAACAAGTTGTGATCTATCAGGCTTTTAATCATTATAAACATGCCACGGACAATGTGTCTTCTTTTCATGAAAGCGTACCTTCTTATTAGGTTTAATCGACAAAATACAAGTCGAAACGAAACTAAAGTTTGTAGATAGATTGAACTGGGCCATAATAATATCTAGCTTAGGATTGCAGCGTTTTATTTTATTGCAACAAGAAAATGTAACAAAATGGGTGTTTCTTTTAATTCACGTCTTTTAAGTTAATTTAATGTGACGTCACATAGCCTAAAACCAGCGAACGATGAGGACACTTCCAACGATACCTCATTTATCAAATTATGATAAGTAGTTTAGAAATTATGACGGAACAGATGAACATACATACATACCCACATACATGCTGGTTTAAATCATAACCCTCCTTTTTGATTCGCCGTAGTCGGGTAAAAATAAAATAATATATCGAAGAAGCTACAACCACTTCAATTTGGTGGTGACAGTTATATTTGTAAATAATGAAAATATAAATAACTAGCTTAAAAGCTAAAAAAACACGCCTGCCCTGCCAAAAAAGAGCTTTTGACTATAGATTATATACTGTTGGAATGTGCTTATCAAGGCCTTCAATTTGATACCCATATTGTAAAATAAGAAGTTTTTTTTTCGAATTTGTAAATTGAACCATACGAGCTGTACGTACTGCTCGTACTGCCTCAACATTGAATGTTTTAAAAAAAATAGCCTATGTTACTCAAGGGGATGTAAGGATTCTAACGATACCCCATACGTCTAAATATGTTCAGGTATTTAAAAGTTGTGGTGGAATAAAGAAACTCACATACATACAAACATACATGAATGCTAAAAACATTACAATCCTTTTTTGGGTAGTCGTGCAAAAATAATAGGTACTCATAGTAATACAAGAGCGGTTATACATATTAAAGAGGAACCCCCGACGTTAGCCAACCGTTTGGCTGGTTGTAATTTTCAAATTTCTTTTAGTCATTATTTAAAAATACCAGTTTTTTCAATTCACTCATTTAATAGTACTAGGTTGCTCAATTGCAATTGATTTATCTTCTTATGGAGTCTGAAAAGTACAAATTAAAAATTGAGGTAGAAATTTTATCATATTTTGTTTTATGATTACATACATTTTCATTACATACTCGTATTACATACAATACAATCATATTAATATGCACATGATTGTACTTTTTATGTAAGTGGTCATGTTTGGTCAGATAGACGATGAACATATTTGAGGATATCATTGACATCGAGTCTTCATTGGGACAACTTTTACTATGAGATCAATAAATCACGAAAAATTTAAGCAGTTCCATACATTTTAATGAATGCGAAAAGCATTTTTTATGGATCAGCTGCGTATGTATGTTTATAGTTCGTATGCATTGGCTTGCGAAAAGGAAGGGATTCAAAATGTATTCATCCATCTACAGAGAAATATTTATTTATGGGTGAACTAAACTTATTGAGCACTGGTATCCCTAACTCGATGGAATCCCAAATAACTTATGGAGACACGTCAAAATATGGCACTTACATGGTAAGCTACGACTATCTTTTCTAGTCGGGTAATATGAAAAAAAATATTGCAAAATTAGCTTTTATTTTAGTTAGGGTTTCATAATAACATGTGAAAATAACTAATTACAAATGATACGAACGTTTTCTGTCGCGAATACTTTGACAAACTTAAGTAAAACATGCTCACTTCCCGATAAAAGGTTATGGCTTCATTTTACTGCTCAGTCAGTTTGCAAAACAAAATAAACAACAACGCTCCATAATGTATGAATATATCCATAGCTAGTATGAATTATCTGTTTCACTGAGAAATACACACAATTATGAAATAAGCGTCACAAATTCAGTTTTACAAATAATTTGCTATCAATTTACCGCAAGCTGACATTATTAGCCAGTGATCACTGGCTCCCAACAGAAACAGGCGTATACGCGAAAGGGATAAAAAATATGCATATTCGTCTCGCTCAATCTTACTGTTTTTATGGTATGTATGTCCTTCTCTCATTATTATTGCTATTCAATGATAAGTACAATAAGTACATACTCTACGTTGTATATGGTACGTTGCCATGGAAACGAAATCACAGAACATCTAATAATCATTGTGTCAAGTACGTGAGTAATAATGCAGTTGTCTATGGTCAAAAGTACTAGAAGAAGAATTACGATTACTGACGTTTTTTTAGAAAATACGATGGGTATAAAAATACTAAAAAAAAACTATCAATAAACTAAAAAAATATTATAAATTTGAAAAATTCTAGACGTAGCGTAGACGTTTCACGACAAACAAACGGCCGTGCGCCTCGACATCCAGTTTTCAAATCCAATGAGGTTGAATTACGCTTATTGGTGTTAAACCTTTTTACAGTAACCGTAATTCAAACTCCTTGCGTTAAATAGAATAATACTAAAGACAAGACAAAATGGTACGTGAGTATAAAACCTATACACTTAAACATTGTTGTAGTTCTATTTGTCCAAATAAAGTACCTACTAATTTTATCTTTCTATATATCTACCCGTGCGAAGCCGGGGCGGGTCGCTAGTTGGTCTATATGAGGTAACGTCATTGGCCGGTTTGCCGGGCTTATGTATCATAAGTATAGATGAAACTTTCCCTCTACTTTATTTTTTTAAATAAATTTTACTATATAATATTTAAAAAAACACTCTAGACTCAGAGCAAATATTTGGAGGTCTTATAACTAATTATGAGAAAGCTCTCACGTTTCTGGGAATATATGCTACTGCTTCTATTGTGGGCATGCGTTTAATCTCTCGGAAGATTGAGCTAAGCTCAGCAGGTTGAGCTGAAAGTCCTGAAACTTTCCGACAGTACCTAACTTTGCAAATATGAAGCTGTTTTATTTTGCACTAACTGTGCCCGCGGCTTTCCCCGCGTGGTAATTTCTCCGGGTTCAAAAAAGTAACCTTTGTGTTATTCCAGTACAAATATATATATACATATATATATATATATAATGTACAATATTATTAATGTTTGTTTATATTCAATTCCAGTACATCCAATGGTTGCCTTTCAGAAATTGCTAATAGCGATAAGGGCGCCTATTGCACAACATTAGATTTTATGTATAATTACTATTAAGTTGTTTTTTATTGTGATGTGTTCAGTAAAGAGTTTTTGTACTCTATTGCTATTTTCATCCGTCAAATAATTTCTTATCGATTGCTCAGCTTTTACTTATCGGATTGAGATAACAGGTACGCCATTTTTTAAGTCGAATCCTAAGCTATCAAACAGTGAAAACCGCATCGCAATCGGTTCAGCAGTTTTAACATGATGCGCGAACAAACAAACAGACAGACACGATTTAAAAAATAAATAGGTTAATTTTCAGTAAGTAGCATATTTTACACCATTTTTTTTATTAGCTTATTTTTACAGACTTTTTGTTACTTACTGCTTTATTATAAGTTTATTTTGCACAAGAGATGAAACACTTTGGCTAATTGAGCGTTCAATTTATCCTGAACGGTTCTTAGCTACGAGTTTGTAGATTTAGTTGACTTTTTGTTGAGTTTTTCAAGTTTTGTGGTTTGTATCACCGCAGCAAAATATTGTGGTTTAGAAGGATGAAAATATGAAAGGCTATATAGAGTGCCTTGAAACGTGATTTACCCGTGGCACAACTGCTTGGCACTACCAGTTATGCCATGTGGAATTGCTATTCCCTTAGGCACTACCAGTTGTGCCAAAGGGAAATATAGTTTACCAATGACACAACCAAAAAATGCCAGTAGTGCCATGGGGAAATGATATTCCCTTAGACACTACCAGTTGTACCAAAGGGATATATATAATACCAATGACACAACCAAACGATGCCAGTAGTGCCATGGGGAACTGCTGTTTCTTTAAGCACTAACTGTGGCGATGTACTCGTGGTCACACCGTTTTGTCACCGTTGACCACGACGAATTATTTTTTAATCGTGGCTACATTGCTTGGTGTGACAACGAGTAAGCTACAAAATATAAGACTTGTAGTCACACCAGTGTGGGAAACCAAATGACCAATTACTTAACGACATAATTATATGCAATAATTAATTAATTCGTGTCAAAGCGACAGGTGTCATCAAAGTGTCACGTGTAATCGAAGTGACAGGTGTCGTCAAAGTGACAGGCACTACCAGTTGTGCCTAAGGGAGTAGCAATTCCCCATGGCACAACTGGTAGTGCCAAGCAGTTGTACCACGGGTAAGTCACGGGAGTAATCTATACTTATAATAAAACTGTAACAGGTCCAATTCTGTACATTGAAGATATTTTGTTAATTATTTTTGGAGGCTTACCTGTATTCCATACTGAAGCCAAAACTGTTTTTTTTTGTCTGTCTGTCTGTCTGTATTCTACGAGGTAGGAAATAGGATAGTACTTTTCATTCCAAAAAAATAAATGGTTCCCGCAGGATAGCGGTTGAAAGTTATTTAAAAAAACGCTTACCACTCTGAAACTACTAGACGGATTTTGATGCAACTTGGCACAGTCATAGGTGATATGGTGAGTGAAAGTTGAGGATGCACTTTATACCAAAAAAATAAAGGGTTCCTGCGGGATATGGGTGCAAATTATGTGTATTGAAGATATTTAGTAAAAGTATTATTCATACTGAAGCCAAATCTTATTTTTTTCATATAAATGTCTGTTGTTTGTCTGCCTGTATTTTGGACGCGCATCACGCCAAAACTACTGAATAAATTCAAATGAATCTTGGCATGATTTGAGTTCATACAAGAAAGGGATATTTTATTTTGAGTTGGTATTCATGTTTTACGGTTTATAGTTACTTCCGTAGTTCACCTCTAGGATATCCAAAGAATATTCAATTCGAATTCATTCCAAACTTCAAATACCTAGGTCCATCGGCTTAGGCTGGGTGTTGTTTGTCAGTCAGTCAGTCAGTATATAAGTCACGGTACTGTTTTATAGGCATGATTAAAATAATGTATAAGCCGAGTAACCGATAAAAACTTTTTGACGTTTGAAGGAATTTTGTTTAAATGTTGGTACGAGCATATTGGTATTTTAGGTCTTGGAATAGTAATAGAGTTCTTTTAACCTAGAGAAATGTCACGCGTGCGAAGTTGCGGGTACAGCTAGTTAAATAAATAAATATATTCGGGACAATTCCACACCAATTACCTAGCCCCAAACTAGGATACCCTGTACTATGGGCACTAGACAACAGATAAACATACATAGATACGAATATTAACATCCATGACTCGAAAACAAACATTTCTGATCACATAAATGATTGCACATACAGGATTTGAACCAGAGACCGTTTGATTTCGTACCTAGGGTTTCTATCCACTAGACCAACGGTCGTCAAATTTGTGCCCAAGTAGCAAAGTGGGGAATGAACAAAAGTGTGTAAAAACTAAATTAAGTTATTGCATGGTTGTTCATTAACTTACCAAGTAAAATTAAACGAGTACGAAGATGATACTTAACGATAAACTGAGTTTTTTATTTCGTACTAGCTTCACTCCGCGGTTTCACTCGCGTCGATGATAAAAGGTATCTTATGTGTTATTCCAGAGCCTATGGTATCTATACATCCAAACCCGTTTCAGGGGTGAGTGGTAACAAACATACAACTCACACTTGTGTGCCCCGCTTCATATAGATCCACCTTTTAATCCCGCAAATACTGAGAGAACCAGCAAATCAAATTTATGGAATTAGCAACAGATCAGCATTTCCCTGTGCAAGTATCAACCTCTAATGCGCTCACCAAGCCGCCTGTCAAGCGTGTTGAATAACACAAAACCCCCTATTTTGGGGGAGGCCCATGTTCAGCAGAGGACTTCATCCAACCCGATGAAGTCCTCTGCTGAACATGTGATCAAAGATGAACAAACAACATCACCATGATCACCATCATCAAAGATCATGGTGATGATCTTTGTTTGCCATATGTAATATTTTTTCAAAGTTTTGTCCTTATTTTTAACACAAGCGATTGGTGTAATAATACTAATACCTACGTAACTTTCAACCCCTATCCCGCCGGATCCCTTTAGTTACAAAAACATTTTTAAAAAAACGACTCCCCCCAAACCCCCTAACCCCCCCAATTAAAGCTAAGAAGCATCTCAATCATATCAGCTTTCATACAGAAACAAAATGCGTTTTTTTTAAAGTCGGGTAAATGGAATATGAACGAAGAAGTCTGTACAGAGAAGATAATAAAAAAAAAATGGTCTAGGGTACTTACAATAAGCTAATGAACAAGAATATAACATATTTTAAAATCGTGTCTGTCTGTTTTGTCTTTAAAAGACAAACAGTTAAAGACAAACAGTCAAATGCTGTTTGTTCGCGCATCACGTAAAACTACTGGACCGATTGCGATCGGTTTTCACTGTTGGATAGCTAAACGGTTTGACTTAAAAACTGGTGTACCTGGTATCTCAGTCTAATGAGTTATAAGTACCACAAACCCACCGTTGTTTACAGAAATCCAATTGCGACATATATAATCATACAAGTAGGTACTAACTTTGATTGTGAAAGTACCAAGTAAGCACTTTTTGTACTTATGATGTTTTTCTATGAATAATACGCAGTAGAGTACTCTACACAATGACTTGATTTAATTGCGCATAGCTGAATAAGCATTTATGTACTTAGATGTTTTTCTCGATATAGTATGAGAAAAGTAACTACTTAGTTGTTATTGCAAATGAAGTATATTCTAGAATCGCCTACGCATTTAATGAAGTATAAGGAAGTTATTAAGTACAAACTGACATTATTTTATCTTTGCTTGAATTGTACGGTCAAAAGTAAGACCAATAAAATTAGCTTTAAATTTAATTAGTTGTTTATTTTATTAAAATCTCGGCTCCGTCCAATTTGTCTATACTCACTGTAAGGAACAGTTGTCATCACATAATGGTCTGTGGTTGCCATGGAAACAAAATAACAAGTCTGTCAAAATACATCAAGAGCATTGGAGCACCTTGTGACGAGGTCAAAACCTCTTTCATAATAATACTAATTTGATCTCTTAATTCTTTCATAATCCATTTCATTCCATTTGATAGTTGGTCATCATTGATTCATTCCAAATACAAATAACCTGTCATTCGAATATTGATTTTTGGAAAAACCGAAATAATATTATAAAATTCATAAATAAGTTTATAACAACTTGAATTACTCTTTTAAATATATATATGATAATACCTACATAAGAGATTATTTTCATCCGTATTGTATCACCACGAAATTCTCAAAGTGCTCCCTATTGTTCCTGTTCCTGTAATTCTGTGTCATTAAGGTTTGGGTCCTGGACTAGTGGGACAACCCAAACCCGGGGACCGCCTCGTGACACTGGCGCCCTCTACGTGTCCGTACCCAGCCCAGCTCTATCTACCTTCGAGTTCCAGTTTTTTTTTTAAAGTGTTAAATTAATTTGTTAATCCGTGTGCTATTTTTTCTAAGCAGTGATTCCCACAAAATTCTAAAAGGCACTAGGCCATCTTGATTCAATTTTGGAAATATTTGGCAAACCCAGAACAGTTTTTTATACTCAAGTGTATTTTATATTTGCATTCCAGTCATTCATGTAAATAAGACATTTTCATTAATACGTACTTTGTTCCGAATTTCACGATCGGCCTACCTAGATCCGAATTACTCTAAACTTTGACGCGTTATTATGCGTGACGCATTAACGCGTAGTTGCATTAACGATTTTTTTTTATTATTATTTTTATTTTGAAAGCGTTACTTTCGCACTTAACGTAACTTTACTAACAAAGTGAACACTTAATTTTATTTGCTGGTCTCATATTAATAAAAATGGGACCCTGCGCATCTTAATAAACCAGAATTGATCTATGAATTAAAATGTCGAAATGCTGAGGTCTGTGAAAATGTCGAAATGCCGAGGTCTGCGAAAAACTGTAGAAAATTTACGTTCAAGGTTATCGACCTTACTTGATAGCTCGAATACTCAGGATTTTCATAGCCCGTATACATTTGAACAGGATACATACACACATTATGTACTATGAAAGTTACATTGCTTTCATATTCCCGTATTTTCCGTATTTAAATATATTACCATAATATATTTAAATACCTACGTATTACCATTGTAGATGCCCTACTTACAAATAACATTGTATTAAAGTTGTAAATAATGTAATTTTAATATAATTTCCCTTTACGGAGTAATTTCCACATTTTTATATTTTTCTTTTATTCACTTCATTAACTTTTCGGATTCATTATGAATATTGACTTCAAGTCCCTACGTATTGCTATTCAGTGCTATTGTACTTACTTTAATTTTGGTACTAACAGTAGTTCATATCCTACTTGTTAGCTATGTACTTTTTATTTTTTATTTACAAACATAAGAAAGAGATCGCTGTCTGTAAAGACAGGCGCTGGTTGTCTGGAAGAGATCGTTTTTTAGCGATAAGACCGCCCATTGTCCCATTTATTTTGTATAAATGTTTTAGTTATTATTGTATTTTTTGTTCTATGTGGTGTACAATAAAGAGTTATCTATCTATCTATCTATAAGTTCAGTATAAAGTGAAACCAGTTCCATATATTATTATTTACTACATCTACATACAAAACTTCCAACACTGAAAAGAGCGGCAAATGTGATTACTCTCTAAACCAAGCCTAGGTCACAAAACCAGTATTATCTTATAGTTAATATACTATTACCTATTTACCTTACTTATGTTATTTTAACGTTCTAACACGACGTTTACTATGTACATACACGTACATACATACGTGCTACAGGCACGTCGTGCCCTAAGCTATGTTTAGCCATTTTGGCAAACTAATTGTATATAAATATACGCATACATACATTTACACATCACACACCACACACTCACCACACATACACACATACACTCACATAATCACCCTAATCAGCGGATAGTGACTGTTTAAATAAGCGTACACTATATTGTATTGGTTTCACGAGTAACCTTTATATTATATAAGGTTCCTCTTTCTTATAAATGAGTTTTATTTCCAAAGAATGGGAATAAGACTATGAATGATGATGAATGAATGTGTGATTTATGAATTTTAATGAATCTAGGACTATGAATGATGATAAATGAATGTGTGATTTATGAATTTGAATGCATCTAGGAATCCAATCAATTGTATATTGACATTGTAAATAAACATGTTCACCTAAAAATTAAAAAGACTTCTAAGCATTTCCATTATTTTAATTAATTATTTTACTATTTTAACTTTATTACCCTTATTATATTATTATACACAATTTATATTATTATTTTTATTATTAACTTCACTATATTTTTTTCTTTGTCTGTAGCATTTTTTTTAAATAAAACTAATGTTTTGGGATACCAATAACAACAAATTTTTTACATACCTTAGTACAAAAAATAACTGTTCACAAAAAAAAAAAACTTCGTGGAGGCGGGTTATTGTGACGAGGTCAAAACCTCTTTCATAATAATACTCATTTGATCTCTTAATTCTTTCATAATCCATTTCATTCCATTTGATAGATTGTCATTTTTAATTCGATATTCAAATAACCTGTCTTTTTAAATTGTCATTGATTCGCTCGTCTGTGTTTATTCACCTAACTTTTAAAAAACAGAATACACACTTAATATATACCTACCTAAATATATCTCATTTCAAAACCTAACTTTGCTGAATATAGTTGAAGGAAACGTGTACGTATGAAGACTAGCAGTTACGAAGCCTCCGCTGCCCGTTGAAAAATGAAGGCTCGCACTATTAAGTACAATTAAATTATTGTGAGCAAGGAGTCCCTTTGAGCTGGTAGACACCCTCGGGGGGGCTCCGGCCACAACCTACTTTGCATTGGTTTATAGATATCCTAGAAGAAAATAGGATGCTTTTTTTCGCGATAAACAGTAGTCCGCGCGTACGAAGTCGCAGGCGGGAAAACTAGATGTCTGTGCTACAACTGCCGTGGGCCGCTTCAGCGGTCCGCGTGGTCACTCGGGGCACAATCTAGGTCAATTTAGGTTTGCTATTTGCTACTCATCATGCTGACTCGTATATACGGGTACGAAAAATAAACAGTTTTTATATGCAATAGTATCCTAGATTGTATAAGGAAGACTTTAAGGAATATTGAGTGTTTTTCTGTCTACTGTATGTACTAACTTAAAGTTAAATTAGTATAACAAAGTCAACGCAGAGAGACTCGACGCTGTGGTAATAAAATATTTTACTCTAAAGGAAACCCATTCATAAAAGCGTGATCATAGATAAATTATAAAATTATATGATGAAAAGTCGAGAACTGCTGAACTGCTGATCACCTTGGGAACTGCTGAACAAATTTCTTCAAAATGAAGGTTAACATAAGATCATCAATGTTGAACTCGCGTAGTTCCGTACGATGAATAGTATTATCTCACAATATTGAGAGGTTTACCTTGTTATTTTAATGATTTTTTACAGGTTTTCCTGTAATAGATAGATAGATAGATAGATGAACTCTTTATTGAAACACCACAATATAGAAATAATCTGTAAGTAAAAACAATTAATTTACCTATAACTTAAAAAAATGTTGGCTCAGTAGTTTCAAAGATAAGGGTGTGGGGAGGGAGGGGGTGGTCAATTAGGTTCAAAATTTGTTAAATAAATTAAATACAATTTATTTAATGTTATAAAATATATTGAGTTTTTTTTTGAGATTCTCACAACTAACAATCCTTTTCATTTGACACACGTAACAGTTTGCAAAACATTTTTTTCATTTTATAATTTGCCCCCAAAAGTGACTTTAATATTCAAAATTCTTATTCATGTTCGTATTTCGGCTACAAAAATTCATATTGTACCAAATTTCAACTTCATAGTTCCAGTAGAACTCTGGCTACGATGACATAGACTAAATAAAAAAAAAATAGATAAAAAAATTTGCATCTTTTTCCATCGGGGCTTAAAAAAAAAGTTCGAGTCGACTTAACCGAAGGTCAAAAAAACTTAAAATATTCACCTACTTTCGATCTTAGGTAAAGTAAAGTATGTGTACCTATGATCGAGTATGGCCAGCGAAAGTAGGTAAATATTTAAATATTTTATGATGCACGCGGGCAGCTCGCGGCCCGCGCACGGGGCACAATCTAGTTTTTTTTACACAGTTGATTGACCGGTAAAACGGGAAGATGGTCTGATTAATCACCTCACCTATCCACAACAATTTCAGTGACACCCATAAACAAACACTATAAAACAAATTACGAAAGTCCCAAAAAAACACTTTTTAGGATGCTTATTATGTTTTATGGTCCAAGGGCATATCTCTCCTCCGGAAGTCAGGTGCGTAACTCAAATGAAACAAATAGACTTACATAATTGAAAATTCCAAGGAAACCTCCCTAACCCGTCCTCCTTATAACCGCTGAAAATAAATAAAGGATGAAACGAGAGTGACCGGAGCTCGCCTGAAGACGGTTCCGTAAATTTAGTGGAGCATTTTAAGAATACAAAACTTTAACTGCCAACAACGGGTCCAACATTGCTTTTGCCAATTCGTGGTGTCAACTACTTTTCTGCCTCTACGGTTATCGGTTATACGACAAACGCAGTCCATTGCTACTTTAACTTGCTGTCTCTTTGTTTACCTTAGTGCTGTCTAAATCTTCGATACCTAGGTGCAAGAAGGTATTAATAATAACAAGTATAATATAAAAAAAAGCTTTTACTAGCTTTTTTTAGTGAACGTTATTTTTTGTTTCATTTTTTACAATATTTTTTTTTTTCTTTTTTTTCGTTCATTTCGTTTCATTTTCACATTTTACATTTATACGTTTTTTCTCTTTTATTTCCCAAAAAAAAACTTTGTGGTAGTGAAAGTTTCAGCCAGATACCTAGCTAATCGGGAAGTGCTTGAATTGCATCTTGCAATTCAATTCCAGGACAAAATACATAGATACATTGATACGTACATACATACAAGCACAGTATACATATATAGTACGACTATACTGGGTGAATTTTTCAAGTGGGCGTGGATGGCTAAATCAGAAACTATGAAGAATAATAAAAAGTACTCAAAGGAGTCTCGGGCCCGATTTTGATGAAAACTAAAACGGCATCCTTGGATGTTTGAAAAAATAAATATATTCCTAGGCAGGAATCGAACACGTTGATTTTGGAAAAAAAACACATTGTATTATTACACCGTTCGGTAGTGCCGCTAATAAGGATTGAATTCTGGGAAGAAATGACATACGGCAAACTTAAGGAAAGAGCTCATTTTTATCGAAAATAGTTAAACTGATTATTTTTTCAAAATGATGACCGATGTTTTCAATACATAGCTGGATTCGACGTCTCAAGGATTGTACTGCATTCAGTATTAAAATATTATTGATTTCGCTTAGAATATTTTCCAAAGTTCGTTTCAAGTCATCAAATGCATTATAAGTGTCTTTGTAGATTTCGTTTTTTACATACCCCCAGAGAAAATAATCTAAGGGGATAAGATCCGGTGACCTCGCTGGCCACGGCACAGGACCATAAATTGGAATAAAATGTTCACCAAACTGCTGAATCAACATCTCTTTTACTATACGACTATTAATACGAAACAGTACGTAAACAGTTAGTAATAATCAACGAAACGTGGAACAAAACCTAAATTATTAGCGCCAATTTACTCTAATGTTCTAATTTCAATTGATTACATTTTTTTCTTTTACTGTGGCCTTAACCGCGAAGGCATAATAACATTTTGAAATTAGAACATAATGTTGTGAAGATGACCGCGCTGCGGGTCTTTGTTGAGAAACATATTGAGCATCATTTCGGACAAGGTACAGGTAATGCTGCTATGAATTAAAACAGTAAGTACTTTAAAATATGAATCAGTTTATTAAAATACAACATTTTCCTTAAGTTTGCCGTATGTCATTTCTTCCCAGAATTCAATCCTTATTAGCGACACTACCGAATGGTGTAATAATACAGTGTTTTTTTTTCAAAAATCAACGTGTTCGATTCCTGCCTAGGAATATTCTATTTTCAAAAATCCAAAGATGCAATTTTAGTTTTCATCAGAATCGGGCCGGAGACTCCTTTAAGTACTTTTCGCTATTCCTCATAGTTTCTGATATAGCCAACCACGCCCACTTGCAAAATTCACCCACTTCACATTCACTTTTTTTATATGTATTGTGATACAAGAGAAGTTAAATAAAAGCTTTTAATTAAAAAACACGTCTACACCGACAAGTATAGCGAATGGCGGCTACGTATGTGTACGTAGCCGAGTGGATAATTTGTGGTTGATATACAATTTCATCACAAAAAACTTTTGCATCGTTTATGATTTTCCGTGAGAACTTGACGGAATTATCGCGACTAACAAGGTAGAGATCTAGCTCCAATGTGGCGGCCGATCGGTATTACATGGTGTGTGTGCGTAAATGTGTGCGCACGAGCGAATTGGCATATCTTGGGTGCTTAACTTTCGATTTGTCGGCGTAGACTCCCTCTGTTTTTTAAATTTTCTTGACCTAGGTGTATGTGAATGTTTTCAGAGTAGTCGATGCTGCTACCGATACTCTATTTTTCATAGTTATTTTTTGAATATATATAACTAAATAGTAATAATAATAATATAATTATAAAAATAATTATTATTATTCTTATTCGATATGGGGGTAGTAAGGCCTGCACTGACGTCCCGCTTGGGGTGTGTCGTGCATTTCCCCCTGCCAGTCTCTACCCAAGCCATCCCAACTCCTTTATATAGAGGAATGTATTGGAAGCAATGGTGGCCTAAAGGTTATATAGTGCAATTTAGAATCCAAGATACCTAAAACCTGGGCGCACCAATGACTTTTCTGAGTTATATGCAGTTTTCCATCGCTCCGTGCTTCGGAGGGCAACGTTAAGCTGTCGGTCCCAGCTGTTATTAATTAATAGTAGTCGTTAAGCCATGTCAGAGGCCCTCGGGCGGCTTGACAAACTCTGACATTAGAGGCCAGCACTACCTCATACGACAAATAAACAAACAAGAAGAATGTGGTCTTGGGTTGCTGGCACAACTGCTCCAGTGATAGAGATGGTGGTGATGACAATGAAGATGGTAGTGATGAAGATGAAGATGGTAGTAATGAGTTGGGGTTAGGTTAGTGAGGTTAGCGGTGTTGGGGAGCAAACAATTCTGCCGTATCTGGTCTTGATTTATGTAGGTTGTTCTAACATGACATATGTTCAAAAACAAAAAACACGACTACGGTCGGGTACAAAATAGCCTATGATACTCTTGCAATAAAGATGAATCGATTGATTCCTCGTTTGTCAACATTGGACCAAGTTTTTGGTGTGAACACTTCCCTTCCCCTTGCTTCGCCGTAGTTGGCTTAAAATAGCCTAATACATACATACATAGACTTTTAAACTCATTATCCTTCCCTCGCTTCATCGTAATCGGATAAAAAAGGTCACTTTATACACGAACGGGACCCGGAAAAAAAACGTGTCGTAAAACCGCGGTTTTAATTTAGGGTTTTAATTAAAGACGACGCCATTAATCCACTGTTTCTCTCGGGAAGGGGTCCAAAGAGTTATTGAATGATAGACATGGTTACTGCCACATATTTACATTTTTACCTGAGTGTGGCAAAGCAAGGGTAACGAGTTTAACAGTCTATGTTTGTATGTATATATGTATGTGGATGTTCCACCGCCGTCGCCCCGATTGGTCCGATTTTGATAAGCGAGGTATCAATTGATTCGTCTTTAGGTATACATTTTTTATTTTACCCGACTACGTCAAAGCAAAGGAAGAGAAAACAGTTCCAAAAAAAATGGTCCGATTTTGACAAGAGTGTCATATATTATACCCGAAAGGTTTTTTTTTAGTCGGGTTTTAGTTTTTCAACCTTATTATTTATTCGTAGTTTTCAACTTATTTTCTCGTTAGGGTGAGCGCACTGTAGTGTCGCATTTTGGATGGCACTACAATTTGTATCAGAAGCTCTTTATTTAATTAGTAATGTTTTGTATGCATGTTAGTTTGTTTAGATATCTTGCAGCTGAATTAGAATAACTTCCTTATTCTACGTAGTTGAAAATTTACAAGTTGCTTCAGTTCTACTGACAATACATTTTTATAGCATGACCTGAATCGACATCTAGGATTAGCTTCAGATAAAGGAACTCTTCAACGGTCAACATCACAGACACGAAATGTTGTGTACGCATTTTATTGTGAAAGCCGATTGTAGGTTTCACGATGTCAAGGCTACTGAATATAAGCTTTTTTTAAATGATTTTTAAAGTATTTTTCATCTATATCTAAACTAACATTCTGACTTAAACACATCATTCAAAGCTCTACATCCACAACCACAATGACAGAAGTACAAATTAATAAGAATCACCTAAAGACGCCCTTTTTCTTCCCACAAAGAAAATGTTGTTTTTTGTCTTTCACAGTAGAAGTTTGTCTTAGCGCGGTTTTGGTTTCACTTGTGGCTGTTTCGGGTTTAGTTCGAGTTTCTTTCGAGAAGTTTGAGAGTCAGTCGTGAAGCGCGTGACTCTAACTTTGTTTTTAGTTTACACACCTTTGTTTAAAGGGAGTCTAACTTTTAGGTGTTCTTGAGTGTGTGGAGTTTGTAGTGTTACGATACTTTGACTCTTTTGTACGAATTTAATGTTATACTAGCTGTGCCTCGCGGTTTCAAACGCGTGAGGGATGATGATGATGATGATGATAATGAAAAGTATCCTATGTGTTATTGCAGGGTATAAACTATCTTCAATCCAAATTTTATCAAAATCCGTACAGCCGTTATAGCGAAAAAGCTCCCCAAACAAACAGACAACGTTTCACTTTTATATATTGGTGTGGATAAGAAGTAGGAAAAATAGTTTTCAAGAGTCAGGGAGGTTACTAATCTTGTATTTTCACAATGTTGTCATCGCAGAGACCACGGAGAACGACATTCTGAATTTTCCGCTTATTTTATCATAGTTTTAGTATTTATTTATACAATGAACACACATCTCTGCTCACATCTCTACCCCTAGTAAAGCTACTATAGATCGTTTTATTAGACTACTAGTTCGTCCAGATTAAACGTATTTTTATTTTGGCTTATAGCATAAAAACTACACAGCCTAAATTAAAAAAAAGCCCCTTACTTTTTACTTTTAACGTTTCAAAAGTTTCTTTAAGCTTTTAAAATATCTCAAAAACCTTTGTACCAATTCCCCTCATATACAAAATTTACTGTTTTTTTGTAACTACCAAAAGAACCGATCAAAGGTTCGACAATAGTCGAACAAATATAAATACATACAAACGCCAAATAATCTAAAATGTTTACGAAAACTCGACCAACAAACAAACATTAGGTACTTACTTCTTGAAACATCCCTACTAGAACTCTACATTGTGTCTCGGATCGCATCGATTCCCGCCCCATGACTATGCATGTTGTTTCACACTAACATAATCGGCTCTCAGGCACTTTGAGTCGCCACGTCAAAGACATATGGAGTGGGTAGTCTGGTCTTTGTTTGATATGTGACCGTATTGGAGGCAACTATGTCGGTGTATATCTGTCAGGCTGATGAGAATTCAGACATCATGGAACGTCATGGACTCTGAACCTGGATTTAGGTCCGTGGAATTCGATGTATATCCGAATCTAAAACCTGACCTCTCAATTTCTAACATGAAATAAAACCGTATGGTACGGTTACAAATACGGTGGGTGTGCCTTGATTCGGATGTTTTTCAACATCCTCGATATGCGTGCTCGGTGCAGTGACTGGAATTGACGACTTCAGGGTTAAAATATATTTACAAACTGTGCAACCCAAGGAAACTGTATGTACTATTCTAGTTGTACGTAAGTACATAGAACTCTCTTAGCAACCAAACTAGTTTCTATAGAGCTTCGTTTAGTTTGTGGTACCTACTCATTGTTGTCTATTGTGGCATTTGTGGCCTTATTTAATAAATCTGGTCTTACGTAGTATTGTATTCTCTTTGAAATCTAGCTGCATAACCTTATGCATTTTTTTTCGTTTGTTGTTAGTTGTTGAAGAAACAACATCTTAGTAGCATATTGTGGCTAGTTGTTGAAAAAACAACATCATAGTAGCATATTGTGGCTAGTTGTTGAAAAAACAACATCATAGTAGCATATTGTGGCTAGTTGTTGAAAAACAACATCTTAGTAGCATATTGTGGCTAGTTGTTGAAAAAACAACATCATAGTAGCATATTGTGGCTTGTTGTTGAAAAAACAACATAAAATATAAAACTGACAAAAATAATACCAACCACAAATTAAAAATGTATATAACTCCCAACCCCCCACTATAGCTAAGAACAATCTCGATCACACCAGCTTTTAAACATTACAAACATCTGTCTAAAAAGCAATGGCCTGCATTAAATTGTTCACGGCACATCCATCGCAATGCTCTGAGAAAAAAAAAACATAGAAAAAACATTCAGGTGCTCCGAGAAACACAGATTGGTTTCTTTCTCGAAATTTAGATGATATGAACATTCAACCGCATCAGTAAACCTGCGCGTGCTAGGACGACTCACAGCCTAACACGGTTATCTGACGTCCCCGATCTCTTTAGGTCCGATATCGTGAGAACAAGCTATAAGGAGAATTTGTTTGCTTGTCCCCGAGTGCCCTAACCGACGCCTCTCTCCCTAGATAACATACCCCAAGCGGGATGCCATTGTCAATGCTACTACGGCTAGTCTTGTTTTGTCTTGTCTTATATTAGACCCTACCTACCTAGAATAGGAAAAAATGTGGTTTCATCTAGAATTGTACTGTACATAAACTGGAAGTTATCTATATACGCAGCATACATAACTTACCTTGCTTGCTTCCAAGCAATAACTTACCTACTCGTAGGTATGCGCTAAGGCATTTTTCTATAGGCTCATGTTTAGCATACAGTTTCGGCACAAGATGCGAAGGTAAAAGTGCTAGAGAGAAAAAATAATGGCTTAGATAATGTGCCCATCAGAAGTCGCGAAACATGTGCCCAACAAAAACTCGTTACGTTTCGCATAGGGCGTTGGTAACACTATCTCAAAAGCCTACGGAAAAGTTAGTTCAAGAAAAGACTTTAGGAGCTAAAACGTCAAAAATCTGGACGGACGAGGTTTAAAATTCGGTCCCAAAAAGGTCAACCAATAAATTTATGATTTTCAATGTTAAAGCGAAAGAATTCGCGAAATTCAACCTCACTCATCCAAATCCTGGATAAAAACGAGTAAATTAATATACAAACGGCAAAACACACCATCACAGGATTCTCAGCGATTTTACAAACCAGCGCAGCGCCATAAAAAAGTTTAAAAGAGTGTGAAACATAAATTCGAAATTACCTTAACGTACTCTAGCAGCCGCCATTTTTGAGGGAGCTGGCAGCGCCGCAATTAGACTCGCCTCGTTTACCCCGGGATCAAGACCTAATGAGCCACGTATATGGTTTAGTGCACTCCCAGGATCAAAAATTATAATCCGACATCACCAACTTACCTTGATCTCTGCCCCACGAACACTCAAAAGCCCAAACAGGCCATTTTAAACTGGATAATCTGCATGATGACAGTCGGTTGACAGTTGACGCACCGTGAATGACGCGTATAAAATCCATGTTGCCGCATCCGAAAAATTATTTTGACGCGTTGCAATAGAGTATAAAATCCGGTAAATATGGTTTTAGGCGTCGAACACATGCATGATGGAAGGGGCATTCGGATAGCAACGAGTGGAAATGTCTCTTTATCGGTGTATTTTTACGATGGTTTTAAAATCGTGCGCTTTAACGGTATTTCGAGATAATGTTATAGGTTTTTATTTTGACGTCAGTTTTTCTCGGAAGACGTAGCTACTCGTTTATATATTTTCTAAGAATAACTTTACAATATAAGCATGACTTTTTTTACAATATCGAATATTAAATAATGTCATATACATCACCCATTACACGTGACTGTAGATTTCCATCCAATTTGAGATAGGCACACTTCTTATCCGTTTCGGAACAATTCAGCTTTCGAAATTTAAATAAGCGTTCCGCTTCTCCCGCGCTCAAATTAAATAGGCACGTCATTTTTTTTTCAGACGCTATATTTTTATGCCAGCTATATTAAATTCGTAGATTACAAAGAATAAAAAGGAAATAAACGTCAAGTGCGAGCTTTTAAAAGTGTGCGCGGCGCGAAATGGGATGCTCCGGATGAGGTATGGTGCGATAGAGCACGGTAGCGATAGTCTTAGTAATTAGTAATAAGAGATAGTTTTAATAATAAGCGATAGTCTTAGTAATAAGCGTTAGTCTTAATAATAAGCGTTAGTCTTAGTAATAGGACTACCGCTATTTGACTGAGCTTGGCTCAGTTTCAGAAAATTTCTATGCTTTTGACTGAAGTCAAAACACACAGCCGTTTTTAAACCATAACAACTTTATTCATGATGGTGGAGCTGTTATCCAGAATGACAAAAAGAAGGGAAACTAATAAGTTTCACACATACAAGAAGCTGAGATAGATGTCATTAAATACCTTTTTAAACTTAAGCGAATTTAATTCATTGTTTTTTCAGGTAAAATTATATAGGTACTGGTGATTATGTGACTGAATATCTAGTCTACCTTTTTCTTTGTCCTTGTTCTTTTTTAGTTTTTTTAGTGTTGCGTGTTGATGGTCGTAGCGTTTGTTCTGGCTGGCCAGTATAAAACTCCCGAGAAAGGACTTCAAAGTCCGTAACTTGGTCGTCCAGTCCAGTTTACTCGTGAGTTATAGCTCTTTTACTATAAACAAGTGGCTTCTTGTCTGCTTTACTAAACACTATCATATGGAAATTATTTGTGAAAGAAAGACGGAGACAGATGCACTACATGCTTGTGGGGATTGGTCCAGCCTGGTTTATTAGTATGCATTTGTTTTATATTTAATTTTTCGCAGACGGTTTGATGATTGTGGGATATCTCATTGTCACTTTTATCTTATACTAGCTTTCGCCCGCGACTTCGTCCGACTACAGTTTATCGCAAAAAAAGCATCTTTTGTTCATCTAGGATATTAAAAACCAATGCAAAAGTAGAGTACCAACGCTCTTGATGTTTTTTGACAAACTTGTTATTATTTCGTTTCCACGGCAATCATTCTTTACAGCGAGTAATCGACATATACCAGTTTTCCTATGAAAACTTACTTATTTTTGGGATAAAAAGTATTTTATGTGTTATTCCAGGGTATCTATAAGCTATATCCATTCCAAATTTCATTAAAATCCGTCCAGCCGTTATCGCGTTAAAACTCCCCAAACAAACAAATAGACAACGTTTCACTTTAATATATTGGTGTGGATATTTGTCATTTAAATGTGTATTATTATAACTTCTAACATTTGAATTAATTATAGAGAACTGAATAAAATGAAAAAAAAAATACATCCCCGTAGAGTTTATTGTGCTCACAGCTTTACCCTTATTCTTTTTAAAAATAAAAGTAGCAAACTCCTTTAATATCTGCCAGTGAAATTTCTGTCAAAATCTGTCCATCGTTTTCGTTTTAATCATACGAGACCTGAACGTATCGAAAGGGGAGGCGACGAGCGAAGCAAGCTTACGTCCCCTAAAGCGGAGTGAAGTTTGAGTGTGTGAGAACTAAATTTGACACCTCATTTTTTTCTTATTTTCACCCCTAATAGCTTACAATATAATACAGTACTAGTCCAAGAGCGGACGCTTTACTGCACAACGGGATTTCCTGTCTCGCTTGCTTTTAAGGTTTTCCGCTGTAAGAAACACCACGCCTCAGCCGAGATATATTCTATGTAATGAGGTCTGTACGACTCGTCCTGGGCATAATTGACTCGATTCCGACGTTCGTATTGCTTGGATTTCTTTTTCATTCGTGTCGTTCGTGGTTTATTGCACTTGTGATTTTTATTAGGCGTTATGCTAGTTAGTGTATTACATGTATATTACACGTGTATACAGTATAGTGTACAGGATAAAGTATAGTGCGATTTTTAAATGTTTTTATTTAACTTCACTTGTATGTATGCACCTATCTATTTATGTATTTCTGTCAGTCCTGGAATCTTGCAACTCAAATTTTGAGCACTGCCCGATTAGCTATCCGGCTGAAACTTTCCCGATAGCTCACAAAGCGATGACAAATTAATTAAAAAAAAAAAACTGAACAAGAAATATATGTACGTATATAAATAGAACCAAAGCATTTAAAAAAAAGAAGATTTTATCCTGCACAAGAAAAATAAAAACTTCAAGAGGACCAGAAAATATAATTTGCAATTATCTTAGTCACTACCACAACTCCACTGTGGTTTTGTTAGCGATTCTTTCGAAATCTTAAAATTTGTTGAATGACATAATACATCGTTCTCATAAATTTAGCATTAATGCCTGCTTAGTTAGAAGTGTTAAAACATATCTAGTAAGAAAAGTTTTTTCTTTAGTAAATCATTAGACATAGTGAATATTATATAGTACCTTATTTACGATCTTAGATTGTCCTTCAATCAAAGCTACATTAAATATCAACATACACTTGTATTGAAAGCAAGCATTTCAATCCAGAATTATATAAATCACCCTCTACGGAGTTAATTTAGGTGGTCGTAGCAATTTCGTAGCATCTCTACGACGTAGCCTCGTAGAAGCAGACGTGTAGCAGGACGTAGCAGCTGGTAAATTCACGTCGCTAGCGTAATATCTTTACTAGGTAAGTATCTAAGCTAATTTGTTTTATAATCTATGCTTATAATAAAGAGGTATAAGTAACAAAAAGTCACAATAAAGATAATAAAAAATATTGGTCTAGGACACTTAAAATAAGCAACAGAACATTTTTTTAAATTGTGTCTGTCTGTCTGCTTGTCTGTTTCTTCACGCATCACGTAAAAAATACTGGAACGATTGCAATGCGGTTTTCTCTAATGGATAGCTTAGGGTTTGACTTACAAACTGGTGTAGTTGGGTATCTCAATCCAATGAGAAAGAGCTGAGTAATCGATAAAAAAAACTGTAAAAAGACGGAACAAAATTTTGTATATTGAACCTTAAAGGTACTTCTGGTCCTGGATTAACATAACAGGATACTTTCATCGCAGAAAAATGACCACGCAACAAATTGGCGGGCACAGCTAGTAATATCATATAAAAAATAAAGAATTATCTCTCGGTAACATATATACAACTTTGTGTAGTGTATGGATACAAATTTTCGTTGGACTTTGAAGATACATTTGACAGATATATGCTTCACTCGCTTTATGCAGTGCCTTATTGTAACACTAGAATTTCGTTACGATTTCTATTATTTAAATACTTGTACACAAAAAGTATCCTACATCTGGAATGGTGTAACTTTTGTATAGTGAAAGAATTGTGAGGATTGGTTAACTTGTTTACGCTGTAGTAACATGGAAGGTAACATACAATACGATTACGTGCAATGGGACTTGGCCAACCTGAAAACAGATTTTTGGAAACCACATGTTCTGTTGGAGTCGGATATAGCAGGCGTCGTGTCTTACTATATCTAAAACGACGCCATCTACCGCCTTCAACGTCTAACTTTAGAGTACTAATATCTGTTGTGCCTATTGCACTTACCATCACCATCAGCGTTGCAAAAAACCTCCCCTGAAAGTTAAGTAAAACATAGTTTCTAGTTGAGAAGGAGAAATGTGTCAGTATGTCACGATATATTACCCTGTCAAATCCCATCTGAGACGTCGGCTTTGTGACAAATACTTTGTATATTTCATTTGCGATGTGAAAAAAACTGATATTATTGAAATTGGACGAATATGCGCGGCGTGCGCTATTGTTGTGGTTGGATGTTTTTATTTATGGAAGCGTATTTTTCAGATTCTTGTACGTTTCGTTTTATAACAAAATATTTTATTCCTGGAGGAATCAAATAGCTGATGTTGGGGTTCGATTGCATCAAGCAGTGTTAGGGTCATCATCATCAATAGCCTGTATTTGTCCGCTGCTGGACATAGGCCAACGTCCAAGGTCCATGTAGAGGTACTATTATAAACCTAACTTTTGCTACGAAAGGAGAAGAAAGCTGAAATTTCTGTCTTATACAGAACTTCAGAGATAATATGTTTATTTGTGCTTACATGTATTGTAAGGAGAAAGGGCCTTGTAAAAAGAAAAGGGTGTTCTTAATGGACTCATTCTTTAAGAAATCAACGGAAGAACCAACGGAAGTGGAGTGGAAAAACCCCGATGGTGTGATAAAAATTAGATCGTTTTCATCATAGCGGATAAAAAGTGCTTATTCTGAGATGTGTGTCAGTGGTCACTAGGTAAAACTGGGAGTGATCGTGTCCGTTTGATTATGTCCACGCACTTACCTAACCTGCTCCAAACTGTTGTTCGATCCGGAACATTTCAGTTGAAACTGGAGAACCGATTCACTACCTTTGAAAGCACAATTGACGTTGACTTTCACCAGGAACATGACCAAGTGATGGGAACTCTGAGGGAAGAGGGAACAAAGTTCTTCCAGATGCGGCGTACAAGCAGGAAATCAAAAGTTATGGGTGAAACGACACAAAAATATTGTAGCCACTTCGTCAGAACAGCAGGATTTGAATAAGCGAATAACAAATCTGAATTCTGTCAATCTGACAAAGTTGACCACATCAAGCAGGAAAGTTGTCGTTTCTGAGCCAGAGATTCTACAATTTGTATGTGCCACATACGTCGCAACCCGAATCCAACATCGGGGATTTCAGGGTCTCTCTGACCCACCACTATACCGAAGTGCTGCCAGAAGTCAGCCTAAATACTTCAACTTATATTCAATTCTGTCCTCTTTTCCAGGAGGACTCGAAAGGCAAGGAAAAAACTGTTTTTCAAAAAGAAAAAAGAGAAGTTACAAGTTACAAGACAAACTATCAAATGAAACTTGAAAAAACTACCGTCCCATTTCATTACTGAGCCATCATCTCTACAATCTTTATCATCACGAATTGTCTTGCGCGAAGATTCGACCAATTTTAGCCAACAGAGCAGGCAGTGTTTCGGGGTGGACACGGCACCATAGATGACATCCACACAGTGCGGCAGATTATATTATTGTACTCATTGATTCTATCGAGACTTTGTTTTCGGTCCCTACAACGATGCCAAATCGACTGGTGGTATATCCAAGAGTTAAGGTGTCTGTATGACGCCACAACAATGGCCGTCCAAGTATAGAACAACCAGACTAAGCAGTAACAGCAAGCTCTAGGTGTTAATGGCATTAACATTAACGGTGAATACATATCACACTTGAGATTCACGGATGATATTGTCATTGTAACAGAGGCGTTGCAAGTCATGCAACAGATTTTGCTGAATGAACTAGGACAAAACCAAGGTTATGTTTAACGAACATGATATTCTAGAACCAATTGCTGTTAACGGATCTGCTCTTGAGGTTGCTCAGGAGTGTTTGTCTGAGGAAAACTTTACAACTAGGTAAAATAACTTCGAGAGAGAGAGACCCGCAGAAGATTACAGCTAGGCTAGGCAGTTTTGGAAAACATTATCGAGTCTTCTCGTCATCAATACCGCAAAGTTTGAAGACCAAAGTCTTCAACCAGTGCGCCCTACAGGTAATTATATACAGAGCCGAGTAACGCTCATGGTAGGACTACTCCACCAATTTAAAGTCGCTCAATTGGCTATGGAAAGGGCTATGCTTGGAGTTTCTCTGAAAGATCGTACCCGAAATGAGGTGATCTGGTAGAGAACCAGGCATAGTCATTAGGATTAGTAAGCTGAAGTGGCAGTGGAAACGGACTGATAACCACTGGATGCACTTGTTCTTGAGTAGTGACCGTGACTCAGCAAACGTAGTGTAGATGCCCCTCCATCTAGGTGGAGCGACGATATACGCAAAGTGGCTGGCAACAGTTGGAAGAGAAGAGCTGAAGGTGGGGCTCAGTGGAGTGCTTTGGGAGAGGCCTGTGTCCAGCAGTGTATTGATTGACAATGATGACATATATTGAACCAAATAGGTGTCGCAAAATATCTTACAAGTAGATATTATACATGTGCCAGTAACGACATTGCACAAATTTAGAGTAGGTACTTCATTTAGGTACATTATTAATATAAAAAAAACTCATCAAACACGTCTGTCTGTCCAGAAATATCTCAGCAAATACTAATTTTATTTCAGTGTTCACATAAGCGTAGGTTAATCCAAATCTGAAAAGCAGAAATCTTAAACATGTAAATCTAAACGAACTCCACGAAAATAGCATTCAACATTTCAAAACTCTTCACTTTCGTCTCAACAAAGGAGACAAACAATTCAATACATTATTTCTTCAATACGTAGATACGTCCTTCAGAAAGCCGTAGGGTCGGTCCACACACATCAGTAACATTGCAGGTCCGTTATAACGTATTATTAGTATTGTTTTGCACAATGCCGTTTAAGTTAATTCCAGTAAAGTTTAATAGTTTTGAGTCAGTCAACTTCTACGAATTCTGCAAAATGTAATCTATACTATAATAAAACTGTAACTGGGCTAAATCTGTACAATAAATATTTTTTGAAAATTTTAATTGAGATCTCGAACTTCAAAATCGATATGGAGTGCAAAAAGTTTTTTTTTTGTCTTTCTGTCTGTCTGCCTGTCTGTCTCTTTGAACACGCATCACGCAGAAACTATCCGACGGATTTTGATGCACCTTGGCACAATCATAGCTTATGTTATGGATTAACATTTAGAATACTTTTTATCCCGAAAAAAACAATGGTTCCCGCAGGATAGGGGTTGAAGTTATTAAAAAAAAACACATATCACGCTGAAACTACCGTACGGATTTTGAAGTAACTTGGCACAGTCAAAGTTTATAGTATGTGTTAAAATGAATGATACTTTTAATCACGAATAAATACGAGATTCCTGCGGGATATGAGTTTAAAGTTATGTTAATTTGAAAGGAATAATAATTGCACATCCGTTTATAAAACGGTACCGTGAATTCGGTTCCTATGCCACAAGTCAGAGTGGCACAGTAGAAGCGGTGTCTGGTTTGCAACCCAGAGGCACATGGATTGAATCCACGCGCTGCTATGAATGTTTTGCCTCAATATTTATAAGCATTTACATATTTTGTGCCTTTTTTTACATTTTCTTTGATTTTTTAAGGCTTATGTAATTTCCTGAAGTAAACCGTCAAGTTTTGTTTGAAAACAATATATATAATGGGATCTATCCAAACGAATGGTCCGACTTAGGTGCAGTTTTTTATGTTTGCAAGCTGAGGTAATCGAGATGGTATAGTACGAGTTTGGTACGAGTAAAGATAGCACAATGGCATCAACAACTCAAGCGAATAAACCAAAGGCATCAAAGTTCTCCCTCCGATTTAACTAGATGGCGCTGATTGACCTTAAAATACGCAATCATTTCATTCCTGCAACCAAGGGTCCCGGTAAATTCAAATTTATCAGGTTTTTGGGATTCGGCTCACACTAGCACTAGCACGACCTCCAGGGGCCTAATTCTCTAATTTTAAGACGCCATTTCCTCGCTGCCTGCATGGAAATTGGAATCAATCACGAACAAATTCCACGTAGGCATGGGCCATTTTCGCAATATCCAGCACCAGGGCTTTCAAGTACGTCTATCTTCAAACACCAGGGCGAAAAACCAGGGTTCAAAATACTTTCAAGTGCTTTCTGTAGAAACAGGTTAAAGCCTTTTAAAGCCTTTAAAGTAGAAAATACTTGCATAGGAAATTGATTTTTGCCGTCATATAAATAAGGAGAACAATCGTGTTTGCAAAATAAAAGTACTTGGAAGCCTTGAAAGTAGAAAATACTTGCATAGCAAATTGATCTTTGTTTCTATATATAAAAGGAGCACTATCGCGTGTGTGAAAAAGTACTCTGAAGCCTTGAAATTGTTTGTTTGTTTGTCGTATGAGGTAGTGCTGGCCTCTGATGTCAGAGTTTGTCAGGCCGCCCGAGGGCCTCTGACATGGCTTAACGACTGCTATTAACCAATAACAGCAGAGACCGACAGCTTAACGTGCCCTCCGAAGCACGGAGCGATGGATAACCGCACATAACTTCGAAAAGTCATTGGTGCGGGAGCCTAGGTTTTGAACCCGGTATTCTAAATTGTACTATAGAACCATTAGGCCACCATCGCTCTTTTGAAATGAAAGTAAAACATACTTGCATAGGAAATTGATCCGTGGGTCTGCATAAATAAAGACCACAATTGCTTTTGCGTAAAAAATACTTCGAAGCGTTGCAAGTTTTCTGAGTATGTATATACATTATATGTACTACGTTTTTTTTATTATGTTTCTTCCATTGAGATATTATAATGTACTACCTACGTACCTACATAATTATATAATTATATCGGAGGTTTCTTCATAATGTCTTACTGGCAAAATGGTTAGTTGTCGGTATTGAAGGTACACAGGTACACTTCACAGAGAAAGTATAGAAAACTTTTATTTTTTCAAATCAATCCTCATATCGTGTTGAAAAAGCTCAAAAAGTAGGTAGGTAGGGTAGGTAATTATTAAGAGCCAGTTAAAGTGCCAGTAAGTAGGTACGTCGTTCTGTGAAACATCATAAAAAATAATTTGTACCTACTAAGAACACAATGTTTCTTTGCATTAAAATTTGTTCGTATGGACCTCACAATAATGACCTACCCTTGATGCCCCATCCAATTTACCTCACCACCTTAATTACTCTCTAATCTGTGCCACCTTACCTTCGGAGATAATTTTCTCTACTCAATAACAAGACGGTCATGATAACAAGTTACTTCATTTAAACTAGATGGCGTTGTCTACCCTTAAAACACGCAAGCGGTTTGTTACGAAGTGGTTTGAACGTTGAATGAACTCGAGCAACACGTTTTCTTCTTTTTTTACTTTATGGTCCTTAGAGGCTCTTAAAACGTATTGAGATGTTTTTTGTGTTTTTTGATAGAATATGTCGACTTCAGTTGTAAAACGCGCAGCGAAATTAAGCTAATTATTTATAGTAAAATAGTAATTGATTAAATAAAAAAATAAATTTAATTGTTATAACGCATGGCATTATTCCGATGATTAGATGCCGAGCAATCGATAAAAAACTATTTGACGGCTAAACGAATTTTGAAGAAATGTAGTATAATATTGTACTTTGTAGGTTTGGTCCTGGTCCTCCTGGTCCTCTGGACCTGGACCAAACCTACAACTGATCTGGTGGTGGTTTGGCTTTTGGTCCTGGAATAAAACGTGTGGGCTACTTATAAATGAAATGACCACGCGGGCAAAGCCGCGGGCACAGCTAGTAGGCAATAATAATGTAAAAGTCTGTACAAAGAAGATAATTTTAATAAATTGGACTGAGCGACTGAACAAGAATAAAACATATATAAAATTCGTGTCTGTCTGTTTGTTTTTCTGTATATTTGTTCGCGCATCACGTAAAAACTATTAGACCGATTGCGATGCAGTTTTCAGTGTTGGATAGCTTAGGGTTTGACCAAGACCTGGGGGGTACTTGGTATCGTAATCCAATGATTAGATGCCGAGAAATCGATAAAAAACGGCTGAAGGAATTTTGATCAAATGTTTATTTTAGGTCTTGGAATAGTACATAGAGTACTTTTAACCTAGAGAAATGACCATGCGAGCGAAGCTGCGGGCACAGCTAGTTGTAAAAATAATGTTTAAGTTAGACAAGGCGGCTTTCACGTGACTACGGCCAAATGCAACTAGATTGCATTGTTTAAGTTGGTATAAATATTTTGATATTTATTTGTGCACGATTACACTTTCGGACCATTTACGAATTTTCAACTGCGAATGAGTTTATTATAAATAAATTTTAATAATGAGACCCGTTCACAGTATGGCTATAATAACAAGTAACTATTACAAAATACAACTAACTAGGTACTTCATAAAACAGTTGGACACCCATAATACACCCATCGGTAATATGTGAACTTTGCAATCCAACAACTCGGTTTAATCCTCGGCACATATGATTTTTAAATCCAGGCTCTGCTTTTAAGGGTTTTTTACTTAAATATGCTGGGTCAACCACAAACCTGATAAATGTGAAACTTAACATATATGTTTTTGAGATCTTTATCTCTCTAAGACTAAGATATTCAACCTTGTTACGCAGGCACTTCAGCGCTACCCACTACCCGCTTAGTAGGGGAGGTTGCAGGAGAGTGAGTGGGAAAATGTAACCTTAGAGCCTGGCCTTAATAAGCTGCGTGCTTCGGAGGGCATGTGCCACTGTGTCAGCTTCGGTTGCTAATAATTGAAAGCAGTCATTCCCTTGGTCAGTCTGACAAACTCTGACATGGGTCACGGGACAAGAAGGTTTAAAAAAAGTCGGGGTCTACACAAAATGAAGCATAGCAAATTTAGTCTGCGTATGTATGCGTAAGTGGATATTTGGTACTGTTTTGTGGTTGAGACACAAAATCATAACAAAAGACTGAAATGTATTTGATTTGTCGTGAGAACAGATTTAACACGACTAGCAAGGTCGAGATCTTGCTGCAATGTGGCAAGTGATTGGCATGACATGGTGTAAGTGTGAGCGTGAGGCTTGTGCGTATGAGCGTATCGGCATATCTTGGGTGCTTCACTTTCGATTTGGTGATGTGGAATCTATATTATTTGAAACATTCTTGGGAAGCTACTTTTTTATTGGCTATATATTTGGACTGCCAGCACTGCTATGGGTGTATGTGGATAGATCCTTATTTCGGTTGCTTTTGAGCCGCCCTTCATATCATGTGTGAATGAAGTCACGAGCCGACTTAAACGCTAACTCGATTCTACTCGCTGCTCGATCTTGTTAGTATCGAATATCGATTTTGGATTATGTGTTGGACTTGTTCTCGTGAGCGGGGTTTAGGGTAAAGTTGGATATTCATGCGCCGGCATGTTATATTAGTTTGTAGACTTTGTTACGAGATACATCGTACCATTCTAAATAGATATAAGTATCGTTTAACAAAACAACCATTTCCCATCAAGTTTTACACATTATTAAATCAGTTGATCTGGACAGTTTAGTTGTTAACAGTTAACCTGTTGTTTCTGGACATTGAATTTTAATTAATTTGAAGTCAATACAATACAATAACACTTTATTGACACACAGTAAAAAATAAATTACAGAAAATAGAAATTACATAACAATAGGTACAATATCTTATCACTTATAGCGATCTCTTCCTGAAAACATTAGGATGAAAAGAAAATAATTATAATAAAAGGGCAATAGTAACTAAACAAATATAAACACAAATAATAAAATAAAATATACAATAAACTGCACAACCATAGTTACTTAAATATTATGTAAATTATATACAATACAATAACACTTTATTGTAACACAGTTAAACAAATTCCAAAATAGAAATAACATAGACATTAGGTACAATAGGTAACAAATATTTATAAACATACAGAAATACAAATATATATGAGTCTTCTGGGACGCCCAATATTTAATCTTTGTTCCAGCATGGATTTCTCTGCAGACTCTGTTCTATCGTCGATTCTTCTGCTTGCCCCAAAGTTGACAAGACAAATTATATATCATTAGATAGTGGTGATGATATTGACTTCCAATAGATCTGCCATGAACATGACACCTATCCTACATGGGTGTTCGTATGTACCTATAATCTGGAGGCGTAAGGCGTAACACAATTTGTTCTTAAAAAATATGTCTCTCTAAGGATAGGTATAAGATAATTTAAATGAAAGACTGTTGAAAAGAAAAATGACGTATCTGATTTTGATCGAAAGGAGGATTGAAATTAAGATAAAGTTAATCACTTTAAAAGATTTACTTCCTCTATCAAGGACTATTGGAAGTATCTAAAATAAACGTTAAGACTAGTAATAAATTAGTGAATAAAGAATAATAAGAGAAGCGGATCTCATACGGCCAGGCCGATCTCGTAAGGATCTTATCGCGGCATATCGCATATCCGCGCGGTGCAGCCTCGCACGGGAGTGCAGGGCGCTTATTCGCTGCGTCACACGAAATCCCTTGCCGAAAACGTGTGAAATCATTAAGACAATTGCCGAACGATTCCACGAAGATATCTTAACGCGGCGCGTTACGTGCGCAAATAATAACGCAAAACGTATAGTTTAAAAAAAACTATTTGAATTTCACTTTTTACAAATTATTATAGTTCACTATTGAAAAATTAACTTATTAGCACTTTATAGATATGTGTTGCCTCTTCAAGGCGAGTAGTGGAATGACAACCTCCGCATTTTTGTGCGTGACGCAGAAGGCGCACGCCAAAGTTAAGTTTTTGGCCACTTGCTCAAGGGCACCCAGGGGGTACGAACCCCGGCTTGGACAGTTGCCATTGATTACTTGGGGAGTATCGAACTAAACACTATCACTATCTTATCGATCTCTACCGTTAGATAGGGATCGAGGGGGCCCTCATGAAATGGCTGGAGCCCTTTAAATGAATTGCATAACTGACCACCGATTCGGAATACACCTTCGAGAAGAATCGGCAAGAAACTCGAAGGCGAATAAAGTCGACATTAATTACGGGACCTTCGACCTCGCATCCGGCGAGGTCGGTGTCTGTGTCTAATTGTGTTGAAAGATGGTGAAGATGACGGAGTGAGCGAATCAATCGCTGCCTGCACTGCGGCAGCGATTTTATCGTCCAGATCGCTCAAGATGTCTCTAGGGCGTCTACGAAGGGGCCGTGCGTCTGTTGTCGCGTCTGTCGTGTAGTCAGAGGCCTGAACTACTAGGGGGTTGGGGTGATGGGGTGCCGCGTCAAAGTAGCGGCGAGAGGCATTTTTCATATATTGAACTATCGAGGGAAGCTCGAGATCACTGTGCAGGTCGATGTTCCTCTGATACCAGGGGGCATCTAATGCACCGCGAATGAATTTATTTTGTAAAATCTGAAGTTTCTCTAGGGAAATGCGGGAGGCGTGAGCAAATGCTACGGACGAGAATGTCATTGTCGGTCGGACGCAGGTTTTGTAGAGTGTCAACTTATTTCTAAGAGACATTTTACTACGCCTGCCTAGGAGTAACGCGAGGTGGTATAGGTAGAATGCCGCCCTTTTGTGGACGGCGTGAATGTGATCATTGAAGTTGAGTCGATAGTCAAGGGTGACTTCTAAGTATTTAACTGACTTTTCCCACGGTATGGGTCGGTCATTGATCCTGACTTGATTAATTGGGAAATAGCGTTTAACCCCGTGAGTGAAACGCATCGCTACGCTCTTCTCGGGATTAATCGTTATTCGCCACTTACGGAACCATCCATCGAGCGCTCGGAGCGTTCGTTGGATGGACAACCTCCGAAGGTGTTGCCAGGGCTTTTATACTAACATTCCCCTCCCTTTAACCTCACTTGCCGATGTCCACGGTGTGTATATGTTTATATTACTGGAATCAGGTGGGGTCAGGTGACTCTCCCTTTCCAATTTTGAAGTCCTAGGTTGATCCTTGGATCTACAAAATATGATAAGGACGTATCCCATTATTAGCAAAGTTATTAAAGTTATCCATCCATATTGTATTAAATTATGTGTCCCTTGAATTTGTAATTTTTCTATTTGTTGTATTTGTTTTAACTTCGCTGTTATTTTACTTGTATCATATGTTAATTCCATTTCTGGTAGATCATCCTGTTTGTTTAGTTCCAGTTTGGTAATTATCACATTATCCTTAGATTCCTCAGTCTGAAATCTTTTTACACCAGCTATGCTAACTTCGCAATTTTCACCGTTAAGTATGTGTGGTCCTTTTATCCACATTGTATCTTCCAGCTTTTCGCATTGAACTGTAACTTCTGTAGTTTTATTAAAATATATGTAGATTGTATTTGAGGTTAATTCTTGGAGTTCTTCTTCTGGACATTTTATTGGCACCGTATTGCACCTGTTAGAGTCTTTCTTTAAAATAAAATCTGTTTCGCAAATATCTCTTTGTAGAATACTTCCCGTGCATATAAATTGTTCATGTAGTTCCGTGCAATCTTCAACTTCGTAAATTTCAAGTTCAGTGTAGGCCAACATAACCTTTCGCATTACAAGATTTAGATAGGTTAGGTGCATTACAAGGTTAGATTTTGGATAGGTTGATTAATAACAGATCAAATGTTATTTCCGTTTCGGACGTGCCCGTTAGCAGCCACTCCTTTTACCCTCGTGTTAAAAACTTGACTAGTATTGATTTTCCAACTTCAGAAATTTATTTATTAGAGAAAGGTTTGAAATATAATCTTGGTTCAAAACTATCTCAAAATCATTGGAAACTTTGGCAGTAGATTCAGAAATTGCGTGTTGTTTAGGTAAACAGGATGTTGCTGTTAAGCATCTCGTAGCATCTCAGATTAAGAAGTCCAATACTCTCAATAATAATAATCCCCAGGTACCAGAGTTTAGGCTTTATAAATCATTGCAGGAGAGATTGTGTCAAAATGATTTGGTAATTTCAAAAGCCGATAAAGGTAATACAGTAGTAATATTGGATAGGGATTCATATAACCAGAAGGTCTACGAGGTTATTCGGGGTGAGGAATTTGAAATTTTGAATTCAGATCCAACTAATAAGTTTACATCAGATTTGAAAATGGCCATAAAAAACATAACGTATATTCCACCAGGGCCTCTCAAAAATATTGTGCTCATGAATCCACGTTCACCTTGTTTGTATGGCTTACCTAAGACTCATAAAATCAATATCCCTATACGTCCTATGGTCTCGACCATTGGAGCTCCAGCATACAAGTTGGCTAAACATCTTAATTTTCTTTTAAGAAGCAAAGCGAGTTTCAAGCCACAGTATAGTTTGAAAAATATAAAATAGAAATTACATAACAATAGGTACAATATCTTATCACTTATAGCGATCTCTTCCTGAAAACATTAGGATGAAAAGAAAATAATTATAATAAAAGGGCAATAGTAACTAAACAAATATAAACACAAATAATAAAATAAAATATACAATAAACTGCACAACCATAGTTACTTAAATATTATGTAAATTATATACAATACAATAACACTTTATTGTAACACAGTTAAACAAATTCCAAAATAGAAATAACATAGACATTAGGTACAATAGGTAACAAATATTTATAAACATACAGAAATACAAATATATATGAGTCTTCTGGGACGCCCAATATTTAATCTTTGTTCCAGCATGGATTTCTCTGCAGACTCTGTTCTATCGTCGATTCTTCTGCTTGCCCCAAAGTTGACAAGACAAATTATATATCATTAGATAGTGGTGATGATATTGACTTCCAATAGATCTGCCATGAACATGACACCTATCCTACATGGGTGTTCGTATGTACCTATAATCTGGAGGCGTAAGGCGTAACACAATTTGTTCTTAAAAAATATGTCTCTCTAAGGATAGGTATAAGATAATTTAAATGAAAGACTGTTGAAAAGAAAAATGACGTATCTGATTTTGATCGAAAGGAGGATTGAAATTAAGATAAAGTTAATCACTTTAAAAGATTTACTTCCTCTATCAAGGACTATTGGAAGTATCTAAAATAAACGTTAAGACTAGTAATAAATTAGTGAATAAAGAATAATAAGAGAAGCGGATCTCATACGGCCAGGCCGATCTCGTAAGGATCTTATCGCGGCATATCGCATATCCGCGCGGTGCAGCCTCGCACGGGAGTGCAGGGCGCTTATTCGCTGCGTCACACGAAATCCCTTGCCGAAAACGTGTGAAATCATTAAGACAATTGCCGAACGATTCCACGAAGATATCTTAACGCGGCGCGTTACGTGCGCAAATAATAACGCAAAACGTATAGTTTAAAAAAAACTATTTGAATTTCACTTTTTACAAATTATTATAGTTCACTATTGAAAAATTAACTTATTAGCACTTTATAGATATGTGTTGCCTCTTCAAGGCGAGTAGTGGAATGACAACCTCCGCATTTTTGTGCGTGACGCAGAAGGCGCACGCCAAAGTTAAGTTTTTGGCCACTTGCTCAAGGGCACCCAGGGGGTACGAACCCCGGCTTGGACAGTTGCCATTGATTACTTGGGGAGTATCGAACTAAACACTATCACTATCTTATCGATCTCTACCGTTAGATAGGGATCGAGGGGGCCCTCATGAAATGGCTGGAGCCCTTTAAATGAATTGCATAACTGACCACCGATTCGGAATACACCTTCGAGAAGAATCGGCAAGAAACTCGAAGGCGAATAAAGTCGACATTAATTACGGGACCTTCGACCTCGCATCCGGCGAGGTCGGTGTCTGTGTCTAATTGTGTTGAAAGATGGTGAAGATGACGGAGTGAGCGAATCAATCGCTGCCTGCACTGCGGCAGCGATTTTATCGTCCAGATCGCTCAAGATGTCTCTAGGGCGTCTACGAAGGGGCCGTGCGTCTGTTGTCGCGTCTGTCGTGTAGTCAGAGGCCTGAACTACTAGGGGGTTGGGGTGATGGGGTGCCGCGTCAAAGTAGCGGCGAGAGGCATTTTTCATATATTGAACTATCGAGGGAAGCTCGAGATCACTGTGCAGGTCGATGTTCCTCTGATACCAGGGGGCATCTAATGCACCGCGAATGAATTTATTTTGTAAAATCTGAAGTTTCTCTAGGGAAATGCGGGAGGCGTGAGCAAATGCTACGGACGAGAATGTCATTGTCGGTCGGACGCAGGTTTTGTAGAGTGTCAACTTATTTCTAAGAGACATTTTACTACGCCTGCCTAGGAGTAACGCGAGGTGGTATAGGTAGAATGCCGCCCTTTTGTGGACGGCGTGAATGTGATCATTGAAGTTGAGTCGATAGTCAAGGGTGACTTCTAAGTATTTAACTGACTTTTCCCACGGTATGGGTCGGTCATTGATCCTGACTTGATTAATTGGGAAATAGCGTTTAACCCCGTGAGTGAAACGCATCGCTACGCTCTTCTCGGGATTAATCGTTATTCGCCACTTACGGAACCATCCATCGAGCGCTCGGAGCGTTCGTTGGATGGACAACCTCCGAAGGTGTTGCCAGGGCTTTTATACTAACATTCCCCTCCCTTTAACCTCACTTGCCGATGTCCACGGTGTGTATATGTTTATATTACTGGAATCAGGTGGGGTCAGGTGACTCTCCCTTTCCAATTTTGAAGTCCTAGGTTGATCCTTGGATCTACAAAATATGATAAGGACGTATCCCATTATTAGCAAAGTTATTAAAGTTATCCATCCATATTGTATTAAATTATGTGTTCCTTGAATTTGTAATTTTTCTATTTGTTGTATTTGTTTTAACTTCGCTGTTATTTTACTTGTATCATATGTTAATTCCATTTCTGGTAGATCATCCTGTTTGTTTAGTTCCAGTTTGGTAATTATCACATTATCCTTAGATTCCTCAGTCTGAAATCTTTTTACACCAGCTATGCTAACTTCGCAATTTTCACCGTTAAGTATGTGTGGTCCTTTTATCCACATTGTATCTTCCAGCTTTTCGCATTGAACTGTAACTTCTGTAGTTTTATTAAAATATATGTAGATTGTATTTGAGGTTAATTCTTGGAGTTCTTCTTCTGGACATTTTATTGGCACCGTATTGCACCTGTTAGAGTCTTTCTTTAAAATAAAATCTGTTTCGCAAATATCTCTTTGTAGAATACTTCCCGTGCATATAAATTGTTCATGTAGTTCCGTGCAATCTTCAACTTCGTAAATTTCAAGTTCAGTGTAGGCCAACATAACCTTTCGCATTACAAGATTTAGATAGGTTAGGTGCATTACAAGGTTAGATTTTGGATAGGTTGATTAATAACAGATCAAATGTTATTTCCGTTTCGGACGTGCCCGTTAGCAGCCACTCCTTTTACCCTCGTGTTAAAAACTTGACTAGTATTGATTTTCCAACTTCAGAAATTTATTTATTAGAGAAAGGTTTGAAATATAATCTTGGTTCAAAACTATCTCAAAATCATTGGAAACTTTGGCAGTAGATTCAGAAATTGCGTGTTGTTTAGGTAAACAGGATGTTGCTGTTAAGCATCTCGTAGCATCTCAGATTAAGAAGTCCAATACTCTCAATAATAATAATCCCCAGGTACCAGAGTTTAGGCTTTATAAATCATTGCAGGAGAGATTGTGTCAAAATGATTTGGTAATTTCAAAAGCCGATAAAGGTAATACAGTAGTAATATTGGATAGGGATTCATATAACCAGAAGGTCTACGAGGTTATTCGGGGTGAGGAATTTGAAATTTTGAATTCAGATCCAACTAATAAGTTTACATCAGATTTGAAAATGGCCATAAAAAACATAACGTATATTCCACCAGGGCCTCTCAAAAATATTGTGCTCATGAATCCACGTTCACCTTGTTTGTATGGCTTACCTAAGACTCATAAAATCAATATCCCTATACGTCCTATGGTCTCGACCATTGGAGCTCCAGCATACAAGTTGGCTAAACATCTTAATTTTCTTTTAAGAAGCAAAGCGAGTTTCAAGCCACAGTATAGTTTGAAAAATAGCTTAGATTTAATTCACAAAGTTAAAGACGTTATTATTCCACCGAATGCTAAATTGTTGTCATTGGATGTAGACAGTTTGTTTGCCAATGTTCCCTATAAAGAGTGTTTACAAGTATTGGGTTCTCATTTTGAGAAACAACGGTTACACCCTAGTGAGACAGATGATCTTATTAATTTGACTAGTATTTGTATGAAACAAAATTATTTTAGATTTAACAATCAATATATTAGAGAAAGAGAAGGTTTAGCAATGGGTTCCCCCTTGAGTCCTCTGATGGCCGAGTTATTTATGGACAATTTTGAATGTCAACATTTAGTTAACGATCCCAATATTCTTTTTTACTTTCGATATGTGGACGATGTTATTATTTGTTGGACAGGTACTCTCCGTCAAATTGATTTATTTGTTGTTGAGATCAACAATATCCACCCCAAAATTAAGTTTAAATTAGAACTAGAAGAAAATCGGTCTCTTAACTTTTTAGATTTAACTTTGACGAGGGTAATTGATAAACTAAATTTTCAAATTTACCGTAAACCAACACACACGGATATTGCTATTCCTTCTTCGTCTTGTCACCCCATTCAACATAAATTAGCAGCCTTTCATAGTTATGTATACCGGTTATTGACAGTTCCTTTGTCTTCTGAGAATTATAATAATGAATTACATATTGTTTATCAAATTGCTATTTCAAACGGGTACAATAAGGAAGTAGTAAATAATTTGATAAAAAGGAAACTACAAGATAGGGTTCGATCATTACTTTTTGCGGGTCCACGGGATAAAATCAACAAATATGTAGGTAGTTGTCATACATGGGCCCAGTTTCGGATAAAATCGCAAACTTGCTTAGGAAAAACAACGTTCATGTAGCGTTTCGAACCAATAACAATCTGCGTCATCTTTGTAATGGTAAAGACCGGATGGAGAACCACAAAAAATCCGGTGTTTACAAGTTGGTTTGTGATGAGTGTAACGGGGTGTATGTGGGTCAGACTGGCCGCAAATTTGAAACTAGGTTTAAAGAACATAAGGCCGCGTATAGGAATAGTCATCCAGAGCAGTCCCATTTCGCTAAACATTTAATTGAGTCCGGTCACTCTCTGCGGAGTGATAATACGTATAATGTTTTACATGTTTGTGACAAGGGTTTCCGTTTGTGTGTATTGGAACAATTAGAAATTTTAAGACATGGCAATAATAGGTATACATTGTTGAACGACCAAACCAACTTAGTTTCATCACCTTTGTTGCGTATTTTCACTGGTAATGCGTCACAAGTAACAGGCGGTGATGACGTAATCGTAAATATGGTGCAATAGTGGCATGACCTTGCGGATTCATAGCGATTCATTCTGGCTCAAACTGGTTCGCGGCGTTGCAGTAGTGCAGTCGCACTAGCTCAGGCGCGTGGCCTATATAAGAGAATTTGTCACCATTGCTTAGGCACTCTCAGTCCAGCATTCGACGAGTCAACATCACCCGAAGATGCCTCGTGCAGAGGCGAAACACGTGTCGTATTGATGTCAGACGTTTGGTATTTGGATCGAGGTATATGTTTTTTATTGTGTTTTTATATTATATGTATATGAATATATAAGTGTTTCGATACTTGTATTTGGGTAGGGTTTGTTTAGCTTGGGGCTTTTTATTGTGTATATGTATTTATATATATATTATTTGTATATAGTGTTTTTTCTGGCCTCCAGGCCTTAGCTTTTCTTTCATTTATATTTTTCATTAGTTCAATCTGGGGTCGGGTTTTGTTTAGCGTGGGGTTTTACTTGTGTTAATTTTACCATTTATCATTTGTCTGACTTACAGTTTTGGCGGAAGTAAGCTACATATTTTTATTTTGTTCATTTTAAATATGGATTTCCGCAAAGTAACGCCTGAATCTATCAATTCTTCTAATGTCTCATCAGTTACAGATATTTATTTATTATAAGTCTCTAAATCTTTTTGAATACATGACAAATCATCGTGATCTAGATTTCATGTAATAGACTTTATAATAGACCCTAATCCATTTATTAAACCTCTTTTTAATCTACTTTTTACATTCAAATGATTAAATATTTCAGTTAAATGATCCAATATTATATTGACTCTGTCATAAATAGACAGATTTAAATAATTAAATTAATTAATAATTAATTAATAATTTTAATAATAATAATTTTAAATAATTAAATAATTATTTAAAAATTATTATTATTATTATTATTTTTTCAGTTCTGTCATCATCGATTATAGGTTGGGGTATTACTTTGTTATTAATAATATCGATTAAATGATTTTTATCATCTAATATAGGCTTAATATCTAACTTATGTATAATAGACCACCTTCCTGCAACAATACGAGTAGGTTTCATTTCTACCAAGATAACGTGCTCATCTGACCCTAATGGTCTGAGTTTGTACCCGAGGATGATGATGATTCTGGTACATAAAGTTCTTCTATGTGATAAACTCTTCCATTGCTTAATTTGTATGTATTATTTGGTTCACAACTAATAATTGTATAAGGACCTAAAAACCTTGGATTAGTTTTATGCCTTTCTGCTCTACTATTCTTTTAATATACTACACTTCCGACTTTGAACGACTTTGGTGGTATTATATTTTTATTAATTCTATCATTTCGTTTCTTTTTATTTTCTTTTAATAAATTATATTCGTCCTGATATAAATGACTAACAAATTATTTTTGTTGAGAAGTATCATGTTGAATTTCTACTCTCAAATTGTCAAAACAACGTAGTTTGGGTTTTCGTCCAAAATGAACTTCATTCTTCATATTTATTGCACTGTGAGTAGTGTTGTTATAGGAATGAGTAATAAAATAAATCTTTTGATCTTTATTTAATTCTGAATCTCTTTGTAATCTATATAATTCTTGAATTGTGCTATGTAACCTTTCTACATCAGAGTTTGATTTATGATGTTGTGGTGAGGTAGTATGATTAGTGACGTTATAAGTTTGTAACAACTCTTTAATTACTTCACTACAAAACGACTGTTCTCCATCATGAATTATTTTATTAGGTGATCCTATCATCGCAAATATTTCACCTAACACATCATAAACTTTACTTTTCTCCGCTGGTTTTATTATAGCGAATTTAGAAAATTTATCAATAATAGTTAAGTACCATTCCTTTTCTAAAGACATAAAATCTATATGCCATATATCCATTGGTTCATGTGGTGTTTCTGTTTCTTAAGACAAAGTAGCATGAGGATGTCAATTATATTTTTCTTTCTTACATGGTTCGCATAAAAGGATGTATTTTTTATTTGTTTCTTCATGTTCTCCCAATAATATTTTTCTTTCAATTGTTTATATACACTCTCTATACCAGCGTGCCTATTATCTTGTAAATCGTAATTTTTTATTAATTGTAATTGTTCTTCTTTATTATTTATTTCAATAAGCTATTTAGTATACCTTACTGGTTTAAATTTAGTTTGATCAAAATATTTTCTATAGGTTTCTGTTACTTTGTTATATAGGTCATCATTTGGAATTATGAAAGCATATTTTTCATGAGGCAAATACTCTAACATAAATCGTTTAATGATTTCTTCCTCTTTTCCAGGTGGAATATAAAAATACCAAATCCCATTTTCTTGTACTGCTCTTTCAAAAGATGCCAACTCAAAAATAACACGCCTTAACCTTTTTGGTGGATAAGCATGCATTATTGGTATACCTTCGTCACTATTTTGCTGATTAGAGTGTATAGTTTCTTGGGATTCCGAATTTACGGATAAAGTCCTACTTTTGTCAGAATCAACCTGATGAGTACGACCAGTACCAGTTGCGTTGACTTTCATTGAGTCCCCATCCGTGTGGTAAATTTCAATTCTACTCAAGGCGTGAGCTACATAATTATCTTTACCTCTAACGTGTTCTATAGAATAATCATAGTCTTGTAACTTTAATTTCCATCTAGTTAACCTTTGATTTGGTTCCTTAAGCTTGGCTAACCATATCAATGCCTTATGGTCCGTTCTCAAAGTAAACTTCCTTCCATAGACATAAGGTCTAAATTGAGTAACTGCCCAAAGTATTCCTAATAATTCTTTTTCAGTCGTATTATACTTTTGTTCAGTACTACTTAAAGTACTGGATGCATAGGCTATCGGATGATTATCTTGACTTAAGACAGCTCCTAAAGCTATATCGGATGCATCTGTTGTAATCACAAAAGTTTTATGAAAGTCAGGGAACGCTAATATTGGCGCATTCGTCAATAAGTGTTTACAGGTTTGAATCGCTTCGATATATATTTTTTATTATGTATATTTATCGTAGCATCCTTTTTGTAGCCTCAGTTAAAGGTTTAATAATTGTACTCAAACTAGGAACAAACTTCCGATAGTATCCCATCAAACCAAGAAAGGCTCTAATTTCCTTCAAAGTTTTTGGTATGGGAAACTTTTAAATTGCTTCTATCTTTTTTTGATTTGGTATTAATTCATCTGTATTCAAAACGTGCCCTAAGAATTCAATCTCCTCTGTCATGAATACACACTTATTTTTATTGAGCTTCAGGTTCGCTCGCCGTAAAGCTTCAAACACCTGTTGTAATCGATTAATATGATCTTGCTTTGTCTTTGAATAGACAATTATATCATCAAGGTAAACGAGGCAAATGTTTCCTGATATCTCTTGTTTCAAAACGTTATTCATCATGCGTTGGAATGTTGCCGGGGCATTCTTCAATCCAAACGGCATTCTGAGAAATTCATAATGTCCGTCAGAAGTACTGAATGCAGTCTTTTCTGTAGAGTCATTATCCATCATAATCTGATGATAGCCTGACGTTAAGTGTAACGTCGTAAAGTAAGTGTTTCCTTGTAACTTAGAAAATAATTCTTCTATATTAGGCAGCGGAAATTTATCGGACTTCGTTTTTTCGTTTAATTTTCTATAATCTATCACCATACGCCATTTTTGTACACCGGATTGGTCCATTTTTTTAGGTACTGTGTGAACCGGTGAGGCCCAAGGGGATTCTGAAGGTTTTATAATTTTTTCCTGCAATAATTTACTGATTTGTTTGTGAATTTCTTCTTGTTGTGTTTGTGGCAGTCGAAATGGTCGTTGATAAATAGGTTCCTCACTTATCGTGCAAATATGATGTTTTATTTTAGTAGTTGCACTGTTCGTGACGTCTCCAGTAAATAAATCGTCGTATGTATTACACAAATCTTTAGTATTTAGGTTATCGTCGTCTATCATATGAAATATCAGTAATTCATGATCTGGCATAGTTAACTTTCTTTCTTTCAAATCAATTTTCGCGCCCATTTGTTCGATCATATCGGTCCCTAGTAAAACGTCATACTTGTCACTGAAATTATATACATAAAATTTCATCGGACCTTTGTCTGCACCAAAATATCGGCACCAAAAGGGGGTTTCTACAATGCCATTATGTGACGTAATGCCGTGTGATGTTCTAACGACAAACTTTTCGGGTTGCCAGAATTCTGAGAAATATTTTTTATGAACAGAATTTGTTACAAAAGATCGTTGACTACCGGTATCTATTACAAATTTTAATTTTGGTTCGTCAGTTTCAAAGTAAGGCAGATAGGATTTTACATGATTAAATTCTATGATCCGTCTTCGTGACCTTGGTCTTCTTGAACATTTTGGTTGCATTCATTATATTCTGGAATGTCATTATAATACTCATAATCTTGATATTCTTCGTAAAATGAAACTAAGTTTTCGTCAGACTCCTGTTGGTTGTCTTCCGGATAATGGAAAATTTCGTCAGCAACTTTACTTTTCCCTAAATTAATTTGCCCTGGTCGTAATTGAGTAGCCGTCCTCATTGAAGCATCCGCAATTTGTTTGGATTGATTCGATGAATGAGGTTGTTGAAAGAACTTATACTGTGGACGCGAGAACCCATTACCATTAGCATTGTTAGTTACCCACTGACTTCGAACTTGATACTGTGGAATCGTTGCATTGTTTGACGGTCTAACAGCATATTGTGGCGTATTGTTCATTCGCTGCATAATGGACCTTTGTGTTGGTGGATACGAATGTGTCTGGCCTTGCATAGGAGTTATATGACGTGAATTTTGTGGTTGGTATGTTTGATTCAAAACTCGTGGTGGTGGCAAAATATTTGAGAATTTTTGTCTGATATTATCGAACCTTCCCTCTGCTTCTAATTGCAATATTCTCTGAACAGAATCATTAAAACTACAGTTGCTTACGTAAATTTGGTCATGGTACGGCAAAGAATTTCTCAAAGTGTTTTGCGCCGTATTAATGTACGGTTCCATCACCTCATCGACTAACTGTTTATTACTTTGATATTTGTCGTTTAGCTTGCTTTTTATAAAAAATATTTTTTGTTTTAATTCAAAAATTAGTTCTTAGTAAGTTGTTTTTTTCTTTACATTGGAGAGCTCTACTAATAGAGTATTGAACTCTCTGTTATCCCCACATTCAACTTTCAAATAATTCTGTATGATGTCCCAGTTGAAACCGTGGTCTATCATAGATAATATTAAAGCGGCCTTACCATCTAACTTACATAGAAGTAACATTACATTTTGAGGAGTGCTACCTCCTACAACTTGCAGCCACTGCTTAGCACTATTTAAATAATTGTAAATAGTAACAGGATCACCATTATAAGATGGTACGAATCCTATTAATTTAGTCGGGTCCATACTCATTTTATGTGTGACCTGTGATTCACTAGGTGCTGTAGGCACGTAGTTTGGTGAACCCTCGCTATTGTTCTCAGAAAGAGGGCCGTTCATTCCACTACTACTCCTAGGCCTAGATCTAAGGTTATACACAAATTAAGGTGAATGTAGGAGAGGAATTTTGAGGCAGGATGAATGCTACTGGGTACTTACAGCTGGCTCCAGATGAAGACACGTCGCAGCATAGTATATCCTTCCTTTTTAATTCCTTTTCCGTGTAGTTATTCCGACGAATTTGTTTGCGGAGTTGCCCAGTTTTAAAGACTTAACAGTCACGTAATTTTTGAGGCTCGCTTCAGGAGGTGAGCTCGTAGACTCTGGAACTTCTTCAAAATTACTTAGCTGGGCCCCACGTTGGGCGCCAGTCAAAATAACGCAAAACGTATAGTTCAAAAAAATTTCACTTTTTACAAATTATTATAGTTCACTATTGACTTATTAACTTATTAGCACTTTATAGATATGTGTTGCCTCTTCAAGGCGAGTAGTGAAATGACAACCTCCGCAGGTGTTGCCAGGGCTTTCATACTAACATTCCCCTCTCTTTAACCTCACTTGCCGATGTCCACGTTGTGTATATGTTTATATTACTGGAATCAGGGGAGGTCGGGTGACTCGTGAACGGTCATAGCGAATAATGATTCGATGAATGACTTTTTATCGAAGGAATAAGGGCCCAGCTGTTGCTGGTGTAACTTGCACCAACTATTCGGCTACCCAGTATGAAGCAAAGCGAGACCGAGGGCGCATCGCGGCGCGTGGCGTAAAGCGCGGACAAGCGTAATATGTCTACACTATCTACACTAATATTATAAAAAGGAAAGATTTCATTGTTTGTATGTTTGTTTGTAATGGATAAACTTCAAAAATTCTGAACCGATTTCAAAAATCTTTCACCTTTATTAAGCTACATATTTTAACGGCTTGTTTGCTTTTTATTTTATTTGTTTTTGATTGTACAAACAAGGGTAGGAGGCATAATATTTAAAAAAAGAAATAGATATTTCTTCGCAAATTGCAATAATGTAACCCAAGTTATCAATAATTTACAAAGATTACGATTAATTTCTGTTTAGGGAACGGAATGACATGTTGCCTTGGAAACAAAATAATAACAAGTCTGTCAAGTGCATGAGTAATAATGCAGTTGTCTATGGTTAAGAAACACTTTTGCCAATCTGGCGTATATTTTTTAGAAGTTACGACCCGTTTAAACAACATGCTGTGTCGTGACGCCGTTATTGTCCCGAATATTATTATTATTATAAAAAAACGAACTTTCTACCCCTGTGGGTATTTGGCAGTTTTTGAGATTAATCGGAATTGGGACACCTAAATCTCTTGACTCAAAGGTTCCTATCGACTTTAATGTTCTCAATGTGCACTTTACCTCTTGCTCTCCTGTGGATCCAATAACAAAAATAGAAACTCTCAATCTCCTCTCTGCGCTTACACATGTAATTAATTTCTCCTTATCCACTGGGCACTTTCCTGATATGTGGAGAGAAGCACTTGTTTTGCCTCTCCCTAAAATCTCTAATCTTCTCCTTCCTAACCAATTTCGCCCCATTTCTATTCTCCCTTTTCTCTCAAAAGTAATTGAATCTGTTGTCCATAAGCAAGTCACAGAATTTCTCTCTAATGCTAATTTATTTAATTCACTTTAGTCTGGATTCCAAGTAGGTCATAGTACAACTACCACGTTATTGAAAGTCACTGAGGATATAAGAGCATTTATGAAGAATTCTCAGGTAACGATTCTTGTCCTCATTGACTTCAGTAATGCGTTCAATGCGGTGGGTCATGACTTGCTTGTTGTCATATTACGCCATCTGAACTTCTCCCCTGAGTCAGTGAGTTGGTTTTCTTTCTACTTGAAATGACGCAGGCAGACAGTTCGTGCCGGTCAGATATTCACTGACTGGTGCGCCTTGAAGCTGGCGTCCCTCAAGGAGGGATCTTATCTCCTCTTCTATTTTCACTGTTTATCGATATGATAAGGGAGAGATCCCTTATTGACTTTCTTAATAATGATCTTCTACAACTTCTTTCGTGATCCAGTCGTTTTGGCATTCAAGTTAATCCCAATAAATGCCAAGCTATAATAATTTGTAGCTCGCATCAACTCTGAAAACGTGCTACCAATTATTATAGCTAACCTGCTGACCTAACCTCACTTAATTATAATGACAGTGTTATTCCCCTCTCATCCACCGTAAAAGATCTTGGTTTATTTATTGACAAAAACCTGTCTTGGACAGCTCAAGTCAATGAGGTTTCACGGAAGTTCTACGCATCCCTACATGCCATAATCCGCTTTAAAAACTTTCTTCCTCTCAAAACTAAAATCTCTCTTGTTAACGCCCTTCTCCTCACAATTATGGACTAAGCTGACATCTGTTACCTTGATCTCACTGAAGACCAGCTAAATACGTTAGAACGATTACTCAATACCTGTATTCGCTTCATCTTTGGTCTTCAAAAGTATGACCATATCTCACAGTATCGTTCAAAACTTAAGTGGCTCAAAATTCGAGATAGAAGGAATGCCAGATTGCTCAGCTTACTTTTCTCAATTTTAAATGATCCCAAAGCACCCTCCTATTTAAAACACTCCTTTAGCTTCCTATCCAAATCACACGATCGCCACCTTAAATCCACCATAACCCTTTGTACTCCTAAGCACAGAACCTCTTTCATAGATAACTCTTTCGGAGTCGCCGCAGTCCGTCTGTGGAATATGCTATCTGTAAAAACAAGAAAAGCACCTTCTAAAGTTATTTTCAAGAAGTATGTCAGAGATCCTTATTTTAAAGCTTCATCTACTTAGCTTTTTATCACTATCACTCCATTATCACTACTTTTATAACGTTACCTTTATTATATTTAATTATATAGATAGAAATTATATGTATTATGTTATTATATGTTTTAGATTATATTATTCAATATATATATATATTTTTTGTATGTTATATTTTTATTAATATTTTGCATTTTATTTTTGCACTCCTACAACCTCTCTCTCATTGCATTGTTTGGATGACTGGTAGATAATGCTTTTAGTATTAAGTCCGCCATTTGTACTCTTTTAATTGTGCAATTAAATATAAATAAATAAATATACATCTTAAAAGTAAAAAAATTGTAGCGATGTGAGCGCTCCCGTGCGAAGTCGGAGCGAATAGTAGTAGTAGTAGTAGTAGTCACTAGTAGTAGACTCTGCGGCTAACTATTACTATTAACTCTTCTATGCGTATAAAACATCCAACTTCTATCCGTATAAAACATTCAACCTCATTTAGGTAGAATCCTATGAAAACATATCCCAAACCAGATTACCCCCCAAAATTAGCCGTTGACACAATTTGTTTCGAATTCATGTAAAACTCTATTTGGACTTACGGCTCAAAGGGTTGTATTCCAGTCACGTCCGGGACCGGTCCGGGACGGGCACGGCCGGACAGTGAACCGTGAAATGTGTGTGGAAATGTCTTTTTGTGTAGCTACAGATGAGTTCTAACTCACTTCCACCCTATTAGGGAGGTGCGAGTTGAGATCCTCTTGAACTGCAGGATATTTTCATATTTGTCAAATATTTAGATACGTTATCAACAATAAAATTATCAATGATATTTTTATCCGGCAATAATTATGTAACTTGATTAATCTGTACTAATATTATTATAAGAAAAGATTAGATTTTTTATTTGTTTGTGTGTTATGGATAAAATCAAAAAATACTTAACTGATTTAAAAAAAACTTTCATTGATAGAAAGCTACATAATTTAAGTTGAACATAGACTAATTTTAGTTTTCCCGCCCGCGACTTAGTACCCACAGACTACTGTTTATCGCGAAAAAAAGCATCCTATGATATTAAAAACCAATGCAAAAGTAGGTATAGCATACATATGTACATATATACATAACATATATGTCTATATGTAGCACCAATGTTCTTGATGTTTTTTGACAGACTCGTTATTTCGTTTCCATAGCAACAGATCATTCTGTGATGGCAACCGTTCCTAACAGTGAATAATCAACATTTTCCAGTTTTCCCGTGGAAACTTACAATTTTTCGGGATAAAAAGTATCCTATGTTTTATTCTATGGTATAAGCTATCTCCATTTTAAATTTCATCAAAATCCGTCCAGCCGTTATAGCGTGAAAACTCCCCAAACAAACAAACAGACAACGTTTCACTTTTACATATTGGTATGCATTTTTTGTTTTTACTCATTTAAGTCCGAAGTGAGTGATGGAAATCCGCATAAAACTAAGAAAAAGCATTAGTGCGAAGTCAAGGACCGAACCTTTGGATTATAACGCGTACAAGTGTTCCGTTCGGCCACCCTCGCTCTTATGGTGACAATAAAAGAGAGTTATGAAATATGAATTTAGTATCATTCTACCAATAGGGATGAGATTGAATTCTACCCATGGTACCATTTTAATTATCCGACTATGGTGAAGCAAGGGAAGGGTAATGAATTTAACAGTCTATGTATGTATGTATGTAAATTGCCTATTTTCTCTATGACTAAACATTTTTAACAAAATCTGGGAGTGCAGGTCAAAATATCTCCAAAAGTTAAGGAGAGTCTCTTATGAAGGTTTTCCTGTAGCTACAACGGTTAAGGTAATTTCGTACAAAATGTATGGAAAAGTATTTCGCAATTCCTGACATTTCTAGTACTCAAACCTCAGTCAGTCTAGTAGAGACTTTTAATCCTTCTAAGAAACAGGATTAAAAGGCATCAATTTTTGTTTTGTTTATAATTATAATTCACATATTTTTTCGTATTCATTATTAAATTACAATATGGAATGGGGTGTTAAGAAAATAGGATTGCAGTGATCGCCTTGCACAAAGTGGGTATGGAGCCGTCGGTCAAAAGTTTAGTATCAGCCGTATGTTCGTATATCGTACTATCAACAGTTACAACAACACTTCCTCTGTCGATGACCATTAAAGATCGGGGCGGCTGCTTGCTGTTAGAACTACAAAGGCTGTTAATGCTGTTGAAGCCAGAATTCGTCGAACCCCATGAGGAAGCAAAACATCTTATCGCGAGAAATTAAGATTCCTTCTAGGACTCTGTCGAGTATTATAAAAAAAAGACCTGAAGCTCGGTGCTCATCGTCGATATACAGGACATGTCCTAAATCAATCTTTACAATTAAAGAGAGTGGATCGATCTAAACGCCTTCTGTCGCGATACGCATGTGAAAGGCACAGAAATATCCTCGCTATCGATGAAAAAAAAATTCACGATTGAAGAGCACTACAATGAGCAAAATGATAAATGTACGCTCACAGTTCTAAAGAAGCCTCTCAAGTGGTCGGAAAGGTACAACGTGGTCATCATCCTGCGTCAGTGATGGTTTGGTGGGGCGTGTCTTATCAAGGCGTCACAAAGCTACATTTTTGTGAAAAAGGAGTGAAAACTTCAGCCAAAGTGTATCAAGGACTGTCTTGGATCATGTTGTGAAACCTCTCAGCAATACACTTTTTTAAAATGTACCGCGGACTTTCCAGCAGGACTCTGCACCTGGTCACAAGGCACGAACTACCCAAGCATGGCTTGAAACCAACGTTCCGGACTTTATAAGAGCTGAAGACTGGCCCTCATCTAGCGCAGACCTCAACCCTTTAGACTACAAATTATGGTCAGTTTTAGAAGACATGGCCTGCTCTAAAAGACACGGCGACATTGAGTCTCTTGAAAAATCTCTGGAGCAAGCAGTGGCGAAATTTCCCATGGAAACAGTGCGTAAATCAATCCATAGATTCGTAGCCAGACAGATTAAAGGCCTGTATGGCAGCCAAAGGTATTTCGAATAGTTTTTTATTTTATTTTTTCCTGTGACTTTAATAAATATGCACATATAAGTTTTAGTAATATTACATTACTTCATAAAAAAAAATATGCATTTTCATTTGTAACAGTACTTATGGCCGGACTGTATGTTTGTATGTGGATGTTCCAACATAGAAACGCCCCTATTGGTCCGATTTTGACAAGCGAGGTATCAATCGATTTGTCTTCAAGTATAGAGTGATAAGTCATAAGCAATTTTTTACCCAACTACGGCGAAGCAAAGGAAGGGTTATATGTTCAAACAAAAACTTGGTCCGACTTTGACAAGCGAGGTATTAATTGATTCGTATTCATCGCAAAAGTGTCAGGTTATTTTAGGGTTTTAGTTTTTGAATTTAGTCTTGTTGTAGATTAGTAAAGACGATTCGTTGGACAAAAAATACTTTGACGGTAAATTCTGTTGGACAAAATCAGCACAACTACACTAAAATAACTATAAAATCTCTTTGTTAATAGTTAATCTGTTTTTATGAATATTTTACAAGCATGCAGTCATAAAAATTGATTGAAAAACTTTATGGCATTTCAGAGGCTAGTTCGTCTATTAAAATTTGTGCTATAATTTTAGCCTGAAAATTTAGATTTACGTCACCCTAGGTTTACACAGCTAGCTTTCGCACACATCGAATGAACTAAAATATACCTCTTGTATTTTCATTCTTCTTGTTAGTTATACAAGTTACAGTAAAAAAAAAACCAAACAATATTTTAAAAAGTCGGAGTCTTTATCGCCAAACAAACGAGTGGAGCATAGTTAATGGCGGCTGCGTATGTGTCCGTGAGTGGATATTTTGTGGTTGGTACAGAATTTCATCACAAAACACTACATTGTTTTTTATTTTTAGTTAGAACAAGGACGAGATGTTGCTGCGATGTGGTGGCCTATAGGCATAACATGGTGTAAGTGTGTGCGTGAGGCTTGGACGTACGAGCGGTATATCTTGGGAGCTTAACTTTCGGTTTGACGACGTATAATTTTATTTTTTTGACTGTCTGTGCTATCGTTTGACCACGATCTCACCTGATGGCAAGCGAGGATGTGGTCGAAGGTGTAGCTCGCTTGCCTAGTAGATACCTATTCTCGACGAACACACCTTTCACACATAATGTGTGCCAAGTTTTAATGCTCGAATCTCGATAAGTTAGCATTAACAACGCATACTCCATCAATTCACACCAAACATCACCTGTACTTATTAACAGTATTTTCTCACCATTCGAAAGCTTATTAGCGAATAAATTAAGAATTCGACAGAATAATGGACGCTGACGCAGATTTCCACGGCAATTATACGCGGACATGACGAAATTAAAAGTTGCAAACACTTTCATGTGTTCATTTACGGAAACATGATGCATATCATTGTATATTTAACGTATTTTCCTGACGGCCTCGGTAGTTAATGAAATAATAACCACAGGCGGGCTAGGGGAGAGGATAAGCTGCGATTACACTTTTTACCCGACTACGGCAAAGCAAGGGGAGGGGAATGATATTTACATTCTATGTATGTATGTATGTACGTATGTATGTATATATGTATGCATGTGGATGTTTAACCATAGCGTCGCCCCTATTAGTCCTATTTTGACAAGCAAGGTATCAATCGATTCATCTTCAGATCTTCATCTTTTTTTTCGCGATAACCCGACTACGGCGAAGCAAAGGTAGGGTAATGTGTTCAAACTACAAACTTGGTACGACTTTGACAAGCGAATCGAATTTGATTCGATCGATCGAAAGCATTATAGGCTATTTTTTAACCAACCGTAAAAGAGATTTAGTTTTTGACTTTATGTATTGTTAATATCTGTTATATACTAACTAAAACACAATATATAAAAGTGAAACGTTGTTTGTTTGTTTATTTGTTTGTTTGGGGAGCCTTCACGCGATAACGGCTGGACGGATTTTGATGAAACTTGGAATGGAGGTAGCTTTTATCCCGGAAAATTGTAAGTTTCTACGGGAAAACTGAAAAATGTTGATTACTCGCGGTAAGAAACGATTGCCATGGAAAGGAAATAACAAGTCAGTCAAAAAACATCAAGAGCATTGCATTTTGCATTGGTTTTTCATGTCTTAGAAAAACATATGATGCTTTTTTCGCGATAAACTGTAGCTATAGTCCGCGCGGACGAAGCTAACTAAAAAATAATAAATAAAACAATATAATAAACTAAAGTTTATAATAGAACACGTGAGCGCGTGTTTTTTCACTGAAATTCGATGGTAGAATAAGTGACAAAATAAAGTTTCACTTTTTCGACGGTAAAACTTTTCAATCGAACAACCTTTTGCTCACGAAACTGAGTCTTTAATGGGGCTGGTTCTCAACGGCTGTTGTCGGTACAACAGTTTGACTACAGAGTTAGTAAACTTGTAGTTAAAACACGCCAGTGAGCGTAATTCAAGATCTTTGAGAAAACTGAGATGATATCCAGTAGTCAAGATGGCTACTGGATATCATTTACTTTATAACAATCTTGCCAGGTTAAGTGTGCATTTAAAAATCATTTAACACAATTATCAGATTTTAATGGCGGCAACAGTAGTCAGTGGCATGCTTTCCGAAATTGTACAGGATTTTTATGTTTACCTCGGACAAATTGTTAAACTAGGTAGAAACAATTTTGAGGAGGAAGCCAGAACGAGGATTCAGCTGGGCTGGGCAACTTTTGGAAAACTTCATCAAGTCTTCTCGTCGCCCATTCCACAATGCCTGAAAAAAAAGTCTTCAACCAGTGCGTCCTACCCGTAATGACTTCAAGCTCAAGGTCGCTCAGTGAGCTATGAAACGAGCTATGGTCGGAGTTTATCTGAGAGATAGAATCCGAAATGAGGTGATTCGGGGAGACCTACATAGGGAGACCTATAAGGTGACCGACATAGCTTAGAGAGTAACCAAGCTGAAATTGCAAAGGGTTGGTCATATTTGCCACTAACCGAAACTAACAATACCGATATTTTACCGATAACCGTAGGGGTAGACGGGTTCTAGAATGGAGAACACGAATCGGCAAACGTAGTGTAGGACGCCTTCCGGCTAGATGGAGCGGCGATCTGCGCAAGGTAGCTGGCAGGTAGCTATATATATATATAGCATAACTCCCATGTCCTATCTAGATCCATATCAGATTTAATGTCAATTTTTTCTATTTAGATTTATGGATCTAGATAGGACATTTGTCCTATCTAGATCCATATCAGATTTAACTTAGTATTCTATTAAAATAAGCGGCAATTACACCAATTACTCCTGCAGAGTGCACTAGAAACTTTACCAAGATTAATTCTTGCTATTAATTCCGCCAGAGGTTAGGCAAGATTGGACGTCGAAACCAAATCGAATTTCGTTCGAAAATTTCATTAACCGCCCGCTTGATTTCGAAACTGAGTTACTGAGTTTCGAGTTCGGGTCGAAAAATTAGAAGTACATCACGAAAAATTAGAGGATTCGTCGCTTTGTCGTATCGTAATTAATTGCTGAGGCAGCCGTGTTTTGTTAATTTCAGACTGCTGAGGTTGGTAGACTGATGAGGAAAAATTACAGGGTATTTTTATTAACCTCGAGTATTTTTGAAAGTCGAACGTTGATCTTTTAAATCTCATTTTAGGATCTTCACTGAAACTTGTATAACTTCAATAAATTGTTTAGTTCTACCTACGTCAGTTTCATTATTTCTGGGAATTTTTTCCCCTTAGGAATGACATTTCCAAAACCTCTAGAAGTGCACCTCTAGGATACTGAAGGGAGTGCCTCCAAATTACCAATATCTGGGTTCAACGGTCAGTCAGTCAGTCAGTCAGTCAGTCAGTCAGTCCGTAGGTATGCCACAGTACTGTTTTATATGTATACATATGAAGAAACAGGTAATATCTTTTAAAAATGGGTGACCAAGGCACCATACTCACAGTATATTTTTTATAAGTTTCCTTGTTAATCGAAGACTTACAAAACATTATTTTTATCCAAAAATCGAATTGTTGTGCACATTGACATGGCTGCATTAACTTTTTGGCTTGGATTGAAGCCAGCATCTATTATTTACCTATACAGCTCTAAGGATAAGCAAGCTAAGGTGGCAGTGGGCTGGTCACATTTCCCGAAAAATAGACGTTGGGGTAGAAGAGTTCACGAGTGGAGACCACGTTTAAGCAAACGTAGTGTAGGAGGCCCTGTAGCCAGGTGGAGCTACGACCTGCGAAAAGTGCCTGGAAGAAAATGGCCGAGGAGAACTAAAGCCCGAGCTTAGTAGCGTGCATTACGAGAGGCCTACGTCCAGCTGTGGACATATATAGGCTGATGATGATGATCTATTAATTATTTAGTGCCAGCATGCCACGTGTCGTCTCCACCACCACCCAGAAATAATGTTAAACCTATACCGGTGTGAACTTGGCAGCCAAAACGTAGCAGCCTAAAGTCCGACTAAATTAAGAAGGTATTTTTTATAATAGTGGTTCACTCTCATTTGTTAATTAATGATTTTTGTTTAATAATAATATAAAAACAGTTTTGATTATAACATGACGCAAATTTTTATAAAAATATATCCCGTAGAACATGAACAAATATATTCTTGAGATTTTTCAGGGAACACACGTCTAGTTAGACATCTTATCCCCTGAAAACTGAAAGTTTCAAATACCAGTTTTATTCTCTGTTAATGTAGCTTCAAAACGAGTATAACGAAAATGTAGCTAAATGACAGCTTAATCCTAAATTCTTTACTTCAATTCAGGATGAACACTGAACCATCTCTGAATTTTTTAGGCTGCTGATATTTTTCGACCTGAAGAGCCCTGATATTGCTTAAAGTCTGTACAAATATATCGTAAACGATATACAGGCAACCACGGAAATAGAACTAGAAAATGGCTTATCAACTATTTAACCCTGGAAAAGCCAATAAAAATGTATGTTGAGTTTTTATTTCACTACTCATGCTCCATGGTGTGTTTCGACCTTTGAGACCCTGAAATCAACTATTAAACTCATTTAGTTATAGCAAATGACGCACAAGCTTTAATAAAAATGCTCAAACATGGTAGCTAAACGCCAACCTGACCATAAAACATCCCAGAGTACATGAACCAAAAAAAACCTAGATATTTTTCAGGAAACAAACGTCTAGTAAGAGCTCTCATCTCCTGAAATCTATAAGTTTTCATATATCATAATATTTTCTAATAAAGTAGCTTAAAAACGTGTATAAAGAGAATGTGGCTAAATGACAGCTAAACCCTAAATACTTAACTTGAATTTTGGATGAACACTGAACGGTGTCTGAAATTTTTAGGCTCCTGATATATTTCGACTTGAAATACCCTAATCTTGTTTAAAAACTGCACAATTATATCTTAAAAGATATACAGGCTATCACTGAAACACTACTAGAAAGTGATTTTTCAACTATTTAACCCTGGAATAGTCAATCAAAATTGATGTTGAGTTTTAATTTCACTACTCATGTTCTATGGTGTGTTTTGACATGACAGACCCTGAAATCGACTATTAAACTCATTTAAATAAAACAAATAGTGCACAAGATTTAATAAAAATGCTAAAACATGGTGGCTTAACGCCAACCTGACCATAAAACATGCCAAAGCACATGAACCATAAAAAAAACTAGAGATTTTTCAGGGAACAAGCGTCTAGTAAGACCTCTCATCCCCTGAATTCTGTGAGTTTTGATATATCATTTTATCTTCTTAAACAATAGATTTAAAATATATATAACAAACATGTGGCTTAATGACAGCTTAACCCTAAATTCTTTACTTAAATTCAAGATAACAACTAAACTGTCTCAAAATTTTTTTGGCTGCTGATATATTTCGACCTGAAGAGCTCTGATATTGTTTAAAATGTGCACAATTATATTTCAAACGATAAATAGGCTACCATTGAAGCCAAGGCTTGTTAACGTTACCAAATCCCACTAAAAGTAGCGTTAATTACCGGTACTTTCATTTAGATACCTATTTAACGATAGGACGAATTATCGTTACCTGGTTACTGTAACTATAAAAAACGTTATTAATTAGTGGTAATTACCAATATAATAACGTTATCAGGTAAAAAGTATCGTTAATAATATAAAAATACCTCATCCAACGCGTGTGATGCGACGTTGCCGCTCTTCTAAACGTGCAGCGGCGCGTAGCGCCCAGCTCGATTTACTGATAAAACTTAAGTGATATGGTTGCACTATGAATCTATACTTATAATAAAACTGTAACGGGTCCAATTCTGTACATTGAAGATATTTAGAAATATTTTTTGGACCTTGCTCTAGATTCGATACTGAAGCCAAAACTGTTTTTTTTTTCATTTTTGTCTGCCTGTCTGTCTGTCTGTCTGTATCTTGGCTAGGCATCACGCCGAAACTACTGAATGAATTTAAATTAAACTTGGTTATGATTTGAGTTCATACTACGAGGTAGGACATACTACTACTTTTCATCCCGAAAAATGAAAGGGTTCCCGCAAGAATTGGGGTTGAAAGTTGTTTCAAAAAACACTTACCACTCTGAAACTACTGGACGGATTTTGATGCAACAAATAGTTTATATGATTAGTTAAAATTGAGGATACTTTTTAACCCGAAAAAATAAAGAGTTCCTGCGGGATAATTTCCCAAATTCTGTATATTAAAGATATTTTGTAAATTTTTTTGGGGGCCATTCTATATTCAATACTAAAGTCAAAACTGTCTTTTTTTAATTTTTGTCTTTCTGTCTGTCTGTCCGTCTGTCTGTCTGTACCTTGGAAGTGCATCACGCCGAAAATACTCAATGAATTCAAATGAAATTTGGTATGATTTGAGTTCACACTTCGAGGTAGGACATTGGATACTTTTCATCCCGAAAAAATTAAGTGTTCCTGCAGGATAGGGGTGGAAAATTATTTAAAAGAACACTTAGCACGCTGAAACTATTGGACGGATGTTGATGCAACTTGAACAGACATAGATTATAAGATAGGTGAAAGTTATGGATACATTTTGTCCCGAAAAAATAAAGAGTTCCTGTGGGATATGGGTCCGTTACGATATCTTAAATTCTGTAAATTAAAGATATCGTAATTTTTTTTTTGGAAGTTACTGTGTATTCAATTATAAAGCCTAAACGGTATGCTTTTTATTTTTTTGTCTGTATGTCTGTCAGTCTGTATCTTAGCCGCGCATCACGCCACCGGAACTACTGGATGAATTCAAAAGAAACTTGGTAAGATTTGAGTTCGTACTACGAGGTAGGACATAGGATACTTTACATATGGAAAAATTTATGGGTAATTATTTAGGGCTTGAAACTTATTTAAAAGAACACGTACCACGCGGAAACTAATCGACGGGTTTTGATGCAACTTGGCACTGTCTTAAGTTATATGATGGTTTAAAATTGAGGATACGTTTTATCACGAAAAAATAAAGGGTTTCTGCGGGATATGGGTCCAAAGTTATGTTAATATTTAAGTAATGAAAAATATTTTTTGGATGGTTCTCTATATTTATTACCGAAACCAAAATGGTTAATTTTTTAATTTTGTCTGTCTGTTTGTCCGTATCTTGACCGCGTTTCGCACCCAAACTATTAATTGAATACAAATGAAAAAAATGCTCTTCGGTGCTTAAAAAGGTATTGAACAATATTTTTTTTGTTAATCGTGTCTTTCTTTCTGTTTGTCTGTATGTTTGTTTGTTCACGCATCACGTAAAAACTACTAGACCGATTGTGATGCGGTTTTCATTGTTAGATAGCTTAGGGTTTGATTTAAATCTAATGTAATAGGTATCTCAATCCGGTGAGTTAGAAGCCGAGCAATTGATAACGTATTTTTGACGGCTGAAGAAATTTTGTTCAAATGTTGGTATATTGGTCCTGGAATAGCATATTATGGCACTTTGAACCTAAAGAAAAGAACACGCGTGCGAAGCCGCGGGTACAGCTAGTAGTAAATAAAATGTTGGAATATGAGAATTTAAGTAAAAAGAGTGATAATAAAACCACTATATTAAATACTGTATTAAGTAGACTATATTAAATACTTTGTTCTTTTTCTGTTAAAAACTTAAGTGATGTGGCGGCCTATTGACAAATTAATAAAAAATAGTTAATCATTTTCAGTGTTTTTTGATGACTTCCAAATTGTCTTCCCAGAAGGGTCATCTTATCTTCAGGGATAGTATTTTACGAACTCTGAAAGCTACTGCTTTGATATTGTGAGGACAGTCACAGTTGAACACACCCGTATTTTCTCCTCCTAGAGTTATATCCTTTTTTAGATTATTTTTTTCTGAAAACATTTTATATATTCAAATATATAAATTAAAAAACCTGCCAGAATTCTTTATAATACAAATTAAAAGTAAGAAAATTATCTTTCGGACCCCTGATGGTAGACCTATATACTTTGATATGAATTTGCTGACACGGTCAGCACAGCCAGATAAAACACGGCCTTATTAAAAATCATAGCTTCATATTATAAGGCTGTACAACAATATCAGACCGTGTATTATCTGGTTGTGCAATATCAACACGTGACGAGCTTTCACGGCCTAATATTAGACACAATTTTTTATTTTTTTTTGTTCGTAGTATACATGCTAGTGGTCTATAACTGAACTCTATAGTATCACCGGTGGGGCGGGCACGAAAGTGTTCCGTCGCGTGAAGCAAAAGGCGCAAGCCAATGTTAAAGTTTTGGTGACTTGCCGGCACTGTGCCGGCACCGTAAGATGGAAAATGCCCAATGGCGTCTTATATTTCGTATTATTAGGTCGTGCAATTTCGGGTCGTTCAAGTTTAAGGTCATGCTATGCATGTAGTAAAGACTTAACAAAAAAAAAACTACATTGAAATACATAGGTATTTTAACAACAATATCTACTGACGTTAGAATGCACAGCGCCCATTTTCAAAACAGTAAGTAGATACGAAGTTGTTCAATGGAGGTGGCACAAGATCGTCATGGCGCTCTTTGGGGAAGGCCCATGATCAACAGTGGACTTCTAAAGAAATGCTGACATGATGATGATGATGATGATGATGATGATGATGAAGTAGGTTAGTGAGGTAGGTAGGATACTGGTAGGTATGTTAAAGTAGATAATATAGATACCTTGAATGCTTCTATATTTCTTAGTAGGTAGGTACTTATATAAGGTACCTTTGCAAATCAAAAGTGTAGATAACTCACCTGTGCCTAAGTCATCTTCATTATTTCAATTTAATTTAAGTTTTGGTGCCAATTATTTAATTGGTTTATTTGATTGGGAAGTCTCGGAATCCATTAGCTTTTTCTGCTTTTCTTAATATTTTACGTTTTGGTGCCAAAATCGATTGTGATAAGTCGGAATGATCGGACTCCATGTCGTTTTCTGTCTCTAACATTAGAGTCATCAACCAAATTACAAAAAAAAAACACAAATTATAAATGTATATAACCCCCGACTCCCCACCCCCCATTATAGTTAAGAAGCATCTCGATCACATTAGTTTTCAAAGAAAAAAACGTACAATCCGTTTGGGAGCTACGACCCCCCCCCCTCCCACTATAACTAAGAACCATCTCGTTTACCTCTGCTATAAAAGATAAAAAACCACAGCTAAATTGGTCCATTCGTTTGGAAAGTACGATATTTACCCCCCCCCCCTCCCGCCCCCCCTATTTTCTCGATTCCTCCCCCCCCCTATTTTCTCGATTCCTCCCCCCCACCCCCGTATAGCTAAGAACCATCTCAATCACATCAGTTTTCAAACATAAAAAAACATCAATATCGATCCATTCATTTGGAAGCTACGATATCCTTACCCCCATTCACCCCCCCCCCCCATTATAGCTAAGAACAATCTCGTTTATCTCAGCTTTGAAACATAAAAAAACTGCAGCTAAATTGGAAAGGTAAAATTCTCACCCCTCACTTCACTCCCCTCCCCACCATATAGCTCAGAACATCAGTTTTTAAACATAAAAACTTATCAAAATCGGTTCATTCGTTCGAAAGTTATGATTAGCACACCTTAATGTCACCCCCCCCCCCCATTATAGGAATGAACAATCTCGTTTACTCCAGCTTTTAAACATAAAAAAACAAAGCTAAGTCGGTCCATTCGTTTGGGAGCTAGGATGCCACAGACAGACACAACCACGCGCACACACACACATACACACACACCCACGCACACATACACACACGCACACAAACACACATTGATACACACACACATTGATACACACCCTAAACTTATAACACCTGTATCTTTGTTCGGGGGTTAAAGAATACCTAATGTATAAAAATCTACAAATAAACAGCACACAATACGCACCTGTCGTCTCCGCTTGTTCAGACGCGCAAGCAGAAAAAAATACAGACTGCCTAATAACGTTAACAGATAAAGTTAAATTTATTGATAAAATTGTTTAACGTTACTTAGATTTACCGTTAAAACGTCAATTTATTAACGTTAAATCATATAACGTTATAAGTACGCATAACGTTACCTTTGTTTTTCGCGGGTATCGTTACCACCATTTTACCGGTATTTCAAGCCCTGATTGAAACACTACTAGAACGTGGCTTTTCAACTATTTAACCCTGGAATAGTCAATCAAAATTGATGTTGAGTTTTCATTTCACTGCTCATGTTCTATGGTGTGTTTCGACCTTTGAGAACCTGAAATCAATGAAGCTTTAATAAAAATTCTAATTCTATAAAATGGTGGCTAAACGCCAACCTAATCATAAAATATCTCAAAGTACTTGAATAAAAAAACATGAGATTTTTCAGAAAACAAGCGTCTAGTAAGACCTCTCATCCCCTGCATTTTGTAAGTTTTGATATATCATTTTATCCTGTTATAATAGCTTTAAAACATTATATAACGAACATGTGGCTAAATGACAACACCCTAAATCCTTTACTTAAATTCAAGATAACAACTAACCAGTGTCAATTTTTTTTTGGCTGGTGATGTATTTCGACCTAAAGAGCCCTGATATTGCTTAAAAACTGCACAATTATATCTTACACGATATACAGGCTCCCACGGAAACACAACTAAAAAGTGGCTTTTCAACTGTTTAACCCTAAAACTCCAATTGATGGCTTATTCGAATGCCGGATATGCCAGTTACCTAACAGGAATGCCCTTCTTCCTCCTATTAAAAGTATCCCCACGGAGAAAGAGCTCGACATTTTGCCAAATGGGTAAGTTGAAAATACTAATTATTTCAGGAGCTACCCAAATGGGAGAGGGTTCGTCGTGAGCTGCATGAGCATTCCATACACTATCCAGTAATTATTACTTAGTTGAAGATTTTGAGTCACTAGACAAAGAAAAATTGATGGCTAACTTTGCAGTTGACCACTGTTTATATTTGATGAACGACGGAAAACGTTTCCAAATAATAAACGTCGAAAAATCAGCGCATATATTTGGAAACTATAATCTCCCAGATAATTTTTATGACACCTTAACATTAGATGTCAGGAAACAAATTGTATTCCCGATTTGCCTCCATAATCATTTCACAATGGTGATAGTTTGCCTTGACACAAATACCTTATCTATCATCGGTTCATTGGACAATGCAACAATGCTGAAGCAGTTGTATTATACCCCATTAAAAAGAATGAAACTCCAATGCATTCCCACCAAAAAGATAGCTATAATTGGGGGCCAGTAATGATAAAAGTTTTTGAAGAAAATGGTATAAAATGGAAACATAAAAGAACAGATAGATTTTGACCATTATCGATTAAAATTAAGAAAGTTAATCATAAAGGCAAGCGATGATATAACATTAAAATGTTTGTCTTGTGCAACGGCTGTATCTGTTATATAGATGCAGCAGATGTCACAGGTACAACCACTAAACTTTTCTTTTAAGTCCAACGTACTTAAAAATGTCCTTATTGCGACGTTACTAAAACAAAACTGTTATAGATAGATAGATAGATAACTCTTTATTCTACACCACATAGAACAAAAATACAATAATAACTAAAACATTTATACAAAATATATGGGACAATGGGCGGTCTTATCGCTAAAAAGCGATCTCTTCCAGACAACCTTTGGATGAAAAGGAATTAATATACGGCAAAGACGGTGGTGCATTATAATATAATAAATAAATAACAAAAACTGAATACAATGAATAAACATATTAATAAATATATATACCCATATATTCCAATATACCTACACATAAATATGTAAATATATAGTACAGTATATGTATATATATATATCCATATACATAGTATATACATTATAATAAATTACATTTACTACATATAAATTTACAAAATATATACAAACATAATACAAATAATATACAGTGAAACCACAACAGAATAACAACAAAATAGCAAGAATTGATATTAATTAGAGAGATAAAACTTCTTTACTTGAAGTTTAAAAACAGGGAGTGACTGGGCTCGCCTTATAGTAACTGGCAGAGCGTTCCATAGGCGAACTGCTTGGATGGTAAATGAACTGCCATAAAAAGCTTCTATGTAGAGTGATCATCAAAGCTAAATTATCTGATGACCTGAGTGACAACTTGTTAGAATCAGACAGGAAATTAAAACGTTCCATAAGATATCGCGGGGAGGAGGGATTAAACAAAATTGTATAAAGAATAGAGAGTATATGAGCATTCCGGCGAAGGCGTATTGGAAGCCACTTGAGCTTAGTGCGAAATTCAGAGACATGATCATATTTGCGCAAACCAAATATAAATCGAATGCAGAAGTTTTGAAGACGCTCAAGTTTGTTTAGCTGGTCCTCAGTAAGATCTAGATAGCAGGCATCAGCATAGTCTAAGATTGGGAGCAGAAGTGACTGCGCAAGAGCAATTTTAGTGGCAGTAGGCAAAAAAAAACGGAGTCTTCTGAGGGAACCTGCAGAAGCAAATAGCTTTCGACTGAAGGTTTCCATCTGAGGAATCCAAGTAAGGCTCTGGTCTATAATTAGACCTAAATTTTTGATACTCTAACTATATGGAATAGTGGACCCTCCAAACACAACTTTGGGTAGAACTGACCAATCAACTTTTGATATCATTCTGGAGCTGCCAAGAATTATTATCTGTGTTTTTGTAGGATTTATTTTTAGCCCATAAGCTTTACTCCAGTCAGAAATATATAAAGCTTGGTGATAAGTGAGTTAAATATAGCAACCTGGTCATCTACCAAGTCCACGTCAGTAATAGGTGACCAGTCTATGACCTGCGCATCTTTGACTTTTTTTTTTGTTATTTATGTTGAAACTATACATAAATAATACCACTTGTATAACCACATTTATGCGAATAAATAATTGAATTTTAATTAGAATAAATGTCAAAATTAACGATTTGTGCCTTTCTAGTGCAATTCTTTGGTATAAAAAAAATTACTCATGAGCCGCAAGACTGTAGAACATAGGCCTCTTGCATAGATTGTCACAAGGAGCGGTTTTTTTTCTTTATCAGATCATCTAATGCTACGGTTGCTGGCTGTTTACATCTGTTTACGTATTGGCGCATTTTAATTAGCTTTTTTCCTACCAGAAGGTATAACTTGTTTTCTTGGAATTTGTAATGATTTTTTTCATTTGGTTTAGTTCTCATCGGAAAAAATCGCACGGACAATAAAATTTCACTGTATCTGATTGACGTTAATAGTATATCAAGTAAACGAATAAGTAAGCATAAAAAAGTATTTCTAATGAAGAATAAGCTTAAGTGAGATATTATAGCAATGAGCCACTTTTTAGTAGTAATTCAATTGTAGTCTGTATATTGTTTAAGATATAATTGTGGAGCTTTCAAGCAATATTAGGGTTTTTCCGGTCGAAATATATCAGCAGCCTAAAAATATCGGACATGTTTAACCGTTCATCCTGAATTCAAGTAAAGAATTTGGGATTAATCTGTCATTTAGCCACATTTTCGTTACTAAAGTTTTGAAGTTATGTTATTAGAGAATTAAATGAGATATCACAACTTACAAATTTCAGGGGATGAAAGGTAGACGCTTGTTTTCTGAAAAATTTAATGGTTTTTTTTTTGTCCAAGTATTTTGAGATATTTTATGATTAGGTTGGCGTTTAGCCAACATCTCTTAGCATTTTTATTACAGCTTCTGCTTCATATGTTATATTTTATTAAGTTTAACAGTCGATTTCAGGGTCTGTCAGGTCGAAACACACCATGGAACATGAGTATTGAAATTAAATCTCAATATCAATTTTGATTGAATATTTTAGGGTTAAATAGTAGAAAAAACACTTTTGAGTTGTGTTTCAGTGGTAGCCTGTATATTGTTTAAGATATGATTATGCAGCTTAAGCAATATCAGGGTATTTCAAGTCGAAATATATGAGCAGCCTAAAAAATTCAGATACGAATGAGAGCTCTTACTAGACGTTTGTTTCCTGAAAAATATCTAAATTTTTCTTGGTTCATGTACTCTGGGATGTTTTATGGTCAGGTTGGCGTTTAGCCACCATGTTTTAGCATTTTTATTAAATCTTGTGCGTCATTTGCTATAATTAAATGAGTTTAATAGTTGATTTCAGGGTCTCAAAGGTCGAAACACACCATGGAACATGAGTAGTGAAATTAAAACTAAACATAATTTTTTATTGGCTTTTCCCGGGTTAAATAGTTGATAAACCATTTTCTAGTTCTATTTCCGTGGTTGTCTGTATATCGTTTAATATATATTTGTACAGATTTTAAGCAATATCAGGGCTCTTCAGGTCGAAATATATCAGCAGCCTAAAAAAATCACACATGGTTCAGTGTTCATCCTGAATTGAAGTAAAGAATTTAGGTCATTTAGCTACATTTTCGTTATACTCGTTTTGAAGCTACATTAACCGAGAATAAAACTGGTAACTGAAACTTTCAGTTTTCAGGGGATAAGAGGTCTAAATAGACGCGTGTTCCCTGAAAAATCTCAAGAATATATTTAGTACAAATTCTACGGGATATATTTTTATAAAAATTAGCCAGAAGTTATAATCAAAAGTGTTTTATTATATTATTTTTATTAAACTACAATCATTAATTAACAAATAAGAGTGAACCACTTTTATAAAAAATACCTTCTTAATTTAGTCGCATTTTAGGCTGCTACGTTTTGGCTGCCAAGTTCACACCGGTTAAACCTATCAAGTTAAATGATTGAATACATGATTTTCTCACATGTCCTTGGGATACAAAATGAAAAAATGAAAAAAAACGTTTATTATCAGTGGTTAGCGGAACAAAAATAAAATCTTAATGTGTAGTATTCTACATTTTAAGACATTATTTATGTTCCGCTTTCAATTAAAAATTACGCTAAACACTGGACGGGTTAAATGTAACATATTTCTGTGGTCTTCACACTAGGCAAGCCAGTATCGTAAAGACCCAGTGCCCAATTGTCTATAGTATAACATGTTTGGGCCTTATTTTCTCAACTGCGACTACTTTAGGCTTTTTAAAGTTTACTTCATAAAAGGATACTTAAAAAGGTAAAGGGAGCAGGTATACGTTCACAGTCCCAGTCCCTGCATTGTGTTTGATTGACCTTTACAGCTCACGGGTCGGCGGAGGTCTTTTCACCTATCTCAAATAATTTGCCCGGTTGCTTGAATTATGAAGAAGGTTGTGTTTATTAAACTCTTAAAGACTGACATTATTTATGATGATGATGATCATGATGAAGTTTAAGGCAGAGATTTTTATTCGATACCCATAAAAATCTATACTTAGTTATTAGGTATTCTGTTCTGTAGCTATATATTTTCAATTCGTTTGTTTGCTCGATAACGTATCCTTAGAACGTAACCAATTTGTAACTGAAGTCAATGCAACGATTCATTAAAAATGGTTAAATCACAGACCACGAGGTTAAATGTTAATCAACTTATGCATCAAAAGGATTGCAAGTATTTTGCACTTTTAACCATTTTAAGTAATTTTTTAAGTTTTTCCCGTTTATTAAATAATGTTTTAATCCAATAGTACCATAATAAATAAGTACTTATGTCAATTCGCTTTATCATGCTCACCTTGCACTACCAAGAAACAATTTACGTACTTGTGTTTTTAGTTATCAGATTTCGTTCAAGTATAAATCATGAGTAGTAAAAGAAAATCTAAAGGGTACAACATAGCTTTCTGGTGTTTATATAGTGACAGAAATGAAAAGTATATAACATAATTTTTTGCTTCCTAAGTATTTCAAAAGATATTATAATGCCTAGGTACCTGCGTAGTTACTTAGTCACTGATATTTTTATATTAGGTAGGGAGATTGTTATTTTTACTGCACAAACAAAACAGTAGGTACATTGGCGTACACAATACTAGAATTTCGACGTTTAAAAATCGTGTCATTTCGTGTTCTCTCTGAAACTCCCTAGGAAGTATCAGTAAAGCACCACCCTTTTACTGAATTGTGACTTTGACTGAAAAATGTAAATACATCTTTTTATCTCTTTACTGGACAGTGTCTAAATACACTAGTAGGACGGAGCCAATCAAAACAATAATAAATAATAAAAATACGAATGGAAAAATATTATGGTAGCTATATAAATAAATAATCACTATAGATGCTACTTCTATATAAATAGAGCTATAATATTATTCTTGCTGAAAACGCCAAAAATCACAACGAAACAAGTAAAAATAAAAAATATTACAAAAATACAAAAAATAACAACAGGCGTGCAGGCGTAGGGCGGGGAACGCAGGACGCAAACATACACTTCATAATTATATTCTATAGCGCTCTCGTAATTAATACGAATCCAATGATACTTAATTTATCATAATCCATCAATAGGCTGTAGGATGAGCTTGAGAAACGTACAAAAAAACAAACATACACACAATACAAACACATTAAAAAAAAAATGGGTAAAAAAAAACAAAAAAAAACACTATATTTCGCCCGCGACTTCGTCCGCGCGGACTACAGTTTAACGCGAATAAAAGCATCCTATGTTCTTCTAGGATATTAAAAACCAATGCAAAAGTATAGAACCAACGCTCTATATGCTTTTTGATAGACATGTTATTATTTCGTTTCCATGTCAACCGTTCCTTACAGCAAGTAATCAACATTTTCCAGTTTTCCCGTGTAAACATTTCATTTTCCGGGATAAAAAGTATCCTATGTTTTATTTCAGGGTATAAGCTATCTCCATTTCAAATTTCATCAAAATTCATATAGCCGTTATCGTGTGAAAGCTCCTCAAACAAACAAACAAACAAACTATGAGACAACTTAAATTTTTATATATTTGGTGTGGATTACAATGCCGTCTTATTATTAATGTTTTAGGCTGATAAAATTGAATACTACAAAACTTCATAATAAGAACTTTTTCCTGAACTAAAGAGCCCTAGTTCGAACTTACCCCCGTAATGAATAAACTTTGCCCAAGAATTGGAAGGTAAAAAATAATGAAATCTGAGAGAACACAATATTTTAATGTTCCGAAGGAAACTTTCATTTAGGTTTTTCCTCCGAGTTACGACGAAAAGTTCCGACAAACAGGGAAACTTCCAGATTAATGGCTTGTAAATAAGAATTTAGAAGACAGTCTGAGAAAAAATAAGTCCTGTAAGTACTGGACGGACTAATTCACTACTTGAGTCTACGTCTCTCTCCAGACGGGGCTATTTAAGAACCAAAGTAATGTAATTCAGCCAGCAGAGTCAGCATAGAGTCCGCACCACAAATGAAGGCCGATAGACGCGGCGCTAGTTTGTATGTGAAATACTAAAGGTGATCTAGGTCTTTCGAGTTGACGGCACCAATTGCTTCCTGAATACAGTCTACATACGTGATAATTTGTTCCTTGCAGTATGTATGTGATTACACACGTACATGCTGCAAGTTTTTTTTTGTTCAGGTTTTACGTTTCGACCAAAAGTGTCCCAGAACCATAGACAACTGATCACACTACTAGAGTGCGGTCTCTATTCTGGTCAATGACAGAAAACTTAATTCTTATCTACACTGATATTATATAGAGAAAAGATTAGTTTTTTTTATTTGTTTGTTTGTATGTGCGTTTGTTTGGGAGCTTTCACGCGATAATGGCTAGACGGATTGTGATTAAATTTAGAATGATGATAGCTTACACCCTGGAATATAACATGGGAAACTTTTTATCCCGGAAAATTATAAGTTTCCACGGGAAAACTGGAAAATATTGATTAATCACTGTAAGGAACGGTTGTCATCACAGAATGGTCTGTGGTTGCCATGGAAACGAAATAACAAGTCTGTCAAAAAACATCCAGAGCATTGGTGCTATACCTACTTTTGCATTGGTTTTTAATATCCTAAAAGAAAATAGGATGTTTTTTTCGCGATAAACAGTAATCCGCGCGTACGAAGTTGCGGGCGGGAACACTAGTAATGGATAAACTCGAAAAATACTAAAACAAATTTAAAAAAATCTTTCACCTGTAGTGAGCAACATTATCAGCGAGTAACATAGATTGCATATCATTTTACAAAAAAATTGTGATCCTACAAAAATGCAATAATGTAAACCAAAGGTATCAAAACTTTGCCTACAAATATGTCGATTACTCGCTATAAGGAGCGTAAAGATATGTTGCTGTGGAAACGAAATAATAACAAGTCTTTCAAAAAGCACCACGAGCATTGAGCCAATGATTTTGAATTACGCTTACTGGCGTGTTGCTGCTATACTTTTGTATTGCTTTTTGGTATTTTAAATGTGATACATAATAGTACATTATGATACAAGTGTGTTATGTTGGTCATTACACTCGAGACGGTATTATTCGTGCGAGCCGTATCAATTTTCATTGTATGTAATAGTAGATTACTGCAACGAACGATAAGTGAGTTATTGCTGCACCGAGTGTTAGATTGGAGCCTGAGCTTTAGCGAGGGCTCTAAAAACACGATTGCAGCAAGAAGTCACTCGAACGAGTGTCCGTGATCTACTATTACATTCATTGCAAATTGAAAGGCGAGCGCGATAAGGGAGCAAGTGTGTAAATGATCAATGCACACGCGTTTCATACGACGTTTTCAACACACTTGCGAGGAAAAAAACAGACTGTTATTGTTATAAACTTTTAATTAAGTATTGAAAGTACAATTTCCAAAATAATACCGAACAGTTTTTCTCATTAGATTTTGGTGGCACCAGGCTATCACTCGCGTTTCGTGCCTCGATTAGTTTTCGACGAAAAAGCGCTGGCGATGCGCGCACAGATGTAAAGAAAGGCGCTGGCAAAACCATTATACAGCCTATATAAAAAATATAATAAACACAAATAATGTTTTGTATACGCAAATTAAGGTTAATATGTAGTGTAAAATATATAGTATGATGAAATATATAGTAATAATTTTGACGATTGATTTATCTTATGTAACCTAAACTATTTATTTGCAAAAGTATTCATTGTTTTTAGATTATAACAAATCTTAGCGAATCTCGAAAAAAAATTGTAAAGCTAAAAGTACTAGTGTGTAATAAGCTGAATTATGAACCTAAATGTGTGGTTAATGTCTAAGTGCGTTGAAAAATAATATACTACATGTTTATATACTCATCATTATCCCCATAAAAGTCCACGAGGCTATATATCTATTATAGTCAAGTCACAATATTTTTTTTTGTTTAAATTTGTCAATCAAAACATGGGTGGAATCGATTAAAAATAAAGATACATCATTGGCTACCCGTGCGAACCCGGGGCGAGTCACTAGTGGACTAATAATAGGGCCACCCCAACTCTCACGGGGGATGGAGGAGGCCGAAGTTCAGCAGTGGAAATGTACCGGCTGATGATGATGATGATGATGATGAAGACACACTCTGCAAAACTACTCTGCGATGAAAAGTCCAGAAGTTTTTACTTTAATTAAAATTTATAAAATGAAAATCTAAACATGCAGTTAAATAATATTAGAACTAGTCTATGAAGCCGCTTCCAGTGGGCAACGTTCTCAAAAGGATGGCAGCATTGCCACGTTGTATGGTAATGCTTAGTCTTTGGGCAAAGTAAAGGCCAGCATTTTGGTCACGTGTTGCTTCGACCAGACGCCCTGATAGATCTTTATATATATTGTGTGCTTCTGGTCCGCACGGCACCAGTGTCTCTACCCCAAAAGGCTCAAATATATATCCGCTGCCAATCCGCTACTATATTTGCGCCTTTTGAGGGTCTCAGATAATTCAGCCACTCCAGCCTTATTTTGAGTTCCTTGAAGATGAGACGGCGGAAGGGTGTCTACGCAAGTAGCGTCTCATACCAAAGGCTGCCCCATCTTCCATGGAAGAATCATTCCGCCAGGTCTTTTACCATCGTCACGTATGAATCCATTAAGTTATAAATAGCAGCACTGTTGGCTGTGGTAAAAGCCCGACAGATGACATCATGAAGGCTGGAGTGGCGAGAAATCCTTCCTGCGCTTCTGTAACAAGATAAGCCGTGGTGACCAAGCCGGTCAACAGCAGAGCCACACTGGCCGCGGTGAGGAGCATAGCACGAAGCGCCCAAGCGGAGTGAAGATGCAATGCGAAGAGCTGAAGAATCCATGAGAATTCCAGTTTTTGGCGATGGTAGAGCCTGTAGCCACAAATCCGAGTCGGCTAAGAGATGGCTCGTTCTGCGGAGCTTAAGCACGTGCTAATTAGACGTTTCCGTATTAACTTACAGAGCGACCCGTCCCATAGCCTCTGCGATGAGAAGATTTTGGGGAACTCGTAGTTAGGGCAGGCAAACAACCATGCGTTCTTGGCCTCGTCTAAAAAGCTGATATCAATATTGTCCAACGAGGACGCATGATTTTTTGTGGTTAAATTTAAAGTACTGTAGTTAGAGGATAAGTACGCGGGAAGAGCCACACTAGAAATTGATCTGATGCCCAGGCCCCCAATTACACTGGTAGTGAAGCCTGTAACCACTCTCGCTCATCAAAATTTATATTTAAAATCGAAGCTAAAGTGTTCACGTGTAAGAAGCTCTGTGTACTTCCAAAGTTGACTGCATCGTATAGTTTAAGTAAATTTTGGAACAAAGACACAAAAACGGATTATAGTAAAAGCCATGTGGACATTAATTTTGTTTAAACGGTCCAAACAATCTAAAAATTTATGATTTTTTTCCTTAAAGAAAAGATGGAAGGGTTCTTTGAGAATTGGGGAACCCAATAAATTAAGCGAGCATTTGTCAATAATTTGTTGATTTTTGAATAACCATATCTTTTTTCGCATTTGGCAAAATTTAGTTCAAAACCGATCGTGCGAAACTCTTCGATTAATAAGGTAAGATAGTCAAAGACTATATTTAGGTCACCACCCAAAGGACCTTCATCCAAGTACCAGACGTTAAGCTTGGATTTAAGACGTTGGTGGGTGATAGGGTGGATGGCTAGGCTAAATATAGCTGGGCCAAGAGGGTCGCCTTGCTGGCAACCAACCGCTGTCCAGAGGGATATGACACGGTATTCTATCCTGCCTCAGTAACGTGCCTGTAGGTATTCATATTTTTTTTCCAAACAGCACAAGTAGCTTTAGCCATTAATGTTTAACTAAGATATAAGTTCAAAATCATAATCGTAAATCGGTTGAGAATTGTAGCTTCCAAACGAATGAATCGATTAAGATGCGGATTTATGTTTCAAGGCTGAGGTAATGAGGTAATCAAGATGGTTCTATGGGGTTGAGGGGGGGGGGGGGTGGTGAGAATGAATCCAAACGAATGGACCGATTAAGCTGCGGTTTTTAATGTTTGAACACTAATGTGATCCAGATGCTTCTTAGCTATTATGAGGGGGTAAAATAAATTTTAAATTTGTGCTTGTTTTAATTCCTTGTCTTGATCATAGCCCCTTTTCCGCTTGGCACTCAAAAACAAAAATACTGCTAATTTAATCTGTTAAGCGGCGCATCTTAATTACTACTCTTGCAAATTATGCACTCCTTAAACAGCAGTAAGTTCTCGCTTTAGGCACTAATTAATTAGTAAATGCATGTTGGCTCTTTGTTACGCTGTTTGGCAGTGCAATTGTTCCTAATTGCTGAGTGGAGTGTTTTGTTTTAGATTTGTATGCGCTCGCAGGTTAATTAAGTTTGTAACCGGTTGGAGTTGTTTAGAAAGGTGTGCGCTTACATGAGTTTTCAGGTAGGTACTTGTTTAGTTATCAGATGAGGTAGTGTTGGCCTCTGGTGTCGGAGTTTGTCATGCCGTTGACATAACTTGACGATTGCTATTAATCTGTACCAGACGGGACCGACAGTTTAACGTGCCCTCCAAATCATAGAGCGATGAAATACCGCACTGAACTTAGAAAAGTTAATGGTGCGGAGCTTAGGACTGAACCCGGTATCGTTGGATTCTAAGTTGCACCGTTAGGCTACCATCGTTCTACTTACTGAGTGTATATATATATATATATATATATATATATATACACTCAGTAAGTAGAACGATGTACATATATATATATATATATATATATATGAATATATGAGTGTTTTTATCGTCACGCCTTGAGGTGGCTTCATTAGTTAAATGATGTTTCTTTGGGGGTGGGGTATGTGGTTCGGCAGGGCGAATAATGTTAGTTTAACGACTTCTGAAATTTCGTTTATTTTTCATGATTTTTCTTTTAAAGATTGCTCAATAACACTGTACATCAAACCCTATAGTAGCACAGAATACATAATAGTACTGCTTAGTAATCAGCTTAGTAATCTTTACCTTGAATATACATTGCGCAATCAAAAGCTACTGCGCAGTACCTACCTATAGTTAGTAGCTTGTCAGTAGACGTCATAGTGAAAATTGCAATTTTCTACAATTTTTTGTGTAAAAAGTGAATCTTATCATAAAATTTGTAGTTTCAAGAGAAGAAATTGTAAATTTGTAGTGATCGTGTTTTGTGGTTCAATAAGCCTTCGGTGTTTCCTTTACCTATACTAACACTTGTGCGTCCAACAACTGCAACAATAACAAACCCTGTCCCCGATGTATTTCTCATAGGTACTGCTGGACCGTATCCGGTCAGAGACCCTTGGAGGCTCTCTGTCAACGAGGTATTTCCACCAGCGTCCCAGCGAGAGTAGCAGATTGTTGCAGTTATCGTTAATTTGTAAGATTTTACTTTTGTTTGGAAATATTTAATACGATGTATTTAACCATTTCACTCTTATTCAACAATTTACGCTGCGCAACCCACAGTCGAGGTTATTACAATATGGGGGTCTTAATGCTTACTAACGGATAGAACTAATTGGTTCATGTAGAAGCTAATAAAGGCATACCTTTCAATGTTCAGAAGCGGAAACTCATGGACATGTGTATCCTTCCTATGCTGACCTATGCTAACATCCAAAAGTGCAAGCTCAAGGTTTGCTAGAGAGCAATGGAGAAAGCATACTAATCGAGTTTGAAACACTGCGTTGTGCTCCAAAACTAAAATAAAAGCACGTCTGCTGCTTGCCTGATAAGTTGTGGGTCAAAATCGCTACAAAGTGAAGCCCTGATACATCGAGGCGACGTCGCGGCAGACCTCGGAAGCGATGGAAGGACGGGCTTGACCTCTCTAATAAAGCCTGGCCAAATATTTTACAAGATCGCAATGTCTGTAAGTCATATTGGGAGGCATTGCCCAACAATGGGACAATACAGGCTAATAGTAATAGTAAAGGAGCGTAAGCGAAGCGCTTGTCATTCTGATTCCGTTGCTCTGAAATATCCGCTTTGACTAATTTGCATCTGAAAAGAATCTACCACAAGTAGCTAAATAACATGAGGACAAAAACACAAAAGAAGTAGTAATTTCCACTGCGTTACGATTCGTTTAATTTAAATGTAAAGTCCTCCGTCCAGACAGATCGGACCCAGTCGTGTTTAATTAAAATCTCTTTGTTTATAGCGTGTCTGTCTCGGGCTGTAGAGAGCTTGTGGCACCGTGTTACAAGTAGAGGGTCACAATGGAGGTTTTTTCTCAAGGTTCTGGCATCTTTGAAATCTTAAGTCCATTATGAACAGGCTTTTCACACCAATATATAAATGTGAAACGTTGTTTGTTTGGGAAGCTTTTACGCGACAACGGCTGGACGGATGTGATGAAATTTGGAATGGAGATAGCTTATGTCTAAAATAAAAAATGGGATGCTTTTTATCCCGGACAATGGTATCTTTCCACGGGAAAAATAGAAAATGTTGATTACTCGCTTTAAGGAATGGTTGTAATAGAAACGAAATAATAACAAGTCTGTCAAAATACATCAAGAGAAATGCTTTATAATTTTCGAGAGTAGTTATAATATCGAGAGAATTCTATCCAATTGCAAAAAAGGGTGAGACAGGGAGATGTTATTTCTCCGAAACTGTTCACCTCTGCACTGGAAGATATATTGAAGCTTCTGAACTGGAACGGATATGGTGTTAACATCAATGGCGAATACATCACTCACCTTCGATTTGCCGATGATATAGTCATCATGGCAGAAACCCTGGAAGACCTAACCACAATTCTCAGTGACCTCAATATTGTCTCAAACAGGTGGGTCTTAAAATTAACATGGGTAAGACGAACATTATGTCAAATGCCCATGTCGTACCCATGCCGGTTTATTTTGGGAACGATATTATCGAAGCTGTTGATCACTATGTTTACTTAGGTCAGACGATCACAAAAGTCTGCATTGTTTTTGATTATTCGTGAGAACTTGACTGAATTAATACGACTAACAAGGTCAAGATCGTGCTGCGATGTGGCGCCTGATCGGAATAACATTGTGCAAGTGTGTGCGTGAGGCTCGTTCGTAAGAGCGGATTGGCATATCTTGGGTGCTTTACTTTCTATTTGGTGGTGTAGAATACGTAATTTTTTAATTCCATTCTTGGTTTGAAGTTTTTTATTTATCAAATCAATCATTTTATTGTTTTGATGGTAAGCGGCTTCAGTACCTAAAACCCTCCCACTAATATTTATCTATTGCCCCCAGTTTAGGTTTGTTCGTATACACCTTTAAACGTAATGAAGTATTTTCGGAGCTGTCAAGCGAGCGAGAGTATCTTCTTCTTATTTTTAGCTTTGAACCAATTTAGTGACTGGCCGCAGCACGGGACTCATCTGCCGCTCGTAAACTTCTTGGACAAAAAAAAGAGTATTACCAAGATAGTACTTCACTTAGGTAAGTTCGTTTAATCTTATGATTATAATCTTAATAATCTTATTATCTTATAATGATATTAATAATCTTCTTATATATTACATTATATACAATTATTGTTTTTTAAATTATATTCATATAAGTATCATAGTAATAATAAGTCAGAAGTATAAATTAAAATTTAATAATAAAGCTTTTACGAATACGAGTAAAATGAATGTCACTTTAAATTTTAATGAATGTCACTTTTTATGTTATTTTACCTTTTTTATTGCTTTTTCACGTTTTACGTTTTCGTATTTAGATAGAGGTAAATGTTTTTTTATTATACTAGCTGATGCCCGTGGCTTTGCAAGCATGGTTATTTAAATATATAGCATGTGACACTCACAAATAACGCGGCTTTCTATTGGTAAAAGAATTTTCAAAATCGGTTTAGTAGATTCAGAGATTCTACAACCTCGCAAACTCACAAACTTTACCTCATTATAATATTATTATTTATTGTTATATTTTAATTTTACCATTTATCATTTGTCTGACTTATAGTTTTTGCGGAAGTAAGCTACATATTTTTATTTTGTTCATTTTAAATATGGATTTCCGCAAATAACTCCTGAATCTATCACCACCTTCACCTACACCTTCGACCACATCATCGCTTTTCATCAGGTGAGATCGTGGTCAAACGATTGCCTAGACAGCAATAAAAAAAACAACTATCGAAAAATATAATCTGATATTTTTCTTTTATTTTTCATAAAAGAAATATATCAGAAAAATACGAAAAAGAATCAGAAAAATATGAGCAAAATTTCTCATATTTTCGTCATATTTTTCACATATTTTTCTGATAGTTTTCACATATTTTACTCGTATTGATATTTTTATATATTTTTTACATATTTTTCTCGTATTATATAGATATTATCTTTTAAATTTCTGTTTTATTTTACATATTTTACTCGTATTTTTCTGTGTTTTTTTCATATATTTTTTAATCAAGACATGTAAATAAGCAATGCTCTTTTCAAAATTTTTGCTCTGTTTGACACCGACTTCAAATAAATCTTTCTAATCTCCTATTATAGGTATTTTTTGTATTGGTATTACATATTTTTATTTAGAAAAAAGTGTTATTTGTCTGGTTCAATTATAATAATTTTATTCTTTTAAAAACATTTTTTTCTAACATTTTAATTAAGAAGTTTTTTTTAAGTAAATAATTTTTCGTATCCATATAGCAATATTTTGGTAGCATTTTGCACTGTTCTGGAGTTGGCTGTTGCCTTCGCCGAGATATCCAACCTAGCAAAGCAGTGGAACCCCAAGAAGAATAAAACAATTATGATAAAGTTTCTCAATTGAGCTGCTTGCCAAAGTTTGGAAGCATTTTCTGTCTTATAGTTTTTCCTATAAAAATGAAACGAGTATTCCAACGTCTCGTTACTTTTTGACGTTTTTTGTATGGTGTTTAACTCAAAAGCCTACGGACAGTAAGCGAAAACGGTTCGTTTTAAGGTATAGGAACCGGCCATAAAACGATTTGTTAAGTAAATTTACAGGCTATTAACAATATTGTTTTCAGGCTCAAATGAACGGCAGCAATTTGTTAGTCTATACAAACGATGATCACTCACGTATGCATAAGTAAGACGCACGTACTAAGTTAACAAAGTGCCTGAGGCCACAGTATATCAAAATACAGAAGTTTAAGTATGCATAGATCCATGCGATGGAATTCTGTAGAATTGGCAATCCACCGTCGATCGTATCGTTGTTTGACAGCTATTCGATTATTCCATCCAGATATTATTCCAGGAGGGCGATTCTCACGAAGTGATATAAATATCACAATAGATATATATTTTAAAATGTATGGATTTTTCGACATTTATCTACTGTGATATTTATATCACTTCGTGACAATCACCCTCCAGGTTCGATCCGCGATCTTTACAATATCGTCGGCCCATCTAGCCGACTGACGATGCTTCGCTTGCCCTGCAGTGTGACCATGTTAAAATTAGCACACCTGCCACAGTTTGGTTTGAAAGTTGCCAAATCTCGCATAGACTCGAGTAAAAAATAATGTCAAAATATTGCCAACTTTGTTTAGCGTTGTAGCAGTAAAAATATATACGTTTGTTTCACATATTATTATATTTTTAGTATTAACTAGCTGTACCCGCGGCTTCGTACGCGTGGTCGTTTTTGTAAGTACTCATAATGTACTATTCCAAGACCTAAAATAAGAATATCAAAATATTTGATCAAAATTCCTTCCGTCAAAAATTTTTTATCGATTGCTCGGCATCTAATCATTGGATTCAGATACCAAATACACCAGTTTTTAAGTCAAACCCTAAAATATCTAAGAGTGAAAACCGCATCGAAATCAGTCCAGTAATTTTTACGTGATGCGTGAACAAACATACAGACAGCCTTGAATTTTAAAACTGTTATATTCTTGTTCAGTAGCTTATTTTAAGTGCCCTAGACTTTTTTTTAATTATCCTCTTTGTACAGACTTTTTCGTTCTTATAGCTTTAGTAGCTTTCCCGCCCGACCTCGTCCACGCGGGTTACAGTTTATAGCGAAAAAAACATCCTATGTTCTTCTAGGATATTAAAAACCATGCATTAGTAGGTATAGCACCAATACGTTTGATGTATATTGACAGACTTGTTATTTCATTTCCATGGAAACCGTTCCTTACAACGAGTTATCAACATTTCCCAGTTTTCCCGTGGAACATTTCAACTTTCCGGGATAAAATGTATTCTGTATTTCATTCCAGGGTATAAGCTATCTTCATTCCAAATTTCATCAAAATCTGTGCAGCCGTTATCGCGTGAAAGCTCTCCAAACAAATAAACAAACAAATAAACAGACATCGTTTACACTTTTATATATTGGTATGGATTATAAGTATAGATAAATCAAATTTAAATTAAACCTTGTAATTTGCTTCATATTTTTCATTTTCTCTCTCTTTATACATTACTTTATTCATATGATATAACATCCGGATCATTTTTAGCCTTTCCAAGGCTCCATGACGAAAGTAAAGGATTTTCTCCCACTCTGAGAGCAGAGTGAGAGAAAATCCTTTCTGTAAGATGAAACGCAGAAACGAAAGAGCGTATCATACGCTATTTCATTTCAACGTTTCATCTTCCACATACCAATGACAAATATCATATCAATAACTACCGATCGCAGTGAATCAGAACCGAAACAAAAGTATCTACGTCTATGAAGATGGCTAGAATATGAATCTTATATCACGTATAAATAATACTCGTTTTACGATTATCAACTTAATAACTAATTATCTTAATATTCTTAGTTGAATGAGATACAAACATAATACGAGAAGTACAAAGGAATCAACTAAGATCTGCTTTTAAGGTTGGCATTTTCGACATTTTGAGATGCCGCTAAAGATATTTGAAATGTATCCTCTACTTTGCATACTGCCAAAAACTTTATAATACGTTAACCAAAAATAAAAGGGAAATTCTGCCAAAAAGGCAAGAAACTGCCACATAGGTATAGTCACACTGTCTCTGAGTGGTCTTGGCCACCACTCAGCTACCACCTTACTCCACCTGTCGTCACTTCATCTGGCCATGTGTCCTGCTCAGCTCCATTTAAGTCTCATAATAGTAGTTCCGATGTCCCCAACTTTTGTTCTTCGGCGGATTTTGACATAACGTACTTTATCTTGGAGTTTGATTCCGAGCATGGATAGCCTCAATATGTGTGAGCATCCACGTATCGGCAGCATAGGTAATGGTGGACATTTGTTAAATACTTCCACAAATCACGCCAAATTCCACAATTTGGCGTGATTTGTGGATGTCTAAGTATTTAACAAAAAAATACAAATTAAATATACACTACGTGAATCAAAGGTATCACACTTTTAGAATCTATTCATTACAGTAACATGTCCTTCTGCATACATTCCGCAAGGCGTGAGGTAATTGCTGTAAGGAGCTGCGCAAGACAGCGGCGGTTATTAATGACGGCTGCCCCCCTTATTTACAAGTCATTAACCGAGCCTGCACCGCTGTAATCAAATGTTCAGCCTATGCCCAACCTCTTCTGTATGGGTTTGTGGAGGGAAGGTGGAGGGGATACGTAGGTTCTATGTAACATGGATGGTGGCCGATGGTGGAGTGTATACATACATACCATCGATTTGATAACAAACTAAGAAATTATCCGCTATAGGGACTGTTTCAAGACAAACGTCTTCGATCAGTGCTTTCTATCAGTCATGACCTATGGAGACGAAACGTGGACACTCACGGTCAGACTAGTCCACAATTGGGGTGTGTGGGGGGGGGGGGGGGGGGGTCCCCCTAAACTTCACTTGCTTGTTCGTGGTCGCCATTCGAGAACCTTTATTCCCCAGCGGTTGTCGCCTCTGTGAACTATATAGCCTGCCCATTGCCACTTCAACTTCAACAAATACATAACGTTGCCAAAATTATACCAAATGACCTACAAAGGGAACCCTTAAGCACCTCTTCATACTACCACGGTTTCTCGCGTTTAACATTTCGACGTAGGTGAATGTGATTAACTGCGACTCTCGGACGTGACTAAACAGATATTGGGCCAATCGCCAGGTTTCAGCTCGTTAGCTAGAACGGAATGAGAAAGGGGGGCGTGGTAGGCCCTGATTAAGTAGTACCTAACCCACATTATCAGAAGTGGGATAGTGGGACTAAGTTGTCGTCTGTGGAAATGATTATTGTTGAAGAAAAGTTTTCTAATTGATAATGAAATTTAACATTATTTGCCTGAAAATAGGCAGGTATAAAGTGATGGTACTTAGAGATTAAAAGTTCCCTAAATTATATCCCAGATGTATAAAGAAAAGACATAATTACATAAATTAAAAAAGAAATTAAAATCACATATGCTTTAAATTAAATGTACACAATACTAGAATCAATTAAAATAAATAAATATATTCGGAACAATTCCGGAACAATTCCACACCAATTACCTAGCCCCAAACTAGGATACCCTGTAATATGGGCACTAGGTAACGGATAAACATACATAAATACGAATATCAACATCCATGACTCGGAAACAAACATTTTCTGTTCATTACACAAATGATTGCATCTTACAGGATTCGAACCCGCGACCGTTTGATTTCGTTCCTAGAGTTACTAGCCACTAGACCAACCAGCCGCCAATTAGTTTGGTAATGGCTATAAGTAACGAGTAAGTCTGTAAGTATTACTAGTCTATTTTAAGTATTTATGGAAGACAGTAGTAGAATTCATAATTATTCTTATACTAGTTTCCCGCTTGCGACTTCATCCGCGTGGACTACAGTTTATCGCGAAAAAAAAGCATCCTATGTTCTTCTAGGTTATTAAAAACCAATGCAAAAGTAGGTATAACCATGGTATAGCACCATTCTTGATGTTTTTTGACAAACTTGTTATTTCATTTCCATGGCAACCGTTTCTTACAGAGATTTATCATCATTTTTCCAAATTTTCCGGGAAAAAGTAGTAATAGTAAAAGTATCCTATTTTTTATTCCAGGGTATAAGCTATCTCTGTTCAACGTTTCATCAAAATCCGTCCAGCCGTTATCGCGTGAAAGCTCCCCAAACAAACAAACAAACAGACAACGTTTCACATTTATAATACTGGTATGGATGTATTGAACGTTCATAGACAACGTGACAACAGTGAATATATAAACATAGTACACATACTTGTATACAGATATAAGGCCTTGAAGCTCTTTGGCAGTCTTGAAATACGTTTTTTTAATAAGTACAAAAAAACAACATTTTTTTTTCTATAATTTTGAGTTTTGGTCGAGTTTTGGTGATGTAAAGAAAAAAAAATGATTGTTTTGCTGAGGAATTGCCTAGAAGGAAATTACTTTCGGTACCGTGGACAGCATTACCTCCAGATAGATGGCATCGCTATGGGTAGTCCAGTGGCACCTGTTCTGGCCAACATTTGGATGGATTTTGAGAAGGCCATAGATCTACAATCGTTTGCGGTGAAGATATGGAAGCGTTATGTGGATGATGTTTTCTGTATCATGAAAGTCAATGAACAGACAGCGCAATAATTCTTGGGCCATCTAAACTCGATCCATGGCAACATCAAGTTTACCTATGAACCGGAGGTGGAGAAAACGTTAGCTTTCCTGGATGTCAGTGTCGGTGAGACCTAATGGCTCGTTATCTCATTCTGTTTATAGGAAACCAACACACACTGACAGATACCTCAACGCCTTTTCACATCACCACCCGCGGCATTTACAATCAGTAGCCAGATCACTTTTAGACAGAGCTCATGCCCTCTGTGACCCTGAACATTTGGATGCCGAAGTGTCGCATGTTCAGGAGGTACTCAAGCGGAACGGATATGTGGTGACCAGACGTTGGCGTCCTAGACGCAGATATAAAAAGAGTAGGACTGATGTCGATAGACAACCGGCTTTCATGCCTTATGTAAAAGGAGTAACGGATAAAGTCGGTGCTTTATTAAAGGACTATTCTATCAAGACCGTTTATACTCCTTTATCCAAGTTAGCAAGGCATGTCAGAACACCGAGAGATGTCATTCCTTTTCAAACTCCTGGAGTATATAAGATAGATTGCAGCTGCGGTAGTACCTACATTGGACAAACCAAGCGTACTATAGCGGAAAGGGTCAAAGAACACATTGCAGCTGTAAAGAACCGCCAGATAAATAAATCTGCAATCGCTGAGCATTTGCTCGAATCGGGCCCTAATCACTGAATAGAACTCCATGACCCGAAGATCCTCTCAACGGAACGTCACTACTACTCCAGGATTGTACGTGAAGCGGTTGAAATTAAAAAGTATCCCAATTTCAACCGAGAGGATGGTTTCAAGTTGGCTGCGTCCTGGAATCCCGTGATAAGCAAGTGTTCGCGTCGCGGTTTATGTGAAAAGAAATGTGCAGATGTCGTTAGTATCGTGTGTCGTGACAATTCTGATTTTTTACAAAACCAAATGCGGGTAGTTGGAGACAACGCTAGCCCTTCTCGACGCGGACACCCGCTACTTCAGTCTTCTCGTGACCACGATCAATGCAACTTGATTGAAACGTCGAGGTAAATAAATATTAAGTTTTCAGCGCGAATAAGTCCCGTTTAAATATATAACTTGTAACGGTTTCGTTACAAACGTCGAATGAAATTGCCTACTAAGTCATAATAATTAATATTCTTACCACACATATACAAATAACCTTACAAACTAACATAAATCTACAATAACTTATGACCTATTACAAACTGTGAACGCTGCTATTGTCCACGACTGTCACACTAACCGGTTATGAGGAAGGCGGCACGACGAGAACTGACCATCAATTGACCACCACGCTGCGCTCGACTAACAAGCACGACGCACGTATCTAACTTGCTCCGTAAAATAAAGCAATCTTTTGCGATCTTATCGTAAACATAGCTACTTAGTGGATACTAAGTGATATTAGTGTTATAAAAAGAGTGTTATTCCCCAAATGGGTGAGTGTTGCAACTTGTACATTATTTTTAACTGTATTAGATGTGATTTTGCAAATCATCAACAATCGATCTGGCACTTCCAACTGTTTGGACCTAGGCTTTCTCTCAGATAGAGCAGGCTGTTCATTGGGCGCACTATGTAATTTGCACTCGTAATTCTGTACTTTATGATCGCACTTAACCCAATAGTTACCACCAAGCCCTACCGGAGTTACCCTACGCCGTTAAACTAGTCCGCTGTCTACGAATGCACCGGCCCTCTTCTATTGCTAATGCCAGTGGTTCCTTCTTAATTCAATGCTGTTCAGACGCAAGTGGGACCTACGACCCTGTATAAACTTACTTCCTTAAAAAATAAATATATTTTGTTAACCTTCTAGAATTGTTATTATCATTTACTCAGCCAATTGCTAAATAACTGCAGGTAGATATAACATCTAGGAGCGTTACAAACTAATTGTTCGAATCGCGAAAGTTTAAAGTTACAGATGTAAAGATAGTCTCCGTGTTATAGTATATAATTATAAGATTCTTGGTCTCCAGTAAGTATTTAAGAAACAAAACATGTAATGTATGTCCTTATAACGTACTTTGATTTGGTAATAATTAAGATTAAGAAAAAGGTAAGTATTATTTACTATTTCCCATCAAGAGATTGACTTTTGATCCCAAAAAATCTCTGACACGCGCAGCAGGAAGTTACTCCCTTTTGAAACGTGCTCAACTAAGCGAGACCTTGGTAAAAAGTACCTTATTCCTCATCCCTATTTCAAAGTGGTAAGGTTCAAAGTCGAATAGGTATTTATTCACGTATATTAATTATTTCAAAGGCCCACTCCTATTAAGGTAACGAGTCATTCTGTCCCCAATTAATTTAACGGCATCTTTTTAAAAATTGTTGATGAGAAAATTTGGAAGCTATCCAGGTGGAGTTGTTATTTTTCGAGATCGGAGGTTAATTACAAGATATTGTAATTTTATAATAAAATACTGTTTATGTTTTGAAGAAAAATAAGGAAAATATTGGAGAACGGTTACTTGTTAAAATAGCCGGAGGTATCTGCTGGAGTTTGTGTTTGATATATCTATAGGCTCTGTGATGTTTGTATATAACCAAAACAGGTAGGTTTTGCATTTCCGACATGCATCTTGTTCTCAAATAACCGGTATATATTGATAGACATATACATATCTCTATTTTGTCAACAACAAAAAAAACAGGTAAACGAAATAATAAATTAGGACTACAAATATCGTTCTTTTGCCACAAGCCGGCCCCAACTCAGCATAGTGCTGGTTGCAAAACAACCGAGCGCTGGTCTTCCGTTGGAAACGGCAGGTGAAGTCACGCATGAACATACACTGCACAAATGAACATACATTATGAGACGACATTACACAAATCAGTGATAGGAACTCAATAATTGTATGCTGGCAACAACTATCTTAAAACAACGAAAATGAGGAAAACAAGTTTTCAGTATTGGTATAGACCATTTCAGAAGTGTCATTCTTGGACAAATTTTATAATGTACTGCAATTCAAGGCTATATTTATTGTATTTCAAGTATCACTGCCATTGAAGGTATGTATTTTGTTATAATATAAATTATACACTTATCTCGGTAGTGTTATGATATTTCTTTCTTTGCTGCTGAACTGCTCGCGTCTATTGGGTTGCTGTAGTGTTAGAGTACCGACACCGATACCGAGTGCTGTAGTTTTTTTACCCGAGATTAACATTCTATGTATGTATGTATGTATGTATGTATGTATGTATGTATGTATGTATGTGAGCATGTGGATGTTACACCATAGCGTCACCCCTATTGGTCCGATTTTGTCAAGCGAGGTGTCAATCGATTCGTCTTCAGCGGTCTTCAGGTATGGAGTGACATAGGCTAAGTCTTTAAACTGACTACGGCGAAGTAAAGGAAGGGTTATGTGTTCAAACTTATAACTTCGTCTGATTTTGACAAGCGAGGTATCAATCGGCGTTTAGTTTTTGAACTTAGATCTTGTAACAACCAACGAATCTTGTAACTTGTTTCAATGGATTGTAGAAATGAATGTATATTTGAATCGCTCCGCGTCTATTCATTACGCAGGCTTCTATGTATACATATCCTCTCTATATATATATCCATATCCTCTCATATTTTGGAACTGCTAGCTGACAATCTAAATTTCAAATCTTTATGGCATCTTCACCAGGAAGCCATGTGCACATAAATTTGCATTATGGATAAGATCTTAAATGTATCAACCATTTTCTATTCCTTAAATGTTTTGTATAACAAAAAAATAAATAAAAATCAGATTAGAGCAACACCAAAGTCACCATAAATGACTTAGGTGGTAGCAAAAGTGAAAAAAAACTGAACGTCCAAGCCAGCTGGCTGTATAACTTTACGTGCGACTTGCTTTGTATTTAAATATCCAGCGTATACAATACCATCGCCCGGTATTCAGCAGTAGTCGTAAATAGACGATGGAAAGAATTGTGGAAGGTGCAGCATTGCAGCACGTCTTCTTGAGAATTCCTAGATTTAATAATGCAGGATTAGAAATCTGTGTGAAACTGCACTAAAGTGATTTTATTCTCTATTTGAGGCCGGTAAGGCCTGTTTGCTTGTCGCATGAGGAAGTGCTGGCTTTGTCTGACCGCCCAAGGGTCTTATTAATAACAGCCGGGACGTCACAGAATAACTTTATACGAACACATATACTTTGACATTCCGCTTTGGTTGTTTGGTCTCTGATATGCCGTTTTTTTATCTTAACCTATACTGTCTCACTATTGAACAACAACACAAGAAGCCATTGGCGATTGACATGTTTTGTCCAAAGGCAAACTGGATGAGACGAGCACCTCGCTCGTTGCGGCTTCCCAGACCATATTTGCCAAGAATTTGGCCGCTATCCGTCCAAGAATCATTGTCATTGTCATGACATGATATGATCTGATGATATGGCGAAAAAATAATAAATTTTTAAAGGAATTTAGCAAAAACATAATCACTGTTGTCATCCAAGTTGAGAACCTAAATATGAAACACTAGACCTCTAAATATAAAATACTAGTTGCGCATTTCACCCCCTTAGGGATGTGATGGAATTTAAAAAACACCTCTTTGTACACCCCTGGAAGTACTCAAAGAATATTTCTACCAAATTTAAAATCTCTCCCGGCTTAGCTTGTGCATTGTCTGTTAGTCAGCCGTACAGTCTTATACTATATATAATATATACTAAGGTATATAATATTACGAATTATTGGTAACTTTTTGCTAACGTTTAAAATTTTTACTTATCGTATATTTATCCTCCAATGACATTGACCACAAAATACACACACACATATATATATATATATACTTTCCTAGCGTTCCCAGTCCAGTAGTGCCCAGTTCTCTGCGGCTAGTGTCAGCGCAGCGCAGCGGCGGTAAACATTCAGTCGTGCGATCTCGCTAATGTAGCTAAATGGGTGAATTCAGTTGAGAACGCGGGTGAGTGCATCGCTGAGTTACATTGTACGTTTATGTACTCCTTTTTGCTATTTTTATTGAAAACTAGCGTCTCTCCGCGGCTTGCCCGCGCGTACATTTACTGAGGTTAATGTATCTAAAGTATAAAACGACTTAAAGTATCTATATACCAAACTGACTGCTCTGCCCTACGGCTCTACCCGTAGCTTTCTCTTAATCCCAAGAAAACATAGCATTTTCCGGGGAAAGCGCAGCCTAGACTGTGTTGGACTGACGGATGGACTGGATGATTTATAAGGGTTTCTTGTTGGAGTACAGTTCCCTAAACTGAGGCTGCGATTGTTATTTGTTTCAATTTCACTTTTTACTCGACTACGGTGAAGCAAGGGAAAGGTAATGAGTTTTACAGACTATGTTTGTATGTATATATGTGGAAGTTCAACCATAGCGTCGCCAATTTGTTATGGTCCGATTTCGACAAGCGAGGTATCAATCGTTTCGTTTTCATTTACATCATAGGCTATTTTTTTTGTGTTCAAACTAAAAACTTGGTCCAATTTTGACAAGCGAGGAATCAATCGATTCGTCTTCTCGCAAGAGTGTCGCAGGCAATTCTTTTATCCGACCGTAGTCGGGTTTTAGTTTTGTCTTCTTCGCATTTCTCTTCGTGTCTGCTCTGACATAGGTTGTTTTGGTTGGTTGAAACATCGTTGTGAAAAAGCCAGCGACCAGATGGCATGACCACAGAATACAAAAGCATGACTCAGTCCAGTTAGGTCATACCTATGATGCGCCGGATGATTTTAGAAACGTAGTTAGAGACATAGATCTAGTTATAGTTGTGTAGATACGGCACGCTTTAATATCACGCAATCAACAACTGGACTATTTACAACCACACGAAAGACAAGGGACATATACTCGTACATTCCCATTGTATTGCTTCATTTGCATCAAAAACAAGGATAGAGAGACACAAAGGTAGAGAGATATGCAGAGGTAACGCGAATAAGATGATAATAATTGTTAGCACTGCTAACACGTGCTACACAAACGCCACTCCGATTGTGACAAAGGCCAATTAATGTGTGTTACACCTAATTTATGCGGTCCACGCCCGAGGAGTATCGTTTTTTCATTCTTAATTAAATCTATAGATAAGGATCCATTTCTTAAAAAGCCATGCGCCAATCGGAGTGTCTTCTGATCCTGATATACAAGAAGCGTTTAAATTACACTCGAACAAAGAGATAATATACTAATTATTAATTGTAATTGTTTTTTCACATTAATATATTAATTAGTAGTGATATGTATAGTTTTTAGGGATCCATACATCAGAATGAAAAAAAAAACGGAACCCCTTATAGGATTACTCGTGAGTCTGTCTGTCCGTCTGCCACAGCCAATTTTCTCCAAATCTACTGGACCGATTAAGCAACATATGAATTTCTGTGACCCAAACACGGACGTGTAACGTAAATAAATGAATTTTAAATATGAGGGTCACATTTGGGGGCAAACTAGAAAATTACAAATAAGTTTTGCAAACTGTACCTTATGACTTATCAAATGAAAGGGCTTATTATTGTGGGGGTCTCAAATATAATTTTAATATAAATATGTTTAAAGTTGTCTAAGAAAACAGAAGTTTGTAGTAGAAGGAAAAAAAATAAAAAATAGACCATTCCCCCTACCTCTATTGACCGCACCTCTTATCTCAGAAACAAGAGTCTAAAATGTATTTTTTTTTGAATATTTATATTTACTTATAGATCACAGGAAAATCTAGAAGAAGTCCATGGTCTTAAAATAACTCAATATTGTGAGATAATATATTCATCGTACGGAACCCTCTCTACACGTCTTCAAATCGCGCTTGTCCGGTTTTTGATGATTAGCCCCTTGATTTTTGGCTACTAAATCGAAATAAATTGAATGAATAGGATTCATACCTCATGTAGGTACCTGAGGTATGAATCCCACAGGACCTCCAAAAAACTAAAAAAAAATTGTTTGGAGTGAATTCACCAATGAATTCACTCTAAATCTGTGAAACAGAGTGCTTTACAGAGTTACTACGTGAAAGGTGTGCATTGACTTCTAATAAAAAGTTTCTACAGAAATTTCTCATTTTGACACGTCTTTTCTTGAGAGGAATACACTAGCTTAGCTAGGGCTGGGTATCTTCTGGAAAGTATTTGATCGTAAAATTGAGTGAATCGAGGTAGCGAGGCGGAGAGCCATAGGAAAACAATCACCAATAAGATAGATCGACAGATTTATTGGATAAAGTATTTATATGCACAAGACAAAAACAAGTTCAAAAACTAAAATCCGTTTACGGTCGGGTAAATATAGCGTACACCTTCGACCACATCATCGCTTTCCATCTGGTGAGATCGTGGTCAAATGATTGCCGAAACCGCAAAAAAAACGCATTCGTAGATACATACTTACATAGACTGTTAAACTCATTACCCTTCCCTTGCTTTGCTGTAATCGTGTATTAAATTAGATCGATGGGTTAATCAACACCAATATATAAAAGTGAAAACGTTTGTTTGTGTGGGGAGTTTTAGCGCGATAACGGCTGAACGGATTTTGATGAAATTTGGAATGGAGATAGATAGCCTGGAATAAAACTTTTTATCTCGGAAAATGGTAAGTTTTCACGGGAAAAATGGAAAATGTTGATTACTCGATGTAAGGAACGGTTGCCATGGAAATGAAATAACAAGTCTGTAAAAAAACATCAAGAGCATTTGTGCTATACCTAATTTTGCATTGGTTTATAATATCCTGGAAGAACAATAGATGCTTTTTTTCGCGATAAACTGTAGTCCACGCGGACGAAGTTGCGGGCAAAATCTAGATAGACATTTATTTTTTATTTTTTATTACGGACTAGGCAATCGTTTGACCACGATCTCACCTGATGGAAAGCGATGATGTGGTCGAAGGTGTAGCACGCTTGCCTAGTAGATACCTATTCACTCTTGACTTGAACACACCGGGGTTATAATTTACCGGAAACACTGACGAGGGCAGGGCATTCCACTCCTTTGCAGTTCTTATAATAAATGAAGAAGCGTAACGCTTCGTTTTTGTGCGAGGTATTTCAACCATAAAAGGGTGGCGCTTTGCTGATCGTCTAGTCGTACGGTGATGGAAAGGTGATGGGGGAATCAGGTTGTACAGTTCTTGTGCACACTCTCCATAGAACAATCTGTAGAATACCGCCAGGCTTGCTACCTCACGTCGATGCGCCAGACTTTGAAGCTTACTCTTTACCAGAGCGTCATCCCCAATGAGCATGAGCGTCTCTCAATTGAATCCAAAGATTCGAGCTGATACTTGGCAGAACCGTTCCAGAGGTGGCAGCAGTACTCCATACAAGATCGGACCTGTGCTTGATAAAGATTCAAAAGCTGTCCCGGTGTGAAGTACCGCCTAACCTTAGACAAAATACCAAGTTTTTTTGCAGCTACCTTGGCTTTGGATTCAATATAAGACCCAAAATTCAGGTTTGATGTGTCAGGTCAGACTCCAAATGGTCGCCTATTAGTATTGTTACACTTTGGAAAGACGGAGATCGGTTTAGAGGACTCTTTTTAGCAGAAAACAAACACACCTGCGTTTTAGTAGCATTAAACTTAACCAGGTTAGCATCGCCCCAATCGGACACGGCTTCTAAGGCTAAATTTAAACGGTCTACTATACAGCAGAAAAAAAAAACTGAATCTAATGCAATCAGCGGTCTTGTCGCCTGAAACAAATTTGTCTTCGAATTGCCCCCGTGGTCATTTATTCGAGTTATAAGTGACTTTTGTGTTATTCCAGGACAGAAAGTACCCATAAAGTACAAAATACCAAATTTCGTTCAGCCGTCAGTTTTTTATCAATTGCTCGGCTTCTAATCATCAGATTAAGATACCAGGTACAACAGTTTGTAAGTCAAATCCAGAGGTTATCCAACTGTGAAAAACGCGTCGCAATTTGTCCAGTAGTTTTTACGTGGTAACAAACAGACAGAAGAGAATGAAAAAAAAACATTTGCTTACTCTCAGTACTTCGACAAGGAGGTCACCCGAAGAATCCAACTCGGATGGGCAGCGTTCGGGAAACTGCGCCATATCTTCTCGTCGCAGATACCGCAGAGCCTCAAGATTAAAGTTTATAATCAGTGCGTGTTGCCAGTGATGACATATGACACTAAGACGTGGTCGCTAACTATTGGTCTCATACACAAGCTCAAAGTCGCGCAACGTGCAATGGAAAGAGCTATGCTCGGAGTTTCACTACGTGATAAGATCCGTACCTAATGAGGATATCCGTAGAAGAACCAAGGTTACCGACATAGCTCTCAGAGTTTTGCAAACTCTGAGAGCTATGTCGGTAACCTTGGTTGAAGTGGCAATGGGCAGACCATATAGTTCGCAGAACTGACAACCGCTGGGGAATAAAGGTTCTCGAATGGCGACCACGAACAAGCAAGTGAAGTGTGGGGAGACCCCCCACACGATGGACCGACGACATTGTAACCATCGCATGAAGTTGGTGGATGGAGATGGCACAAGATAGCTCGTCACGGAGCTCTTTGGGGGAGGCCTATGTTCAGCAGTGGACTTCGAAAGGCTGACATGATGATGATGATGAGTATACAAGGGCATTTTTTTAAAATTATCTGTATTTTATATATTTTTTGTTACTTAATACGTTACTAGTGGCTCTGTGAGCTGTAGACCTCGCGCGTACTACTTACTTTTATACAAACCATCTAGCAGTGCACAGTAGCGCCATCTAGTTAGCTTATTGTAAAACTAACATTAATAACCAAGGTGCTCCATCAATCCCTACCTAGTAGGTAATGGGCTGATTCCACTGTTAGAAACCTAAAAGTGAGAATTTTACCTACTGCATTTTGAGGAGCTATTCTGCTCATCACGCCGAAGATCCTTATCAGATCTTCAACAAATTTGCATGAGATCAACTCAAAGTTACTACCTTTCAAATAAAAAGAGAACCATCGAAATAGAATCTAATAAGGCGGAGATATTCAGTAGCCCCATTTGTGCCTTTTTTGGGGGGAAGTACCCCTGACGACTAAAAAATTCTAAAAATTCGTTTAACCTGAATACTAAGTTTCGTCTAGATCGGAGAACAGATCACAAAGATCTGTAGAGGAGAACAGAGATCCGGACATCCGGACAAACGAAAGCATTTTTGCCCAAGCTAAAACGGAGATGCTTCGCTCGCGCTTCGCGCTCGATCGGTCAATTATAGGTATATATAGATAGATAGAAGATTATATTTTATTCAAGCGTGATGTCCAAGAAGCACACTCCATGCACTAATTACTTATATATACAGGAAGTGAAAAAATAAGGGGGAAATAAGGGTAGGTACCTTTTCCTATGTAGTTAGAAACTTTTGTTCTTCGGAAACATCAGGTCTACTTTAATTATTTTGTATTATGTTTATTTATAAGTAACACATTATGAGAAAACAATAAAAATAAATTTGAATTAAGACCACAACATAAGGTGCGGAGAATGGATTCATAGAAAATGTGTGGAATAAGAATATTATGTTTTTTAAAATTTTACGTTTTCATATAGTACTTTATTTAGTTACTTTTGGAATAGTTTTCGTGGTGGGAAATAGAGTGGATTGAGACTAAATAGTTTTTTAGGCAAAAAAAGTTATTTTTGGTTTCTTTGTGAAATGCTGTATATTTTTCAAAATAGACCCGATGTTCCCTTAAAACAAAAGCTTCCAACTACGAGTACAAAGGAAAAGGTACTTAATGCCCCGTTATTTTTCCACACTCTGTTCAGTAAGTTACGACTGTACCTTTATAAAAAAAAAAAGTATTTAAGGCTTATTTGCTTCATTATAGTTTTTTTCGCAGTTAGATTTTCGTATTGTTAAAAAAATAATCTGAAGTGTGTCTTACATATTCGAATATAAAAAACTGACTTTGAAGTTAGGCGACTCAGTTATTGCTATTGTACAATATCATTGTCATTTCACCAATACATTGATTATAATTATAATTATTATGATTGTGATACTTCCAGTGTTGTTTTTACTTACTGACTGCCGCACTCATAATCACGATTCGCTATAATTAACGATTATGTGTCCGGCAGCAAGTGTCACAACTGTTCCTAATTTTATTTAAATACTTAATATCAAGTTTATAACGCATTTGAATACTGACATGTTATAATTATCATATAAACATAAAATGTCATCAAAAACGAGAAATGATAATATTACATATTTTCTTCACTATATTCTGGTATAGTCTCCTCAATTTTTACAACAAATTCACCTGATATATCCCATTTTTTGATAATCCACATTAAATTACCTACAGCCATAGTTGTGTAATAAATATCACTCACTTTGAATCGGGCAATAAATTCAATCGACGGAAAGAAAGGGCAAAAGGCAATTTTCCCCAAGCGTTATCACATAAATTGCTTTCGTCGTATGGAAAAATCTTGAAGGACAACCGAATAGAAAGGAATTATTATTTCTTTTTGCGTATAGAAATGTTTGGCTTGAGATGGATTGATCGTGTCAGAGTTGTGGGTGTTTGTATTATTTGTGTATTAATATATTGTTTACTTGTACAACTGTACAGGAATAAATAGAAAGATGTGTAACAGGATTAAATAAACATCAAAATCTTATGATGAGTAAAGTTGTGTTTTAAAATAATTCTAATAAATGGAGTTTAAGGAGAGCACAGAACGGGAATGGAGGGGCGGTGTTTCTATTCATATTTTTCAGTTAGGTACAGAGTAAAAGTCCAGTCGAAACCATTAAATAAGATTGATTTAAAAAAAAATAGCATTAACTCTCTTAATATCTTCTCTAACTATAAATATGTACTTACATAGTCATAATCACATTTAAGACTGGAGTTCATCAACATTTAAACCTTGGTTAAACCATGGTTCATTATCATTAAATTATTATATATAGCTGTGCCCGCAGCTTCGCATGCATGTCCATTTCTCTAGGTTAAAAGTACTCTATGTGTTATTCCAGGACCTAAAATACCAATATACCAACCTTTAATGAAAATTCCTTCGTCCGTCAAAAAGTTTTCTATCGATTTCTCGGCTTCTACACATTATTTTGAGATTATGCTTCTACACTACTTTTTAACTCAAACCCTAAGCTATCTATCAGTGAAAACCACATCACAATAGGTGGCAGTAGTTTTAACGTGATGCGCGAACAAACAGACGCAGATAAACAGACAAACAGACACACACGATTAAAAACTGTTATACTCTGAAAATAAATCAAATTTATAAATGTGATGTCATTTTAATAACTTTACAATAGATAACTGTGCAATATTAATAACAATTTACATTTCTTGAAAAATACGATTGCCTTAATTTTTCGTTTTGTCCAGATTACAGGGGAACTTTTGGTCCTACAAAGTTTCACTTGTGCTTATATTAAAGCTAAATAACTGTTATACAACTTTTTTCATGATTTTCCTAGTAGAAAGAGTATTATAGCTGATATTTTGCTCGGAAGGCGGCTGAAACTATAATAATGAACTTTTTAGGAAATATGGTCAATCTTAAAAGTACTGCATCTCAGGTTTTAAAACAAAAAAAATACAGACTGCGGTTGGGCTCAAATTATAAAAACTTTTGTTTTCTTTATAAGTGTTGCAGATAACTTTTCCGTGGGAAGCACCTTTCAGAAAATATAAGCCAAAATCAGAAAAAATACCGAGTATTTGGATGTTTTTCGAGCACCTCGAAGTTAGCCCAGGTCTTTTGAAGCTCCCCCCCGTGGGTTCCCGCCTTGTCGTGGCGGGGGGGCTCTAGTAACCGTGGCTTCGCCCACCACGGTGAAGCTAAGAGGAACCCGGGGCCGCGCTGGCAGGGTGTCGCCGGCTGGCCCCATGGAGGGGCCACTTCACTGGGCTTTGCTCCTCAAGCCCACGCTGAAGTGGCCACAGTAGGTTGCGGTGCTGTATGGGCGGCATCGCAACTGAGGTGGGCCGCGGTGTTGTATGGGCAGCACCGCGGCTGAGGGAAGAGAGGCCGCGGCGGGAGAGAAGTATCGGTGATAAGGTGCGCCGCTCTTCCTACCTTCCGCGGCCTCGGCGGGGCCGCCACCGTTTGATGGCGGACGCGGTGGGGCCGCAGGGGAGGAGGAGTGTCGGTATTGCGGTGCGCCGCTCTCCCTATCCTCTGCGGCCGAAGTAGCTGGCGGTGGGGCCAAAGAAACGACCCATCGCAGAGGGACCTCGAGCGTCCAGACGCGGGGATTTCGTTTGGCGCTCATTTGCGGGTTGGTCCCCGGGTGGTTGCGGCGCACCGTGTTTACCGGTGCGTCGCAGGGGGGGTTTTCCCCAGAGGCGGGTCCGGAAACGGACAGCCGCGGCGGGTTCGCGGTCGTGTGCGTAAGCGTTCCCGTGTTCCCGTCGTGAGCGGCAGTGGAGGTACACCATGGGGTTTTAGTGGGTAGTACGGGCAGTCGCCAGTGAGTCCCACATAACCACTGGGCCTTCCCCGGGCTAAGTGGTATGCATAAACGCATTTCCCCATGTAATAAAAAAAAAAAAAAAAAAAAAAAGGTCTTTTGAAGCTGGAAATTTAGTTTAACTCTACTGGTATCTAACCTAACAAACATCCCAAAAAAAAAACAGAATGGTACAGATTTTTGCGACCTAACCACATAATAAGTCTAACGCGATTTTTGTGTCTACATCATCATCATCAGCTTATACCAGCTAGCTCTTCTCCTGGACGTAGGCCTCTCTCAAAGAACGCCACTGAGCCCGATCTTCGGCTCTTCTCATCCAGTCGCTGCCAGCTGTCTTTTGCAAGTCGTCTCTCCACCTGGCCATCGGGCGTCCCACACTACGTTGTGTTTGCGTCTACGGTAACTGTTAATCCTGTATGATAAAGTGCGTTGGCTAGCAGCTTAAGATGAGGATGGGGGAAGTCCTCCTCGACCACCCCAGAAGATGAATAGCTTCTGAGTTTATTTTTTTTTGGTAATATATATATTTTTGGTAACAGGTTATTAAAAATCAGCTGTTGTGTGTTATTACTGTTGTAGTCGTAAATTAACTTTGGCGCTTGACGGCCGCTGCCGCGGCATGCTAGCCCTTCACCACCCCCACTCTACCTCACCACCACCTCCCCCCAACTTCTACCCCTTGATTCTACAGTCAACCCTAGCTCATAAACTAAGCGTCACCTGGCAAGAAAGGGGAGGAGGGGGAGGGGGTCGTTGGAGACTTCCCCCCTCACCCCTCCCTTCTCCCTCCTCCTCTACCTCTACGCCGGTACCGGATATCTACAGCCAACCCATCCATTCTCTTCCAGCCGCTTTTCGAAGGTCGTCACTCCACCTGGCCACAGGGCGTCCCCCACTACGCTGCACTGGCGTAAACGTGGTCACCACTCGAGAACTCGTAAACTCCAATAATTATCCCATTGATTTATAATCGCGAACATTACAAGAAATATGTTTTCATCTGTTAATAAGTTACTGTGTAAGTCATTTGCGTACGTATTTATGGTTAAAATCGTTCTTATCCGGACCGGGTATACCGTCACCGCTTCGGCAGTGATCTGTGACTATTTTCTTATCAGATATATGTGTAAGTAAAGATATTTCATGAAAACATGTAACAATCTGCGAATGATAAACAGCTACAGTGACCGCCAAACCAATCCACATCACAATCGCAAAAGGGAATCAATCACATAAAGTCAAACGTCGCGCAAAAAAATAGGAATGGAAACAATCTAGTTGTAGTGTTGCCATGTAAGTTACTCCTGATATCCAACAAAAAATATTTCTTTTTCCATCAAAAGATTATAGATTTAATAGAATTTAAAATTTCAGTAAACATACCTATAGTGTAAATTGTATTTATTTATTGTGTATTTAGTTCTTAATATATTTTTATGGTCCAATTCCTAATTTCACATGATTTATATTTTTCTATATTTCTCCGTCCTTATTATTAAATCATTTTCTCCATCTAAAGGTTGTCTGGAAGAGATCGCTTTTAACAATAAAACCACTCATTGTACCTATTTTCTAAGTATTTTTCTGTGCATGTATTTTTTTTCTTGGTGCCAATAGTTTATCTATACATATCATCTCGTTGCAATATTTAGATATATAATTAAAATAACAGTCAAAAATGACAATATTTCGTCTGCCAAATATTTCGTCGATACAAACACACACACACACACACACACACACACACACACACACACACACACACACACACACACACACACACAAACACACACACACACACACACACGCACATACACTTGCAATCTAAACGCATAACTATAACTATAATGAAGGCTTTATTTTGAAGCAATGCACATAATTGAATATTTCAATAAAATTTAATATGCTGGTAAACATCTTATTAATTTAAAAGTCATTCAAATATTTCGAAAACATTAAATATCTAAACATAAAACAAAAAAATCACGTGCACTGTTTTGTCAACTTTTAATAACGCACATTCCAAACGCATCATTCAAATCATTTCACTTCGCTTCGCTTTCACTTATAAAGTAGGAAAGTTTTTCTAAAAACACTTAATGCTAGAAAATAAGTTTTCAAATAAGTTTTGCTACCGTCTCAAATTTACCAATCGTAACTCGTCAACTTCGTACTCTAGCAACACAGGCTTGGAAAGCGCGCCAACACAGCGTGTCTTAAAAAAAAATAAAGCGGCAACCAGCAAGCCGCTGTTCAGCCTATATTTCATTCCAAAGCCAGTACAATTCCGCAGCCGCAAACCCGATAAATCCAGAGATTTCTATTACAGATAACGCCCTGATTCTTTCCGGATATTTAATTTTATGTACGTTTGGAGTGTGCTGCCGTTTTCTTATTTTAAACTTTTTAGATTTTGAAATTTCTCAGATTGTTATTGGATACGATGACGATCGGTTGAGTTTTGGTCGTACTTGGAGCGGAAAGCGGCCTAAGTCGATCTAATCTTATTCAATATGGGGGTGGTAAGGCTTGCACTGACGTCCCGCTTGGGGTGTATTGTGCATTTCTCCCTGCCAGTCTCTACCCAAGCCATCCCACTTATATAGCGGAATGTGGTCTTGGGTCACTGGCACAACTGCTCCGAGATGGTGGTGGTGAAAATGAAGATAATGAAGATGATGGTACTTGACTTTGGGTTAGGTCGTTTAGACAAATCATGCATTCAAGTAGTAATTCTTTTTCCTTCCGTGGCCAGACAGTGCAGTCTATACTCCTTGCAGCTGCGACACATAGGACTATCTGTGGCTCCAATCTTGTGCAGATGATAATTTAAGTCGCAGTGACCTGTAAATAAGGCCCATTAAAAGGCGTAGGTCCTGCCTTTGCAAATTTATTAAGTTGTTTGTGATATTTTTGTAAGGGGTTGGGAAAGCGGTCTTACCATGTTTGTAGTCCGCTTTTCTGTCCTAGAGATTCTGTTACTCACTTTTAGCGTGGCGGCGCAGTACCTCCATCTATATACACTCGAGAGCAATGAATCCGGGTCACTTAAAGAAACCTATAAATCTCGGATACTAAGAATGCTAGCTTAATGAAATATATTATGTTTAATAGAAAATTAAATACTCCTTAAATTAAGGTATTAAAACTTCTTAGTTATTGTAAAGTTAAGTCATAAAAAAACAAATTTGAAAAAGGGAGACTTTCGAAGATGGAACTACGAAATTACTGCATTTGATTTTGCTTTTGTTTCTAATCTGTCATTCAAGTGGGTATATAAACCATATTCATAGTGTTCGATATTTATTATTCAAGCTGTAATCATGTCACTTACACCTAAAGAATGCACCAGAATTCTCACAATGCTCGAAACTGGCCGAAGTCAACGCGATACAGCCAGGACTGTCGGTGTGTCGCTGTCAACAGTACAAAGAGTTCTCCGACGTTACGAGGAAACTGGCTCTAAAGTACGCAGACCAGGACAGTAAGACGACGACTTGCTAAAGCTAACTTGAAACCACTTTGACTTGCAAATGGCCCTAAGCTGGAGCTTGGGCATCGTTTTTCAAGACTAAGATATGCCCAGAACTACTTAAATTGGACTATTGAAGATTGGTCAAAAGTTATGTTCTCCGACGAATCAAAGTTTATGCTCTACAAGCACGATGGAAGACACAGAGTGTATAGAAGACCAGGAGAAAGATTCAAGCAAGCATGCATCGAAGAAAAAGTAGCTTACGGATGTGGGTCTGTACTTGTGTGGGCCGGAATTTCATCTGAGTGTCACACAGAACTGGTGTTTATAGAAAACGGCTCTTTAACTAGCGTAAGATATGTGGAAGAAATCCTTAATGAACATATTGGGCCATTTATGGTCAATTTGGGTGAGGATGCTATTTTTATGCATGACAATGCCCGACCTCATACAAGTTGGATTGTGAATGACTACCTTCAAGAGATGAACATTACTCGTATGGAGTGGCCAGCACGCAGCCCGGATATCAACCCGATCGAACATGCTTAGGACGAGCTAGGGAGATGCGTAAAACAACGAAAGCCTGTGAGCTCAATATTGCTCTCACAGAGGAATGGGAGAATATTCCCCAAAATCGTATAATGAACTTGGTGTACAGCATGCCAAATCGCGTAAACGCGGTAATGGAAGCACGAGGAGGCAATACAAAGTATTAAAGTTCAAGAAAATCGTAATGTTGTTCAAAAATGTCATGTTTCCTATTTTTGTTTTAAAGCGAGATCAGCAGTTTTTTTTCTTTATGTAATTTATAGTAAATAAAATTTAGCGACATATAAATTTTGTAACTTTCATTTAAGGGGTTTTATATTGTCTATTAAACACAATTTATTTCATTAAGCTAGCATTCTTAGTTTCCGAGATTTATATTTTTTAAGTGACCCGGATTAATTGCTCTCAAGTGTAGCACTTACATTTCTAGTGAATCGATTTGGCATTGACGCCGGCATCTGGTCAATGTTTTCATCGTTCTGTCTGATAATAATCATCTTTGTGATAGGTACATGGTAGGTAGTTACACCTTGCTTTGTTTTTTTGACAGCGAAAGTCAGACCAAAGATAGAAAAATAGAAACAATACTAACGTAAAAGGTATCGCGTACTTATCTTTTAATTTTCAGTTTACCAAAAGTAAGCTACATTTTTTTTCTAGTAACGCCAGAGCTAACGAGCTAACTATATGAACTACACTGGTTTTCAAAACTTAGTACCACCACACTTTTAATGTCTGTCTGTTCGTGCAGCACGTTAAAACTACTAGACCGATTGCAATGCAATTTTCACTGTTGGATAGTTTAGGTTGTAACTTAAAAACTGATGTACTTGGTATCTCAATCCGATAGTAGGAGAAATTGTAGTTGATATTGAATAAATAGTCTAATTCTATTAATTTTAAAAGTGTGGTACTAAGTTTTGAATAAAACTACTGGACCGACTGCGCTGCGATTTTCGCTGTTGGATAGCATAGCTTTTGACTTACAAACCGGTGTAATTCGTATCTCAATGCGATGAGTAAGAGCCAAGCAATTTAATAAAAACTATTATTTTTAAAAGAGTGCTACTAAGTGTAGAAGACCAGTGTTCCTCTTGTTAATTTTGTAAAGTATAGCATTGATTTAGTTTTTAATAAATTAATTTAAATAATAAATCATATTTTTTTCGGTTTTTAATTAATAATACATGTTTGAACTGGCCGCCCTGGACCGTGATAGATTAAATAGTCCATCTCCCTCACAAGAGCTATGTGCCAGAAGTAATAATGCGTTTAAAACTTACTTCCGCTAAACGCTGTAACCCGGAACTGAACTAAAGACGATAAGAGAGCACCTCTTCAGGAGTTTCTCTACATATTTTTAGTTATAAATAAACAGATTAACTTAAATGCAATTAGTGGTAGGCCTCCAATTGTGTAATGTGTGTTTGGCCTCTTACGCAAGAGTCTGCATGAGGAAGTAACACACCTTTGTCAGATGTTCAACCGCCAAGCAGTAATGTGTAAATATTTCTGTTTCAGTTTGACGCCAATGTTTCCAGCGAAATGACTGGGCAATGAGACTTAACAACCAATGTCTCAGGGTGACGAGCGCAGTGTAGTGACGCGCAACATTTTGCAACCAAAGTTCTGGGTGGTACTGCAACTGTTATGGGCGGACGTGACGCTTACCATCAGGCGAGCGACCTGCCCGTCTCGTCACACAATGTAATAAAAAACTCATTTTAGTAGGTAAAATATATCTTCCTATAAAGACCCCCATTACTTTTACAAAAACACTTAAAGAAACCTAGCTAAAGAACCGTTCATAATGTATTTTTTAACGCTAACTGCTCAAGAGCTATTTTAAGCTTGGAAAGCGACGCTACCTGAATTAATGACATAGTTAATTAATACTTTTTTCTCTGGCAACATCGTGAGGAACGTTTCTAGTACGTGTTAATTTGTTGTGTTTTGTTCGTTTTGGTATTTTGTTGTTCTGTTTAGGATTGGCTAACATTTAAACCGTGGAATAATAACAAATTACCTAAATAATTTTTCAATTAACAAAAATTAATTATTTTAATTAATTAAAATGTATTTGACCTTTGATTAAATCAAGATTGGTGAATATATAAATTCACTCCCTTTGGGATGGAATTGTCACGTCTAGGATAATCAAGGTATATTACCTCCAAATTATCTAGGTCCATCGGTTTAGGCACTGCTTTGCCTGTCAGCAAGTCAGTAAATAGAAATATCATGGTAGTTAGCGCCACACTATGCATATTGCATTTTTCTATTATCTCTCTCTTTCTAACATGGGTGGTTGAATGGGTTTAGAAGTCATGCATCCCTCTTCCTCACCCATCCAGAACTTTCCAACACGACCTATGACAAGGACCACTCGTCACTGAGATGGCCGTCGAACGCGCCGTGCCCTTGTGATAATATATCGCAATTAATAAGTAGTCTTTATCGGGACTTGCCTAATGAAGGTCAAGGACCTTCACGCGTCCGCCGTGATATCTTCACATATAATTCATAAACCGTGACACATATAATTGATTATCAAGGACAGTTATAAGCCCATGAGTGTTAATAGTAAAACACCGAGTGGAAGAACACAAAGTGAGAGTGAATATCTACCAGCTGAAGTCACCGCCTTGAGGAGGCTTCAAAGGGACGTACGAACAGCAAGCAGAGTGTCAGGTATCCCATGTTCTTATATCTATCCCTTAGATAGCTCGTATATTTTGGGACAGCTACCTAACGATTTAAAAATACAGTCCACTAATTTCCACTTACCATAGGCCTTAGGGCACATAACACTCCTACGTTGTTGTCTAGATTATTAGTGTTTTGGGCCGCAACAATGGTACTTTTTTATAGGTATAGATTATCATTTAACCTAACGCACAACGGTAGGTATATTTCTAACTCGATTAAGTACAAACTGCACGGACCGGTCACTTCACAGATTTATAGATATGTAAGTATCTAGCTAAGTCATTTCCACCGACACATTTGCTAAACTTGATCGTAAAGTCATCAAAATTAGTTTCCATCGGCTGTATTAGTAAACCCAGTTTATACTATGGTTCAGATGCGCTGCAATTTGGCCCGACACACGTGTCACGGCGCGGTACGTATCTACTGAATGTTACTTGCATACGGTAACTTTATGTACGGTACCGTTCGTCATTCGACATGTGTGGGGTGAAACTTTGGAGGATAAACTCAAGACTAAACGCTACTATCTCGCTGACTGATTCAACACGAAATCTCAAAAAATACACTGGCATTTAAAACTTAGTAAAACACTTGTAATGTCTGTATTTTCGCGCATCACGTTAAAACTACTGGATCGATTGCGTTGCGATTGTCACCGTTGGATAGCTTAGCGTTTAACTTAAAAACTGGTGTACTTAGTATCTCAATCAGATGAGTAGGAGCCAATAAATTACAAAAAAGTGTGGTATTAAGTTTTGGATAAACTACTGCAGCAATTGCGATGCGATTTTCACTTGTTGAACAGCTTAGGTTTTGACTCAAAACTGGTGTACTTGGTATCTTAATCCGATGAGTAGGAGCCAAGAAACTTATATAAACTCGTTTAATAATAATAATAATTGACACGGTGCGTATAGTCAGGAGGTTCCTAACTCTGCAGCCCAAGCCAATGGTAGTAAGTTTGGGCCCTGCTCCGCCGCCGGTTGTACCCTAGGTTTAGGTTTGTTATAGTATTTTTGTATATATTGATTTTATAAATAACTATAATTTAAAAAACTTAAATCTAAGACAAAAAATAAATAATGTGATAATAATAATAAATCTTTATTTCAGAAGTACATGTCCATAATACACCAAATTAAAACAATTAGATCATATCCACACCAATACATATATAAAAGTGAAACGTTGGCTGTTTGTTTGTTTGTTTGGGGAGCTTTCAAGCGATAACGGCTGGACGAATTTTGATGAAATTGAGAATGGAGATAGCTTATACCCTGGTATAAAACATAGGATACTATTTATCTCAGGAAATTAAATTTCCACGGGAAAACTGGAAAATATTGATTACTCTACTTGCTGCTATACCTTTTCCTTTTGCATTGGTTTTTAATATCCTAGAAGAAAATAGGATGCTTATTTCGCGATAAACAGTAGTCCGCGCGTACGAAGTCGCGGGCGGGAAAGCTAGTATTTTTATAAAATAATATAACACAAAAAAATTAATCACACTGACAGAAAAATCACTTTGTAATACCCACTAGCAACTGTATTAAATGTGCTTGCTATTGCAAGCACTGATTGACTATTGACAATCAGGTTAATTTTAAAAGTGCGGTACAAAGTTTTGAAGGCCAGTGTATATAAGGCGTCCAGACTTGAAATTTAGCACATATGTGTAACTTATGGCTTCCCGCTGTTTGCTAAGAAATATTTTTTCGAAATAAACCCCAAAAGTAAAGTGTCGTGATGTGACACCAGTGACTATGTTCTGAGCGTTACTTGATTATATATCTGTGTTAAATGGTTTACCTGTGCTGTACTGAGGGCGGATTAAGCGGGCATGCCCCGTGCACCCACTGGCTTCTCCCACTGGTGGGTGCACGGGGAATTCGCATTTCCCCGTCCACCCACTGCACTAGAGTTGGAAACTAATGAAGAAATAATCGTCATTTATGAAGAAAAAAAAACACAACATGTTTTGTAATTAGGTAACAAGATATTTTAAAGTGACAGATGTCAAAGTGTAAGATGGCGATTTAGATCATTTTGGATTTTAATTGGTTTTCTTAATTATTTTATGAATTAACATCTCAGAGGAGCTGCAATTTGACTCATGTCACCTTTTGGGCATACAAATCACTGTTAAGACTAGGCTCTGCTTATTAAGGGTTTTTTTTCCATAAATATGCTGAGTCAACCACAAACCTGATAAATGTGAAACTTAACATACATGTTTTTCATCTTTATCTTTTTATGACTTAGACAAAAACATGATTAAAAGAATTTCATTCGATTCATTTTCTTATCAAACATTATGTTATTTTCAGTAAAATTTATTTTTCTACTCAACGGCTTAAGTTTTATGTCTAAAATAAATCTCACAGCAAGAAAATATGGTTTATCATCTAATGTTTAGACAAAATTTATCTAACTAAATTATTAGCCTGCCAATAAAATAAATAACTTTCATACGTCATTTAGTTCCGAGCTAAATTGTGTGTTCAAACAGCGCTCGCGATATTCAACCTTGTTACGCAGAAACTTAAGTGCTTATTGCGGGTAGCGGGTGCCATAGTGAAGGGTAGGTGACAGGGAGGTGGGGAGTGGGAATTTAACCTTGGAGCCTGGCCTTAAATTATTTTGGATTTCCTCGAAAAACCATCACGTTGTTATCTACCTCGACGTACCATCAGTTTTTCATTACACCAAAATTAGTCAAGCAGAGGCACTGACAAAGAAACAGCCTTATCTTCACTGTAAAAGATCTCTCTGAATACGTTCCTGTGGTGAGCCAAGACACGTGAATGGAGGCAGCGCATTGGAGCAAGCGGCTGGAATTCATAAACTTGCATTGCGAGATTTTACAGTCAAATGTATGAATACACCAAGTTTTCGTCAAAATAAGAGGCTCTAGCTTAGCTTTGGAATGGAATATTTCACCCGGATAAGGTAAAGTGAAAATTCTAGCTAAGAAGTGGAAGAGATTTTAAAACAGATATAACTGCGTGGGATGGGCACAGAATGCTCTAATCTGGACCTTTAGATGTTGTGATGTGTAGATGTTGTCATGTTTGTTTGAGATCACAATGATAGTGACAATTCTTTTGTGGCTACTATGCTATTTCGGGATTATTACTGCACTTTGTGACACTATGTTTGTTTGTTTGTCGTATGAGTATTTGTTGCTGGTCTCTGGTGTCAGAGTTTGTCAGGCCTAGGGCTTCTGACATGTCTTAACGACTGCTATTAATCAATAACAGCCGGGACCGACAGCTTAACGTGCCCTCCGAAGCATGGAGCGATGGAAAACCGCACATAACTTTTGAAAAGTAATTGGTGCGCTTAGAATCGAACCCGGTATCGTTGATTTCTACATTGCATTATTGAGCCGTTAGGCTACCATCTAATCGCTATTTAACTATATCCAAATGTGATAATGCCGCCGCCGGTTGCCCAATAGATTTAATTCTATTGTTTGTTTGTCGTATGAGTTAGTGCTGGCCTCTGATTGACATCAGAGGCCAGCACTTTTCAAGCCGCCAGTCGAGTTTGTCAAGCCGCCAGAGGGCCTCTGACATGGCTTAACAACTGCTATTAATCAATAACAACCGGGACCGCGTGCCCTCCGAAGCACGGAGCGTTGGAAAACCGCACATAACTTAGAAAAGTCATTGGTGCGTCATTTATTCTATACTAACTGTGAATGCTGCTCTGGCTGCGTGGTAATTTTTCTGGGTTAAAAGTACCATATATGTTACTCCAGTACCTAAATCACATTTAAGGTACAATATACCAAAGAGACCTTACATTTTACTATAAAGCCTGGCTATAGCTACAAGTGAAAAAACTAAAAAGATGCGGCCACTAATCCAACCATAATAAAATCAATAGATGAAATCAATACTTTCAGGTTTCTCACGTGTGGCTATAGTAGTAGGCTTTATAGTAAAATGTATCCCCTTACACCTTACACTCATTTACCCTTTGTTCTATCTGGTAGTTTTCTGTAAAAGCTGTTCGTCTCTGGAATGCGCTCCCAATCAATATTAGACAGGCTCCGTCAATATTTAAAAGGCTAGTTAAAAGTTTTTATCTTTCTAGGTATCCTTAAATATTATAGACTAGCAGACTAGGTTAAAAAAACTATTACTATTCCAAGACCTAAACTTACTGTATATCTGTCTGTCTGTACCTAAAATACCATTATATAACATTTAAACAAAATTCCTTCAGCCGTCATAAAGTTTTTAACGATTGCTTGGCTTCTACTCATTGAATTGAGATAATAAGTACACCGGTTTTTAAGTCAAACCCTAAGCTACTCAACCGCAGCAACCGTACCAGTAGTTTTTACGTGATGCGTGGACAGACTAGCAGACAAACAGACAGACACGAATTTAAAAAATATTTATTCTTTTTAGTAGGTTATTTTAAGTGGTTATTTTTACCTACTTATCTAGATCATTTTTTAAATATCTACCTTTTACTGTTTTTTTGGTACTTATTGCTATATTATAAGTACCTACAGACCTATAGATGATGAATAATAAACATACGTGTTTTATCACATTATTTTAATCATGCCTATAAAACAGTACCATGACATACCTAATTATTGACTGACTGACATACAACGCCCAGCCTAAACCGGTGGACCTAGGCATTTGAAATTTGGAGGAATATTCCTTGATTATCCTAGAGATGAACTACGGAAGTAATTGTAAACCGTAAAACAATACCAACTCCAAATAAAATCCTGTGGGGGCACTTTAATTTACCGGTATGAAAAGTATCCAATGTCCTACTTCGTAGTATGAACTCAAATCTTGCCAAGTTTCATTTGAATTCATTCAGTAATTTCGGCGGGGTGCATGTTCAAGACACGGACAGACAAACAGACAGACAACAGACAAAAAAAAGTTTTAGCTTCAGTACGAATAATAGAAAAGACTCAAAAATTTTTTTACTAAATATCTTTAATGTACAGAATTTGGAGCCATATCCCGCAGGAACCCTTTATTTTTTCGGTATAAAAAGTATCCCCAATTTACACTCATCATATAAACTATGACTGTACTAAGTTGCATCAAAATGCGTGAAGTAGTTTCAGCGTGATACGTGTTCTTTTAAATAATTTTCAATCCCTATCCTATGAAAAGTATCCAATGTCCTACCTCATAGTATGATCTCAAATCATATAAAGTTTCATTTGAATTTATTTAGTAGTTTCGGCGTGATGTCTAGCCAAGATACAGACAGAAAGATAGACAAAAAAGAAAAAAAACAGTTTTGTCATCAGTATGGAATATAAAACAACCTCCAATAAAAAATAAAAAAATATATTCAATGTACAGAATTGGACCTGTTACAGTTTTATTATAAGTATATAGATATCAATGTGTTTGAAATATATAGACACCTATAATACACTCTTCTGAATAACAACAGGCCCATCTCGCTCGTGAACCACGTCTTTATGCTGTTTTAGAGGGTAGTCTGGAATCGTCTAGCGAGAAGACTTGACGAGTTTCTGCCACCAGACCAGGTCAGGTTTTGATCGGGTTACGGCACCATAGAACATATCCATACATTGTGGCAGGTTATACAGAAGACTGGAGAGTATAACCAGCTGTGTCTTGCTTTTGTGGACTATAAGAAAGCCATTGACTCTGTCGAGACCTGAGCTAGTGTTTAGATAATCCCGTTTTAATGTTTTATGTTCTTATAATCGGCATAATTGATCAACGCTTTTGGCACAGAATAATTAAGAGTACAAGTCTTTTAGTTACAAAAATGGTTTCTATTAACAAAATATTAATATTTTTATTCTGCAGCCTAATAATAAATAAATTATATAAATCTTTGTAACGTTACTGAGATATATAATAAAAATAATGATAGTTAAATCTAGCATTTTCAAAAAAGAATAACTTGAGTTGGTGTTTCTTTAATTAATAAACTTTAGTTAGATTTCGGAGAACGTAAAGACCGAAAAACGTGCGATTATCTTGATATAAATTACTTAAGATCTGTTGGTGACTTTTACCGAACCACAGAATTGCATTTTTTTCTAAGTTTTTCCTCAGCCAGAAATAAGTAAGAGTAGTTAATAGTGCAGTGCTGCTCCAATATTTGATTGAACGTTAGTAAAACTAACATAATAAATTACTCGAGCACCGTTAGTTAATTTTGACACACTGTTTTTTTGCTTGACAAGTAGTTATGTACTTCTAACATTGTTATATTATCGGATATACTAAAAAAACAACTCTTATTATCATTCCATAAGGTAGATAATGGGCTTAAAAACACTTTAACATCATTAACTCATTTTGCCTACAAATGACACTTAGTGACTTCTTGCTCTCCAACGACGATATGTTCGTTCAAGTACAGAACCAACAGACTGAACAAATCCAGCTGCGCAGAGGAGTGAGACAGGGGGATGTTATATCCTCGAAACTGTTCACTAATGCCCTGGAAGATATGTTTAAGATGCTGGACTGGAAAGGAACGGGCATAAACATAAATAGTGAGTACATCTCACACCTACGATTCGCCGATGATCCTTATCTCGTTTTATCTAGGATCTGGAACGAATGCTGATCAACCTTTATATAAGTAGTGTATAGATAGATGTCATTGGTTGGTATTAATAAAGCTACTTGCAAGTCATCAAAAAAGAAAAACAGACCAATACACAGGCTGTTTCCGTAAGGAACTGGGCCACTGCGATTTCTACAAAATGCAACTTTATATAATTTCCATCCATTCATGTTTCCTCAAGACAAGAGTCAAGGATCTTTTGAAATTATAGTGAAAAAGTAGCACATCCTATTGTTTGATAACATTACAAACATGATTAACATTAAAAACTTAATTTACCCAACCCCTAAATCTGAAAGGTATATCGGATTATATAATTTGTACCTGGGGGTAGTTCCTACCCCAATTGTTGTTTTGTCACGCACTTCCGCTGGGGTATAGAATCATTAAAGGCATTATAGTTTAGTTCGTTATTTATTAGGGGATGCTCGATTTATTAGGGGATGTTTTGATATTGAGAAATTCGGGGTGCGCCACTTTAGGGGCTAATCCAATAAAGCGACTGTATATACAAATCCAAGATAGGTCTTGTCTTTAGCTGTCTTAAAACATAAGGATAGCATCGCAATAAACCCTATCTTACCGTTAGCGGCATGTTTTAATTTAATCTCCATGATAAATTAAGCAAACTTTATTGAAATCAAGCCGGAAAGTAGTCAGCATGGACAATCGATATTTAACCATAGACTAAATAATTATGTTGCGGTCACAGACTTATTTGTTTGATTTACAACAATATTCGCATTAATAAAGGAAAAAAATATTGGCGAAGCATTTTAGTTTTTAAATTGAAGATCCTAATGATTATATTACTAAATTAATATATGCAGTAGTACTCAAACCGTGTATGTATGTTTAATCTACATAGTACTATGAGACTATCTTACCAATTTAATTAATTCCTTTACAATATTTATTTGTGGTATTGTCATGTACGTCCGTCCTTCTGGCCGTCCGTATGTCACAGCCATTGTTTTCAAATACTGCTAAGCTAGGAAATGCTTTTTAGAGCGGAACTATCGGTAGGTTAAAAAATATACGATTTTCTCTAAACAACTTTTACTCAAACACCAAGCTCCGTGAAATAACGAAAAATAAAACACACACACTACTCAAAAAGTATAAAATAACACAAATCAATAAAAATTAACAAATATACTCGTATACAAAAAGGCCGCAAACTAAGACTTTTAAAACTATAGGGGCCTATTCGGTATATTTATACATATTTATGACCGCTACATAGCTACAGTTATGTATTAATATCTCGAAAAGAGTTTATTTATCAAATTATGCACCTGTTTTGTTATTATATCAAAAATTCAAATATTCCATTGTAAATACAAAATATCAAAACAAATTAATAGCAGTCGTTAAGCCATGTCAAAGGCCCTCGGGTGGCCTGACAAACTCTGATACCAGAGGTCAGCGCACTACCTCATACGACAAACAGACTAACCCTGCCCTATATCATAATTTGATATAGGATATGAAAGCGGGATCAATGGTCACATGCGGATAAGCAAGCTAAAGTTGCAGTGGGCTAGTCACATCTCCTGAAAAACCGATAAACATTAAGGTAGACGAGTTCTTGAGTTGAGACCACGTTTAGGCAAACGTAGAATAGGACGCCATGTAGCCAGATAGACGCGCGCTGTGGCCACGGCAGAAAATGGATGAGGAGAGCTCCTGCACGCCATTGAGCTCGGTCTCGGTCGGTCAGAGAGCTCAATGGCGTGTGCATTAGGAGAGGCCTACGTTCAGTAATGGACAAGTACAGGCTATGATGATATGGTGATGATGATGTTTACATAGTTTCCTCCCAAAGTTTTCATGTTTCATTGATACCGATCACTGCTGTGAAGCTTACCTTTCGGAAAGATGAAATATCGATAGGCAGTAATTAAGGTTTTTTTCTATTGATTTGTGGTAATTTTGCTGTAACAATCGCAAACTCCAAAAGTTTTTGAGAATTAACCTAGTTTGAGATTTTGTTTCCTTTGACCATAGACCATGTGAGTCACTAAAATTGATCTTATTATATGTAATGTAAGTAAATCGAGAAGACCTTGTTCTATTGCTGGTTTTGCTCAGCTCCTTTTTTCGTCACCACATGGCCTAAAACATATTGTGAAGTAGCTTCAAGTAAACTGAAAGACTGAATCTGATTTTCAAATGAGTATACTTTAAAACCGTAAAACATATGAACACCAACTCCAAATAAAATCCTGTGGGGGCCCTTTAATTTACCGGTATGAAAAGTATCCAATGTCCTACCTCGTAGTATGAACACAAATCTTGCCAAGTTTCACTTGTATTCATTCAGTAATTTCGGCGAGATGCGTGTCCAAGACACAGACAGACCGACAGATAGACAGACAACAGACAAAAAAAAGCAGTTTTGGCTTCAGTACGAACAATAGAAAAGTCTCCAAAAAATATTACTAAATATGTTTTATGTACAGAATTTGTACCCATATCCCGCAGGAACCCTTTATTTTTCGATATAAAAAGTATCCTCAATTTTCTTATAAACTATGACTGTGCCAAGTTGCATCAAAATGCGTGAAGTAGTTTCAGCGTGATACGTGTTCTTTTAAATAATTTTCAATCCCTATCCCGAGGGAACCCTCTAATTTAGCGGGATGAAAAGTATCCAATGTCCTACCTCATAGTATAAACTCAAATCATGACAAGTTTCATTTGAATTTATTCAGTTGTTTCGGCGCGATGCGCGGCCAGAATACAGAGAGACATAAAGAACGACAACAAAAATGTTTTGGCTTCGGTATTAGTACATAACAGCCTTCAAAAAAATTTACAAAATATCTTAAATGCACAGAATTTGGACCCCTATCTTGCAGGAACCCTTTAATTTATCGGGATGAAAAGTATCCTATGTCCTGCCCGTAGTATGAATTGAATTCATTCAGTCGTTTTAGAGTGATGCGCTTCCTAGATACAAACAGACAGACATACATACTGACAGAAAACAGAAAAAATACAGTTTCGGCCTCAGTACAAATATAGAACAGCCTCCAATTTTGTTTTACAAAATATCTTCAATTTACAGAATTTGGACCCCTATTCCGCAGGAATTCTTTATATTTTTGGGATAAAAAGTATCCTCAATTTTCACCCATCATATAAACTATGACTGAGCCAAGGTGCATCAAAATCCGTCCAGTAGTTTCAGAGTGGTAAGTGTTTTTTAAATAAATTTCTACCCCTTTCCTGCAGGAACAGTTTAATTTTTCGGGATTAAAAGTACCCTATGTCTTACCTCGTAGTATGAACTCAAATTATACCAAGTTTCATTTAAATTCATTCAGTAGTTTCAGCGTGATGCCTAGCCAAGATATAGACAGACAGACAAAAAATCAAATAAAACAGTTTTGTCTTCAGTATGGAATACCTCCAATAAAAAATAAAAATTATCTTCAATGTTCAGAATTGGACCTGTTATAGTTTTATTATAAGTATAAAGATATCAATGTGTTTGAAATATTTAGATACCTATAATACACTCTTCTGAATAACTACAGGCCCATCTCGCTTGTGAACCACGTCTATAAGCTGTTTTAGAGGGTAGTCTGGAATCGTGTAGCGAGAAGACGACGAGTTTCTGCTACCAGACCAGGCCGGGTTTCGATCAGGTTACGGCACCATAGAACACATCCATACTAGTCTTGCTTTTGTGGACTATAAGAAAGCCTTTGACTCTGTCGAAACCTGGGCTGTGCTAGAGTCCCTGCAGCGATGCAAAGTCACAGAATAAGTATGAATATAAGGCCAAGTGGACTGGCGCGGTACATCGAGGTGATAAGGTGCTTGTAAGACGACGCAAATATCGTCGTTGGCAAAAATATCGTAGTTTTTAGATAATCGCGTTTTAAAGTTTTTATGTTCTTATAATCGGCATAATAATTGATCAACGCTTTTGGTTACAAAAATACTCAAGTAGTACTCACATGGCCTAAAACATATTGTGAAGTAGCTTCAAGTAAACTGAAAGACTGAATCTGATTTACAAATGAGTATACCCGGCAGTAAACCTCAAACTAAAAATAATCGGAAACACACGGTATTTTATTGTGATTGAATTGATTGATAGGCTACAAGTATGTATAGAGTATAATTGAAAAGTTAACTGTTATAGTAAAAATGTTTATAATACTGAGCGTGCTATTTGCTTGTTATGGTTTAATTGAAGCCAATGAGCCCACCGTTAACTGCAGGGTAAGTTTTTGGGCATCGCTCTAAAACGGTTAAGAATAACATCGTGAAGAAACTGGCATGTACATGAATCAAAATTCAAGGTCGTGTGATACCCACCAACTGTGTCAGGATGAGGAGTCTTTTTCCCAGAAGTTCCCAACGTTAGATGATGTATGTTTTAAAGTTTAGCGATTGTAATTTGGTGTAACTAGATGATAGCTCGAATTTCTATCCCATTTAAAAACACACCTGGCTTCGATAACATCTTTTATATAGCTGATTTCTGATACAAACAGGTCGTTCACCTGATGGTAAGCGAAACTCCTGCCCATAACAATTTATTGGCATTCCTATGCCTTGCGATTGCAAAACCTTACGCGGCATCGTTGTAACCCCAAAACATTGTTTTTTTTATGTTTGTCGTGCACAGTAATTGTGCTGGAAACAGTAGGTATTCAAACAGGAACACAGTAATGTTTACACACTGCTTGGCGGTTGAATATCTGGCAAAGCTGTGGATCTTCTCCAGGAAAGCTCTTGCTGCAGAAATATACCCGGAAGTGCAAAAGCATGTATTATTATGTATATAAGAATTGTGAGTTGGGTTTCTGTTTTGTTTTGTGCCTAGTGGTGCTAAGATCTTCGATATATCTGATTCTTAGATACAGGAAAATCTATTTAGTAATCGTTGGGGATTATCGTTATATAACAGCTTGTTATTCTGTTAAGTCCCGCAGCAACAATCTCCGTCAAGATGGTGGGCTGTGCTTCGAGATAGCGCCGTGGCAGCAACAGCCAGTGGAGCTGGAACACCACCTGGAGAACCTCAGGAATAGGCTGGGGAACGTCACGAGGCGGCAGATAAATGAGGTGCAGTTAGACATTGCTAATAGGTAAGATGTGGTACAGGTACAATTATGCAAGTTCCAGGATAGTGAAAAAACAATATTTTTCAAAACATCTCTTATATCTGATTCATTCGTAATCTTCAGCGAAATTTCCCGCTACATGGACACAGTCCTGGCTCCATTTCTGGACACGTACCACCGGAACATTCAGCACTCATACCAGCAGCTGACTGCCAAGATCTTACGCAGGATCAAAGATGATATCAATAGCGCTGTTCTACAGAAGCAGAAGATTTACACAGAACTCACCGAGTTAGCTAATACGCTGAATGTGCCAGGTGGGACTATAGTATGAATTTCATTTATGAGTTACCTTCCTTGCCTTCTTAATATACCATGGACTCGTTTTCTTCTAATCTAAGCTCAGAACAATATTATTTCTAATATCGAGCTAAGCCATGTTTGATGAACTGAAGCATAGGGTAATGATAATAACTTCCTATATGAGGAAGGAACTCTTCCCGTCTTCAGTCTTATTGCACTGCGCCTGAAGCTGACCGTCAAACCCCGTGCGTTTCACTGGAGACTCATCAAGCAAGAATGTCTTGACGTGTCTTCTTATCCACCTCCTAGCGATCGGTTTGTGAGAGGTGTGGTTCAATATGAGCGGAGATGTCGCGTGTTCCAACTGGAGCCTAGATAGAAAAGAAGATTAGATTGAAAAATTGTTATGAAGTAGGACCTGCGCCATTCGGAATGATCTTCCATCTGATTTACATTCATAAGTGCGTTACGCATAAACTGAATAAATAAGTTTAGATTCTGAGTTTGATCGGCCTGCCCAATGAGCTATCCTTTTCTTTTCAGAAATGTGCCGCGAAGAGCGTCGCCTAACTCGAACCGTGGCCAGTCAGCATGTAGCCCTCATTTACGCCTGCACAGAGGAAGCCAGGACTTCCATCGCTAAGATGGGCAACTACGCCGACCAAATGATCAGCATCACCCGCAATCACATGCAATCGACACTTGAAGACGTTGCAAGGCTCATTGAGTTTGGGAATAACCACCGGTCTATGCCAAAGTAAATTATTGACATTCATCTCTCTTAACTGAATATCGTGTTATAGCATGCTGCCGGCAGAAGCTACTACCAAAATACCAGAAGACCTCAGTCAGTAGAATACATAATATGCAGGGTATACTCGAGAAACCCTGACGCAGCTTACGTGAGGGAATTGGCCCGCAGTTTTAAAGTTTCCCCTAGCCGAGATACGATAAACTTATATGGTATGATGTAGCACCAGGTTTCGCTTTCTCATATAATTGCCTCTATTTGTCTCGATCTTCTACGTCCTCTAGTGACGCTAGCCTCTGAGAAGATATTGTATTCCAACTTCTACAGGTTAAACGTTGAAAACTGCATCAGAGACCTGTCCCAAGCAGCGGTGGCCCTGGGATACGAGCTGGACCTCAGCCTGACGAATGCTCGCCGCCACAACGAACTATCATGCGAGCGGATCACTGGGTGCGGCACAAGAGTGCAGAAGAGCACCAACGATGCGGTAGAACATGTTAAGGAGCAGCTGTATCAGTGTGTTTATGCCTAATTTTGTAACACCAACCACATTCACAATCAATTTAATATATTTGCTCACAGTTTTGTCATAGTCATTGTTTGCCGCCGATCAAGGTTTCAAGATCATGCAATACATTCCGATCAAAGCATGAAAATATCTAAATGAAAATATTTGGCAGCTGCTATACTAAAAGACGCTGAACACCTCTTTAACTATGCCAATAATAGATTTAGATATATAGATAACACTTTATTGCATCAAATGAAACACTTACAAACAAAAATAAACTTAAATATATAGTACAATCGGCGGCCTTATTGCTAAGCAGCGATCTCTTTTTTTTTCTTTCTTCTTGTTTTCTTTAATATATATTCTGGAATTATTATTTACTTCTGTTTTGTGCATTTTACCAATAATGTTGATGTAGTTAGCCAATAAAATAAAAGTACTTATCCGTAACGAAATGTACTTAATTATTTTGCCAAGATATTAAATATATATTTGCCAGAATGTCGTTAGAATATAAAGACGTGCGAAACTGCACAAATGTTAAGATTTGGAGAAACTTGGAGGGCTCAAATAATTTAGGTTGTTAGAAAGACAAGCAAAGTAGATAAAAAGAACTGAAAATAGGCGGTACCGTTCCCATCTGAAGAACCTCAATTTTCGGTTCAAAGCTCAAATACACAGAATTACCAATGATAGTGAGAAAAAAATTATAGTGGTTAATAGCCATCCCCGGAGTCTCATATCTCATTTTACTTTACTGAATGTATCAACTTTTTGCCGTTTCATTTCCATCTCCACAGCTTTAAATGTTAATCCTCCCACATTTCCGCCGCTACACAATAAATGAGGCTCATTAAACTCCTCACAAAGTGTCCACTATCCCAGCCAATCAACAGCCAATTCAAATTCCAAAGCCGGTATAATTCGGGACCGACTAATCTAAATTCATTAGTGGCCAGCAGTGTTGTCTAAATATTTGAATAATTTGATTTCGCTTTGTCGAATAACTGTGGAAAGAGCATGATTGGAAAGGACGAGGGTAGACGTGGAGGCATGGGGTGCTTGGAAACGTGACGGGTATGAGGTTCTTATTAGACGATCACATACATTAGATACACACTCATAATAATTATGAATGCTTGCTGTGATTCTAATTACTTGTCTTCTTTCTTTGGGCTCTATATTGAAACGGCTTGTGTTCGACTAAAAGAGAGGTCTAATACCTAACAGTAGGACAAGACAGGCTGTGAATGATGATGATTATGGTTTTTGACTTGGAGTTGGCAGATGATGATTCAGGCTTGCCTAGAAAAATTACCGTCTTGAATATCTCTAGGTAAATACATCCTCTATTCTTCAGGAGAGATGTAACATATATTTTTTAAAAGCTTCACGCCTTAGCATAATTATATGTTATTAAAGTGTTATTATGTTTACTCAAAATAATAATGGGTGTCTTTTTCTCGACCTCTCCAGTTTATGTATATATGTGGAATGAGGTTAAGTATCAAAATTATTGTTCTTGCTAAAGAGGGAAGATACGACACGTTTTAATATCACTTAAACAAAAGTTGGACAGTATACAACTTCAGGCAAACACAGTTAAATTCCTACCGTCGTGCTTCATGTGCAGCAATAATAGCGATAAAGATACATACGCAGACTGTAGCGCGAATGAGAATAAGGCTTGTTTCACACGCACCACAACCACACCACGTGGGCGAGTGCTAATTTTTATGAAAATTATTAGTTTAATTCACACGGCCCACAATTTGCCGTTGCGTTCGATTGCGTGGGCGATACTGACCACAACGCAACTACAACCCTACCAGCAACAACGCGCACTAGCACATTGCAAACACAATATTGCGTAAACGCAACGACACTGCGCACAAGTCCCGCCCCTGCACCCTCGCCCCGATAGCAACAACAATTACTCCTCTCCGATGTCCATGAGTTGGTTCAGTCAAGGCATGTTTCCTCTACGAAAGCCGGAGTTGATCTGTCTGTCTGCAAACAACAGCCACAACGCAACGACAACGCAACCAAATCGCAACTGCTAGCGACAACGCAGCCATATTGACATTTTATACAACGCAACTACAATAAAAATATAAGTTCAAAAACTAAAACCCGACTACGGTATTAGTGGACTAAAAAGTCACAAACAAGAATAATCTAACGTTTTAGAAATTTAAAACTTTAGAGCCGGGGAGTGCGCTTTACCTACTTGGTAATAAATACTGATAAATTTATATCGCACTCCTACCTTACTTAATCTCTCTTAATTTTGTTAGTAAATTCGTATTATGTGCCATAAACTATTTTCAAACTCTTTACATCTGTCATTTATGAGTTTGAGGACTCAAGCAAAAAGGTCATTTTAGAGCTAAATATTTCATAAACAGCACCAATTAACAAAATACTGTCATGGAAACGGCATTTCATTTTTTTTTATTTATATTTTTATTGTAATAATTGAAATATTAATTTGTCTTTATCCACTTTAGTATGTTTTTATTGTTTGAATGTGTTAATGTTACAGTTACAGTGTAGGTGATGTATTAAATCAATAAATAAATAATAATTTTAAAATACGATAGGAAAACAAAAGAACAGAAGTAGCCCTAAAACAGAAAGGTTGTTCACTATAGCTCAACTTTTCATTCCTATGACCCTTCAGTTTGACAGAACAAGACTAACGTACAAATGTCAAGCATCCATTTTGAAAGGCTATGCACTTTTTTGCAATCCTAGTGATGGACCGATGAACATCATAATAGTTTTCCCGCCCGCGACTTCGTACGCGCTAATGTTTATCGCGAAAAAAGCATCCTATTTTCTTCTAGGATATTAAAAGCCAATGCAAAAGTAGGTATGGCACCAATGCTCTTGATGTTTTTTGACAGACTTGTTATTTCGTTTCCATGGCAACCACATACCATTCTGTGATGGCAACCGTTCCTTACAGTGAGTAATCAACATTATCCAGTTTTCCCGTGGAAACGTTTAATTTTCCGGGATAAAAGTATCCTATGTTTTATTCCAGGATATCTATCTCCATTCTAATTTTCATGAAAATCCGTCCAGCCGTTATCGCGTGAAAGCTCCCCAAACAAACAAACAAACAGACAACATTTCACTTTTATATATTGGTATGGATATTATGTAGGTATTCATAAACGATGATATATACTTTTACTTTGATGTGTTTATAACAAGCTCGTAAAAACATCATCAATAATCATCATCGTCATCATCACCAAAATCAACAGCCCGCATTCATCCACTCCTGGACGTAGGCCTCTCCTGGTGAACTCCACTGAGCCTGATCTTTGGCTCTTCGCTATTGCAAACTCGTCGCTACACCTGGCCGGTGGTCTCACTACGTTTGCATAAACGTGGTCTCCACCATAAAACTCGCCTACCACAATGGCTGTTGGTTCTTATAGAACGGCCCAATGCCACTTAAGCTTGCTAATTATTTGAACTATGTCCGTCACCTTGGTTCTCTGCCAAATCATCTCGTTTCGGATGCGATCCCTTAGAGAAACCCGGAGTATAGTCCGTTCCATAGCTCGCTGAGCGACCTGAAATTTGTGGACCAGTCTCACAGTCAGAGTCCACGTTTTGGCTCCGTATGTCATTACGGGTAGGACACACTGGTTAAATACTTTAGTCTTTAGGCAATGTGGGATGGGCGACGTATAAGGGTGCCTAGTTTTGACTACGGAACCCTAAAAACACAATCCAGTGTTTTGCTGTTTACTATTACGTCCAGAAACTGCTACGCTAAAACGCTACTCAGGTACCTCTCATACGGACTCTCGTCAGCAGACTGGTAAAAATATAGCACAAATAAGTTCTCTTGAAGAGGAAAAGGACTCTTCAAACAAACCTCCCTTTCATACCTTCGCGTCCAATTTACTAACCCTCCAAAGTTTTCTCTCCACATAACTAGCGGGACATGTCTGTATGTCAACACGAAACGCGGTCATTACCTGTTCATATATTTAGATGTTCATATATTGAACCTCGGAAACAGGACACTCATAGTTTAATGAGTTACTTCCCAAAATAGAGCCGAAGCAAGTCAAACCTTAAATCAATTGCGTAAAGTTTAGTTTGCAGTGGAAAAGTTAAATATTAATTTATTCAAGCAGCACAATAGTAAGTGGAATGTATTTCCATAATAAATAGTGATTTGTTAGGATTGTAAGAGAAATGGGTCAAATGTTATCGGGTTTAAGTAGGTAAGCTACGCGTGGATTGAGTGAAAACGATATCATTACTACCTATAAGTAAGTACTACACACAATTAAAATCCTTCTAGGTAATTCATAGTAGTACAAACTAGTTATTCCATGGTACTAGCTGCACCTTTTGTCTTCACCTACGCAAGAGGTCCCCAAACTTTTTTGTCTCGTAGTTGCTATGTTTTTTGGTTTTGGGTAGACCCCTCATATGCTAACCTAATATTGTTTTTTTTTTTCAAATTCATCAACTTCAAATATGTTTTTGACAGGCTGGTATAGTGCTACTCACTTTGAAACATTTAACATTCTAACTGTAGTGAAGATTAGGATTAGTGTGAAAACTCTTGAAAAACTTAATAAGCACACAAAACACAAAACACAAAACAGTAGTAGTTGTATTGTCAGTCTGTTTTACGTTTTCACGTAAAAACTAAGCATCATATCTGCGTGATCTTTTGTATAGATAAAGTTGGAGGTCTAGCTAAAAAGTTGAAACGGGGGCACAATTTATCGCGTTTTTTTTCTTCAAAATATAAACACAGAAAATAAAAAGTACGCAGACGGAGCTACGGGTAACTGCTAGTTTATAATAATTCACAGTTGAACGTATGTCTAAAAACTAATATATATATATATTAGCTATTGTTATTGATTGATATAGATATATATATATATATCTATATCAATCAATATAGATAGATAGATAGATAGATAGATAGATAGATAGATAAATATCACTATCACTGACCTACGCGGACAAAGATGAAAGTATTCCATGTATTAATCCAGGACCCAAAGTATCTATAATACCAAGTTTCTATAAAATCTGCGCCGTGACAAACAGAAAGCATCGCCATCCGTAGCTCAACTTGTACAATTCTCTATTTACACAAATCATACTAACACATAGACAAACTTTTGCATTTATAATATTACTAGCTGTGCCCGCGTGGTCATGATTCTAGGATAAATGTATCCTATATGTTATTCCAGGACCAAAAGTACCGATAACGTACGTACAATATAACAACTTTCTTTCAAACGTCAAATAGTTTTTGTATCGTTTGCTCGGCTTCTACTTATAGGATTGAGATAAAAGTTTTTACACCGAGTTTTTAAGACAAAACCTAAGCTTTCCAATAGTGAAAACCGCATTTCAATCGGTCCCGTAGCTTTTACGTGATACACGATCATACATGCGTGATACACGATCATACATACGTGATACACGATCATACAGACAGAGAGACACCACATTTCAAAATGTTGAATTCTTGTTCAGAAGCTTAATTTATGTCCCCTAGACCATTCATACTAATATATCAAAGTGAAACGTTGTCTGTTTGTTTGTTTGTTTGGGGAGCTTTCACGCGATAACGGCTGAACGGATTTTGATGAAATTTAGAATGGAGATAGCTTATACCCTGGAATAAAACACGGGATAAATTTTATCCCGGAAAAATGTAAGTTTTCACGGGAAAACTGGAAAATCTTGATTACTCACTGTAAGGAATGGTTGCCACCACAGAATGGTCTGTGGTTGCCGTGGAAACGAAATAACAAGTCTTTCAAAAAACATCTTGGTGGCATTGGTGCTATACCGACTTTTGCTTTGGTTTTTAATATCCTAGAAGATAATAGGATGCTTTTTTTCGCGATAAACCGCGTCGTACGAAGTCGCAGGCAGGAAAACTATTTTTTTTTATAAATTATCTTTTTCGTACAGACTTTTGTGTCTTACTGCATTTTTTATTTAAGTAGGTATAGAAGAAGATGGTAAGCGTGGCAACGAAACTGTATCACGACTTCAAAGCGATGGAAAGGATAGCTGGTCAATAGGTACACTACTATGGAAAGATTTACGACTAACCTGGACTTAGCACTATAATCCTTGGTTCTACAGCTTCTCCGAATCCTGAATGGACTGTATGATTATTATGTTCCAAGGAAGGATATCCAGAACGTGACGAGGGTTGGTCACAGACGCACCATGGGCAAGGTCCGATCTCGAAAAATCGTCCACGCTGGACAAGGGTCGATGGCAGATCACTTTTCAAGCAGTTTCTTTTCTGGTGTAACAAGATACATAACGTAAATTGTCGTCGAAATATTAATAAGGTAAAAGGAGAGACGCAACATGGGCAAGAGCCGATCTCAAAGACTCGTCCACGCTGGGCAAGGGTCGATGGCAGACCACTTTTCAAGCAGTTTCTTCTTTGGTGTAACAAGATACATGACAGAAATAGTCTTCGAAATATTAATAAGGTAAAGGGAGAGACGCAACATGGGCAAGAGCGGATCTCGAAGACTCGTCCACACTGGACAAGGGTCGATCGCAGACCACTTTTCAAGAAAGTTTCTTCTTTGGTGTAACAAGATACATGACATAAATAGTCGTCGAAATATTAATAAGGTGAAGGGAGAGATGGAACATGGGTAAGAGCCGATCTTGAAGACTCGTCCACGCTGGACAAAGGTCGATGGCAGACCACTTTTCAAGCAGTTTCTTCTTTGGTGTAACAAGAGACATGACAGAAACAGTCGTCGAAATATTAATAAGGTGAAGGGAGAGAAAGATATGAAATGCCAACTGATGTGATGCGAACCAATATTCTGTAACATATCATATCTACAGTAATTGTTACTTATGGACAGACAGATATTATATTTAAAAAAAAGTGATATTTTATTTAATTAAACTTTTTAAAATGAAGTCTAGATTCCAGTGCACCCCTTCTAATGCTTAGGGATGATCATTTACACATCCCGGCGCTCACCCCTATACATATTTATAAGTCAAGGGTTGCCAAAATTTGAATTTCACTCACAGCACACAATTAAAATACAAAACGAATTATAAACACGTGAATAATGTTAATGCAAAGGTTTCGTTTGAATAAAATTGTATTTGGACGTTTGAATAACATTTATTCAAGTTATATTTGCTGTAGGAGACCATTATTATGTGTTCATCTGGTAGCTATTGTCAAGTGCTGTTACGGACGATTTATCTATTTCTCATACAACTTTACAAATCCTTCGCTGTGTTGAAACCCATATCTTACAAACCTTACTTTGAGAACTTTACCTTTGCAGTTCCGTTCCACCAGTGCGTTTGCTCCGGCCAGGATTCAAACCTGAGACACTAAGCTCATCAGGTAGAGGCACCACCAACTGTACGTTATTAAGTTCGTCTGAATTTTTATCTATCATCATATTTCGAAAGAATCAAGCAAAGTTTTGTTCCTACGAGCGTTTAGAAAAAATAAACATCCTCGTCGGAATGTAATCATCATCATCATCATCATCAACAGCCTATATCTGTCCACTGCTGGACGTAGGCCTCTCTTAATGCATGCCACTGAGCTTGTTCTTTAGCTCCCCTCATCCATCCTCTTCCAGACTATTTTCGCAGGTCATCACTCCACCTAGCCACAGGGCGTCCTACACTACGTTTTACTGAACTTGGTCTCCACTCGAGAACTCGTCTACCCCAACGGTTATCGGTACTTGTGGAAATGTGACCAGCCCACTGCCACTTTAGCTTGCAGAGCTACGTCGGTTAACTTGGTTCTCCGTCGGATATCTGCGTAGGAATATAATAAAGTTCCAAAATGTTACTTTTAGGCTATAAATACATATGTTTCATGATGATGAATGATTTGAATATATGCTGTAAGTTAAATTTATGCTAAATGAAATAAAAAAAATAAAAAAACAACAAACACCTGAAGATCTGAAGATCTGAAGATACATTACGACATCTAGGATCACACTCTTTGCTTCCTTATTCTCTATCAAACTAGAACATCTTTATAGCAACGCCACAGTATATCACATAAGATGTACAAATAACAATGCCCTAGATATACGACTCTCATTTCAATCGCAACAATAAATCACAACTTATTTATTCCGCCCTCCTTACGGGACCGTCAAAATTAACGAATAAATCTTTAGGGTGTTCCCAAATCATGGTGATGCAAAATCGGCGTAGTCGGATGACTGTAGGTGATTTCACTAATTTTAGACGTTTAATGCAGATTTTGTTTAAGGCCCGGTCTCAATATTTAATCTATTCAGATTTCATACTAGAATTTATCTTTTGACACTTATTCTATTTACTCATTTAATGTAGTTAAGACGGAACACTGCTCCGCTCGCACATTTGCCAAAATAATATGGTCCATAAGGCTTTTTATAGTAAGTAACTTTTAAAGCCACCGCTGATCAAACAATAATATGGTCCATAAGGCTTTTTATTGTAAGTAACTTATAAAGCCACCGCTGACCAAACACTTAAAGATTGGTCCTATCGATATCAATATCAAGGAATCGAGACAGTGGCATATAATTATTAATTTAGAAGTATTTAATAATGCCCTACTTTAAACATATCTTATTTTAACTTAACTTTAAAAGTGGAATGGGTTAAATTAGAAACAAGTATGTCACAGGAAGTTTGAAAGCACAAAATAAATAATAGTAAAAGGTTATCTTGGTAATGGACATACTATGCGGATAGAGGAATGTTATCAAAGGTAGATGAAGATCAAAAGACGTGTGGATGGATTGTGTGAAAGATGACACGTGTAAGAAAGGAATGGACACTGAGATGACGGCTGACAGTGAGAAATTGAAGAAAGGTACAAGTTGTACCACAGATTAAGTATCAGTTTTCTGATACTTAATCTGTGAGTTGTACCGACCCCACATAACAGTAAAACAAGGGCTACGTTCACTTACTACGCTCGAATCATCGGTGCGATTATCGCTCGATCATCCGGAGTTAGTGAACGACTTTGGACGTCTACATAGAACTGACAACTGTCAAGTGTCAGTTTCATACTATTCCTCCCCTCCCCTACTATTTTTCGGATGATCCAGGATTCGAGGCGAACGCCCGACGACGCCGTGAACGATTTCGAGTGATCGCGCGGGTGACGGATCACCGTGCATCCTCGAACGTAGTAAGTGAACGCGCCCAAAGGTAGGGAGATGATTTAGCTTTAGAAGCGGCCTGGGGTGACACCGTGACAATAATGATATTTCATTCATAGTGTTATGAGATAAATCGAATCGAAATCGGCGTAAATAGGCTAAAGTCGACACCGCGTCAATATGTTTAGAGACACCCTAACGAATCATAACGAATAAACCTTTAGGAATAAATCTCGGACTTGGCCGCCGCGGCGGTAACTTCGCGACAAACCGTGAAGTGTTTTTATGTATTGAAATGGAAAAGTTCCGTTTACTTACTTCTGGGTGAAGTTCCGAGAATTACAAAGTGTAGGCAGTAGCTTATCTTATGAAATACGATTTCGGTTTTAGATGTTTTCAGAACTTTTATTACATTAAATTATGACGTAATTTCTAGCATAGCTTAATAAAAAATGGGTGCACCAGGTACTTTGTTGGCGGTTTGCACCTTTTTGGCATATTGTGATTTATTTATTTTTAACCATTTTTTGGCAATAAAAAATATACGAATGTGAATAGACCGGACAGATATCTGGGTTCCCTAGTCATCCTTACATATAAGTTTAAAAGTAAAACCAGACTACGGTCGGGTAAAAAATAGCCTATGAAACTCTTGCGATGGTGACGAATCAATTGATGCCTCGCTTGTCAAAATCAAACCAAGTTTTTAGTTTGAACACAACCATTCATTTGCTTCGCTGTAATTGACTGACTTTAATTACCCTTCCTTTTCTTCGCCGTAGTCAGGTAAAAATTAGGAGCCTAACCTTTTTTTTCTTTGAACCTCTACTCTACAAGTAGAATCTTTTAAATCCTTAGTTATATTGAGTTTGTCAGCAGTTTTTGCAATTATTAATTTTCGACCAAAATTTAGGTCAGAGATTTTCAAAAGTTGAGATACTGATTATAATTTTGTAATCAGTGTAAGAATACTGTGCAGATTATTAATGTTTCTTTGTGGTTGATTTTGTGAGACGTGATTCCGTAAACATTTTATAAAATACTAGCGCTAACTGGAACATGGTTATAAGCTGCAAAACTTTTAAATTACGTGTTATGTTGCACTGGGTTTGCAGTTGGTAAACAATTGGAATTTATTGTAGATTTGCAATTTATAAGAAAACAAAAAGCATATTTTCGTTGATACTTTAGGGAAGAAAACATGCATTATTGTCTGTATTGCCAGTCCCAGCCGTTATTGATTGATAGTAGTCGTTAAGCCATGTCAGAGGCACAGGCGGCTTGACAGACTGACAGCAGAGGCCAGCACTACCTTATATGACAAACAAACAAACAAACAAACAAAGGCATCACGTGCTTCGTCGGCTTGTTAGTCTGTATGTTTTATAAAAAATAAAATAATGTGCGATACAGTATATTTTCAGTAAGCTCACAGTAAAATTGAATATTTCTTTGAACGAAAAAACCCCACTAGAAACTGAAACTGGTCGGAGTATTTCCGATCTTCTATTTCGTGACTCTTCAGCCGTTTCATTTATATTTTTCAAGTCCACTTCAAATAGATTATGTGAAAAATAACTCCAAATTTAAAGTGCTTTCCAAACATAGACATATATATCTAAGAAGAAGTTACGGTTATATTTTCAAAAAGCGCAAAACCGCTGACTTTAGGGGACATCGGTTCTGCATTTGAGATTACTTGTCTATAGTCACTACTTGTTTCTAACTACTTGAAAGACTATCATGAAATTCACTTTTAAAAACTCACTAAGATTTACTTTAAATGAAAACGAATGGATAACTAGTTAAAACAAGCCATTTTTATTAAATATTTACAAGGGTTCGACTTACAAATAGTTCAGCTCGAAAATCCAACGTAAAGTGAGCTCTCCGCTCAGTTTTCAAGCGCCTGCGCGCCGCCATGTTCCCGCCACTCAGCTCCACGCAAAAGTCGGAACAGATGGCGTCACAAGCACTTGAATTTACTAATAAATCAACAATAATGATAATAACTATTTACAAATCTATTTCTGAATTAATTTACAATTTATTAAAGCCTATTAACAAGCAATCAAAGCCCAGAAAAGCATTGACTGATCATAAATAAACTTACTTCGGAACACCATCACAATTTGAAGTCAAATTAAAGAATCATTAAAATAATAAAAGAACTATTTACAAAACCATTACTTAACTTGATGTTTAAATAAGATTCTACGATTTTAGACATAAAATAGTACGCTGAATCAGTTCATAATTATAATCAGATAAATCTTCATATTTGCTTGATTGAAGAAACTTCGCGGCGACACGGCCATACTGATACTCGATGCGTGCTATGCGTCGCTCCAGTCCTCCGATCCTGTCTTCTTACTAAAAAATAAAATTGAATTTTTGAGGCAACATACTTCCACAGTACGTCTAAGCCTTATTTATTACAGGTATTGAGCTTTTTTGCATCACAGCGCTAGATACTCCCACAGTAAAGCTAGGCATTGCAGGAATTTTGATAAAAGAACACTAGATACTTCCACAGTAAGTCTAGACATTAAAGTTTATAGACATTTAGCTGTAATAGAACATAACACAACGACACTATACACCACACAATCATATTTTTTAATATTACTGCTCACTCCACGTGACAACAGGACAACTATGTTTGTTATAATTTGAATATCACTGCTCACTCCACATGACAACAGGACAAAGATGTTTGTTATAATGTTTGTATGTATGTGTGTAACTCACAGTTACTGGTCAATAAACATTGAAACAGTCGAGTATGTGAGAATACTAACTTCACAGTAACTGCTCAATCCGGACAAAAGTGACAAGTTTGCTAAAAGGTCGTGCTAAGATATGGGCTGATAACTGGCTCGTAACAACATCTACCTGGGAAGAACTTTGCCAAATTATTATAACTACGTTCGAGCCCGAAAACGTGATGTTACTCGCGTGATGAGCTTAGGTTCAGGGAGCATTCCTACGACCCTACTAAAGACATTTCAGAACTCCTAACACAATCATGGATTCTGTGGAGACGCGTGACAAAGGACAAGCTCGATAATAGTGATGCTGTTGAAGCGGTGATTGGAATGGTAAGTGACAAACGCCTTAGAATAGAACTAATGAATGCCAGAGCTACCTCAGTGCCCGAATTAATCTCTGTTGCCTCGTCTATTCGTGTTAAACGTCACAATCAACATAATCCAAACCAACCACCGCAATTTTCGTTCGCGATTTTCTTTTGACAATAAAACCAACTACCCTCCTTTTTGCAGTTTCTGCAAAAGAACTGGCCATACTTTTAATAACTGTCGAAATAAAACAGACTCAAATGTGCAACCAATCGAGGGGAGACCTATGTCGTCATCCACTTCGTTTTCTAAGCCAAATGATAACAAGTTTTGTTCATTTTGCAAAAAACCTGGGCATACATTTGACGCATGCTACCGTCGAGAAAAACAGATAACTTCTAATGTAAATTCAATATCTAATAGTCGTTCCAGCTTAAACACTATGCGTATGCGCGTCGGTAACGTTACAATAGACACTGTTTTTGATAGTGGCGCCGAATGTTCCATCATGCGCGAGTCCATTGCAAACAAATTACCTGGGCGCAGACGGCAGGCGGTTAATTACTTGCGAGGAATAGGCCCGTTCCCGGTAATCTCCATGAGTAGATTGACCGTGATTTGCGTTATTGATAATATCGACGGCGAGATATTGTTCAATGTGTTGCCTGATTACGAAATGACGTCGGACGTTTTAATAGGGGTAAATTTACTACACGAAATGGGTTTGAGTGTAATGGTCACTCAGAACAACGCGAAATTGTGTTCTTATCCCCGCGTTATGCACATGCGATCCAATAGCCCTTTATTTGACTACATTGATCATGACTTGACTGACGAATCTGAGATTAACCAACTGCTGAAACTTCTCAATAAGTACTCGCATCTTTTCACGCGTGGTTTTGCAAAATCTCGTGTTAATACGGGCGAGTTAGAGATTCGCGTGAAAAACAAAGAAAAGTTTGTTGAGCAGAGGCCCTATAGATTGAGCCTGGTTGAGCGTGAAAAAGTTAAGGAAATTGTTGCTGAACTGATTGATAACAACATTGTGCGAGAAACCAAATCTCCTTACTCCAGTCCAATCATTCTAGTTAAAAAGAAAAACGGTGACGATCGCATGTGCGTAGACTATCGTGAATTAAATTCTAACACTGTACGTGACCATTACCCTCTCCCACTGATCGCGGATCAAATTGATCAACTGGCTTGAGCCCAATACTACTCTAGTCTTGACATGGCCTCTGGCTTCCACCAGATACCGATTTCCGCTGATTCTATTGAGAAAACCGCCTTTGTAACACCAGATGGGCTTTACGAATACCTAACTATGCCCTTTGGACTTTGCAATGCACCATCTGTGTACCAAAGATGCATAAATTGTGCCGATAACGGTCATAACGATAGCGTGGCTCAAGTTTACATTGATGACGTCATAAGTAAGTGTCGTAATTTTCCTCTTGGACTTGCACATTTGGAAAGAATTCTTATCGCACTACGCGACTCAGGATTTTCGATAAATATCGATAAGTGCCTCTTCTTTAAATGCTCTATTGAATACTTCGGTAATGTAATAGAAAATGGTCAAGTTCGCCCCAGCCCCAAAAATACTGAAGCTTGAAGGCCCCAGTACCTACTACTGTAAAACAAGTTCGCCAATTTAACGGCTTGGCGGGATATTTCCGTCGCTTTATCCCTGATTTCGCGTGAACTATGGTTCCGCTATATAACCTAACTAAACAGAGTACTAAGTGGCAATGGACTCATGTTCACGAAGAGGCACGTCAGAAGATTATCCATCACCTCACTTCAACACCTGTCCTCACGATATTCCAAGAAGGTGAACCCATCGAGCTCTTCACCAATGCCAGCAGTCTCTGATTTGGAGCAATACTTATTCAGATCATCAACGGCCGACAGCATGTGGTGGCTTACTTTAGTATGCGCACTACGGACATAGAAAGTAGGTACCACTCCTATGAACTTGAGACGCGCTAGCAGTAGTCCGGGCAATCAAGCACTTCCGGCACTTCCTTTACGGACGTAAGTTTAAAGTAGTCACGGATTGCAACTCACTAAAGGCCTCCAAGCATAAACGAGATTTGTTACCCCGTATACACAGATGGTGGGCGTATCTCCAAAATTTTGAATTTGACAGAGTACAGGAAGGGCGAGCGGATGCAACATGCTGATTTCCTGAGCCGAAATCCGGACCCCCTGACTGTGAACGTCATGACCAACAATCTGGACTGGCTCAACATAGAACAACGACGTGACCCGCAGCTGCGGTCCATTATAGATGCCGTACATAATAGAGATGATGTTCCTGGTTACCAACTCGAAGGTAATGTACTCAAATATGAGAAACTAGATCCAATCTTAGGCGCGCAAAAACTAATTGTCGTGCCAAAGGCCTTCCAGTGGAGTCTTATATATGCATTTCATACTTCTCTCAAACATCCAGGCTGGGAGAAGACTCTGCACAAAATTAGAGAAACCTATCATTTTGACGAGATGAGCACTACCGTTCGAGACTTCGTTGACAACTGCATTGTGTGCAGAACATCGAAACAAACATCAGGAGCCGCTCAAGTATAATTACACCCTATTGCAAAGCCAACAGTGCCTTTCGAGGTCATACACATGGACCTTACTGGTAAGCTTGGCACTTCTCACAATCAAGAGTACGTTGTGGTCGAAGTAGATGCCTACAAAAAATATGTGGTACTTCGTCACACTAACGACAAAAGTCAACACAGCTCTCTTGCCGCTCTGAAACAGGTAATTCACCTTTTTGGAGCCCCACGGCAAATCATTGTAGACGGCGGGCGTGAGTTCCGTGGCGAATACAAAAACTACTGCGACAGGTTTGGTATTGATTTACATGCTATATCCCCGGGCGTGAGCAGAGCAAATGGACAAGTGGAGCGAGTCATGGCAACACTGAAGAATGGACTCGTCATGATTAAAAATTATGACACTCCAGACTGGCATACAGCATTGGAGAGTCTTCCGCTTGCTCTGAACTGCACTGTTCACAGAACTACAGGTACTGCCCCACTAACGCTCCTTACGCGTCGTCAAAACTGCGTACCACCAGAGTTGCTAAACCTGGTTAACTTAGATAACGCATCAATCGATATCGAGGCCCTAGAACAACATGTACAACAAAGAATTACCGAAGTATCTACAAAAGACAAAGAACGAATTGACAAGGGTCGTGCTAAAATTCATAGCTTTCAACGAGGAGACTTCGTGTTGATTAAGAATAACCCCAGAAACCAGACCTCTCTAGACCTTAAATTTAGCGTGCCCTATGAAGTTCACAGGGTTCTCGAAAATGACCGCTACCTTGTAAAGGTCGTGGGTCACCACGGGCGACCTCGCAAAGTTGCACATGACCAACTACGGCGTGCCCCGCAGCCAGGAATAGGCACCCAGGCGGCCGTGTCGCCTCCAGATGACCATCAACCTGGACCATCCAGCATCATGCCGCCCGCTCCAGCAGCATCACACCCTGCGGCCACGCCCCAAATATCTGCTGCCATTAATGACAACACGCAGCCTACAAAATAAGCTATGGAAGTGAACCCCGTTGAGAAACGCCCATAATATTTTTATAATTACATCAACATCTGCACACACACGTACACAAAAAAAAAAGATGCTATTGGCGTGTGGAGCCGTCCAATAAGCCACCTGATATTATTGACGTTACCGTTCAATAGACCCTATCCGGAAAGAAAAATAGTCCCCTGTGTACCACGGTGTAATATGGCCGCCCAGAGCACAGCATCGACCCATCGTATTATTCCTTAGAGCCCCTGTTATATAACAGCATCGACCTTTCATCGACCTATCCTTCCTTTCACACAAATACTATCACATACTCAACTGCTGTCTTTGTTATGTCGTAGTCACCGAGCTGATAGGTATTTTTGCCTGTAGAAATTTGATTACACCACTCACGTACCCCCACGTTACCATCAGGGTCATATGATGGTAGGAACACGTCTGTTATCTTAACCTGGTTGCTTGACTGCTGCTGCAGTAAACGCTCACTCATATTCTGCATCATTGTGATCATGTGAAGGAAAAAATCAGGTGGTACGTTCCCCGCCTGCTGTGTTATCGGAACTTGACACATGGGTGCGCTTTTTGCTGGAAGGCTCGAGGGTGTCGCGCCTTCGGTGGCGCTGGCGGTTGGTGCACTCGATGCCGGCGCATCCGGTTCGGGCGCGTCCATGTTGCAGACTTGAGACGTCAGGATCTAAAATGTTATGACCGGGACAGAAAAGGGATCGTTTTTACGATCCCACTCTGATATCGAAGAAGATAAGGTTATATTTTTAAAAAGCGCAGAACCGCTGACCTTAGGGGCCATCGGTTCTGCATTTGAGATTACTTGTCTATAGTCACTACTTGTTTCTAACTACTTGAAAGACTATCATGAAATTCACTTTTAAAAACTCACTAAGATTTACTTTAAATGAAAATGAATGGATAACTAGTTAAAACAAGCCATTTTTATTAAATATTTACAAGGGTTCGACTTAGAAATAATTCAGCTCGAAAATCCAACGCAAAGTGAGCTCTCCGCTCAGTTTTCAAGCACCTGCGCGCCGCCATGTTCCCGCCACTCAGCAAATGCTCCATGCAAAAGTCGGAACAGATGGCGTCTCAAGCACTTGAATTTACTAATAAATCAGCAATAATGATAATAACTATTTACAAATCTATTTCTAAATTAATTTACAATTTATTAAAGCCTATTAACAAGCAATCAAAGCCCAGAAAAGCATTGGCTGATCATAAATAAACTTACTTCGGAACACCATCACAATTTGAAGTCAAATTAATTAACTATTTACAAAACCATTACTTAACTTGATGTTCAAATAAGATTCTACGATTTTAGAGATAAAATGGTACGCTGAATCAGTTCATAATTATAATCAGATAAATCTTCATATTTGCTTGATTGAAGAAACTTCGCGGCGACATATATATTTACTCCAAAATTCAAAAATAATCATCCAAATCGGTTCAAATATTCAGGAGATTAACGTAACAGAACTATACAAGAAAAAACAATTGAATTGAATACCCCTTTATTTTTTAAGTCTTTTTTAGTTTTCAATTATTAAATGCTCTAAGTTAATTAAGATAATTGTTAGAAGTGACGGGATAATTTATCACAATATTCAAAATAAACTAAAAAAAAACTTTGTAAAGGTTATGGCACTTTGTACTTAACAAGGAAGCATAAATACAAAAAGTCAGAAAAACTTTTTTACTTATGACTTCTTCCTATTTCATACTGTTCCTTTTTCAAGTTTGTCACCTAAACAGCCAATGATACCGTAATAAAAAATAACTGCGAAACTTGGCGGGAGCTCGCGACATCTTGGCAACACCGTTGAGTGATTAAAATCTCCGGAGCGTGTGCGCGAGATAATCTGGCATCAAACCAAATGTTGCGCCGGGCTGGTTGTAGACGCAGCGGCTAAAACGCGACTCTAGGTATACAGATTCTACAAAGAAGCTTTTTAATTGTGAATGTGAATAATATAGCATCAAACAAATTAATGTAATTCCTTTAGTATTGAGTTAGCTCCTTTTTTCAACCACGTTTCTTATTTTCTAGCACTCTGCCCGCTGCGCCACGACTTCATTAATGTTTATCGTCTAGAATCACTTTTGTATAGTACTTACCTTTGTAGTTTATTCATGTGGAATAATGTAGCCTTCTAAATCTGAAAGAACATTTGGAATATTTTCAGTATCGAATTATTACCGCTGTATGAAAGTTAAACATTGTTTGTTTTTTGACGTGAAAGATCTTTAATCACTTCGATACATACGGGTACCAGGACTAAAAAGTGAATTGTAACGAAAATGTCTATATCGCCTCGCTTTTATAACTCTTTAAATATAAGCTCCAGACATTTCATTTTGGTGTCATTTTTTATCTTATATAGTCAGCTCGATGATGTACCTAATATTTTTTTGTCATAAGACAGAGGGAAGGTGGCAGGACGCACAGAGCAAAATCAGCAAAATAAAAGTTCTTGTGATCTTTAATTCGGTATAACTCGCAATTTAGATACGTGGCGTAAACGTTTTACGAAAAACAAACAGCCGACACAGCCCTATCCAGTTTTTTTGTTTGGGGCGCCTTCACACCAAGCCAGCTGGACCAAATTTTAATAAATTTTAAATGTAGATGCTGTATACTACAGAGGCCAACATAGGATACAGTTTATCCCGTTACGCGGGCAAAGCCACGCGGCGCAGCTAATTCATAATATATTTTGGATGAACGTGCAGGCGCATAGCTAGAATGTATGTTTATTCATGAAGGCAAAGGGTTCCAAATGGTTTTTCTTTTAGCGTGTAGGTAACCATATTTTCTTGGCAAGAATGCTCGAACTTCAACAGAAAGTTTCTTAATCAAAACCCAAAATAGATTATTTCAGTATTCAATGAAAAAAATATCTCTTTTTACTAGACTGCGCAACGCAATGGACGGTAATGTGTTATATATATATATATATATATAGAAATTATATAGATATGTATGTATGTATCTATATAATTATGTCTGTTTCTTTGTGGCGATCTAAAAACCAAACGCGCGGGCCGATTTTGATGATTCTTACGTCAATCGATTTGTCTTAATCTTGCGAGTGCCAGTAAAGACATGGCAGTAATCAAATCTCAATGACAGTCGATGAACTATGTCGAGTGGGGTATAATTAAATAGGTATTTGAAAATCACTATATGTTTCTCATATTGTTTTCCATTTCGGATGACCATTTAGGATCTAAAACGATTTAAAGTTGGTTAGCAATCATTCGCACTTAAATTTTTGCCTCATTTTAGTTTTGTTCGTAGTCACATTTTTTTTAATAATATAATAATATAATATAATATATTCGGGACATTTCCACACCAATTATCTAGCCCCAAACTAGGATACCCTGTGCTATAGGCACTAGATAACGGATAAACATACATAGATAAGAATATTAACATCCATGACTCGGAAACAAACATTTCTGCTCATCACACAAATGATTGCACCTTGCAGGATTCGAACCCGCCACCCTTCGATTTCGTACCTAGGATCTCTAGCCACGAGACCAACCGGTCGTCGACATTCACTTCACTTCATATGGTATTCAATTTCAATTGTGTCTTGTTTGGGGTTTGATTAAATCACTGAGTTGATGGCTGTCGGGACTGGACGAGAAGAGTCGAAGATCGAGCTCTGTGGAGTTTATTAAGAGATGCTTACGGCAAACATTGACATAGCTTTACTGTGGAAAAAATGTAGGTTAACCAAATAATAAATTAAAACTCAAAATAGGTAGTACATTCATCGTTCTTTTGCCATAAGCCGGCTCCAATTCAGGAATGGCAGGTGACGTCACGCATGAAATAGACTGTACGTACAGTTTTTCAACTATGCACACACATTTTGGGACGACATTACACAAATCACTGATAGGAACTCTATAATTTTATGCTGGCAACACTATAACACAACGCAAATGAGACAAACGATAGAGCTTATATCTATTCTCTTCGACAACGCATACAACTTCGTTTCAATTCTCTTTTGCAGTCATTAAACTTAACTATACTGCGTGAAATTAAAAAGCAAAAAAAAAATATTTTTTAAGGAACAGTATGATGTGTTAGATATAGTGCCAAAAAAAACTTGCCTCACTTTCAATCTTCATTTATAAAGGGTCAATATGTTAACTAAATATTTACGAACTGCAGATTACTTCGTTTTATGTTTTTAAATGTGGTGGTTTGTTAATTTTTCCACATGCGTAGTAAACAATATATTCGTATCTATGTATGTTTATCCGTTACCTAGTGCCCATAGTACAGGGTATCTTAGTTTGGGGCTGGGTAATTGGTGTGGAATTGTCCCGAATATATCAATTTAATTTATAAAAAGTAGGAACAACGTACGATAATACAAGAATTTTCGTTTCGAGTACCTGTACCTTTTCTTCTGTTACCACTTTCGCCGCGTACAATAAACGCCCCGTGTGTAGCCACCCTAAACTAAGTACTACATCTCTGTAATGCTGAGTCTGTAAACAAGAAAAATCAAACGGCTTTGTAGCATTGCCTTTGTAGACGGAAATAAACGTCGAAGCAAATAAAATACCTTCTAAATATGTCGATTGAGATATCCTTTCGAGCAGAATGTGCTTATTGTATAGACACTTGTGAACGTCTCTTACTTGTGCTTATTGTTACGTCTCCTGGGTATGTCAAGAAGTATGAAGTGGTAAGTGAAGCCTAATTCTCTAATACAATGTATTTACAATCCAGTTCCGATCTACCATCAATCTCAATTACAAGAAAATTTACGCACATAGAAAAACCCCGACTAAGAATGGTTTCTAACCTAGTTTAAATCGTTATATATCCTAAATGGTTATTTGAAATGAAAAGTGATAAGAGAAACCTAACGATGATTTTCAAATACCTAATCAATGATACCCCGATTAACATAGTTTGTCGACTATTTTTTCTTTTTCACAATTTGGTGTCTGGCTGTTGCCATATGATTTATGATTAATGTCAGGTCTATAGTGACACTAGCCAGATTACTAAAAATTCGATTGACGTAAGAATCATCAAAATCGGCCCTCGTGTTTGGTCTACATTTTGCCACAAAGGAATAACAGGCTGATAAAAACAATACTTTCCGCTCAGTGGGTTAAAAACAACGTCAAACTTTGCTAGAAATGCGAATGTTACTGTAATGCCATCAAGAATTAAGCTTACGGTGACTCCACACTATCTTCTAAAGCCCACTCGAACTGATCGCCCAACCTTCGATATGTGGAAATGGCCTTCGTGCACGTTTGACTTAGTAAAGTCAAGCGAGCCTGAGATCAACGGTAAATCGACAACAAATCAAAAGAGTTTGAAAAAGTTCTTGAATTCGCTTATGCTGGCTTTCCGCACATCGAAGGTTTAACGATCAGTTGGAAGGTCTCGTCTCATTTAAAATGTATGCCATTACCATTTAACCATGTATTGTTAGCATTCTGCATCATCGTTTACGCATGTTTTAATTAATTGTTAGTCGTCTGTTGACAGTGTAAGTTTGAATATAATAATTTTAGCTGCTGTTCAGATACAGTACCGCCGCGCATATCGATTCGATGTTTGGCCGAACGTTTGGAGTTAGTGAGTCGGAAGATAGTCTGTGTATGTAAGATAGTAGTCCACCATTAATCGATGGATAGTCTGTAGCATCTATTAATCGATTTAGAATGCCACATTTTATTCAATTTACTATTCAATCTCGATTCGTTTAACATTCATACAATAATTGATCAGAATTGGGGTACAGCTCGTGGCCGGCCGTCCTACACTCCACCTCCTTAAAATATCTAATTCTTTGAATCAAACAAAATAATATACTGGTACTTATTTTTATGTAATTTATATGGGACCACACTTAAAAATGGTGGTTCAAAGGTGTTTAAAAGGTTATGAGACCACCTTTGAAATAAAAATAATCCTGCAAATCGGGGATATGAGCGAACATAAACACAAAAAACAAGTTGAATAAAAAATGAAACAAAGACCTGTGAGTTTGTGCGCCCAAACGGCTGAGCCAATTAAGTTGATGGTGGTTTTGTGTTTATCAACCTAGGTTATTTTAAGGAAAAATACCCACGGCCTTTATCTTTATTATCATTGTGATTTGATTTGTTCTGCACACTATATTCTCTTGTATAAACCAGCTTCTAGAAAAGAAAATATAAATAATGTACGGTGCCGCCAATATACCCTAGATTTTGCTGAGTTTAAATCCCAGCGATCCCTATATACTTACAACATACCGTATTTTGATCTAAGCTACCAGTCGATTAGTGGTGAAGTTTGTGACTTGTTTGCGACTTGTTTGTGACAGTCGCAATCGTTATCAATCACAGGCAGATTGATGATTTTTAATATTTAGCTAGTTTAAAGTGCATATTATTATAATAGTTTGGGGCTAGGTAATTGGCGTCGAATTGTCCCAAATATTATTATTATTATTATTATATTATTATTAATTTAATGTAGTTCAGATTAAACAACTCTGAGTATGTAAACAGAAGCAAGTCCTAACGCGACAAAAGTCTACTTCGGATTGCTTCCAGTCGCCAGTTAGCGACATAAAATTAATTCCTTTTGTGTGTAATAGAATACCTAGGTACTGACGATGAAAAATCAATGCACTTCGTACTAAGTTTGTACTAAGACTTCTTTGTTGGATCCAAACTTCAGGGCCGAGTTTTCAATGCTCAGATAAGCAATCAGATAGCGTTTACTCGACTAATAGCATATGACTGAATTTTGCATTCGTCAGATAGGCTTTATTCGACTAACAACTCGGTTGACTGAAGAATAAATGTATCTACCCGTTCGACGGCCAGACAACGGCTTATTTAACTGTCTTTGACATTGATACGTTGATATAAGTAGCACAACAACATTTTTTTTTAAATGACACCGCAGTGCCACGGACGTCAATTACGCTTACTGGCCACAGTACAAAACATAACCAAACAACAACAACAAAAAATAACCTCGAAATAATTATCAAACAAAACAATTACATTGGATTGATAGACAGAAAGTTGTCCTGTTGTAACATTCGTGGTATCAATATATTTATTTCAAGAATATAATAAGCATACCTAACGCAAATTGACCTTTTATCTTCTCTCAGTATCCTCCAATAATAATTACTGAGAATCTCGTCGCTACTTTATATTTGAGAGAAGACTCAGCATTGGTAGCAACGTGATAAAGATTTTAATGTACATAACAAGAACACTTTCCGCATATCCACTAAATGTAAACAAGTTTGCATTGCCACTCAGCTACAAGAATACAAATCCAAGGGCAGTTTAAACAAAATTTTCCAAAGCAACTCTTATTCCCACTGCGCCCGATCGTGAAAGCCCACAGATATAGACGGAACAGATACGGTCCAATAAATCTATGTCTGAGAAAAGAACAGCAGAGTTAGGTGTCACGTGATATGCTCAAGAAATACAGTACGAAACCATCATTAGTTAAATTTCGTGGTGAAGTAGACGTGAGCGATTAATCATGACCAGTCATCACAAAATGGGACACAATATTTTTCCTTTGTAGTTTAGACCATTTGAATAAACTACAATTTCGTAAAATCATTTTATCAAGCTTGTTGTTTGTTTTAAACATGCATTGTTCATTATCTCAACAGTTCAAGGCGATTATGCAGTCGATGATAGTGCACGTTTGTCATTAATAAAAAAAAGAGCAAGCTTAACAGTAGTCGCATATGATGTTTAACATCTAATTCAAGCTCTGTTTTATCATTGCTGTTCAAGCTCTGTTTTATCATCGCTCGGTTCACGCTCTGTTTTATCAATTTTTAGCCCGCGCTCATTGGTCAACTGTTACACTGTAACTGTGAAACAGTTGTCCAATGAGCGCACGCGGCACATTGTTTCACTTTACAAAAAAATACTCCGTTAAGTCATATTAGCGGCGGTTGGGCGCCTGGCAATCTATGACACCTGAGAAATTTGACATAGATACGTACAATTCATTTATGTTTTACCTTGGATTACATCACTGGAGCAGTTTGAGATGGGAACCATCGTCTAACTACTTTTGTTTTTTTTTTACCACTACACTAATTTTACACTATTTACAATATAACTTATTAAAGTGTATACCTAATTATGCATATTTGTGTTTCTTTGATCAACTCGCTATTAGCACAAATCAGATATACAATTAACATTGATCCTAAATTAGATCGCATTGAAGATGCTGTTTGCAGTATCTAGTCGCTCTAAATCTGTGTAAGAACCTCGCCAACTTCAGGATCGTATTCCGCACTTTAATGATTATGTAGATTCGAATAGAATATGAAATGGAACGTGCAGTGATTATGGTAATGCGGCTTTGATTCTGGCACGTTATGATGGCTGGTGTTTCGGGGAATTGGGCGTTTTGGGAGTTTAAGGAGCTTGGATCTACTGGGTAGGTGAGTGGTTTTAATATTTGAAGAATTGTCAAAATGTATGTTTAAGCCAATCTTATTCAATAACTACAAATTGACGTTAAGATACCTGCACCAATTCGCATGAGCTACAGCTGCATCAGTTTACTGGACGGCTTTGTAATGTGATTATAAAAACAACAGGCGGCGTAATCCTCCAAAAATACCAAAGCCAGTACACAAACCAGTTATAATTACCACTGTCCTAGTTGCTGGCCTTATTTTTATGATCTGGTGTACCTACTTGAATGGATCCACCATGTAGAAACTATACATACTGCGGGATTAGAGGGTTAGAGCCATAGTATAGTCGAGGGGCTTACTAGTGCGCGTAAGAATCTAACGATACCGGGTTCAATCCTTGGCTACGCACCAATGACTTTTCTAAGTTATGTGTGGATTTCCATCGGTACGTGTTTTGAAGGGGTTAAGCTGTTGGTCTCGGTTGTTGATTGATGGCAGTCGTTAAGTTATGACAGAAGCCCTCGGGCGGCCAGACAATCTCTGACACAAAATGCAAACTAATACGAAAATCAAAGCAAGCAAATGCGGGGAAGACCGAGACTGCCACAAAACACACCAACAGGATTAACTAGGAAGAAGGTAACAATGAAACCAGTGACTGGGTTATACGAGCACTGTACTGTCCTGCCCATGTGAACTGAACAACGGATATAAACTGGCACAGCGGCAAGTAGCGATAAAATGAAAATATTCTAATAAGGTAACCGGGGCGACCGCGGAAACAATTATCTGATAGTAGGGGCCGATGGTTGCGGTTATCGCGCCAATTTATTGTTCTAAGGGGTGGAAGGGGGTGGGCAGTGAGAAGTTCTGAGAACCCTTATGGGGCGAGCAGTGAGCATGAATGTTCTGAGGCTTTGTGAGTTATTCAATCTATTTGTCTTCCGTTTTGTGGGTTATTTTGGGACGGTCGATGACTGCTTGAGATTTAGTAAGTAAAACTTGAAGAACAATATACTCATATATGCTTACAAAACATATGTTCAAAAACTAAAAACCGACTAAGGTCGGGTACAAATAGCCTATGACACTCTTGCGATGACGAATCGATTGATACCTCGCTTGTCAAAATAGGACCAAGTTTTTAGATTTAACAAATAACCCTGTAACGAATTATATTAATATCAATTAAAATATTCGTTTATAGTATGTAAAGTTACGTATTGATTTAATTCTAATGAAAATTAAAGTACGTTATAAATATTTCGTCAGTTAAGAGTAATATTTTAAAGTTCCGCCTTGAAAGATTTACTGAGAAATGTTAATTCAAGATAAAAGTGTTCAACACTTATCATTTAAAAATATGGCCAAATTGTATCGTCACAGAATTCATTATACGTTTAACTATATGAACAAAGGGTCACTTGTAAATAAGTTTCTAAGAATTCAAGCAAGACATGTTGGTAATAAAACGTTATATTTAATGACTAGCAAAACTTATCACAAACATTCGAAAATATGAATGGGGCATTGTAGACGGGTTAGCAGGTAGGTAGAACTGCGGGGAGAGGGGAGAATTTCAGCGCCTCTTAGCAGACGCGTGGGCATTTCAATAAAAGTAAATCTGATTCGAGAAGCGGGGTTAGTTCCTTTGTGAACTTGTAGGAAGCGGTTGGTTACAGATTTTTGGTAGGTCAGATTGGGCAGGGATTTATTTTATAGGGAGTTTTGAGCTAGGAATTTGTTTGACACGGTCGTGCGCTGAATTTGTGCGAAGCAGTAGTTTTCAGATCTGAGCTGTTGAACTAGGCAATTGTAAGATACAGTTAAAGTAAGGGAGGAATTGGTGAGAAGTGGTTGGGCGAAAAATTAGAGTAGGGCAGTGGGATCGGAAATTATGCTAGCTACGATTGTAGGTATTGTACAAAGGGAAAAGTATTGCTGAAATGGGAGCTTAACGTAAATCGTAAGCTAGGAAAATGACGTAAGCTTAGTTATCTAGGTTCTTTACTCCACAATGTAAATTGAATGTGTTTAGGAGTGTCAGTGTAAGTTACGGTCTGTACTTGGGTATGTAATACTGTTTTTATTATATTGATCATGTTTTGTTTACAGCTGAAAGGAGAGTTGCAGTACGGCAATGCATGCCATGTTTGATTTGTTAGTTATAAGCGTATTAATTACGTATATATATATTTTGTGTCCTCTTACCGTTAGGGAACATAAAAGAATGGGTTATGTGCATAGTTTTTGTTAGTGAATTGAACTGTTTATAACGCTCTTCTTTCGGCGTTTTCCGTATAAATGCCCCTTAGTAACTGGTTATTTCAAATCGGCATGTCAGGCAATCATTTTATGAACTAAATGCTAAATCAATTTATCACTGTTTGATCAAGATCAGGCTGTTGACATTTGGATCTGAGAAGTTATACCACAATGACTTTGTTATTATCACGAGATTAAGGTGTTAGGTTAGTTGACGTTTATAGTCATAATAATATCTCAATAGCAAAGTCATACTTACATGCAGCCAAGACAAATTTCCCCACACTTACATGCTCCAAATAGATCAAGGTTATTATAATTAAGAGAAGAATTTCAAACTTAGATATTGAAGTTAGGTGGAGGAGTTTCATTTGAACTATTAAGACTACTCTAGCATTGGAGGGGAATTATTTGATCATTCCAGCGATATGACTGAAAAGGATTTTTGATTGGAAGGGTCAAATAATTCCCCTCCAATACTAGAGTAGTCTTAATAGTTCAAATGCAACTCCTCCACCTAACTTCAATATCTAAGTTTGAAATTCTTCTCTTAATAAAATAGGCCTTGTCTTCTCGAACTGATCTAGATTGCCTTGTGAAAAAGAATCTTGTTCATGACTGATATGTTAAGAGTTTGGATTTATTGTCTTATTAATGACGCTAATCTATTTGGTATAAAAACTCACCACACATTCAATATCAGAAACAATGTCAATAGAATCTAAAGATATTTGAAGACTCGTGTCAAGTAAGAACAGCTGCATTATTAAATGATCCGCTTGATGTGCATTTCCTCCCAATAATAAATATTATGTAAAATCTTACAGTCAGTTGTTAGGTATAACTTATTTAAAGTAGAAGAAGGAAATAGGTAAATTAGTTTAGATATTTAATGGTGGTCATGTCAGGATATGTATCTCGGGATTTCAGACGGGATCTGATCATCCCTGAACGAGTCTTTCTGAACATTCTAGAATTTGATGGTTTGGAATGGGAGACCTGCTTCGTGTGTATGACTTAACCCGCAAAGTGCTGCCATCCCGCCCAAAGAGATACATATTTTACAAAGGGCTTTATTCATTTACAAAAATGATTAAAGTGAACATCGTCATTAAATAGCATAGACGTATAGCTAGGTTCCAAAGTAGCTAGAATAGGGCACGTAGGGAAATTCAATTCGAGCAGGGTGAAAGGCCTTTTCATGGGGTAGAAAAGATAGTTCTGAATACGCTCTTCTGAATAAGAATTGAGGTTTTCTTCATTTTATTTCATCTAATAAACGTTACTATATTTCAAATGTCTGCATTATTATTCTAGATTCATTATAAAATCCTTAAATACACAACACAGGAATAAACTAAATCTAGAAGATCACTACGTAGGAATAAACTAAATCTAGACGATCACTACGTAGGAATAAACTAAATCTAGACGATCACTACGTAGGAATAAACTAAATCTAGACGATCACAACGTAGAATATTAAGAAATCTAGTCGATTTCTATTTCAGGACAATATAAATACTAGGTAATTATAGAGCAAGCTCTAAGTATATACGATAGATAGGTATAGGGTGTTACAACCCTTCCTTTGTTTCGCCGTAGTAGGGTAAAAAAATAGATATATAGATAAATAGATAGATAACTCTTTATTGCACTAAAGAAACCTAAATTATGACACATCAACAATCACCTTAAAATAGTACAATCGGTGGCCTTATCACTAACAGCGATCTTTTCCAGGCAACCTTAGATTAGAAAGCGAGAACATCAACGTTAATGAACGATAATGTGCCTAAGCAAGTATACATTTACTGAAATGAATAAATGTATATTTTTAGAATATAAATACTGTTACGCCGGTCGATTCTTAGAAAAACAGTAGGTAGTACACTAGTAGAGCGTAGGTACCTACAGAAGTTTCCAGAGCGCGCGGTTGGTATATACCTACGGGCGCGGCAACATCGAAGGCGCCGCCGACGTTAGGTACCTACGGGTGCGGCGCGGCGCGGCAACTCAAAGGCGCCGCCGACCTTGAAAGTTCAAATACCTACCGACTACTGTTAGTACATACGAGTAGTTACGAGTACCTTCTGGAAACGTCCGTCGCGGTATAAATAGAGCGCGCATCGACTGCCTGGGAAATTATTGACTTGGCTTTCGGAACGAAACGATCAAAGTGATTCGAAGCGAGTATTCAGTGATAATTGATAAGGAGTACAGTCGAGTTAAAGAGTGTTTGAGCGTTATTTGTCGGATTAATTTCTTTTTGTGGTTTTTCAAATAAAGGTGTTAATTTTTGGTGTAATTAGCGTACATTAATTTTATTCGAACCCCAGCTCGTAACAATACGATAAAATATTACTTATAAATACCATAAGTACAATATATAAAATAAAACCTACACACACAAAATACAATAGTCCATGCCACATCAAATGAAGATTACCTTGCTCTTCAATATCGGGCCAAGTTTTTAGTTTGAACACATAAACTTTGATTAGCTTAGCCACAGATGGGTAAAAAAATAATAGCTTATGACACTCTATAACTGAAGATGAATCGATTGATACTTTGCTTGTCAAAATCGGACCAATAGGGGCGACGCTATGGTGGAACATCCACATACCTACATACATACTTAGACTGTTAAACTCATTACCCTTCCCTTGCTTTGCCGTACTCGGGTAAAAAGTATTCTGCCCGTCAAATATATAATTAAACAACAGTAAACTAAAACCTTCGTTTTCTAGTCTGCAGTCGTGATTGCAATATCACCATTTCACAACAACCACTCAAGATATAATATAACAATACTAGAGCCGCGCCAAATCTCAAAGCAATCTGTTCTCAAAATGATAGCTAACGTAAACAATACACACGTTTCCTATTTCAATGATATAATGATATTGCTTTTGGCAGGACACGTCGAGCGACATCTCTTTTGAAATGTTTAAATTGCAAGCCAAGTCCGGTTTCGAAGAGATGTCGAAAAAAACTTTGGGTTATTTGGCCAACTTGGAATGTTTTATAGGTTAATTACACTCCTTATTGTTACTAAGCTTCCTTGACAGTCATGGAGTACTGGATTGGTAAACAAGCTGGGTTGTTTCCGGGTTCATTTCCGCTGTGTTTTATTCATGTATTTTTTTTGAAATCTAATATGTAAGTCGCTAAGTTGAGGTTTTCCTACGTTTTTATTAAGTCACCTTCTTGTTTGTCGTTCCGGGTAAAATCTTAAAACTCAAATTTTTAGCACCCGATTAGCTTTCCGGCTGAAACTTTCAGGGCAGCTCACAACTAGATGATAAAGTATTGAAAAAAATACTCCTAAAAAAACCTGATTTATAGATTACTGTTTTAATCTACATTTGCCGTTTGGTAAAAGCTTTTATTTAACCTGCAATGTTTGTAAGTATGTATGTATGTTTGTTTAGGTCAAATCTTGCAAGCTGAATTAGAAACACTTCCTTCCTCTTATCCTACGGAGTTGAATTTTTACATGTTTTTTCAGTTCAGAAGTAAATATTTTTTTATGGTAAGTATGACCTGAATCGACATCCAGGATTAGCTCCAGCTAAAGGAACTCTTCAACAGTTTTAAGTTTTATCATGACATGGTTGCTGCACTCAGGTTTGTGTCCTGACTATGAAACTCCTCAACAGCACAGATACAAAATGTTATATACGCTTTTACTTGTTATAGCCCGTTCTAAGTTTCACAATAACATGGCTATACTGCATAAAAGATTTATTTAAATGTTTTTGATTAACTTACTACAATTATTTATATACCTACCAAAATTAAAGAAAATCGGGACACGGTTCTACAGAATTTTTAAACAGATCGTCCAATAAACATACAGTCACACAAATGCCGGTCGCTATGGAAATATAGCAACGCATTTTTTTTTTTAAAGTGAACAGGTAAACAAAACATTTTTCAAAAGCACCAAAGTGTCCCGATCTAAATTAATCGCTAAGCGTTAGACTCCTCGCAAACCCTACTCGTAAATTTCTCGAGACGCCTTAGGAACGTTAGCGCCCTGATAGGCACTCCCGTGGATTAGGAGCTAAGTGACGCAGAAAAGGACTTGCTAATTACCTACCTACCTGCTTTTTAGCGCAGGGCAAGGATTAAACTGATTGATGTATGTATAGCTCGCTCTAGAGGATAATGGAACGTGTGCCTCGCTTGCCAATTCATCTTGCGAGATTCACAGCAAAAAATATATCACTATTGTTTCTTTATTATTTTTAACTCGAAAAGTGAGGGATGTTATAAGTTTAGTAGCTCTCAAATGAAGGCCTGATTTTGATGCAGTTTTTTGTTTGAAAGCTGATGTGATTGAGATGGTTCTTAGCTATAATGGGGTGGTTGGGGGGTTATATACATTTTTAATTTGTCCTTGTGATTAGAAGGTGTTTATTATTTTATAGCTGCACCTTGCGGCTTTGCCCGCGTGGACGTTTTCAGGCATAAAAGTATCCCAAGTATACCAAAAGTACCTATAATGTACTATAACAATATACATTTCATCAAGATACGTTCAACCGTCCAAATAGTTTTTAATCGATTTTTCGGTTTCTACCTATCAGATTGAGATACAAACTATATCAGTCTTAAAGTCAAAACCTAAGCTTTCTAAAAGTGAAAACCAAATTTAAATCGGTCCATTAGTTTCTTCGTGATGCGCGAACATACATCCAGATAAACAAAATCATTTAAAAAAAATGTTCTTTTCATTTTCAGTAGCTTATTTTAAGTCCTCTAAATCATTTTAAGTCCACCAAACCTTTTTTTAATTATCTTTGTTTTTCAGACGTTTTGTTATTAACTGATTTACTATAATTATTTAATGTAACAAACATGAGTCCGCCTGGGGAAGTACCTTTGCCAGGTATCATCCAAACCGTAATGTGCCGGACTAGGCATAATGAGACGAGGACCAAGCCGCGGGCACATCTAGTAATATAATAAGTTCTTTGTAGTGGTACCTCCTCTTACGCAAGTGTCCGCCTGGGGAAGCACAACTCCATTGTCAGATATCCAACCACCTAGCAGTAGTGCGTAAACATGTGTGTTTCGGTTTCAAAGGAAATGTTTCCAGCGAAATTGACAATGAGACCTAAAACCAATGGGCAGGCGTGACGCTTACCATCAGGCGAGCGACCTGCTCAGCTCGTCAAGTGTCTGTGTAGGAGGCCCAACTCTGAAACCAACCAACCCAAAATGTGGTACATCCGTTTGGGTCTTACCCTATTTATCTGGGATCTATAGGAGCTATGATGCCACCAAGGCTCAAACTTTCTACTATTTACGTCTGGGATTAAAACGTAAGGCTTAGTCAAAATAGAGTTTGATTCTGAATCTATTGGACAGATGGAAATCAAAAACTTTGAAATTAATTGTTCTTATCCATCTTTATCAGTAGAACCTTCAAAATAAGTTCTAACAAAGCTTAAAATCTGTTCTAGGTTGTTCCCGTAAAACTTTCACGAATAAAATTAAAGCTAGTAAAAGATATCAGATATGAAGATTAAAGTTCAGTTCGAGAAGATTCGCCGTTGTAAGCTCGGAGGCACGAATTAATATAAGAATAACTTCCTTTGAGCGCGCTTTTTTCTAATTTTGTAAAAGAGAAATGGAACAAATACCAAATATCATTATGTTTCGTGGAATTGCGTTACGCCCGCCTCCATTGTTGTCAGGTACAGTCGACTCATCAAAAATATAATTTTGATAATTGTTTTCGTGCTCTTCTTTATTTTTTTAATGTTTTTGAGGGAATTTTGGCATTATCTTTTATAATGGATATTGCTATAATGCGAGTTAACTAGATAATAATTACATTTAAAAAATAAAATAAGGTTTTATGCAGTAGCCATATCATGGTGAAACTTAGAACAGACTATCACAGTTAAATGCGTATACAACATTTCCTGTCTGTGCTGTTAACCGTTAAGAAATTCCCTAGTCAGGAGCCAACCCTGAGTGCAGCAATTATATCATAATAAAATGCGTAAGTACACAAATTCACAAAATAAAACGTGTCTGTGCTGTTGACCGTTGAAGAGGTCAATTTCTGGAGCTAATACTAGATGTCGATTCAGGTCGTGCTTACCGTCAAATGCATTGTCATCGGAATTGAACCAACATGAAAAATTCAACTCCGTAGGATAAGAGAAAGTGGTTCCAATTCAGCTTGCAATATATGACCAACATTGCAAGTTACATAAAAGCTTTTAAAAATGTAGGGGTTCATTAAGGAACCTTTAAATAGTCATCACCAACCCTAGGGGAAACTTTACAAAGGACCTTGATTATCGGACCAAGAAACGGTCCCTAGTAAAAAGAATAAGGTAATTACTGGTCCGAAGTTAACCAATTTGAATAACAAATTTGCGAATAGAGAATTTTCCCTTTGCGGAATCCGGCCCTGGGCTACGGGGGGTACGACAGTTTGGTATCTGTCTGACCTTTCACCCCTCTGTTACCCCTATTTAGGGATCAAAGGTTGAAAGGATGATTATTTAACTTGATGTTTTGTTGCAGTGCTAAGTATAGAAATGTGATGTCCTTTTCATTCGTTAAAATGACATGGTTTTGTTGACTCGTTGACTTATTTGTGGTAGAAATCAGTTTTTTCGATTTTCTCACTTCGCCGAATGTCTGGTAATTCTATTATGAAACGGAAATTGCGGTTTATTTACGGTTGCTGATCGAGCTTTGATGTTATTTTCAATGTCAGAGCCTTTCTGGTGATCTGGCTGCTGTTCTTGAAAGTTAGCTCCATTAGCTTAGGGTGTTTACATTTCATCATCGACCGCATCACCACTTTACACCAGGTGAGATGGTGAGAGTGAGAGAGTCGTAAAACGGTAGCATTACACTTCACGCTATTATTATAAATGGGACAGCTTGTGAGTTGGTATATGTGTTACTTCTCCGCGCTGAACAGCTGAATGCATTTTGATTACATTCAGTATATAGATACTTTAGGTCCTGGCTTGTCTATATCTGAAAAATACTTAATAAATGTCTGCAAGCTTTCCTTGCTTTTCCTTATAATTCGTAATCTACTGTTTAAAAACAAGTCAAAATACATGTCACTAAAGTCAACAATAGAAACATGATAATTACTATGTAGGCATATCATATGTTATTTTTGCTTTTGTGTTACTTTTCTTTTGTTATCTTTAGTCTTAGTGACCATTTCAGTTTAAAAACTACAAATTGAAATATCGATTGCCTATAAAGAGAGATCTCAATCATTGAGGTAGTTGAAATTTCGTAGCGACCTCGGCAATTTAAGCCTCCTTATTAAACGATAAGTAATCTTCATTAACACCGAATTTATTAAGATTGTACATCTTAATGATTTCCTTGAACAACATTAAGTGATCTCTGAGCGTCTAATGAGCGAGGGAAACGTTTCGTAAGATTGATAAGGGAGACCGCGATTGATCGAGCCCCTGTGGACGAGGCGGGAGATGTAGTGTTACACGATTGTGTAATTGTAAAATAATGTATACCAAGATTAATATTGAAAACTGGTACTGTAACTTTTGCTATATAAGAAAACCACGCGACAGGTGTAAAGCAGTAGAGCGCGAAAAAGACAATAGAGTAAAAATTTCTTCGCTGGGTCAGACGGTAATGTCACTGTACATATATAATCCTTCTCTCGGTTTGAACCTCGGTCATAGTCTATCTATACCTGTAATAAAGCAATAAGAACGAACGAATTATTTTTTATGATTTTTATAGCAGTTAACGCCTGCTTAGCGTAAATATATAGTTATAATAAATTTGTAATGGAAAAATTTGGGTCAAAATTTGGGTTACCGTTACCGTCCCCATAAGACGGGTTTAAAGAAGATAGTGGAAAGATTTGAATGACGACGCATAGGTCTCGGTAGCCGAATAAAGGCATGTGCCGCGCTGGGGCCAGTTTGAGAGAAGAGAAAGAAAGAAAGAAAATTCATTTGTATGCGAATTCGTATCTCGTCCGTGACCCGAACATATTAAAAAAAAATGGTCTAGGGTACTTAAAATAAGCTACTGAACAAGATTAAAACTTTTTTTTAAATTGTATCTGTCTGTTTGTCTGTTTGTTCGCTCATCACGTAAATACTACTGGACCGTTTGAGATGCGGTTTTGCACTGTTGGATAGCTTAGGGTTTGACTTTAAAACTGGTGTACTTGGTATCTCAATTCGATGCATCTGAAGCCGAGCAACCAAAAAAAATAATTTTGACGGCTGAAGGAATTTTGATCAAGTTTTGGTATATTAGTATTTTAGGTCCTGGTATAATAGCACATTGAGTACTTTTAGCCTAGAGAAGTGACCACGCGTGCGAAGCCGCGGGCATCAGTTAGTAGAAACATAAAAGTATATCAACTCGAGGCCAGTGCGGGATTTCAATGGTATGCTTACTGTAGGCTGGATAATACGCAGGGTTATCCCTATCTCTAAGTTTTCTGTGCACCTTTGTATCTATCTAGATCTATTCTTTTTCTTCGATTCAGTTATTCATAGGAAAGTATTTCTTGAAATATTTTGCTAAGAATAACAATTTATTGTGATTAAGATCTAACATAACAGATAATGATTTTTGTTGCCGAAAAAGAATCACTGTGACACTGTGACCTCGCTTTAATGGTTCCTTGTGTGGGAGACAGGTTCAACCAAGCTTCATTATTGTACTTACTCATTTAACTGTTAACTAATGTTGTTACTGGACACTCATAAATTTACAAGCAATGTACGAATTATTTCAATAAACGTTATTATTATATATTTTTATTCCATAACTTCTATCTTTGATCTATAATTACTTATAATAAAACAATAAGTAACAAAAAGTCCGTACAAAGAACAATTAAAAAAAAAATGGTCTAGTAGTCTTAATATAAGCTAACATTTTTGAAGTCTGTTCTGTTTGCGCATCACGTAAAAATTATTGGACCTATTGCGGTGCGATTCTCACTGTTCAGTCTTAGTTTTCAATTTAAAAATTGGTATATTTGGTGTTTCTCTATCGATAAGAATAAAATGTAATGTCATAATTTAGTGCGGCATAATTTTACTTATCCTAATAATGTGCAAGCATAATAATAATTACGCATAAATGTTTAGGCATAATTGTGTTTACCATATCTAAAGTTAGCATAACGCTAAACAAGCATATTATTTAGTAGAATAAATATTTCATTATTCACCGTGATTGAAATAACTTGAAACTAATTATTTTTTACGTACCTATCTATGTAAAACAAACATGTTAGTGGCATACGCCCCCCCGCGCCCTGCCGCACCTTAACCTACTGTCACAATATAGTATCTAGATTATATTTTATGCGACTCCATAGTAGTCCAAAATAATAAAGCTCAAAAGATCATTATGCCTACCTTAACAGTATGCAAAGTACTGATTATGTAAAATTAATATATGTCATTAAAAGTGCCCTAACTCATTATGCCAAAGTAAATTAGTATTAAAAAAGTTATGCAAAACAGAGCAATACCGTAATTGGTATCTCAATCCGATGAGAAACTTTGACGGATGAACGACATTCGGTACTTTATAGTTACTATTGATCCTGGAATACTTTTACATACAATATTTTTTTCTCCATAAAAATGTTCACGCGGGCAAAGCTGGTCATGCTACTGGGCTATAAATCCATAACGCTGGCCTATGAGATATCAAGTAAACCAGTTTTTATGTCCAACCCTAACCTATCCATCAGTCAACGGCGTATTTTTTAGAGGCATTTTTAGGTATTTACTGCTTTATTATAATAATAGTAGATGTAGAGTTTAGTCAAATCGATATAGCATCGAACAAAACCGTTCAGTCAAAGTATTAAAGAAGTCGAAATTCGCTGAATTGAAATGCAGTGTCGAATAGTCGATTGGCGGCCGGCCAAATGTACGGAATTGCATTTGTTTGGGTCAAATTCGTTACATTAGGTACCTACCGGTAGTGATTCTTATGTGGGGAGAGGATGTTACGGGTTTTCAGGCCGTGAGAAGCATAATTGCTTATGTAAATTAATTGTAACCATTTAATATTTTATTAAATAATCAATACTTATAATAAAGCAATATGTACGAAAAAGTCTGTACAATGAAGATAATTAAAAAATAAAATGATCTAGGGTACTTAAAATAAGCTACAGAACAAAAATATATTTAAAAAAAACGTGTCTTTCTGTTTGTTTGCTTGTCTGTATGTTGGACTGCGCATCACGTAAAAAGTACTGAACCGTTTGCGATGCAATTTTTACTATTGGATAACTTAGGGTTTGACCTAAAAACTGGAGTACTTGGTATCTCAATCCGATGAGTAGAAGCCGAGCAATCGATAAAATTATTTTTCACGACTGAAGGAATTTTGATCAAATGTTGGTATATTGGTATTTTACGAGTAGGTGCTGGAATAGCACATACAGTACTTTTAATCTAGGAAATGACCACGCGTGCGAAGCCGCGGGCATCAGCTAGTAAAATATTAATATTTTATATATTATATTAAATATTACTATATTATTATTCGGGTTCGGTCCTAGGCTCCGCATCAATGACTTTTCTTAGTTATGTGCGGTTTTATATCGCTCCGTGCTTCGGAGGGCATGTTAAGCTTTCGGTCCCGACAGTTATTGATTATTAGCAGTCATTAAGCCTGACAAACTCTGGCACCAGAGGCCAGTACTACCTCATATGACAAAAAATAATAATAATAATAATACATGTTATGGTAGAATAATTATCATGTTATGACAGAATTATTATTCTACCATAACATGTATTAAATTTTATGATTTGTCAAATTAGCCTTAAAGCGAACTTCATATGTGTGGGTAATTTTGTATTATTACCATCATGAGCCTATATCTGTCCACTGCTGGACGTAGGCCTCTCCTAATGCACGCAACTGAGCTTGGTCTTCAGCTCTCCTCATCCATTTTCTTCCAGCCGCTTTTCGCAGGTCGTCACTCCACCTGGCCACAGGGCATCCTACACTACGTTTGCCTAAAGGTGGTCTCCACTCGAGAACTAGTCTACCCCAACGGTTATCGGTTCTTCGGAAAATGTGACCAGCCCACTGCCACTTCAGCTTGCTTATCCTTAGAGTCTTATATGTCGGTTACCTTGGTTCTCTGTCGGATATCTTCATTACGGGAAAAGTCATTACGAATCCTATCGAAAACGAAAAACCGAAATCTTCATTACGAATCCTATCCTTCAGAGAAACTTCAAGGATAGCTCTCCATATCTCGCTGGGTGACCTTACATTTGTGGACTAGTTTGACCGTCAGTGTCCAAGGTTCGCCTTCGTAGGTCATGACTGGTAGGACGCACTGATTGAAGACTTTTTATCGTCTGGCATTGTGGTATGGACGAATTCCTTCTCAAAGTTGTGCTTACCTAATTGCAATATTTGCGTAAGGTAAACATGTTTTCGCACAACGTCAAGAGGTACACCATTGACTGCAATCGGTTTCGAGTAAACAAGATCGTTAAATATGATCTTGGTCTTATGTCTATGTTCATTCCGAGACCGATGTGTCGTGAAGCACCACATAGATTTAAAAAAAAAATATGGTCAGCACGCCAAGTCCACTTACTCTGAGGCTGCTTTTTGAAGAATGAATTAAGAAAAAGAACCCCTTTTTCCAAAACGTTAACTAGCATTTGCCCCCTGTGATTCTATGATGACGAAGAACCCCACGCCACCCTGAGTCTGATGATCGCAGTCTCGGAAGTAGAATAGGTGGCCCGATTCCAGGGTTATTGTGTCTCCTCTCTTCGGAGTTCACTTAACCCTATAATGCGCCACCATTTTGTATTATGTATTATACAGAATTTATCTTATTCTTGTAAATCTACACCTTGTTAATCAATCATTTCTGTCCATCCAAAGGTTCCATCCAAAGGTCTATCGTCCTTGTTAATCAATCATTTCTGTCCATCCAAAGGTTGTCTGGAAGAGATCGCTTTTAGCGATAAGACCACCCTTTGTACCTATAATCTAAGTGTTTCCTGTCTGTATCGTTTTATTTTCTTGGTGTCAATAAAGAGTTAATCTATCTATCTATCTATCTTTTATATTTTATTATTATTCTGGGTTATGTGCGGTTTTCCATCGCTTCGTGCTTTGGAGGGTACGTTAAGCTGTTGGTCCCGGCTGGTATTGATTAATAGCAGTAGTTAAGCCATGTCAGAGGCCCTCGGGCGGCTTGACAAACTCTGACACCAGAGACCACTAGGTAAACTTTGAAGCATGTAATATGTGTTTATTAACGAATAAATATTTGTATTGTTAAAAAAGTCTGCAGTTACTCATTTGTATGTTATACAGAAAAATGGTTAGTTATTATTGAAATATGTTTAAAAGTACACTTCATTTTCAAATCTAATTGAAAATGTACTTACAGAGAAATGCACGAGAAAATTGAGTGTACATCGTATTTCTTAGCACGTACAATTTCAAAAGGAGGTGGCTATAAATCTAATTAAAATTAAATACATCTATGGATGCGACACAATAAATTACTTTCTTTACTTTTCAGCTAACAAAGCACCTCGCCATTTCGATAAATTTTGAACTCGAAGCCACAAGTAGTAAGAAAACTAATACCATAAGTAAGTGGGAACTTTTAGTTTTTAGTTTAGTACGATTTCTTCTTAAAAGAGGTTTTCAAAGAAGTTCTCAGGATTATTCTTTAATTAGTGCAGCTTTTTGAACTGTTTCATAAACTTCGGATAATGGACTCATATTGAGGAGAGTGATTTTACGTATTTTATGTAAACTAAGGTATATATATATATATATATATATACCTTAGTTTTAAGTTAACTTAACATCCAAAATATAGGTAATCTCAAGTCTAAAAAGGATAACTTCGATATGTAAATAAATAAAATAGGTACATCGCACCTTCGGTGCAACAAAGTCACAACAGCAGATTTTTTAATTTTACAGGAGAGGACTTTTAGTTTTATTTCGCATTATTTGCCTCATTACTCGATTACTGTTTGTACTAGGTTTGAAATATTTATAAATTACTTGTTTATTATTTTTGCTATAGTTTCATGTTAAAAGCTAATAAAAATGCCCATAAAAGACAACCAAAAAATTTACGTCCTGAATTGTGACTTTGTTGCAATTTACGCTTAATCGCTTTACCTTGCAACTTGCACAGTAACACGTAATAGTTGCCATCGAGTTATGAAATGAGGCACTCTGTATGCGAAACTTTGACGTCTTATATTGAACAATAATAATATATAAAGACAAATGTTTGGGCGAGATGGGCGCAACCGCAAATGGCTTTGGGGAATTTTCGCTTTTCAAATGTAGCGGGGAAATAGGACACGGGGAAATGGTGTCCAATAAATATGCTGGGGATTTATGTGTAGGGAATAAATATGTTTAAATTCAAAACTTTATTCTTAACAGCTTTACCCGCGTGGTCATTTCTTGGGTAAATTCTAAGGTGCTATTCCAGGACCAAAAGTACCGATAAAGTACAAAATACCAAATTTCGTTCAGTCGTCAAATAGTTTTTTATCGATTCCTCGGCTTCTACTCATCGGATTGAGATACCAAGTACATCAGTTTTTAAGTCAAATCCTAAGTCATCTACTAATGAAACGCATTGTAGTCGTTCCGGTATTTTTTACGTGATGCGTGATCAAAAATAAAAACATACAGTAATACATCATTTTAAAAAAACCGTTATATTCTTGTTCAGTAACTTATTTTACAAGACCATATTTTTTAATAATATTTATCAGACAGACTTTTTGGTACTTACAGATTTATTATAAGTAAAGATAGATAGAAAAGATTAATGGAGAACTAAGAAGGAATAACACGTTAAATAACTGAAAAATAAAAATTTATTTTGAAATAATGCAGAACAACTTATTAGATAACTTAGAATTTAAATTAAAAACTGATGTACTTGGTATCTCAATCCGATGAGTAGAAGCCGAGGAATCGATAAAAAACTATTTGACTATAAGCAAAATAACTTATTTCTGTGTCAAAATGGGCAGTCTTCTCGCTCTTGACTTCAAGCTAAGAGCTACATCAATAATGGTGAAATTATGACTAAAGAACTAAAGAGATTACAATATAGTCTACTATATACATAGAAATCACAATATAACACAAGAATGTACCTAATCAAAAGAATTTGAAAATTTCCAAAAAAATATATATTTATATGCGAATCACACGCTGCAAAACAGCGTGTGATTCGCATACGACCAGGCAACATTGAATGTAAAAAAGTTCGTTACTAATGAAAAGAGAACTTGTACTTACTAAAATTTATAAAACCTAAAAAAGTAATATTGTTTTACTATGATGATTCCACAGGCCATACCTCTCGCCCCTCTCACATACCAGTAAAAGCTCACTCCCCGAGTCGCCCTGTACTGCCGGAGTATCCCGAACGAAGCTGACGAGAACAAACCCATCATCAAAAGAGCTCCACATCTAAACTACATCCGCACAAACTAAAGCAAAGTTCCGCTACGAGTAGTTCACAAAAAAGTTGAAAAATCGTTGGAAAGTAAATCAAAAATCCGTAATCCCGGTCCTAGGATTACACTCGGGAAGTTCGAGCTAATTCCTGACGGAGAATTGAATTCGTACGACCGGCGAAGTTGTTCCACCTAGTTTAGAAGTTAGAGGTTTTCGTGTGAGTATTTTGCGAATTTCTAAAATAGTTTTTGATATCTGTTTTCGCCATCTCTGTATTAAATACTGCAGCAGTTGTCATTGTAGAGCTGGCATAGGGTGCTTGTGTTTAAAAGCTTTTATTTAACTAGCACTGTTTGTATGTATGTTTGTTTAGGTCAAATCTTGCAAGCTGAATTAGAACTACTTCCTCTTATCTTACGGAGTTGAGTTTTTACATGTTGGTTCAGTTCCGATGACAATGCATTTTTATGGTTAGCATCGACATCTAGGATTAGCTCCAGATAAAGGAACTCTTCAACAGTCAACAACACAGACACGAAATTTTGTGTAAGCATTTTATTATGATAGCCGGTTTTAAGTTTTACCATGACTCGGTTGCTGCACTCAGGGTTGGCTCCTGACTAGGGAACTCCTCAACTGTAAAAGCTGAAATTAAATTACATTAAATGTTGCATTTTATTTTATTTTTATAACTCGTTCTTAGTTTCACCATGACTCCATGGCATGGCTACTGCAATAATTTTAAGCGTTTGTTTAAATGTTTTTAATCAACTTGTTTTTTTGGTCAGTTTTTTGATAGGCTCCAAAAAAGTAGAATATTTCGACTATTGTTTTTGTGTCTGTTCACCGGTATTTCTACCAGTAAATACCGGTATCATAAACAAACCACATCCTAGTGTGTGAACAAGTAAATGAATTATTGCTACTGAGTACTGTTACACAACAACCATTTCATCGATTATGTAAAGTTGAACGGGTCTTCCAAGGACTTCCGAACTTTGACAGTTGATAGTGGCCATATTGTTGAAACTACATCTGTCAAATTGGCTGTCATTTATTCAGTCTGTTTTGCCAAATCACCGTGGACGGATATAGCGTTCAACAACACGTGCAACTGATAAAATTGTTTTATCAACATGGGAGTTCTGTTCGGGTACGTGTTCGGGCAACGTTTGGCAAACGAACGTTTGTTCGTTTTACGGAGTTTTCTAGAAGTCGATGATTACAAACTTCTGTTGATACGGATACCAACGACATGTGGTTTCAACAAACGGTGCTACGTGCCACACAGCTGCACATTGGACATTCTGCACGAGCGATTTGAGGGCATGTTCATCTCACGTGGAGGTGATGTGAATAGGCCATCAAGATCGTGTGATTTAACCCCGTTAGACTTTTTTTTGTGGGGTTTTCTTAAGTAGCAGGACTATGCAAATAAACCACAAACCACAGCGACCCTCTCAGCCAACATAAAACATGCCGTCGGTCAAATTCAGCCTGATTTATGCGCCAGAGTAATGAAAAAATGGTACATTTCGGTTGCGCGCCACCCAGAGAAGCTGCAGCGGACTTTTGAACGATATTACATACCATACATAATGGTATCCATAGACCTTGCAAACGAATAAAAAATTTCAATGATATCTCATACACGCTTTGTTCGCCATATATTTATACCAGGGGCATTCTTTCCTTCCGTGGTCCACCTTAAGATTTCTGGGTGATTATTTTAATTTAAAGATAGGAAGCGTTTAATAAAATACCCTTACATAAAAGTGAAACGTCTGTTTGTTTGTCTGTTGTCAGGAATCATAGGATACTTTTTATCCCGGAAAATTGTAAACTGTAATAAACTGTAATCCGCGCGGACGAAGTCGCGGGCGGGAAAGCTAGTATTATATATGGGACGATGCCCTAACGTGGACTCTTCCCCCAAACATTTGCATGTCCCTAACATTGAATATTAAGACTTTGAAGCCATATATAGTTAATTTTCAGTAATAAAGCAGTGTGGTAGGATTATTTACTTTCCCTGTCAACACTTGGACTACTAAATATGGCTTCAGCCTTAATTTTCGACAAATACTATATTTGGGGGAGTGCCATCGTTAAGCCTCCGGTATTTCCAACAGATTAAGACGTTTTAACCGACATCGAAAATAAGAGTTCAAGTTGATGAATATGTAATATTGTTGAAAATGCGTAATATTCGTATTAGTCTATGTGAGATGTTTTCCAAATTCCGTGGATATATTTATGTAATATTCTCAAAAACCCATCCCAATATATAACAGTGAAACGTTGTCAGTTTGTTTCTTTGGAGAGTTTTAACGCGATAACGTCTGGACGGATTTTGATGAAATTTGGAATGGAGATATATAAATAGAACATAGGATACTTTAGATTCCGGAAAATTGTATGTTTTCATGGAAAAACTGGAAAATGTTGATTACTCGCTGTAAGGAACTGTTGCCATGGAATCGAAATAACAAGTCTGTCAAAAAACTTTGGGAGCATTGGTGCTATACCTACATTTGCATTGGTTTTTAATATCCTAGAAGAACATGGAACTTTTTTTCGAGATAAACAGAAGTCCACGCGGGCGAAGTCGCGGGCGGGAAAGCTAGCATGTAATATTGTTGAAAATGCGTAATATTCATATAATATTTTAGTCTATATTAGTATCTGAACAAATATACCAAATTTCGCGAATGTATGTATGTATGTTTGTCCACGTATTTCTCGGAAACTGCAACTTTATTTGCAATAGTTCTTTTCGTAAAAGTTTCAGTATCTTTCAACTTAAGGAATAGTTTAAGTTTCATCCAAATCCGTTCAGTAGTTTAAAAGTTATGGATTGTTAACTGTTTCCAGTAGGGATTTTTCTTTATTTTTTACTTGAAAATGAAATATAAATGGTACAGTAGCTTTTTAGTAAATGTGTACGTCGAATGAGGTATAGTGCCGACCTCTAATTTCAGATAGTTTTTCAAGCCACCCAAGGCATCTGAAGTGGTGTAATGACTTCTTTCAATAGTTAGCAACTGAACCGACGGCTGACGTTCCCCTGTGTGGTTTGATATACACACAATATATTGTACAACAAGTACAATTTTTTTTCAAGACATTTATCCTCCTGAGCCGAAGGCGAGGGCAGATATTGAAGTCGAGGTTAAAATGCCTTGTTTTATAAACGGGTAACGAGTTTTTTTATACACTCTGCTTTCACATCGATTACGACGAAATTAAATTGCGATTTCTTATCATTTTTAAATACAGCTAAGAAAAGACGAGATCTTCTTTCCCGCCCCCTTTTTTAAAACATGAAACATTATGCTCGGGTCGGAGACCATAGAGAATTAGAGAGTAAAATTGTTTTATGCACTAGGGCATAAAATGCAGTATATGTCGCCTACACGCAGCATAAAAAAGCACTTTATGAGCATGAAGAAAAATAACAAAAACAAAGTTGAAGGACATACGATTTGAAATTCGAAAAAAAAATAAAAATTCGGTTAGAAATATAAACTTCTCTCTCTATCTATCTATCTCCGTACATCTATCTATCTATATAAACTTATAATAAAGCAATAAGAATGAAAAAGTCTGTACATAGAAGATAATTAAAAAACTTCCTTAACTTTTTTACTTCCTGTCTGTCTGTTTGTCTGTATGTTTGCTCGCGCATCATGTAAAAACTACTGGGCTGATTACGATGCGGTTTCACTGTTGGATAGCTTAGAGTTTGACTTAAAAACTGGGGTACTCGATATCTTAATCCGAGAGTTAAATGCCGAGCAATCGATAAAAAACTTTGTCGGCAGAACGAATTTCGAAGAAATGTAGTATGTTATATTAAAAGTACTTTTGGTGCTACAATAACACGTATGTGCTACTTTTAAAAGAAATGACCTCGCGGGCAAAGCCGCTGTAGTCATTATATATGTTTACAATAAAGCAATAAGTACAAAAAAGATAATTAAAAAAAATGGAAGAAAAAATAAGCTATTACTGAAGAAGAATTTAAAATATTTTTAAATCATGTCAGTCTGTTTGTCTGTATGTTTGTTTGCGGATCACGTAAAAAATACAGAACCGATTGCGATGTGGTTTTCGCTGTTGTATAGCTTATGGTTTGACTTAAAAACTGGTGTACTTGGTATCTCAATCCGATGAGAATAAATAAGCCAAGCAATCGATAAAATCCCTTTGACGGCTGAAGGAATTTTGATGAAATGTTGGTGTATTGGTATTTCAGGCCTTGGAATAGTACATAGAGTACTTTTAACCTTGAGAAATCTATTTTTAGGTTTTGGAACCAATACCGACCTAAAATACTAATATACCAACATTTGATCAAAATTTATTCAGCCGTTAAAAAGTTTTTATGCATTGTTAAAAGTACTATATTATAGTACTTTTAACCTAGAGAAATGAACACGCGTGCAAAGCCGCGGGTACAGCTAGTTCTTGAATAAGGTAGAGATTTGTCCTATTCTGTACTGTCTAAAAGAAAATTAACTTTTGTTCAAAAAAATAAAGAAGTTAAATAACATTTTATTAGAGGATCAAAAAATAAATAAAACGAATACTTCTTCAACATATTGGGCACTTTAATATTATTATTCGAGTTTCAGACTCCGGAACAGGCCGGGTTTCGTGGAGGATATGGCACCAAGGACCTCATCCACACAGTGAGGTAGATTATACAGAAGTAAGAGGAGTATAATCGGCCTCTGTGTTTGGCGTTTGTGGACTATGAGATTTGATGAGCTCAGGTTTTGATTTTGACTCTATCAAAACCTGAGCTGTTCCAGAATCTCTGCAACGATGCCAAGTAGACTGGCAATATATCCAAGTGCTAAGATGCTTGTATAAAGTGGCTACTGTCCAAATCCAGGACAAACAGACTAAACATGTCAACCTGCGTCGAGGAGTGAGACAAAGGGATGTGATATCCTCGAAATTATTCACCAATGCATTGGAAGACATGTTTAAAACATTGGACTGGGAAGGAAAGGGCATCAACATAAACGGCAAGTAAATCTAACACTTGAGATTTGCTGACGATATCGTCGTAATGTCAGAATCGTTGCAGGATTTGCAGTGGATGCTGGATAGCCTAACTGAAGCTGACAATAAAATTGGTGTTAAAGTTTTCGTGAACCTGATATTTAAGAAAATTGGTCTTGGTATGAACTTGGATAAAACCAAGATCATGCTTAACGAGCACATTCCTCCGTTACCGATTACGGTTAACAGTACTGCTCTCGAGATTGTTCAACACTTCGTTTACTTAGGGCAAATCTTACAACTGGGCCAGAACAATTTCGAGAAAGATTCCAATAGAAGAATTCAGCCTGGCTGGGCAGCATTCAGGAAGCTACATCAGATCTTCTCGTCGCATATCCTTCAATGCCTAAAGACAAATGTATTCAATCAGTGCGTCCTACCGGTAATGACTTACGGTGCTGAGATGTGGACACTTACGGTACGGCTGGTCCACAATCTTGAAGGCGCTCAGGGGGAGCTTTGGAGAGATCTATGCTTGGCGTTTCTCGAAGGGATTGAATTCGAAACGAGGTTATCCGGCAGAGAACCAAGGCTACCGACATAGCTCTGAGAATTAGCAAGCTGAAGTGGCAGTCATCATCATCATCATCATCAGCCCGTGTTATTCCACTGCTGGACATAGGCCTATCCCAAAGCACGCCACTGAGCCCTATCTTCAGCCCTTTTCTTCCAACTGCTGCCAGCCACTTTGCGTATATCGTCGCTCCACATAGCTGGAGGGCGCCTTACACAACGTTTACCGAGCCACGTTCTCTACTCAAGAACACGTCTACCCCAACGGTTATCAGTCCTTCGACAGATATGACCAGCCCACTGCCACTTCAGCTTACTCATCCTAAGGATTATGTCAACAACTTTGGTTCTCTGCCGGATCACCTCATTCCGGATACGATCTTCACAGTGGCACTTAGCACAGTGTCCATTCTTTATATAGTATAATTTGGTGATCTATGTTTAGGTTCTGGAATATCACAGGATCCTTATATCTCAGAAAAATTACCACGCGGGCAAATTTGAGGACATGGCTAGTCAATATAATAGTATAGATTGTAAAATCTTATAAAGATTGTTAAAGTTCCAGCTCCCCTTGCCCATAATCCTTGCTTAGCATTAATTAAACTTGCCTTCAACTCGATATTTTTGCTCCATTACGCCGCTGGTACTGGCGAATGAGACCGACCATTTTCTTCAAAGTTGTTGATGTAATTGAGTTTCAACACTTAATTGCCGGTAGTTGCCGGCTCGCAATAAACTAGGGGATTATTACTGAGGCGGTCGATAGTGCGCAAATTACAATCTTGTGGAGGAAACTTCATTGTGAACACTATAAGACGTCATATAAACGCCCTAGCAGAATCTAGTTGAGATATGTATAACTAAAAAAAAAAAAACATATTTTTTAAGGTTTTACTCTTTCCTTTTTTTTCTTTTTGGCTTTTCACATCCAATTTTTTTTTTCGTGGTCTTCGGTTTGTGAGCTACCCAGAAAGTCAGATAGCTAATCAGGAAGTGCTCTAAATTTGAATTGCAAGATTCCAGGAAAGACAAAATACATACACAGATATATACATAGATAGATACAAGTGAAGTTAAATAAAAACTTTTAAAAAAGACTTGTGTCCTAAAAAAACACTAAATCAATTAATTTCTTCAAATTTGCCCGCGTGGACATTTTCTTGGGTGAAAAGTACCTATAAAGTACAAAATATGAAATGCCATCAAAATTAGTTCAGCTGTCAAATAGTTTTTTATCGATTGCTTGGATTCTACTCTTCAAATCGAGATTCTAATCGCATCAGATTTTAAGACAAATCCTGAGCTATTCAACAGTGAAAACTGCATCGATCGGTTCAGTAGTTTTTACGTAACAGACAGACAGACACTTAAACTTATTTATATATTCTTCTTATGTTTAGATTGAGAGTTAAATACCCTGGAACATATTTTAAATTATCTTCTTTGTACAAACTTTATGTTATTTACTGCATCATTGTAAAGATTACTACTGAAAACTGATGATGATGATGATGAAATAAACTGAAGTACAAAGTAGTCTGGGCCTCAATTCCCCTTTGTAGGAGTTGGCCACGAAGACGTTTTTCTCCTGATGGGACCCAATTTCATTGACAGATATGAGAAGCACCCCATTTTTTTGAAATAAAACATTTTTTTCTTATTTACACATTATGAAATCTGACCGTTGAAAGTGGGTCAAAATAGCGTCCAAAGGAGTCGGTTACAAACATACAAACATACAAGTTAAGTTAATATAAAGCGTATAAAAAAGGATCCTGTGTTGTTCTAGGATATTAAAAACCTATGCAAATTTTGACAGACTTGTTATTATTTCGTTTCCATGGCAACCGTTCCGTACAGCGAGTAATCGGCATTTCCCAGCTTTCTCGTGGAAAGTACCATTTTCAGGGATAAATAGTTTCCGATTTTGGTCTTTACATTGTATAGTAACAATTTACAAAATTTCATTAAAATCGGATCAGCTGCTTTGGCCTGAAAGCTCCCCAAACAAACAGACAACATTCCTGTTTTATATATTGGTGTGGATTATATTGTAATTATGTTTTGACTATTCAATTGATGTATTATTTTAGTTTGTTTTGGTATTCTCTATCGAATTATTAATGTTTGACATGAGATTAATTAAACCGTGTATATAATATTTGAAAGCTGGCAAAGCACAAAACGTGAGGTACTATTTACTTATGGCAATCCTATCTATCTTCTAACTAATAGTAAAGCAACAGGAACGAAACAGTATGTACAAAGAAGTTAATAAAAAAAGTCAGGGTACTTAAAAAAAGCTACTGAACAAGAATATAATAACATTTTTAAAAACCGTGTCTGTATGTTCGTTACTTTATTAGTTTGTCTGTTGTTCGCGCATCACGTAAAAACTACCGGACCGATTGCGATGCGGTTTTGTTGGATAGCTTAGTGTTTGACTTAAAAGCTGGGGTGATTGGTATCTCAATCCAATGAGTAAAGCCGATCGATAAAAATATTTTTGACGGCTGAAGAAATTTTGATCTAATGTTGGTATATCGTTAATTTAGGTCCTGGTATAGCACATATAGTACTTCTAACCTAGAGATATTTTTTTTCCAGAACCAGTTTTTTTTCTAAAGTGATCCTTTTGTATTATTATGTATTCTGTGGGTTTGCTTGAGTTGCATGTCAATTAAATTTTGGCAGGAAAAATGGAAAAATGGAAATACTGAAAATTCTTTTTTCTATGGGATATTTGTAATGATAATGGTGGTAGGGGGGTCGTAAGAGGTGATTGGGGGTTATTAGTAGGGGTTTTAAGAGGAGATGGGGATCGAGGCAAAAATTAGCTCGCCGGCTTATAATAGATAGCTAATACTTATAATAAAGCAATGTGTACAAAAAAGTCTATAATTTATAAAATATGGTCTTGAGTACTTAAAATGCAACATTTTTTAAATCATGTCTGTCTGTCTGTTTGTCTGTTTGTTTGTTTGTTTGTTTGTTTGTATGTTTGTTCGCGCATCACGTAAAAACTACTAGACCGATTGAGATGTGGTTTTCACTGTTGAATAGCTTATTTCAATCCGATGATTAGAAGCCGAACAATAGATAAAAAAGCTTTAGAAGGCTGAAGGATGTTGGATCAAATCTTGGTACTAATAATATAATAATAATTGTTTATTGACATAATAACTGTACAGAACAGTAATGAATCCATAGGCTAGCGAACTAGTAAGAACTGTGTTTCAGCTTAGGAGCCAGTGACTTCTCCCATACATATTACAAATTATGGCTCATTAAGTGAAAGGCCAAACAAAAGACAAACAATAAAATTAAACTTAAAATTAAATTATATATTAATTTTTATACAGTATATTGGTAATTTAGTACTTTCAACCTAGAGAAATGACCACGTGTGACAGCGCTGTACCATGGAATACCTAGAAGTACAACCGTTAATGTAAACAAAGCTCTAGTTATTCAGCGTGATATGTTTTCTAAGTTAGTCTAGCTATATCCTGGAACTCGAGTAGACGTTGTGAAACTAATCGTAACAAGTTCGTTAAATTATTTACTACCTTTTCTGTCACGCATGAACCCGCGGGTACAGCTAGTTTCATATAAGCTTATATTATCATTATAGCTTATATATTCTTATCATACTCGTTGTAAAGAACCTTGGGTACTATTGCGAATTTGTACTCAAATTTTGATGGTATTGTTCATGTCTGATGAAGGTAGCAAATACCTAAATCGAGGGGATCAATGTACGGCATAAAACAAGCACAAATTAAAAATTCATATAACCCCTGACCCCCCATCCCCATTATAGCTAAGAAGTATTTCGATCACATCAGTTTTCAAAGATAAAAACCGCATCCAAATAGGTCCATTCGTTTGGAAGCTACGATTCTCACCCCCTTTTCTCACCTCCTCCTCCCCCCCCTCCCCATATAGCTAAGAACCATCTCGATCACATTAGCTTTCAAAAAAAAACCGCATCAAAATCGGTCTATTCGTTTGGATACCACAGACACACACGCATACACACCCTCACCCTCCCACACCCACACACACAAACACACACACACACACACACACACACACACACACACACACACACACACACTCACACACACAGTGTTACATACCCAAAGCTTATAACACCCGTCTCTTTGTTCGGGGGTTAAAAATAAATTATTTTAAAATTTCAACATTATAACTTTATTTTTATTTTGTATTTAATTTACTTTTTGCTACCATGACATGTGTAAATTGTTGTTTTTTGGTAAATAAACTTTTTATTTTTATTATTATTAATTTGTACTATGTTTGTTCGATTAATTTTCAACAAAAAAACGATATGTTCAGATGGACAAAAAGTGTCCTAAATCCATCAATAGATGGATCCAATGGATTTAAATGGACAGAGGATCCTTGGTGGTCCAGCGGTAAATAATATCTTAGGTTTGCAACCCAACGACACCGGGTTCGATTCTCAGCCCCGCACTTACGGCTTTTAATAAGTTATGTGCGGATTTGTGGTCACTTCGTGCTTTGGAAGGCACGTCGGGCCCGGTTGCAAACAATTGGTAGCAGTCGTTTAGCCACGTCATAGGCCCATGGGCAACCTGACAAACTCTGACAACAGAGTTTGTAATGAGATTTACTTCACTCGATATACATAACATACATAACTGGAACACGAGCTTCGACATACCAGGTAAATGGCATGACGTGGGTTAGGCATTTACCAACTCACATCCGTCATATGATTAGGTAGCGCACATTCAATCACACTAATATTATAAATGCGAAAGTTTGTGTGTGTGTGAGAGAGAGTGTATATTTGTTACTTCTTCACACTGAAACGGCTTAACGGATTTTAATGAAATTTGGTATGTAGATACTTTAGGTCCTGCAATAACACATATTATGATACTTTTCATCACCGCGGGTCGCATCTAGTGTGAATGTTGAGAGAAGTGACAGGTTTCAGTGACGTGTCGAAGTGACATTATATCAATAAGACAGGTGTCAAAGTGACAGATCACAATTCATTTTTTGGCCCATCTTTTACAGGTGTCAAGGTACCTATCTACATTTTTTTAAACCGAAATTTAGGGTTGCAGCAGTCAATGATTACAAATAATGAAGTCAGATTTACAACGTAACATTTTCAAGATGGATAGGACAATTTTTATCTTCATTGTCCACGGGGATAATACCGTGGGACACAGCAATTTTTTTTGTTGGAAGTAAGAAAATACAACATTGAAAAATAAATGTATTCAGATATCTTAGAAATTCCGCTTCTATGCAAAAGATATCTTTGCATGAACCAGCAGGAAAGCGTGGAACTGCATTAAAATCCGATACCGATAGCTTCCAATCGGTTCTACTTCTCGGATTTCCATTATTTTTCTATTGATCTCGACATCTCGTCCACCCCTTTGGCACCACGAGCGATCCTCCCGTAGCGATACTCTCGCTATATAGCCAAATTCAATGTTGTTAAGTAATTTTGTTTCTTTGCAAATAACGATAACCGTTAGGGTAGACGAGTTCTCAAGTGGAGACCGCGCTAGGCAAACGTGGCGTAGGACGCCCTGTGACTAGGTGGAGTGACAACCTGCGATAAACGGCTGACAGAAAATTGACGAGGGGCTGAAGACTGAGCTCAGTGGTGCTTTAGAGGCCTACGTCTAGCAGTGGACATATATAGGCTGATGATGATGATATTGCAAATAAATAAAGAAACTTTTAAATAGGGATTTTGTAGTCATGCTCATTAAAATGACATGACTTGCGGCGACTCTGTGTACCGGATTTCTTCCCTCTAAAATGGTTGAGAGGGTTGAAGGCTGGTACATAAGTCATACTCGTGAACAGGTGCTGCTTGTGGGGACTGGTCCAGCCTGGTTTCTTATTAGTCACTTGTGTTTTTCTCCTAGTTTGATCTAATGGGCGTATTTCCGATGTACCGGTAGAGTCAGAAGGGTAGGTATTTCTTATTCCCATGTGAGATTTAACTCTGTCAGCACATGAAAGGGAAATGATGAATAAACTATTATTAGGAGTATATTATTATCTTCTAACTATTTTGCTCACGTGATACTGGGACTAATTTTCACAAATAAGTTTTTTAGGAAACAAATTAAATTTTTAAGTTTGTGGCCTTTAGGTTTTTTCTGAAAATTTCTTTATGAATTAGATAATCAAGATTACAAGTTAAAAGTTTAATTTTGCTAGAAGCACAGAAAATATTTAAAATTCAACTAAGAGGTAAATGAATAAAAACCCATTGTGGCATTTCGTCGGAGGCGCTGTTTCGTTATTTCGATAAAATACCTTCCTCCTGAAAAACTTTTAATTTTCCGACACGCTCTCTAATTAAAACTGGTAAACGAGCACAAAAATCCATATTAAGCCAAGTACCTACTTATTATTCGAAAGTTCTGTACTTTGCGAGCACAATTTATAAAATGGGATGTTGTTTTGAAGGGTTGTTAAATCTACACTAATATTATAAAGAGGAAAGATTTGATTGTTTGCTTAGAATGGATAAAATCAAAAAATACCAACCAGATTAAAAAAAAAAATTTTACTCATAGAAAGCTAAATTATAAGCATATATGTGTAGCACGAGCAGTATTTTATTATCCAAAAAGTCTCTCAAAAGTTTATCAAGAGTTCCGTTCGAAAATTGCAATAATGTAGTAAAAATTTGCAAAAATCTCGATAATTTTGTATAAGGAACATTGCCATGGAAACGAAATCACAGAACAGATACACGAAATAATAACAAGTCTGTTAAGTACGTGAGTAATAATGCAATTGTCTATGGTCAAATGCCCTGCTGATAATGATTCTGAATTACGTTTACTGGCGTTTTTTTTTAGAAAATACGATGGTTAAAAAATATGCTAAAATACGGAAATTGCCGCGGAGTGAGCGCTACCGATAAACTCAATAAACTAAAAAAAAACTTAACCTATTTTAAAAACTCTAGACGTAGCGAACACGTTTCACGACAAACAAACGGCCGTGCGCCTCGACACAGCCCCATCCAGTTTTTTAAACACAAGAAGGTTGAATAAAGCTTACTTCCCACCCTGTTTTTTAAATCAAAGTAGGTTGAATTATGCATACTGGCGTTAAACCTTTTAACAGTAATCGTAATTCAAACTCCTTGCGTTAAACAGAATAATACTATAGACAAAATGGTACGTCATTATAAAACCTTTAAACAAAACATTATATCTAGCAAAGAGAATACAATGCATTATAGTTTATGGATGGTTTATGGAGGAAACACAAACTAAATAGGAGATAAAGAGAGAGGATAAAGTGTAAATGTGAAAATACAATAAAAAAATAAGGGAAAAATTTGTAATAAATTGAAAAAAAAATAGTATTTAATTGAGCGGAAGGACATGACATGTGTTTATTAGCCTATGTATGTTTGTTCCTTTGTGGCACTATATAGACCAAACAGTGGGCCGATTTTATTGATTCTTACTTTAATCGATTTGTCTTAATCTTGCGAGCTTTACTAAATACACTACAGTAATCAAAATTCAATATGGTGACAACCAGACGCCGAAAAAATAAATGAAATTAAGTCGAACTATGTTAATTATTGCAAAGTTACTTGAAAATCATCTTTAGGTTTCCCTTATCATTTTTCATTTCGAATGACTATTCTATAACGATTTAAAATTCGCTGTCGGGTTTTTCATTGTGCGTAAATTTTCTTGTTTCTTACAGATTTTCTTAGATCTTGAAAGCTTCAGTATACTTACTAAAAGGGAAGTGCTTACTTATTAAACACCTAAAAGTCCATGTGTACGACTACGGAGTAACTGAACAATTCAATTCAATCTCACACATCTCTAACTTCTATTTCAAAAGGAAGCATTTACTTATTAAACACCTAAAAGTCCATGTGAACGATTACGGAGTAACTGAACCATACAATTCAATCTCACACATCTCTAACTTCCATTTCAAAGGGAACTGTTTACTTATTAAACACCTAAAAGTCCATGTGTATGACTACGGAGTAACTGAACCATTCAATTCAATCTCACACATCTCTAACTTCTATTTCAAAAGGAAGAATTTACTTATTAAACACCTAAAAATCCATGTCTACAGTACGACTACGGAATAACTGAACCATACAATTCAACCTCACACATCTCTAACTTCCATATCAAAAAGAGCAAACACTTCGAAACCAATGTAGCTAAACGCTCGTGCATTATTTTCAAAGCAAACTTCCTACGTTACATCCTGCTTCCTTCCCAGTCTGTAAAAATCCATTTCAAAATCTCTTAACGTCTACTTAAATCCTTGCGGGTGAAATTAAAAAAGGAGACCGTCTATAGCTCGTGTAATTTTAGGTCCTTTATGTTGCAACGTTTCGAAGCAAAATGAGTTGGTTGAAAAGCTACCGAACTCTTTTGAGTGTGCACGATAAAGAACCTAGTCTGGAGCCATTTTGAACGTGGAATTGTAAAAGTTAGGTTTTGAGATAGGTAGTGAACTTACGCAGTACTATTATTTATTCTGTGGTGCCATATAACCCCATGGTAATCTTCTATGGTAAACAGAATAAATTAATCCATTTTTTTTTCTTGGATCAAAATTAAATGGTATCCCTTTTGGTACTTATACAAGTAAATATGTTTTTAGCAAAATTATTTATTAAGTAAAACAGTAAGAAAGCTGAAGCGATAAAGGTAGAAAGATGAAAGGAATTCACGTTTATACCGAAAATCAAAAAATCAAGCGGCTGAACTGATTGGGATGAAAATTGGTACCAGGATAACTTAAATCCTGTATTAACACATAGAATACTTTTTATCATCGTCATCATTAACTCCTTTACACTAAAACGGCTGAACCGATTTGAGTGAAATTTGGTACCAGGATAGCTTTTATCCTGGATTAACACATAAGCTACTTTCCATCATCATCATCGTCATCATCATCTATGCGGGTAAAACTGCGGGCGCAGCTTGTAGTAATATAAATTTAACGTTTCTTATTTCCTTACTTTACGTTAATAGTTGCAATTGCAACATTGGACTATTATAGTACCTAAATAGCTTGAATAATCTAAAATGGAAAATATTGTAAGAAGCTTAAAAGACAATTTCTACTGTTTATGTAAAATAATTATATGTGTTTGGAATGTTCTTTTAAATACCTTCATATAGATACCTTACTCGATAGGTTATGGTAATTTTTGTGCCGCCGGAAATACAATAATCCTAATATGGCAGCTGTAAGCCGCCATATTAGGTTTTTTTGACACTTAATATATGAAAATTTATCAAGCCGTTTAAGCTGCAGGACGTGCCTAAGAAACGTACAAACGAATAAACAAACATACATACAACCCACACACATAACCTCAGTCGGGTAAAAAGGGACGGTAGTGTGGCAATATTAAGTAACTATACAAATTTAATGTAAATACAAGTAAATAAATAAAATATACAGTAAACTACAAAACTACAGTTACATAAATATTATATTGAAATATATTTATATACCTTTAAGTATTTATTAAAATATTATATTTTATTTATTTGAGAATGATACCTAGATTCAATGTTCCGCTTTGTAATGTTGCTTATTGTGAGTTTAAAAGACACGTAGATTCTGCGTACAATCGCAGAATAAACTTATCCACCACGTAGATTCTGCGTACAATCGCAGAATAAACTTATCCACCACGTAGATTCTGCGTACAATCGCAGAATAAACTTATCCACCACGTAGATTCTGCGTATAATCGCAGAATAAACTTATCCACCACGTAGATTCTGCGTACAATCGCAGAATAAATTTATTCACCACGTAGATTCTGCGTACAATCGCAGAATAAATAATAACAAGGCCTGGTACGAGTACAAGTCACAATACCGTAATTATGTTACAACAACAAGCCCTGTTTCACCCACTAACATATCAATGATTGTTTACCGTGCAAACAGATCTATTCGGCTTATTTACGAACTCCTGATTTGTTTATTTGTGGCTGAATTTCCCTTTTGTGCTGAAGGTATGGATGAATCGGATGGTAATTGCAGGGTTTGTTGGAACGGGGACATATAGGCTGGATTTTTGAGAAGGGACAATAAGAGCAGGTACCTTAACCATTGTAGCTATTTACAAGAAAACTGTCCCTAACTTTTAGAGATATTTTGACCTACGAAAAAGTAAAACAAAAAGTTTGTATTGGAACGATTTTGGTACTAGCTGTGCCCGCGGCTTCGCACGCGTAGTCTATTCTCTCTAGGTTTTTCGCGCATCATATAAAATCTACTAGACCGATTGCGATGCGGTTTTCACTGTTGGATAGCTTAGGGCTTAACTTAAAAACTGGGGTACTTGCTATCTTAATCCGATGATAAGATGCCGTGCTATCAATAAAAAACTATTTTACGGTTTAAATAATGTAGTATATTGTAATTCATAGGTACTTTTGGTCCTGGAATAACACGTATGGGCTAATTTTAAATAAAATGACCACGCGGGAAAAGCCGCGGGCACAGTTATTAAGTAAATAATAGATATACTCATATGTAGATTTTTATAACTCTTGAACTGTAAACCTTGTTTAAATTCAACACTCGATTTGGGGCCATATCCCATAACGCGATTATTGATTGTGAGTGAAGGAGATCTCCAAATCAACACGGACGAATTTGCTTTTGAATACCTATCATTTCATTTTAGAAAAAAAATATCAACTTATTGTAGAGTTACATAATTATTGTACCTACTGCCGCATACATAATCGTCAATTCGCACTCATAATCATCAGTTAACGCTAATCAAGCATTAAATTGCATGTCGACTGAGTTCTCGGCCCTCTCTGGTTGCTTGCCGCCCGAAATGTATGTTTTTGATCCACTCTGGTCGTATATTTTTGCCCCTGTTAGTTGCCGTTGTTTTATATTTTAATACTACTTAATAATTTAACCTTTGTAATATATTATAATTATAAAAGGAAAGTCTGGCGACCACCTGAATGTTATCTGACAGATATTTGATTAGATTTAATGTCGTTAATATTAAATTTTGTGCAAGAGTTTTGTTTCCTGCTTTTTGCTGTTTTTTAGTGTCGTGCTTATTGAACATTAATGTTCGGATGGAATTCACGTTTATGAGTACATACTATGTGGTAACGTTAATATATTCGTAATTTCAACTTCTTTCGAAATAATATGTTTTGTTTTACGAAATAAATATTTAATTAGCATTCAGACCGGTAAGCAAATGCACGGCACCCGCCGCGCGAAGAAAGATTGGCGTCTTTCTTCGTATTTTATCATGAAATATTGGAGATAATAAGTTTTTTGTTGTTGTATTGTTGTATTGTATTGTTGTAACATTTATAAATATATAATAAATATATTCGGGACAATTCCACACCAATTACCCAGCCCCAAACTAGGATACCCTGTGCTATGGGCACTAGATAACGGATAAACAAACATATATATGAATATTATAACATTTATGACTCGGAAACAAACATTTCTGCTCATCACACAAATGATTGCACCTTGCAGGATTCGAACCTGCGACCTTTTGATTACGTACCTAGGATCACTAGCCACGAGACCAACCGGTCGTCGTTACATTAAAGTAATTTGATGATAAATAAAGTTTTTTTCTATGAATACTACTATATTTTTTTCTTCAATCAATTTGAAACATTTTTTATAAATAAATTACTAAGTTAATAATAACTAAAACACTTAAATCAATTTGTGTAGTCTACTACCTATTCAAATATGTCATTCCCTAAACAATCGGGGTCTTCTAAAATGGTCATAAACCTTGTTTGTTTATGTTACACGCACACAAACATATTTCTTTCCTCCAAAAATTAATTGCCGTGTATCTACTTTATAAGGGTAACAAAATGGCGGCAAATCAAGAACTCGGTCGATAGGATTGTGACCAATTTAATGCTTGATTAGCGTTTATTGAAGATTATGGGTTTGCCAGTTATTGTTAATTCTGTGCGCTTATTCGCTATGCCCACATGAATTCCTTGCATAAGCATGTGATGTCATAACGCCAATTCACGAACAATGCCGCGAAAATATCGTATCGCGTCGAATGATCGTAGTGAATAAGGGCCCTAGTCTATTTTACTGTAGTGTTACATTAATAGTTATGTAACACTAACTCACATAACACAAAAAAAAACAACAATATTCTTACAGATGTTCATTAGTAGGTACCTAATGTAAGTAAGTCTACATCTACTTTAATATTATGAAGAGGAAGGATTTGATTTTTTGGATTTTTGTGTGTATGTAATGCTTAAACTCAAAAAATACTGAAACGATTTAAACTAGTGGCTCTGTGAGCTGTAGACCTCGCGGGCACAAACTTTTTTGCAAACAAACTAGCGGTGCACAGTTGCGCCATCTAGTTACCTTATTGTATAAATAATGTGCTCCATCAATCCCTACCTCGTAGGTAAAGGGCTGATTCCACTGAAAGAATCCTAAACGTGAGCAATTTACTGCATTTTGAGGAGTTATTCTGCTCATCACGCCGGAGATCCTTATCAGATCTTTACCAAAATTTATGAGATCAACGTAAAGTTACAACCATTCAAATGAAAAAAGAACCATCGAAATCGGCGGAGATATTCAGTAGCCTCCTTTTTGCCACTTTTTGGGGGAAGCACCCCCCTATTAAAAATCCCAAATGACAAAAAATAACTAAAAAATTGTTAAACCTTTATACTAAGTTTGGTCCATATCATTTGGTAGAGGAGAACATCCGTAGATCCGGACATATGAAATAATATTTGCCCAAGCTGAAATGCAGATGCTTCGCTCGCGCTTCGCGCTTGCTCGCTCAAAAATATTTCACTTATAGAAAAAAATGCTGCCTTTGTTAATCGCTGATAATGTAGGTTACATTATCAGCGATTAACAAAGGCAGCATTTTTTTTTAATTATTGGTCCCTTCTAAAATTGCAATAATGTATCCCAAGGAATCAAAAGTTAAAAAAAAAAACGTTTACTCGCTACACGGAATGACATGTTGCCATGGATACGAAATAATAACAAGGCTGTCAAGTTCGTGATTAATAATGCAGTTGTCTATGGTAAAAAAACACCACGATCGATGCTACCAAAGAGTTTGAATTATATACCTATATATTTTTGTATTAATTATGCGTAATTTTTGCGTCAATAGACAAAATGTGAAAAAACGGTGTTGACCTTTATTTGGCGATCGAATCGTTTCCGATTGACCCCAATTAGACCTATCGCACCAGATTGTCACAACATCGTAAACAAACAAACAAGAAGGAATTGCGAGAGTAGGCCGTGAGGCCAACTTTCCAATTGCGCGAGGCGGCCGAGAGGCCAACTTTCCAATTGATTCGCCAACTCTTCCCGTAGCGTAGGGCCGCGCTGTTACTACTTGTTTGCGAGTTCGAGAATCAGATGAGATGAAGTTAAGGAACTTTATTTCAGTTTCACAATATTGTTTGGCGGGAAAGATATCAAAACATCTTGAATAATTAACATCAAGGTTTGCTCAGGGGTTCTTTAGGGGTTAACGGTGCTTGGCAGTAGAGCGCATAGATACGTAATAACGTCGCGACTTTATAATTCGGTACTCATAAAAGTAAAAATCATAAATACTACATGCTTGCTTGTCGTATGAGGTAGTGCTGCGCCTCTGGTGTTACGAGTATAATACTACTCGTACTAAGCATGGACAACTGTCCAATAATTTCGTTGTTATGTATTTTAAATAACATTCGAGACAAAGTAAATCGTAGTAAGGCCCTGTGCGATCCAGAATGCCATTTGCTCGTAATAATAATATGGTGAGATTGCTTCATATTTGTTTAGAAAACAGGTCGTGTTAATTAGCACTACTAGTTCATATAAAACATTTAGGTGTCTCTGTATGTGAATGAACGTAAATAAAACGAAATAATGTTGTTTGTTTTTAGGATGATTGCTAACCGCCCGCAAAAATATTCACACTAATATTATAGGCGAAAGTTTGTAAGTAAGTGTACTCGTATGTTGTGTATGTTTGTTACTTCTTCACGCTTTAACGGTTGAATGGATTTAGATGAAATTTGATACGGGGAAAGCTTATACCCTGGACTAACACATAAGTTAGATTTATCTCAGAAAAATGAATGGTTCCTGAGGGACGCGGGCGAAACGGCGGGGCGCAGCTATTATTGATATAAATTTTAGTTTCTTTGTTACTTACATGTTTTACTTTACTTTAATAGTTGCAATTGCAACATAGGAAAGTATTTACATTAACTTGGATAATTTAAAATAGAAAATTTTGTATGAAGCTTAAAAGACATTTGCTACTGTTTATTTATAAGAATTATATATTTTTGTTAAATGATCTTTTAAAGACCTGTATTTTGATACCTCATTCGATAGGTTTTGGTTCCATAGGTATTGGAATAATATATTTTTGAAATACAATATGGCAGCTGTACGCCGCCATATTGGTTTTCTTGACATTCATAGCACTCTCGTGATCAAGACGAATCCAATGATACCTTATTTATCAAAATCCATCAAGCTAATAGCTGTCGGACGCACCTAAGAAACGTACAAACATACAAACAAACAAACATATACAACATGACATATGTTTGTATACAACGAATTAAATCTGATGTACACAGAATAGAGATGGATGGTGTATAATAAGTAGATTCCTCTAAAATGCCAGTGATGGTAGAGCGATGGTTTAGAAAGATGATAAAACAAGACATAAGTTCAAAATCTAAAACCCGATCGCCCAACTACGATCGCCTATGACACTCTTGCAATAAAACCCGATCGCCCGACTACGATCGCCTATGACACTCTTGCAATAAAGATAAGTCAATTGATACTTCGCTTTTCAAAATCGGGCCAAGTTTTTAGTTTGAACACATAATCCCGTCTCTGCTTCGCCGTATTCAGGTAAAAATATATCCTACGGCACTCTATAAATGAAGACAAATCGATTGATGCCTCGCTTGTCAAAATCGGACCAAGTTTTTTGTTTGAAAACATAATCCCTTCTCTGCTTCGCCGTAGTCAGGTAAAAATATATCCTACGGCACTCTATAAATGAAGACAAATCGATTGATGCCTCGCTTGTCAAAATCGGACCAAGTTTTTTGTTTGAAATCATAATCCTTCCCTTGCTGCGCCGGAGTCAGGTAAAAAGTGAATAATTGAGTGGGGGTATAGATAAGGTAAGGTGCGTGTTGCCAGTGATAACATTGGCACAGAGACGTGGTCGCTAACTTTTGGTCTCATACACAAGCTCAAAGTCGCGCAGCGTGCAATGGAGAGAGGTATACTCGGTGTTTCACTACGTGATAGAATCCAATACGAGGAAATCCGTAGAATAACCAAGGATACCGACATAGCTCTGAGAGTTTGCAAGTTGAAGTGGGAACGGAAAGGCCATACAGTTCGCAGAACTGACAATCACTGGGGAATAAAGGTTCTCGAATGGTGACCACGAAAAAGTAAGCGAAGTGTAGAGAGACCCCCCACACGATAGACTGACGACATTGTAGCCATCGCAGGAAGTCGGTGCGATCGCTCGTCATGGCGCTCTTTGGGGAAGGCCTATGCTCAGCAGTGGACTTCTAAAGGCTGACATGATGATGATGATGATGACAGATGAGGTTAGTAAAACTTCGAATTAATCATTTGTATTCAAAATCACTAATCTCGAATGGCTATCTGTTCGGTTTGGCTTGACTTTATCTCGGAAATGAATTTTGTTCCGGTTACAATTTATATGCTTTCCTTGTAAAGTTTAACTACGCGTATGAAGCCAGGTGGATCTCTAGTTTAAACATAACACGAACCAACGACAAGCAACAGGTGATGTATCTGCAACTCCAATGGTAGGGCTTGAGGGTATACTCCCACGAATACAGAAAACTTGCCGGAAAATCATGTTCCACAAAGACTTGTTTTCATAAAAAGGTATCCTTTTTAAAACTTACGTGAGAGACATGTACCAAGCAGTAGCATACAATTTTTAAGGATTCCATACTCAAATGGCCCAAACGAAACCTTATTGTTGAGGTAACGCTGTCTGTCTTTTAGTATTTTGCACATAATTATTCAGGTCCATGATCCGAAATGTCCTGTCAAAGCTATTTATGAAAAAAATTGTTACGGCTCTAGCTCCAAAATGGTTTGAATTAGAATTTTGAAAGTTATTTTCGAATCTAATCCTGCAGAAAAATACTGAAATATTGTACATTTTGAATATACGTAGTGTACATTTTCTTGAATTTGGACTAGGAAGCTATAAAGTTCTATTTAAAATATACTTTTTTGACCAAAGTTTTAAAAAACTGTCCAAAATGTAACTGATTTTCAGTTGAATGCCATGTGCGTATACTGTCACTTATGACTGACTGCATCATCAGTTCATAAGTTCCAAAATACTGCAATGTCATCGGGTCCTACAAGTCTACAAGTGTATACAACTTGATAGGTCAAGAGAAAGAAGTCCATGATTAGCATGCAAGAATGGACTGAACTGAAGGAGGAGGACTAACAGTGAAAATAAAAGATTGTAAAATAGAATCGAAACCAATATATAAAAGTGAATAGTTGTCTGTTTGTTTGTTTGTTTGGGGAGTTTTACCGCGATAACGGCTGGATGGATTTTGACCAAATTTGGAATGGAGATAGTTTATACCCTGGAATAAAAGATCATCATCATCATCATTTCAGCCTTTAAAAGTTCACTGCTTAACATGAGCCTTCCTCTTCCTCAAAGAGCGCCACGATGAACGGTCTTGAGCCACGTCCATCCACCGACTCCCTGCGATAGCTACAATGTCGTCCGTCCAACACTTCGCTTGCTTGTTTCGGGTCTCCCTACACTTCGCTTGCTTGTTTCGGGTCTCCCTACACTTCGCTTGCTTGTTCGTAGTCGCCATTCGGGAAAAGAGAGTAAGCAAACGTAGCGTAAAGTTTATAAAACTAAAATTAATTACATAGTTATAACATAACATGAGAGTTATCATCTGCCTACAAACTACTTTGCAGTTTGGTAGAATATTGTTTTATAATATTTGCTATGTATATTGATTTTGATGAATAAAAAACATCAAGAGCGTTGGTGCTATGCTTTTTTTACTTTTGCTTTGGTTTTTAATATCCTAGATGAACATAACATGATTTTTAATCGCGATAAACTGTAGTCCGCGCGGACGAAGTCGCGGGCGGGAATGCTAGTTTTTATATATATTCAGGAGAAATCAAACCAATACCTAGCCTAGCCCACACTAGGATGGCCTATACTATGGGTACTAGATAACAGATAAATAAATATAGATACGATTGACCCAGAAACAAACATTTCTGCTATCACACAAATGTTTGCACCTTGTGGGATTCGGACCGGCGACCATTTGTTGGCAGTCAAGGTCTTAGCCACTTAGTCAACGGGTCGTCAAACTATCGGGGATCAACCACACTTATTTGATACGTCTGAAACAAAGTTTCTAAGTGCCTACACCCGATACCTCAGACGATAACATCAGCTCGGTCACGAGGGTCGCAGGTTCAACTCCCGCGTTTGTTTCTCCATAATCTCTTAATAAGAAAACTTTGATTGAGTTTTTCATGATATTTTTACAATAAAGTTGAGTTATGATAGAATAAGTTTTAATAACGTATTTTTCTGTGATTCTACTGTCATAAACAATAGTTATTAAATTAGAAATATCTATTCACATTTTGGTGAAGCTTGGCATACAATTTTGGAGGATTGGGAACGAGCCATTAAAAGTAACAAATAGTAAGCGCTGGCGTCACCCAGAGACATTAATATTTTAAGTTTCATTAATTTTGCTGGATACATTTCCCTTCAAACAAGAATACAGTTACAGAACAGAACTCTTCAGCAAGAGAGGGGAAAGTACCATACCTTTGTCAAATAATGTTTAACCTACTGCTAGCCTACTGCTTGGCAATTGAATATCTGACCAAGGTGTGGTACTTCTCCCGGCGGTCTCTTGACGTAGAGGCCAAATGATGATGGGACAACGAGTTGCGGGACCATGATCTGTGATGTAACTAAATAAGAGCGATGGTCCACTGGTGGCCGAACGTTATACGGCACGTAAAAATCCAACGACACCGGATCCTCGGCTCTGCATCCATGACTTTCCTAATTTATGTGCTGATCTCCATCGCTCCGTGCCTTGGAGGGCACTTTAAGCGGTCAGTCCCGGCTGTTATTGATGAATAGCAGTCGTAAGCCATGTCAAAAGCCCTGGGGCGGCTTGACAAACTTTGACACTAGAGGCCAGAACTACCTCATACGCCAAGCAAGCAAGCAACTACATAATAATGTCAACTCAAACTCCCATAGCAAAAGCGATGCAGTGGCTCCACAATTTTGTTAATTTGTGCCGTTGTAGCGGACAAGCGGCTGCCGTGAGATACAGTTTTAAACGGCGTGAGATACGGTTTCGGGAATCCAGGACGTGCCTTCACGAGGATGTAGGCTTATGGAATGGACATTGGAAAATACCTGTCTGTAGTAAGAAAAGGGTACAAAAGAGTAGACAAGGAGTTATATCTTGGTGTAAGGGGTAACATGTATCTAATTTAAACGCGACTAAATCGCAACGTTTCATTTACTTCGATGTTCTGTCCCCGAGGTGTGTGCCCGTTCTCGATGTGGTGTTCTCGCAACCACGATCATTGTTATTGCAATGTGGTCGAAACGTTAATAATACGATTAAGTCTTGTCTATATGAGACAAGCCTGAAGACAAAAGTCTTTAACCAGTCCATAATACCCGTAGTGACATAATAGAGACGAAACGTAGATACTGACTGTGAGGTGGCAAAATTAAAGTCTCATAGCTATGGAACGTGCTATGTTCGAGTTTTTTCTAAGGGCTCGCATCCGTAACGAGGGGATATGGTAGAGATAGAAAGTAACCGACATAGCTCAAAGAATTAGAAAACTGAAGTGGCAATAGGCTGGTTACATATTTTGTCGAAGAACCGATGATAGTCGTTGGGTGTGTGACCGTGGATACCGCTTATAGGTAAACGTAGTGTAGTGCGCTTTCCGGCTAGGTGGTTTACTAACGCAAAGTTTATATGAGAATTATTTACATGAGAAGTTCCGAAGATCGGGCTCGGTGGCGCGCATTAGTAGATGCCTATGTCCAGCAGTGGATTAACGTAGGCTGATGGTGATGATTATTGATGAAATGAGATACTAAGTGTTTCAATCATAAAAACCTAAGTTACAATTGGCGAAAGTTAGTAAATGTTTTTTTATATATATTTTTAGATGTCTTTTTAAATCGCTGAAAACTGGGAAACGATTTCAGTAGTTCAGTAGTTAATCTCTTATTTTTACACGACTTCACAAAAAAAGGAGTGTCATGTTTTTAGCATTCATGTATGTATATATGTATGCATATTATTCTATACCTATAAATAGCGGAAAGTAGCAACTTATGTAACGTGTTACCTATTCAAATGACGTTTCTAAATGATAAACTCTTGTATGTATGACGTAGCTTACCAACAGCTGAACGACTTGCTCGTCTCGTCTATCAACTGCTTAAAGAAACATTCCATTTACCCACTGAGCACCGTGCATTCACTTCCAGTTTCTCTACATATTCAGAAGAGTTATACACAGGCCGCAGTCAGCACTTGTCACGCATACAATGCATACTCCCGCAAATAGTAAAGGTTTTTGCGTGAACACAGACTTTTGCGGCACTCTGTATCGTTCCACTGAATTCACTAATTGGATTCTGAAAATTATATAATGACTGGAGTCTGAATGCCTCACGCCTCGCGAGACCACTGTGTTTTTAGACTGTGGCAATTTTGGTGCTAGTTATAAGGTGATTTGGTAAAATGTATCTTCACTGATATGCTTTAGTCACAGTACACTAAACTTATAAGCTGGGTGATTTGCTAAAAAAAACTATACTGATATGATTTTGATACAGTACACTAATCTTTCAGACTGGGTGATTTGCTAAAAAAACTATACTGATATGATTTGGATACAGTACACTAATCTTACAGGCTGGGTGATTTGCTAAAAAAAAACTATACTGATATGATTTTGATACAGTACACTAACCTTACAGGATGGATGATAGGCTAAAAAAAACTATCCTGATATGTTTTTGATAGAGTACACTAATCTTACAGGCTGGGTGATTTGCTAAAAAAAACTATACTGATATGATTTTGATACAGTACACTAACCTTACAGGATGGATGATAGGCTAAAAAAAACTATCCTGATATGTTTTTGACACAGTACACTAATCTTACAGGCTGAGTTAATTGCTAATAAAAACTCATCATCATCATCATGTCAGCCTTTAGAAGTCCACTGCTGAACATAGGCCTCCCCCAAAGAGCGCCATGACGAGCGATCTTGTGCCACCTCCATCTACTGACTTCTTGCGATGGCTACAATGTCGTCGATCCATCGTGTGGGTGGTCTCCCCACTCTTCGCTTGCTTGTTCGTGGTCGCCATTCGAGAACCTTTATACCCAGCGGTCGTCGGTTCTGCGAACTATATGGCCTGCCCATTGCCACTTCAGCTTGCAAACTCTGAGAGCTATGTCGGTAACCTTCGTTATTCTACGGATTTCCTCATTTCTGATTCTGTCACGTAGTGAAACACCGAGCATAGCTCTCTCCATTGCACGCAAAAACTATACTGATATGATTTTGATACAGTACACTAATCTTACAGGCTGGGTGATTTTCTAAAAAAACTATACTGATATTTAACTATACTAAAGTTGCAGGCTGAGTGATTTGCTGATAGAAACTATACTGATATGATTTTTATACAGTACACTAATCTTACAGGCTGGTTGATTTGCTAAACAAAACTTTACACATATGATTTGAATACAATATACTAATCTTACAGCCTGGGTGATTTGCTAAAAAAACTATACTGATGTGATTTTGACACCGTACACTTATCTTACAGGCTGGGTGATTTGCTAAAAAAAAACTATACTGATATGATTTTGACACAGTACAATAAAGTTGCAGGCTGAGTGTTTTGCTGATAAAAACTATACTGATATGATTTTTATACAGTACACTAATCTAACAGGCTGGGTGATTTGCTAAAAAAAACTATACTGATATGATTTTGATACAGTACAATAATGTCACAGGCTGGGTGATTTGCTATAAAAAACTGTACTGATATGATTTGGATACAGTACACTAATCTTATAGGCTGGGTGATTTGCTAAAAAAAACTGTACTGATATGATTATGATACTGTAAACTAATCTTACAGGCTGGGTGATTTGCTCAATAAAACTATACTGATATGATTTTGATACAGTACACTAATGTCACAGGCTGGGTGATTTGCTAAAAAAAACTATACTGATATGATTTTGACACAGTACACTAAACTTACAGGCTGGGTGATTTGCTAAAAAACTATATATGATTTTGACACAGTACCTACATAAAACTTAGACTAGGTGATTTGCTAAAATAACTATAGTGATATGCTTATGTCACTGTACACTAAACTTATAGGCTGGGTGTTTTGGGTTTATACTGATACGCTTTTGTCACAGTACACATATATCCTTCATAAAAACTCTTACAATGCATGTTCGTTGTTCTTAATGATGTGTAACATCTTTCCTCTAGCTTTCCTGAAATCTATGGTGCTAACATATACGAGTATGTAACAGTGCTTGAACCGAGCGAAGATAAAACAGAGCTTGAATCAGATATTACACATCATTTGCGACTACTGTAAGGCCCGCTCGTTTTTTTAAAGATTTATTATTTACAGTTACCAACACAGCTCTCCGAATTTGAGGAAGATAGGTTCTCGAATGGCGAACGCGGAACGGAAGACATTGTTGACAAAATACAGAGCGCAGGACGGCCTACAAGATGTGGACCGGAGTGGTGTAGGCGCGGGATGCTACTGAATGCAAATTTACAGCGAGCAGCTCATTCTGGCGTTGTAAGTGTGTTGATATGTTCAGCAGTGGACGTCTTCCGGGTTATGATAATAATAATTCCCGTCAAAATCAGTCCAGTAGTTTCGGAGATTAGCGGGAACAAACAGACAAACAGAAAGTCGTTTTTTTTTTGTAATGATTACAGTGTATATACTTTCATAAGCATTTAGAAAAAAGCTGTTATTTTGACATTACAAAGAGACACTTCAATTTTATTTATTTGTACAGATATAGATAGATGTATAGAAAGAAGTTATTAGGCCATGTAAGAGGCCGATGGGCAGCCCGACTAGCTCTGACACCAGAGACCAGCACTACCTCATACGACAAACAAAACAAACATCATGATGAGTGAGCTGATATGCTAGTAGTGGTTCTGTCCCCCACTCCCCCCTCCACCCACCGCTTCCTACACACAGGCACAGTACTTTTTTGTACTCATATATCCGTGACACTAGCTAGCACAGGCAGATTACTATATTAATACTGCTCCACAGTATTCCTTTGTTTCGCATAACTTTTTTAATACTAATTTACTTTGGCAAAATGAGTTAGGCATAACTATTAATTAAATCATACTAATTTAACAAAAAAAAATTTGGCATACTGTTAAGGTAGGCATAATGATCTTTTGGGCTATATTATTTTGGACTACTATGAAGTCGCATAAAATTTAATCAAGATACTATACTGTGACAGTAGGGCCGGGCCACTTGTAAGCCGCGACCATTTTTATTTACATAGGCAGGTACGTAAAATAATTTAGTTTAAAATTATTTCACTCACGGTGAATAAATAAATATGTATGCTACTAAATAATATGCTTGTTTATCGTAATGCTAAGTTTAGATATAGTAAACACGATTATGCCTAATCATTTATGCGTAATTATATTTACGCTTGCACATTATTAGGTTAATTAAATTTATGCCCCACTAAATTATGACATTATATTTTATGCGAATCGATAGAGAACCCTGTGGAACACGCCTATGGTGGCGCCATGTTTAAACGTTGTTTCGACTTAGCTACAGATTACTTAATATCACGCAACTTGAATTTCCTTCAAGAGAACTGAAATTAAATTATGGTAGTTGGCAAGATTTTTGACGCAGGTCAAATGTTAGGGTTGTCAGTTTCTTAAATAAATCACATGCTTGCTTGCTTGCTTATCGTATCAGGTAGTGCTGGCCTCTGGTTTCAATGTTAGTCAGGTCACCCGAGGGCCTCTGACATGGCTTAACAATTGCTATTAATCAATAACAGTAGGGTCCGACAACTTAACGTGCGCTCCGAAGCAAGACCACACATAACTTAAATACTTATAAATGTCATTGATACGGAGCCTAGAAACAAACCCTATATCATTGGATTCTAAGTCACACTAGTATACCTCTAGGCTACCATCGCTCTTAAAACAAATTATAACAGTTAAAAATACAGCATATATCTGCCCAGAATATGGTACAAATGTCAGTCATGGCATATGTCAATATCAGAATCCAGTTTATGAATTCAGTGGTGCTATATAGGGGCTGAAATTTTATTACTCTGTCAGCTCAAAATCAAATTAGTATTTGCGGAATTGGTATAGTGTTCAGAACAGATTAACTAACTTTATTTACATACCATAATTTACAACAATAATTACAATAATTATCAGAAGTCAACCGAAATTGCTGGACTAGAGCAACTTAATGCTGACTGCATGAAAATAACATATTAAGTCCACGAACAAATAGATAATATTTCTCCGAAACATGCATTGCTAATTAAAGGGACCCTTATTTTTATTATAGAAAATGGATGCCAACCCTACTTACATCAAAATCAAGTGTTTGATATTATCAAGTAGCAAGCAAGGCAAGGAATTTACGTTTAACTTAATTAAGGTGTGCGGTCACTTAGTATTTATATAATATTATCTATCTATCTATCTATCTATCTTCTATCTATCTATATACTAGCTGCGCCCTGCGGTTTCACCCGCGTGGAATGATACTAATGAAAATATCGTTACGTATATAATTTAGATTTTTCAATACAAAATTTGCCACTTTATCACCTGACACTTTGCTTCAAACCGTTAGGATATTTCGTTAAATTTGATACTAAAAAACCCTTGTTGGGATCAAAAGGATTTTCCTTTTAATAAGCAATCCTGTTACCAAACAAATTTCATCCAAATCTTTTCAGGCGCTTCAAAAGCCAAAATTCTTAGGGATTTTTGGTCAAATTTGATTCAAAACCTTTAAATGCTTCATAAGTTTGCGATGGTCCCCCTCCGTAGACGCCCTATAATAATTATAAGATTAGTATAATTAGTATAATTTAATTTCAGTTCTCTTGAAGGAAATTAAAGTTGCGTGATATTAAGTAATCTGTAGCTAAGTCGAAACAACGTTTAAACATGGCGCCACCATAGGCGTGTCCCACAGGGTTCTCTATCGATTCGCATAAAATATCATGTCATAATTTAGTGGGGCATAAATTTAATTAACCTAATAATGTGCAAGCGTAAATATAATTACGCATACATGATTAGGCATAATCGTGTTTACCATATAAACTTAGCATTACGATAAACAAGCATATTATTTAGTAGCATACATATTTATTTATTCACCGTGAGTGAAATAATTTTAAACTAAATTATTGAGCGATCCGGACGATAAAATCACTGCTGCAGTGCAGGCAGAGATAGATTCGTCCAACCCTTCCTCACCATCTTCAAACACAATTAGACACAGACACCGACCTCGACGGCGAGGTTGAAGGTCCCGTAATTAAGGTCAATTTTATACTCCTTCGAGTTTCTTGCCGATTCTTCTGGAAGGTGTATTCCGAATTGGTGGTCAGTTATACAAATAATTCAAAGGACTCCAGCCATTTCATCAGGGCTCCCTCGATCACTACTAAAACTAGCGATCCAGGGGTGTTAAGTCAGACCCCCGTAATCAATGGCAACTTTCCAAGCCGATATTCGTACCCCCTGGGTGCCCTTGAGCAAGTGGTCAAAACTTAACTTTGGCTTGCGCCTTCTGCGTCACGCATTGCGGCAGATCGCTTTCGCACCCGCCCCGCCGTCCGGTGACGCTGTAGAGGTCAGTTATATACCAACAGAATAGTTATGCTGATCTTGGTCTTATCTATGTTCATTCCGCGACCAATCCGTCCAGAAGCATCATCTAGGTTGGTCAGCATACTTTGCAAGTCTTGCAGCGACTCCGCCATTAGGACGATATCATCGGCAAATCGTAAGTGTGAGATGTTCTTGCCATCTATATTAATATATATCTTATAGAAAACGATAATAATATTTTGTTGCCCTATTTTGGGATCAAATGTAGCCTATGTCACAAAAATATATGTTTATAAATAATAGTACAAGTACTGAAGGATAACTGAGTAAAGTCATTTATATACATAGCAACTCTCGCTACAACGCAATAAAGTGTGTAAAAAAATCAACTCGCACAGCGCTGCGATCTTTCAATTATATTTACCTAGAAGGCGCTCACCCATTGCGTGCAGGCTAGAATGTACCGTATCACAACGCGTGACAGCTTCCATTGCTCTAACCGTTTCAGAATCGCTCTGTCACTTTTTCGCCCGGCAGGGTTGTATCAAGATATAACTAGGTACTTGCACTAGTTATTTTTCTGTGTTATGATATGACTTAGATATTGTAACAGAATAAACAATGATGTAATAATGTTATATACAATATAAATGTTGATAGTTCTATTAGCTACATATAATTACATTCTTATCAGTATCAATAGACCTAGTACCTCATTATTTGATTATAACTTAATAGGTATTGCACTTTGATGAATAAAAGGTGCCTGTCTGAATTCCACGCTTAATAATTAATGAAAAAGAAATGGCTACCTACGTAATAAAATGACAGTATGTAGGTATTTTACGAGACTTGTTAGACCGAATGCTATGCAGTACATTCTAGGTTTCTTCTTGGTACTCATAATTGAGAAAAGAATAAAATTTGATAAAAACTTGACGTAAGTAGGTACTTTATCGTAAACACACGGCGCGCGACTCTTCGAGCGCACGCTTGGCACTCTAATGAATTAACCGCTATAATGCGGCCGCAAAGTGTAGGTCTAATATTTGTACTTGTTGTGGAGTGCGACTGGCCTGCTTATGTGTTACTCCAGGATATAAGCTATCCTGGTACCAAATTTTATCCCAATTCGTTGAGCCGTTTGAGCGTGAAGGAGGAACAAACACACACACACAATACACACACACACACACACACACACACACACACACACACACACACACACATACACACGCAAATACAAGCTTTCGCATTTATAATATTATTATGATGTCGTGGCGATATCGTAGAATTGATCATTTCATGAAATGTTTGACCACATCATGAAAAATTTATATTTCAAGAAATTATCGGTGAGATCATGAAATGGTTTGGTCAGATGAATGAATGATTAGCGTTTGATCTGATCTGAACAGCTACACGCACGGCTACTTCATGATCTCCTCAAACACAAGTGATCATATCGTAAAATAGTTACAGTATCCACTGCTAGAGGCACCAGGCGGAAGTCCAACTTGGCCGTGATAGGTTGGGGTCTTCGCCTTCTATATCCTTCTTCACTACACCCACACCTTCTACACTTCGCCCTGAACACCTTTGGTATCATGAATATTAATGATATTTAGTGATACGGCCAGACGTGGATTGAAATATCATTAAACGTTGATGTTTCAACGATATGGTCAGTTTTAGCTGGGCATTTCATGAAATTATCGACCATTTCACGAAATGATCAATTCTACGATATCGCTATGACATAATATAAAAAATCAAAAATAGTCTCGCAAAAACTCGAGAATGGCTCGAACGATACGAATAAACAATTTTTGTTGTGTTTGTAATTGTACGGATAAGGTATAAAAAAATTCAGATTGATTTTTTGTTCAAATCAAGAGAGAAAATAGAATACAAAAGAGACAGCAAAAAATATTATTATTCAAATAAAAAATAATTTACAAATCGATCCTCAATTGACGGGTAGGTTAAAATAATATACGTAGTTAAAATACCACAGAAGTTGTGGTTGTTACTTGTTCGTAATATTTCGCAGCTTCCAGCGAAATTCTTTATGACAATTTCAGTTTACAACTCATGAAACAACAGAAACGTCAGCTTTTTACACGAAATATTTAACCGTTTCCATAATTTACGCTTTAAAGAGGTTTTAAAGGGAGGCACAAAGGGAAATTATATATTTTTTCGGCAAATAGACAATTATTTGTAACTCGCGCCGGGAAAATTCCCGAAATTTGCTTTTTTCTCGTAACAGGTAGACATAATCTGTGCAGGGAATCGCCGATCTAAGGGTCCGTTGTGGAACTACGGGTTTGAGATTCACTCGAGAATTAAACTCGAAAGATGACTTACTTGTAATCCTATAAAACTAGCGACCCGCACTGGATTCGCAAGGGAGTAATTTAAAAAAATATATGTAGAAATTTGAAGTTCTCGAACACTCGACCTTCACTCCGCTTGGGGTGTCAGCGGTTCGCTTCGCTCGCCGCCTCCCCCGTCACTACGTTCAGGTATATTCGTATCTATAAGTATCTATCTATACTTATTATAAAGCAATAAGAACGAACAAGTCTGTACAAAGAAGATAATTCGAAAAAAATGGTATTGGTACCTTAAATAAGAACATAACATGTTGTAAATTCGTGTCTGTCTTTTTGTTTGTCTGTTTGTCTTTTTATCTGTTTATCTGTTTGTCTGTATGTTTGTTCACGCATCACGTAAAAACTACTGAACCGATTGCAATGCGGTTTTCACTGTTGGATAACTTAGGGTTTGACTTAAAAACTGGGGTAGGTACTTGGTATCTCAATCCGATGAGTAGAAGCCGAGCAATCGATAAACTTTTTGACGGGTGAAGGAATTTTGAATAAATGCTGGTACTGGTCTTTGGAAAAATAGGTATATAGAGTACTTTTAACCAAAAAAAATGACTACGCGTGCGAATCCGCGGGTATAGCTTGTTTATAATAAAACAATAAAAACGAAAAAGTCTGTACAAAAAATATAATAAAAAAATAGTCTTGGGTACTTAAAATATGCTACTGAACAAGAATATATCATTTGTAAAAATCGTGTCTGTCTGTTTGTCTGTATGTTTGTTTGCGCCTCACATAAAAACTACTAATCCTATTGCGATGCGGTTTTAATGTTGGATAGCTTAGGGTTTGAATTGAAACCGGTGCACTTGGTATCTCAATCCGATAAGAAGAAGCCGAGCAACAGATAAAAAACAATTTAACGCCTAAACGAAGTTTGATAAAATTTGGTATATTTGTACATTTGGTTCTGGAATAGCAAACTAGCTCATGGAATTCTTATCCACACCTTTATATAAAAGTGAAACGTTGTCTGTTTGTTTGTTTGTTGGTTTGGGGAGCTTTCACGCGATAACGGCTGGACAGATTTTGATTAAATTTGGCATGGAGATAGCTCATACCCTGGAATAAAACATAGCATACTTTTATGCTGGAAAATGGTAAGTTTCCATAGGAAAATTGAAGAATTTTGATTACTCCCTGTAAGGAAAGGTTTCCATGAAAACGAAATAATAACAAGACTGTCAAAAAACATTAAGAGCTTTGGTGCTATACTTTGCATTGGCTTTTAATAGAAGAACAAAGGATGTTTTTTTCTCTATAAACTGTAGCACGCGCGGACGTAATCATGGGCAAAAAGCTAGTATCCCATAAAAAATATCACTCGGGCAAAGCCAGCCAGTTTAAAAATAAAAATAAAATATAGCAGCAGAATATATATGTTGGGCTGTTGATAATTAATGAGACAAGTACTAAAGAGAAACAGAATATTTACCATGGATACTATTTTCAATGAGTTCCCGATACTTCAGCACTGTTGCAAGCGCCATGATCACGTATAAACTCAACTACTCAATTACTGTGAATTAATCAACTAGGTACTGTAAATTAAATTCTGTCAATAAAGTATTTACCTGTGTAGTTATGTCAAATTAATTAGTTCTGGCTTATTACACACTAGCTTTCGCCCGCGAATTCATCCACGCAGACTACAGTTTATTGCGAAAAATAAAATCCTATGTTCTTCTAGGATATTAAAAACCAATGCAAAAGTATAGCACCAACGCTCTTAATGTTTTTTAACAGACTCGTTATTCTTTCGTTTTACCATTTTCCAGGGTAAAAAGTATCCTATGTTTTATTCCAAGAAAAAGCTATCTCCATTCCGAATTTCATCAAAATCCGTCCAGTCGTCGCGTAAAAGCTCCCCAAACAAACAGACAACGTTTCACTTTTATATATTGGTGTGGATATATCTATCCATGGTGTCAGTTTGTTAGGCTGACCAAGGGCCTCTGGCGTGGCTTAACAACTACTAACAAATGTTAACGACATCATAATATGCCCCCCAAAGCACGGAACAATGGCAAATCCAAATATAACTTATTAAACGTTATTGTTGTAGAGAAGCTGAGGATCGAATCCGGTGTTGATTGCATTAAAGAAAACAGATATTTCAGACACAGCTCTCATATAACTGAAACTAAAGAAGTAAGGCAAGGTAGATAAATTTTAAACTTTCGCGATTCGAACACATATCTATTTATCAACCGGGAGGATAGTTTCAAGTTGTCGCGGGATCCCGTGATAAGCAAGTGTTCGAGTCCAGCAGACATCTGCAGATGTTGTTAAAGTTAGAGTAAGTTAAAGCAGATGTTGTGTATCATTAATTATTTATTCTGTCATGTCATGACAATTCTGAACTTTTACAAAACCAAGTGCGGGTAGTTGGAGACAACGCTTGCCCTTCTCGACCAATGACATAAAAAAAATGGACTTGAAATACCTACAAAAAAAAGGTGCATACCTACAACTCATAATGTCTCATAAAATGGCTGCCATTGCTAGGGTTGTGTCAATTAAGGAACAGTTGTTACTATAACGAGTATCGATACTAGATACGAGTCTTACTAGATAATATCACGTATCATAATTATATACTTACTTAGTCTGTTTTAATAGAAAAAGATGAGTAGGTTTTACTTACCTTCTAATAACTGAGAATAAAATTCATGTTTTTTCTGCAAAGAATTAAGAACCACTAAACAGCGTGAAGAGATAGATTCATATGCCCAAGAACTTGTGCTTTCGCTTACTTTACCGTTTGCTTCCAAGCTTGATCATGGGTCCTAATAATATTTATAAAAAAGTAGATACATTGCGATGTTTGATAGTTTGTAACTAACTGGTGTAATTAATATAGACATTAGCTTTAATAGTAAACATTATTTGGTAAATACTTTATTTAACCTTCTCTCTTAATAAAAATCAGCAAAATCTGCCAAAAAAGTCCATGTCGTTTCCAGTTTACATTAAAAATTTAGTAATTTTAACTGAAATTTTACCTAGGTCACTGAATAAATAATAGTACAAGCCTAAGTATAGTAAAAATCGAGCTCCACTTTTTCGGTGTATAAAATGGTAGGTGGTTTTCTAAAGCATTTCGGGGGGTTGAACCCCCAAAACCCCCCCTGCCTACGGCCTTGGTTGGAAGACCAGAGAGCAGCAGGTTATGTTACGTACGCGGACCCTAATGAAACACAAATTAAAAATTTATTTAACCCCCGGATTCCACCCCCCATTATAGCTAAGAAGCATCTCGATCACATCAGTTTTCAGACATAAAAAAACCTCATCAAAATCGTTATATTCGTTAAGAAGCAACGATCATCACCCCCTATTATAGCTAAGAACCATCTCGTTTATCTCAGCTTTCAAACATAAAAAACCGCGGCTAAATCGGTCTATTCGTTCAAAAGCTACGATTCTCACCGCCCCGACCCCCCTCCCTCCATCCCCCCATTATAGCTATGAACTATCTCGTTTACCCCAGCTTTCAAGCATAAAAAACCACAGCTAAATCGGTCCCTTTATTTGGAAGCTACGATTTTCACCCCCCCTTTTCTCACCTCCCCGCTCCTCATATATCTAAGAATCGTGAGCGTCAGGACTGCGGGTGTACCTACCACTTTTTTTGTCGAAATGCAGCAGTTCGAATATGTGTGTACTGTACCTGCAATGTACCTCATGGTACCTGCAATGATTTTATATGTACCTCTATAAATTCGGAGTTATTATTAAAATAAAGGTACACCCGCCAACCTGAAGTTAAAACCGCGGGTGTACCATTGATTTGGAACGTATAGCTAACTGTATGTTTACCAAATACCTACCACAAGTTAGTACCTAGAATGTACCTAAAAATTATAGATTACAAACATAAAAATATTCAAGGATTAGCTTTTAAAAAGCAATTTTAAAAATAACTCTTAACTCCTGCCACAATTTTATTAGCAATTACGTTGACAAATGTCATAATAAAATTAAATAGGCACTTTGTTTATAAGCAGCAAATGCTCGCCGTGGTTCTGATACAAGCAGTACCATCGAGTTTGCAGTTAAATAACAGTGTATCCTTTTGACCGAATCCACTTTCAAAAATTAAATCGGTGTGACCAGGAGTCCGTCGCCTTAAATACATCCGTAAATCAAAATAAGACCAAATCATGTCTCGACCAATAGGAATCACTGACAGATGGGAATTTAAGAGATCTGCTACATACCTCTTTGTGCAGTGTTTCCACAATTCGATGGGGTAACTGCAATGGAGGCATTACAGTAGATGTACAAGAAACATCAGATGTTTTAATGTTGCTTGTTTCACACAAAACAGATGACCATTGGTGATGCTTTTTATCGGGTGCCTGAAAAAAATAGGTACTTATGTTATGACTAGTATCTCTGTGAGCTGTGGACCTCGCGAGCACAAACTTTTTTGCAATCTAGCGGTGCACAGTATTACCATCTAGTTACCTTATTGAAAACTAACATTAATAACCAAGGTGATCCATCAATCCCTACCCTCCCTACAAAATTAAAGGGCTGATTCCACTTGAAGAAACCTAAAAGTAGAGAAGTTTACTGCATTTTGAGGAGCTATTCTGCTCATCACCCCGAAGATCCTCATCAGATCTTCACAAAAAAATTGTGAGACTAACGTAAAGTTACTAAATCTCAAATAAAAAAAAACCAATGAAATTGGATCTAATAAGGCGGAGATATTCAGTAGCCCCCTTTTTACGGTAAGTACCCCCCCAATCGAACATCCCCGACAACTGAAAAAACTAAAAATTAATTAAATCTGTATAAAAAGTTTTGTCTAGATCGGTTGAGAAATGTGGCCTATAGAGGAGAACAGCCGGAGATCCGGGCAGCAGCGCACAGACTGACAAACGATAGCATTTTTGCCCAAGCTGAAATGGAGAGTGTTTGCTCGCTTTAATCAATCATTTTAATACACACTTACCGAAAATACTGTGGGAATAGAGTTGTCATGTAATCTCATTACATCAAGTGTTCTGTTGAAACAGCTTTCTTCAAAGTGAAGTGAACAGAGGTACCATTCTTTATGTCGGGGATTAATATTTTCTTCACCAATAGCCTCTAACCACTTTTTCTTTAATCCTTCATTTTTAGGAAACCTATAAAAAAGGCAAGTATTTCATCAATAAATCATTTGGTTAGATTTGAGTAACATAAAACAAAATGCTGACGCTTTATTTTATGATCACAATAAAACTGTGGGATGTTCTCTGGGTGCTGTGAACCACGGACTGGACCTAGCAAGTCCAATCAAACCGATTAGGACACGCAGAATGATTTATGTTAACATCGCAGAATATACCGATATTGTTTCAGCGGAGGAACTAGTTTCGGAACTAATACGGCAACGGTACAACACTATTCTACTATGACATATTATTGAAACAAAAACGAATGAAATAATAATTAATAAAAAGATCTGTTGTACGGAAATGAAACCAAATATCAATACTTTAGCCATAAATTCATGGTCGCGGAGTTTTATCATCGCATGTGTATTATTTATGTACTATTGCATGAAAACCGCCTACTAACCTGTGCAAAGACAATCGAGGTTGATTTTTATTCTTTCTTGCACCACACTTCACAATACAACACACAGGCATGTTAAATTGCTGTTTGCTAACATTTCCATGCAGTTTTATAGGCAAACTCGTCGTAATTTTCTCGCAAATCTCAATTATACAAAAAGTAAACAACCAGTTGACAGCAAAACTACCACGAAACTCGTCGCATAAGATGGCCGGTATGGCACTTACCTACAACTATCATACTTCATGACAACATGTTGCCATAATAGGCAACAACTAAAATAGTGTGGTCTCTTTTATCAAATACAATTATTGTATTAGAAAGAATGAGACAAAACGATATTTCACATTCTGTATCGTAATTCACTCATATTTGTAGAAGCAAATGTAGGTATAGAATAACGCGGCGTCTCCATGTTTTTTTCCTATCTCAATGTTCTCGACACTGACACCCGCTACTTCAATCTTTTCGTGACCGCGATCAATGCAACTTGATCGAAACTGCGAGGCAAATAAAAAAACGGCCAGTGTCACTCAGGTTTGGCGGTCTTCAGTAGCCTGGGGATTTTTAGCACCCCCAGCCCAGCCGTTACCGTGGCCTCCTCCGAGACCAGGAATAGCAGGGCGGCCAGGATTTCGGACTCGTGTTTCATTTGTGCTTGTCATTGGGAGGTTAGTGCCCATAATCGCCAAGCTGGGCAGGCGGGTTAGCGATCGCAGAGCACATCTGCTTGCTCCGATGACGCTGCCGCGCGTCGCCGGTCTGTAGAATTTATCTGCGCTAATTCCGAATGGATATAACGCCATTTGTCAGTTGTCAGAGCCTTGTACGTTATTCGGCGGGATGTACCAAAAGCAGGTGAGGCCTTATATCCCAGATAAGATATTGCTTATTGCCAAATTTCATGATTCTAGGTCAGCGTGAAGTACGTTAAGTAGTAAGTATAAGTTTTGATTCCCTTGCGAGTGTCAAAATATATACGGCCGTATCTTTTGATTTCGTTGACTTAGAAGTTTGTATTTTTCATAGCTGTAAGGGATTGCATACTTACGTGTAAGTATTTGGTATAAATTTCAACATGATACCTCAACGCCTTCCTGAGAAAAAGGGTCTTGATAAACAGACAAGACAGACAGACAAATAGACAGACAGACAGACAGAGAGTCGCATGGACAACTAAGTGATCCTTCAACGGTTCTTTTTTCCTTTTGAGATACGGAACTCTAAAATAATGTTTTCAGCGTGATTAAGTCCCGTTTAAATATATAACTATACTACTGATTATTATGTTTTTCTATCAGTAGTACAATTAATTACTCCATCGAGTTTCTATAGTAGGCGCACAATAGGCCGTTGTCAAATATACAATGACACGAGAAGGTCGGAAGCCAATTTTCCCGTTGCCTTATCGCAAAAATTAGATTTTTCCAGAACACGCTGTAGGGCTTCACTACATAAATATCTCTTATCAATTTGTAGAACAAAGTTTCGCGCACGTATTCTACTAAAAATATTTTGGAATAAAATAAAATATTACTATTTTTCTTGCCAAACGAATTTCACAAACTAGCTGCGCCCCACCGCTCTGCCCGCGTGTATACTTTGCCACCCCCGTTTACCCCTTTCCCTCTAGAATACTCAAGGAATATTTCCTTCTTTTCAAACTAGCTTTCGCCCGTGACTTTGACGCATAGACTACAGTTTATCGCGAGAAAAATGCATCCGATAGATAGATAGATAGATAGATAGATAGATAGATAGATAGATATATAGATAGATAGATAGATAGATAGATAGATATGTCCTATATTCTTCTAAGAAAAACTATGCAAAAGTATAGCACCAACCCTCTTGGTGTTTTTTGACAGACTTGTTATTATTTCGTTTCCATAGCATATATTCTTTCGTGGCTTAGCACTAGCAAGCATTAGCACTAGCACTCGTTAAGACACGTCAAAGGCCCTCGGGTGGCCTGACAAACTCTTACTCCAGAGGTCAGTACTACCTCTCACGTCATATAAAATAAACCATAATTAATTAGTAGTGTGAGAGTATATAAACTATTAAGATATAATATTTAATATGAAATGCAAACTAGATAAGTCAAATGGATTTGCAACTTATTTACTTACCTACTTAAGCTAGTTTAGCTTCAGGCAAAGTTTTTGGGTCAAAGCAAAACATTAAGCAGTTTTAACCACAAAGTATTGTATTTCATTAATAGCAACAGAGCCAACAGGTATAAAGAAAGAGGAAAATATGAGCAAAAGAGAAAGGTTAGAAAAATAGTATTATTAACACATTGATACACATTTGCTATAACAAGTTTTATACATTTGGACATAGAAACAGTGAATACTCTGGTTGGGCAGCGAAAGAAAGTTTTAGCCTGCCGTAGATCGTATTTAAGGTGTCTTTTGCAAGATGGTGGGGTCCTCTGGCACCTCCCCGCTCAATTTTCAATCTTTATTTATGGACTTCGTGATAACTCATTTCATAAATTACTTTTAATTTAATATAATTACTAATTCGTTTTTTTAAAACAGGTCTTTAAACATATTTTAATATTTACAATTAATTTTGTCCTTCCTGTACAAAACGGATGACTTCAAATAATACAGGTAAACACCACCTATAATGTAGTACTTCCTGTACAAAACGGATATAACTCTAAAGAACAGATAAATTTAGGAATTAATATTCTAATTCCTGGTATGTTCAATTCAAGAGTGAATAGGTATCTACTAGGCAAGCGTGCTACACCTTCGACCACATCATCGCTTTCCATCAGGTGAGATCGTGGTCAAACGATTGCCTAGAGAGTTATATTTTTTATTTATTTTTTAAATACACCTGTATTAGTCCACATTAGTGCATTAGTTATGACACAGTGAACATAAGAAGACTCCTCATTAAAGTGGAAACCATCACCAACGATATAGGTTTCAGCCGTATACTAGGTGAACTTCTCTGCAATTGTCGCTTCCAAGTTTATCTGCACTCGGGAAAAAGTAGGTGGTGTTGTCAGAAAAACGGCCTTCCTCAGGGAAGTGTCCTAGCCCCAGCCCTGTTCAACATTTACACTAACGACCAACCTAGCGCCCCCTTTACAGAAAGATTTCTGTATGCAGATGATTTGGCTTTGGCTACACAGATTACTACGTTTGAAGAGGCGGAGAACAATCTTGAGGTAGGTTTGAATAATCTTGGCAAATACTATGAGAATGGTCTTAAGCCCAATCCTTCCAAAACCCAGGTATGCGCATTCCACCTGCGCAACCACCAAGCAAACCGAATACGCAACATACGCTGGCAAGGTACTCCCATCGAACATTGCTCGCATCCAAAGAACCTTGGGGTTACTTTGGACAGAACTTTGAGTTTTAAAACCCACTGCCTAAAAACCAAATCCAAAGTTGGCACGCGAAACAACTTGCTCCGCCGCCTCACCACTATAAAATGGGGAGCAGCACCTGATGTGCTGCGCACGACTGGCATGGCATTGTGTTTTTCTGCTGGCGAATTTGCGTGCCCTGTTTGGCACTGCTCCTCACACGCCAAGCATGTCGACGTTGCATTGAACGACACTTGCCGCACGATAACTGGCTGCCTCAAACCGACCCCTCTAGACATGGTTTATCCATTGGCTGGCATTGCTCCACCGTCCGTAAGACGAGATGTTGCTTGTGCAATAGAGAAGTCGAAGCAAGAACGGGACTACCAACACCCTCTTTACGGACGACAACTTCCACAAAATGCCTGGTTAAAGAGCCGTAAAAACTTTCTGCGCAGTACAACAGCCACCGAAGATCATCTAGACAAACTTAAAATCACTCTCTGGAAGGAGAAACGCCCAGCACTACCAGGTTTTAAAACGAAAGAACATCTTCCCCCCGGATGTGATCTTCCGTGGCCAGTCTGGAGGTCCATCAACCGACTCCGGACCCAGGTCGGTCGTTGTAGACAAAGTATGCGCAAATGGGGCTATCGTGACCGCACTCAAACTCAATGTGACTGCGGGGTCCCAATCCAAACGATGTCTCATTTGCTCACCTGTCTCTTGTGCCCTACTGCCTGCACAAGTGAAGACCTCAGTGATGCCACGGTCAATGGGGTGAAGGTGGCAAGGTTCTATTCAAACCACATCTAAAATCATATTATTTATTTTGAGTTGTTGTGCCAATGACACGTAAGAAGAAGAAGTGCATTAGTTGGTGTGTAGGTATATATAAACTCACACTAACAATAAACTCTCCTGAGCTTGTTCTAAGGTGACAGACTCAACTCCTATAATAAATACATCCCGGAAATACAAACAAAGTCCGCAGTAACGCCATGTGCGTTAATATTTCATGAACCATACTGTAAACTCCGGGAAACCACAAACACGTCCGTGGGTGTGTGACTGTGAGGTATGTGTGGAATTTGTCTAAATAATGCACAAAGGAGGATACTCGTGGTCCTGACTTGCCTTCGTCATAATTGGGCACATCTGAGAATATGTCAATCCTTTATTTCTGCCATAGACTGGTGTAAGCAGTGGGCAAAGTCAAAGCACTAATTGGTTTTAAAATAAACACCAGGTTCTCATCAATTCTGCTAAGCATAAAATGGTGACGCAATCCTTTTCAAAATGATATAAATTGTTGACTGAAAAAAAACTATGATATCAAAGAATTCTACAACCGACCGACCGGTTGGCAAAATGGTGAGTGCCTTGACTATGAAGTCAAACAACGACGGTCGGTTCAAATCCCGCTAGGTGCAATCATTTGTGTGATGAGCAGAGATGTTTGTTTCCGAGTCATGGGTGTAATATTTGTATCGATGTATGTTTGTCTGTTGTCTAGTGCCCATAGTACAGGGTATCCTAGTTCGGGGCTCAGTAATTGATGTAAATTGTCCCGAATATATTTATTTATTTATTTTAGCTACCAAACAAATGCAAATTGTCGGAGAAATTTTAAATTTTAGTTAACCCAATCTTTCGAATACATACTTAAATAGGCTCAATCACTTGAATTTACTAATATATTATTATACTAGCTGTGCCCGCGGCTTTGCCCGCGAGGAAAGTTTTCTGGGATAAAAGTATCCTATATGTATTGTTATTCCAAGACCAAAAATACCTACCTGCACGGTACGATGTACCAAATTTGTTCACCCATCAAATAGCTTTTTATCAATTGCTCGATTTGCTCGGCTTCTACTCATCAGATTGAGATACCAAGTACACAAGTTTTTTTGTAAAATCCTAAGTTATATGTCAGTGTTATCCAGTTTACGTGATGCGCGAACAAACAAACAGATAAACACCATTTTTTTATAATCTTTTAATTAGCTTATTTTGAACTCCCTTAGCCCTAGATCAAATAGAATTAACTCCAGGATCTATACTATACTATCCAACTGTTTATATTATTCTGTGCCACCTCCTCGGCCCTACTAATTGGCAATGGTTTGTGTGGGCGAGGAGACAAGGCCGTGAGTACAAGAGGAAAATGTTTCTTGAGCTAGCAAATTGATCATTGATAATATATTTCGAACAAGAAAGGAATTATTGATTAACTAAGCCTACCGAGACTTTGTATATGCATGTATTGAACAATAGCGACCAATCACGGAGCTTGCCCTCGTTGGCAAGGTTCAAATCAGGTAAAAACCGGCCGGAACAGGTTACTTTAAAAAAATATTCTAAAAGAGATGTTCGGACAATGTATGAAAGCTGGTACTAAAATAATTTAAAATTCTTAACAAGATATAAGATATTTGTGAAGAAAGGGAACCAAAGCAAATGAAAACAAAAAAATTGCCTCTATTTTTTATTTGAGTTTTGTTTTTCGTTTGGTAGTAAGAAAAAACTTGGCACACTAGGTTACCTTACTGACGACAGTGACATTCAACACGGCACAATGTATGTAGATCTGGCACTGACAGCTGATGGATGACAGATGACAGGACCTTAAGTTTTTTTTTCTACAGGCTTCACACGGGTTCTTTTTTGATGACATTGCGTTAGGAACGTTTTGTTATTTTACAATTATTTATATTCACATGATATAATCTAATAATTAAAATAGCAAAACATATAATATGAAGAAATCTGTTTTATTTTATTCCCAGTGCATGAAAAACGCACTAACTCAATAGAATGGAAAATATTAAAAGCTTCGTTCAACTTTATCTCTAGGAAAATATTTCCTCTTTTGTTTAAGAAATGGAGGTTCAATAAAATATAAATTACATATATTTATGTAGCCCAGTAAATAAGCTTATAAATGAGGTATTATCATAGCTGCTGGAATTTTCTCGGAATAAAGTACCACTTCTGAACATCTCTTTTCTAATATCTCATAAACGAATAACCTTCGGCCATGCATTGGGGAGCCTTACTGACGGACCACTCAAACCATCCACCTGGTTGATCAGTTGGAAATGTTGTTCTAATCAGAACACCGAGGGTCTACCTGGGTGGTCTTAATACTCCTACAACGTCCTGCCGGGAATACGTCTAGTTACCAATAGCCCTGTATTTGTTTCATTTGTTTCAGTGAGTAATATTTGTTGACGAAAATCTTGTTTGCGGCTTTTTAGTTAGGTATGCCATATTAGTCGGGGTTTTAGTTTTTAAACTTCTTAAATTGAGTGCGGCAGAAAGTTCTCACTTTTTAAATTTAAATGTGTTTTTTAAACAACTGAGCGATGAAACGAGCAGGTCATTTGATTAATGGTAAGTGCCACGCCAGTCTATAAAAATTGCAGTGCCACCAAATAATAACGATTTAAAAAAATTGGGCGGCACTACCGCACTGCACTGCGCTTGCGATATGTGATATATTTTTTTACCCAGCAAAGCTAAGATACATGATTCATAAAGCTTATACTACTAATTGATGGCTAAACACTGGTAATTCCCCAGACGGGTTCTTACAGAGTCCTTCCAAGCACGCTCATCACTTACATACACGTACATACAGCTAAACATAACATGAACGATAAACCAACAAATTAGTTTGCCTTTCGATTTGTAAAGCGTCGGCAACGCCTGCACGTAGTTAACGGTTTTTTACTCTTCATGCCACTTTTACACATCGTTATAGAAATTCGTTACGTTTGCTAACTGCCTACGTCTACGCGTCTTTGCTACGTAGCTTGCTACGACGATCCCTACGCTTTTTACGTAGCTATTTGATAATTAAAAGTTGCGGGTACAACAAATTTTCGCAATGAAGAAAAAGATTAGAAGAATTGTACTTGCATACATAAATATGTCGATTTCACAAGCTCATGGAGGAGCTTCGAAGCTTTTAAAGTGAGATATTAAGCTTTTTTAATTATTAGTAAATAATATCTTCATCTACACTTATTATTATAATGAGGAAAGATTTGATTGATGTATGTTTGTTTGTAGTGGTTCAACTCAAAAAATATTGAACCGATTTAAAAAAATATTTTACCTAGAATGCTAAAGTAGCAACGAGTAACATGCGAGTTTTATTATTCAAAATTAGAGGTCTCTACGTAAATTGCAATAATGTAACCCAAAGTATCCCAAATACAGAACGGAATGACATGTTGCCTTGGAAACGAAACAATAACAGTCTGAAAAGTACGTGAGTAATAATGCAGTTGCCTATGGCTAACATCGTTGCTGCCAAAGATTTGAATTAAGCTTACTGGCCCATTTTATTTTAAAAAAATAACGGCGGGTGTAAAAATGCTAGAAGTAAGAAAAATGACGCGGTGTGAGCGCTACCCGAGCGAAGCCAGGGCGAGTCACTAGTAAAAGTATATAATTGTTTGCTCAGAGCACAAAAAACAACAGGCGATTTAGGAGCTCATCGCAAACGCTATATTCCATATTATCAGCTTAAAGTTAAATAAACATATATATTTGTTAGCAATATGTTCACAAGCAAGCCAGCCAGTTAAAGAAACAGATATTTTCGTTAGCAATTTGTTCGCAAGTAAGTTATTAGCGCTAAATCTGGTGCAGCTGAATGCGAGGTAGCGCATACATCACCGTTATCGGCGTTCGCACGAAGCGCAACCTGTCTTATAGGATAAGAGCGACCGGATATGATTATTGGGGCCCTAAAATAATATTTTCATGTAGTATTGTACTAATAAGTTTGTACCAAAAAACAGCACGAACGGCTTTTTTAATTTTAGAAAACTGTATCAGTCTGTGTTAATATTGTAAACCAAATAAAACTGTATGGCTCTCATGTCATTTACAAATTCGAATTGAATCGAAGAAACATTATTAGAATATTTTTACCAGCAAGGATTGTGAACTTACTTACCGTCGTTGAAAATCTTTGATTTGCAGTATTTTCTACAATTTTTAGCTGACTTAGCAAGATAACTAATTACACGTTGCACACGTTACACGTTGCACACGTTGCACGTTGACACGTTGCGTTGTCCAACGCATCATCAGGTCTTACAGAGGTCTGGGCTTGTTTGACACTTGTCGCCTAACAAATAAAGCTAAGTTTATGGTAAATCAGTGATAATTAGTTATCTTGCTAAGTCAGCCAAAATCAGTAGAAAATACTGCACTATGCTACTTTATCGACAACAACCAGCAGCTGTCCCCCAAATTATAGTCCAGGAGATTAAATCATTAGATGGCGCACATCGTGACGCTTGCTATCGCTATGCCTGCACTAGCCACTACTCATAATAAATTGTAGTTTCTAAGAAACACCTTACAAAATACAACCCCTAGCTCTCCTACTGCAAATAGTCTAAATCTAACGCAATCTAGCGCAACCTCACCGACCCTAGCTACGATACGATCAACTTGCGCCAAATTGCCCGCCCTGGCCGAGCGCCAGAGCTCATATCATTTGATTTTACTCAGTGAACGTAAATATCAATTTTTCTTAAGGTTGTAAGAAGTGCACTATCTGGGAACTGGACGTGTACTTCTTAGAAAACTCTTGATATTTTTATTTAAGAAACTGTATTATTAACTTCGTAGTTATAAGTGTTCCAAAGTTCGTCTTTAAACCCGTTCACATAGAGGCTATGACGAGTGCTTACTGCAGCTTTTTTACCTCCTTCAAAAAAGGAGGTTCTCAAGTTAATAATAATAATAATATATTTGGGACAATTCTACACTAATTACCGAGCCCCAAACTAGGATACCCTGTACTATGGCACTAGAAAACGGATAAACATACATAGATACGAATATTACATCCATGATTAACAACAACAACATTTCTGCTCATCACACAAATGATTGCACCTTGCAGGATTCGAACCCGCGACCTTTCAGTTTCGTACCTAGGGTCTCTAGCCACTAGACCAACCGGACGTCATATGATATTTATGTATGTAATATTGTTGCAAATGCGTAATATTCACATATCTAAATGGGTGTCTAAGCATATGCACCAAATTTCAGGTATGTATGAATGTAATATTGTAAAAAGTCCTTAATATTCATAATGTTAGTTTGTATGAGAATATAAAAAATAAATTAAAAAAACGGGTCAATTCCACGCCAATTACCTAGCCCCAAACTAGGATAACCTGTACTATGAGCACTAGATAACGGATAAACATACATAGATACGAATATCACATCTATGACTCGGAAGCAAACATTTCTGTCCATCACACAAATGATTGGCATGATTCGAACCTCTGATCTGATCTGAACAAATATACTAAATTTCGCAATGTATGTGTGTCCACGTATTTCTAGAAACTACAAGTCTGATTGCAATACTTATTTTTGGAATAGTTTCAGTATCTTTCAAATTAGGGAATACTTAGTTTCATCAAAATCGTTTCAGTAGTTATGACTATGTTCGGTTCGGATATGAACTGTTAACTGTTTCTAGAATGGCTTTCTTCTTAGTGATCGAAATAAGTACATTATTTTCTAAGGCGTACTTTAACGAAATAAATAAGTATGCAATAAATAAAATTATAAACAAAAAAAAATGTACCAGGTAAGTGCCTACTTACTTTAGTCGGTTTGGGCGTAGCACAGATCTAAAATAAAACAGGAAAGTTTATTTCTCTTAAGTTATATTATTTTTTAAAAACTTAAACTCACTAACATGGTAACTAACACTTAAGTCAACATTAGAAACGAGATATCTAACATGTTATTCTTTCTTTAGAGGAATATTTCAGAATTGTTGTACGACTTGATCACGGATAAACTGAAATAAATGCGGGTTTTATATATTTTTACTGGCTGATGAAACGGTCTATCCTCTTTCGTACTCATTTGTACCTCACTACGGCGAAGCGAGGGAAAGGTAAAGAGTTTAACACTCTATGTATGTATGTATGTATGTATGTATGTATGTAGATGTCGTCGCCCCTATTGGTCCGAATTTGACAAGCAAAGTATCAATCGATTCGTTTTCATTTACAGAGTTATATAGGCTTCTTTTTTTAGCCAACTACGTTAAAGCAAAGTATTATGAGTTCAAACTAATATTTGGTCTGATTTTTATAGTCGAGGTATCAATCAATTTGTCTTTATCGCAAGAGTGTAATAGGCTAATTTTTACCCGACCGTGGTTGGGGTCTAGTTTTCAGCTTGTGTCTTGTTGTTGTTGACAATGTTACCACTGCTCACAATTTAACTTCCAAGTCGATTCATATCTCTAAACTCGTTCTTATCTGGAATCTAGTGGTACGGCTATGCAATAAGAACACAATAAGAGCAGAGAACATGCAAGCGGATACAGTTTCGTTTGTCGAGATACGAATCGAAATGAAAGAAATACATGGTAAATATCCAGTTTCTACCAATGTTCTCTAAAGTGGCCAATTGTATTTTCTGCAGTATAAATATACTTATTTAATTATTAAATCACCTACTAAACATTAATACTTTCAAATTATTTTTGTAAAAAACATACTAATGTGGATAAAGACAAATGTTACAATTATTACAGGCGAAAACAACATGATTAATTAATAATGAGCGAGTAACATTAAATAATATACTAAAATAAAAGTCATTAACAAAATTAAAAATACAATTTATAACTATAAATTAAATCAAGTCAAATCAAACATAAATTAAATGTCATACAATCTAAAAAAATGAGAATAAATTAAAAATACAAATTACAACAAATCAAATCAAAAAATTCTTAGAGAGAAAAATAATAATAAGAAATTAAAAATTATAATATATTGGTTAGGTACATAAAGACTGTGCCAACAAATATGTAGACTTCTTTAGTTTATGAAATGGCATTGTACTGTCGCCACTAATCTAGTCATGGGTGCATTGTGGCCAAGGTTCAATTTAGAATAGTTGCTAAATATCTAACCATTTCTCATTTCAATTTCGAAATCTCAGACATCACGTTCAATTCATCATAGGATTAATACAAACACATTCATATCCACAGTCCACGCCTACACAGCTACACACCCTTGTACAAAATCAAACTCGATTCATTGTCTACCAATCAAAACGTTAATTCTAAAACGACAAGCGACAACCCCAGACGCGTGTGGCTTTTAGGGTTGTTAGAAATACCATGACGGATAAAATATATTTCAGTTACGGATACAGATAAGGATATTGTTTTTTCATTCGGACATCCGAATCTTTCAGATACGAATATGTATGTATTTTTTAAAGGCTTTTAATTAACTTTACTTGTATCTATCTATGTATATGTGTATGTATATATATATATATATATATTTTGTAAGTCCTGGAACCTTGCAATTCAAATTATGAGCACTTCTAGATTAGCTATCCAGCTGAAACTTTCAGGGTAGCTCACAAATCGATGACAACGCAATAAAAAAAACTTAAAAGAAGAAAACAAGAAAAGATAAATAAGAAAAAGAAAGAACCTGAAAAGCTTTTTTTTATTAATTTTAGTTATTGATGCAATATCTCGAATATTGGATCATATAAATTCAAAATTTACCTAAGCAAAAGTAATGTGTCATGCGAAGTCAAAATTTAGTCTAGGACGCCCTCCAGCCAGACGAAACGACGACGTGATGTTCTATGTTCGATACTGAAGACAACATTGTTTTTTTTCTTTTTTGTCTATCTGACTGTCTGTCTATCTATCTGTCTGTATATTGACCACGTATCCCACCGTAACTACTGAATGAATAAAATAATAATGTAATAGTTATTCAATTTCAATATGCCCTTTCTTAATTCGCATCTATTTAAAAAATACTTATAATAGGTATGTATTAGGTAAATGTACTTTATAAACAGTAAAAAAAAGTCTGTACAAAGAAGATAATAAAAAAATTGTATAGGGTACTTAAAATAAGCTACTAAACAAGTTTTTTTAAATCGTGTGTTTGTTCGCGCATCGCGTAAAAACTAGGTTTTGTCTTAAAAACGGGTGAAACTGATATCTCAATCCGATAATAGAAGCCGATCAATCGTTAAAAATACTATTTGAAGCATGAACAAATTTTGATGAAATGTAGGTACATACATGTAATTTATAGGCACTTTTGGTACTCCAGGACCTGGGCTAAAAGTAACGTAATTATCCAATATCACATAAGTTACTTTTAGCCCAGTTATTTGACCACGCGGGCAAGACCGCTGGCACAGCTAGTGTCAAAACAATTTTAAAGAAATATGATATCTTAGCAGTCATCGTTATTTTAGTGCCCACAATACTAATTTCCCATAGGCACTTGGTGAGATGACAGATTTTTATTTTTTATTTCGGAATTCCGAAAATTTTGGTTACGGATATCCACAACATCCCTAGTGGTTTCCAACCGAGGATCTGACTCCAGAGCTCGTTAATCACTGCCAGAGGGAAGATCATTTCTCAGGGTTAGAGAAAAAACTCCTGTAAATACGGCCGGGAGATGGCGTTTTGATTTCTATAAAAAACATCGGTAAAAGCGAAGCCTTTTCTGGGGTATTTTTTGTCGTTTAAGCACAAATTGTAAGAGTGTTACGGTTTTAGGTTATGCTTTCGAAGTTAATGGGTTTAGTAAAGTTTGTCAACCTCGTTCGCGACTGCTATTACAGGCGATGAAAGCAACTAAATAAACAGTTACATACATACTTGTACTAAAATCTTAAGTAGAAAAAAGATGAGTGGAATAAAGGGAAGTAAGTCAGGGCCTTCGCCTGTGTCATTTGATAAATCATGCCCTATGATCCTAAAAATGTCAGACGCACTAGCTAGACTTCATCATCTCTGTCTACTTGGCTAGTTCTATCACCACGACGTTTCCACCAAATCATTCCATATCAGCGGCACAATAAATAAATAAATATATTCGGGACAATTCACACCAATTACCTAGTCCCAAACTAGGATACCCTGTATGTCTAGTACGGATAAACATACATAGATATATCGAATATTACATCCATGACTTAACAGGATTCGAACGCGTGACCGTTGGTTGACTTCGTAGTCAGGATTACTAACCATTCGAAATTAACAATGATTGAAATATTGTCATGAAAGAGGAAAAATTGTAAAGAATAAGTGGAAGTTGAAATTGTTTCGAGCAGTTAGAATGTATCGTGCTCTAGTGAGGCAGGATATATTTGCTAGAGCATTCTGATTTCTCATTAAAGAGTGCTCGAATTCCTGAATTTGCGTCGCAGTGTTCCCCGCCATAGTATGTCAGACTGTCTGTGATCATTATTTCTGGTATCGTAAGCACAACTTGTCATGTTTGAATTTCGTGATTTTGTATTGTTCCAGGCAATGACATTAGTTAGAGGACTTGGGTTTTCTGTCATATGTAATGGACTATAACTTAGCAAGTTTCTGCGATGCTTCGATAAACTTTTTGGAATCTGGAATAGCAAATTTGCATCACTGTGATCATAATCATCATAGTCCGTGCTTGTTCACTGTTGGACATACGCCGCTTTAAATAAACGACACTGTGCCGGGTCTTTGCTTTTCTCATCCAGTTTCTGCCGGCCGCCTTCCCAAGTCGTCACCTAGCCGGTGGGCGTATTTTCTGCCTAAATTAAAATTGCAGAGTAGTGATCTCCACTCCCAGATGTGTCTTTTCCAATGGTTATCTTTTCTTGGAGCAATGATGTGATCAACACATTTAATTTTAGCTAAGAGGGACGTAATAATATACATAACTAGATTTTTAAAATACTTTCATTGTGATGGTTTTCTTTATTTTTGTTCCCTCAAATAGAACCTAGTTCATGATGATTATTCTTTTCATTTTATAGAGTTAGACCTCCAATATGGTCTCATCAAAACTGGTTCAGTGCTTTCTTAGTAAATCCATTTCACGTCGACTTTCTGACTCAAAAATTTTTATTATAACAACTAGATCCTTCGATATCTGGAAAGTATTATTATATTTGGGGCATGCCCCGTCCACCCTCTGGCTTCACCCACTAGTGGCTGCACGGGTAATTTGCATTTTGGATTTAGGATTTTGTAAAATCTCAACGGATATTTCAAAGATTTTGAATTTAAAACATTAACAATGACTGAGGAACCAAATTTGGTCCTCTTGGTCTAATTTCTAGTCATCATCATAGCATTAATTCTTATATTAAAACTTAAAATAATTTCTATATATCAATATCTATTCTATAAGTACTTTATAATAAAGCAGTGTGTAACAAAAAGTCTGTACAATTAAGACAAAGTACGAAAAATTGTGTAGAGGGCTCAAAATAAGCTACATAGTTTTATTTTTAAATTGTTTATTTATATAAAAAACGAATGCAAACAAAGCGAATAAGAGGCAAACAAGCTTTAGATTCTTGATTTTGAAATATAAAATGCGTAGTTTGCCAGGTTCTAGCTGTTCCCGTCAAATGAGAAATGAGATGCATCATGCCTCCGATTGTATCTTTCAAAATCAAGAATATAAAGCTTGTATCTATTTAGTTTTGTTCGAAGTCATTTAATTTATTCTAATTATTTTTCATTTTAAACTTATTTGTTTCCCTTATATGTTTTTGAAATGTTGTTTTAAACATCTTTATTTTGATACCTCACTCGATAGGTTGGTAACTTTATGTTCCGTCAGAAATACAATATGGCAGTTGGAAACCGCCATATTTGTTTTCTTGACACTTCATATGTCACTCTCACTCTCGTAATTATGAAGAAATATACAAACATACAGCCCAAACACAAGACCCTCAAGGTAAGTCGCGTAAAAACTACTCGATCGATTGAAATGATTAAATGCATGCAGTGTTAACTGTTGGATAGCTTTGGGATTGACTTAAAATTTGATGTACTTTCTATTTCAATCCGATGAGTAGAAGCCGATCAATCGATAAAAACTATTTGACGGCTGGACGAAACTTGCTATATTGTATTTTATAGGTACATTTGGTCCTAGAATAACACATAGGATTGTTCTAACCCATAGAAATAACCACGCGGGCATAGCTAGATATATATTAATTAAAGTTAATGGATAAGACTTAGTATCATAATTTAGGTAAGTTCTAAAAATAAATACTTACTGAATGTAAAACAGCTTTAACCGGAAGTTTAGTTACACACTTCTTCAAACGAGCCATGTTGTGAAATTTATTTAAATTAATGGACGCGATGACCATTCGTCACATTAGCTATTTTGTCGCCAACTTTGATAGCATATGTGTAATGTTACACATATGCTGATATGTCACATTATTAATACGTCACTTTGTGCATCTAGTCAGTTTCCTTTACTCGTTTCATGATGTATTTCGACTCTTTCCCTACTCGTCCGACGAATTTTTTCAGTGTATTTCAGTAAAGCAAAATAACATAAAATTCATTTCAATCCATTTTTTATAGATTATAGATGTTTTTTTGTTTCTTTGTCGCCATCTTAGAGTGACGAACGATCATCAGATCATTATTTTCTAGTAATAACAAGTTTGTACTAATGATTTATTAAATAATAACATTTTGTACTGAAAATTTAATTTTGTTATTCATTGTACCCATGCATCGGACGAGATGGAAAAGAGTCTAAATACAGCATGAAACGTGTAAAGGAAACTGACTAGATGCACAAAGTGACGTATTATGAATGTGACTTATCAGTGATAGCGACGAAATAGCTAATGTGACGAATGGTCATCGCTTCCAAATTCATTAGTCCATTTCCACCTATGATCACTACAACGTACGCCCTTAATTTGAATGTATACCTACTTTTTGCCTTTAGGGAACAATGGGGCAATCCTGCATTTAGTATCCTATTCCTGCGGTGCGGTTTACACATCAAACCGCATTACGGAGCAGCAAACGCAATATTCGGTTACGACGATAATTATCCAACCAGCTACCATATTAAACCTATCACGTATTCAGTTAGTCAGAATTATTCATTGGCACACAAACTTATTGTGTAAATTGTGAATGCGACATAGTTGCGAGCGTTGTCCTTGTCAAACCCTTGCGTATTATACAGAGATCTTCCATGGGAGTTATTACCTATAACAACACTACCTGTTTTTTCAAAGCCTATAAGATTAGCAAGCTGAACGGTTAATTGCTGTTCACATCTGCCGACTCATAACTAGAAAGATTGATCTAATAGTATAACTGTGCCCACTTTATTGATTCTATTGGAAAATGTTTCCTTTGTTAATTTAATTTAATCTATAATAATATGTTGTTAGAACAAAACACGAGAATGATGCAGTTGTTTTGCGAACATTGATCATAAAAATAATAATGCTTGTTCCACTTTACGTAATAACCTTTCTCGATATGGGAATGACAAATAACAGCGAGTCTCCAGAGACTGGTCTATTGATTCCACGCGACCTGTAGTGATATCAATGTTTTCATTTTCAGAACATAGTTTATGAGTTCTATGGGATTCGGAATTATCGGTTTAGTAATACAATTATAGTTTGGTAAATATGTGAGCGATGGTAGCCTAACAATGGTTCAACAGTGCAACTTAGAATCCAACAGGGTTCGGTCCTAAGGTCCGCACCAAAGACGCACTAAGTTGTGTGCGGTTTTTCATCACTCCGTGCTTCGGAGGGCACGTTAAGTTGTCAGCCCCAGCTGGTATTGATTAATAGCAGTCGGCCCTCGAGCGGCCTAATTCAGACATTAGAAGTCAGCACTACCTTATATGACAAACAAACAAAAAATGATTCTATTTCCAGTATGTATTTTATGCGTTCTATTGCGTTTCATCATCAGCCTATATTTGTCCACTCCTGGACGTAGGCCTCTCCTAATGCACGACACTGAGCTAAGTCTTCAGCTGTCCTCATCAATTTTCTTCCAGCCGCTTTGCGCAGGTCGTCACTCCACCTGGCCACAGCTCAAGATATACTTATTATATTCACTGGTAGGAAAGAATACAAAACCAAAAAAAAAACAAATGCGGGTAGTTGGAGACAACGCTCGCCCTTCTCGACGCTTACACCCGCTATTTCAGTTTTCTCGTGACCACGATCAATGCAACTTGATCAAAACGTCGAGGTAAATAAATATGAAGTTTTCAGCGCGATTAAGCCCCGTTTAAATATTTAACTAGGATATCCTGTACTATAGGTACTAGACAACGGTACATGGCTTGGTGGATCTCCATAAATGATCATGAGGTATCATTGGATTCGTCTTGATCACGAGAGTGCTATAAGTTAGATGAAGTATCAAGAAAATTAATATGGTGGCTTGCACCTGCCATGCAATTTTTTTTTTCACGTAGCAATTTGTCTTTTAAGCTTGAAACAAAATTTTCAATTTTAGATTATTCAATTTAATGTATTATGATATAGTCTAATGTTGCAATTGCATTTATTTTTTTAATCTATTGTGTACCACTGCTGGGCAAAGGTCTCCCCCATATACTTCTATGCATTTCTACCCAGGGCTAGGTCTAACCAATTCTGTAAGCATTTAAGTCATCACGCCACCTTTTCCGAGGTCGACCACAACGTCGTCTACCATCTGCAGGCTCCCATTGTATGGTGACTTTTGCCCACCTCGCCGGATGAATACGGACCACATGTCCGACCCAGTCCCATTTCAACCTAGCAGTCATATTGAGTGTTTGATGCTATCGAAAGCCTTGTTATAATCCACGAAGGCTAAATATAGAGGTTTGTCGTATTCTGTAAAAAAATCTATGACTTGGTTAAGAGCGTGGAGGTGATCGGTAGTCGAGAAGCTGGGAGGGAAACCAGCCATCTCAGGTGATTGGTGACTGTTTAGTTTTCCCTCTATCCGATTTTGAACAACTTTGATAAAAGCTTTATAGAGATGTGACACTGGGCTTATAGGTCTATAGTTGCCAATGTTAGTTTTGTCCCCATTCTTGTGAAGGAGGACAATATTGGAGTGACATCTCTTTTGGAACTTGGCCTGTGTTTAGAATGATGTTGAATAAATTTGTAATGTGCGGAAGTAGGGTGCATGAGCCAATTTTAAGTGCTTCCGTGGACGCCATCATCCCCAGGACTCCTATTATATGTCATAGTCTTTATAGCGTTATGAACTTCAAGACCAGTCATGGAGGGGATTGCGTCAGGTCGGAAATAATGTGGTTTTGTAGTATCTTTTTTGTCATCAGAATAAAGGTTTACATCAAATTTAGTACTTATGTTACGACCTCCATCTACTGCCGCCGTCAATAACAATCCCTCTAGTACTAAATAAGTGTATGGGTAGTAAGTATTTAGATTCGTCAGTCCATAATTTATTATTCAGCAATTCAATTAATGTATATTATTGTTTTGTTGTATTCATTTTTAGTTGAAGCTACATTATTTACTTTATTGTTATATCCATTTAAGTTTCATCTTTAGAATGAATTATTATGTTGTTAGCACTGGCAACTATAGGTAGATAACGATGACAGGGGGCAACACCAGAGAGTTGTATTGGGGAAGGACACTTACATAGAGTATTTGAGGATACCGCCTTACCGGACACTTCTTTGTAGAAAGGTGGATTAAAAACATGTCTTGAGATATTTGTGCGTTATTCTTCGTCATCACCAATATCACCATCATCCTCCTTGTTTCACCTATAAATATTTAGTAATTATATTTAGTACTAGCTGTGCGTATTCATTTCTCGAGGCTAAAAGTACTCTATGTGCTATTCCAGGGCTTAAGATACCAATATACTCGTACCAACATTTAATCAAAATTCCTTCAGCCGTCTAAAAGTTTTTTATCGATTGCTCGGCTTCTACACATTATTTTGAGATACCAAGTACTCCAGTTCTTAAGTCAAACCCTAAGCTATCTATTATTGAAAATTGCATCACAATCGGTGTTGTAGTTTTTACGTGATGCGCGAACAAACAAACAGCAATTTTTGTGTTTAAATAATCATCATCATCATCAGCCTATACCAGTCCACTGTTGGACGTAGGCCTCTCCTAATAAACGCCAATTAGCCCGATTTTCCGTTCTTCTCATCCAATCGCTGCCAGCTGTCTTTCGCAAGTCGTTTCCTCACCTGGCCGGCGGGCGTCCCACACTACGTTTCGTTTGTGTCTACGGTGACCGTTAATATTATAAGATAAAGTGCGAAGGCCAGCTTAAGATGAGCCGTACATACGGGATAAAAAGTAGCCTGTGTGTTAATCCGGGGTATAAGCAACCTCCATACAGTGTAGTCAAAGGATAAAAAAAAACAAAAAACGCGGCGTGGTGGTTTGTGATGTCTTCAAACTCTCTAGGAAGATTCGGTAAAAATTGACTGTGGCGTGACAATACGACTTAATAAATCTAAAAACTTGATATAGGTGAAATTGCTAGCATTGCCGCCAAAGAAGCAAAAAAATACAAAAAACAGGAATATTAAAAGTAAGGGTGGCTTGTGACAAGTTAATTTGAGATTTTGTCCTAAACTCAGCATAACTTAAGCCTGCTTAGCTTCGTCTTGCACCAATGTCTTTGTGACGCGAATTCTCTAAACGGAGTTTAAGTATCTCTAAATTCCGATTAAACAAAAATATTCTGTGAACGACGTTTGTATTAAGAACTGTGTAACGAAACGCTTTGTGTAAATTTTGACGTTATTTTCTGTGGTTTCTGGCATTGAAATAAGTTTCAAATTAAAAAAAAACTATTTCGAAAAGCAGTGTTTTTTTATTTTACTACATAAATTGTGGTATTTTGTTCCTGTGACAATGAAAAGAAGAGCACCTAATTTTACTAATGCTGAATTTATGTATTTATTGCTATCACGAATTTCGCTGAGCTGGTACATTGCTGTTTGTTTGCTTAAGCGAAATCTCTTTATAAATTCGTCGTCGCATACAACGTTGGTGTTCTACAAATCACTTATGTTACTTTTGTGGAGAAAAAGATTACATTTAAATCGACTTTAGTAGATCAAACCGTTAAAATTAACTTCCATGTTTTTTTGCGACCAAGGGGGATTTGCCGTTTTGGATTTTGGTTGCTACAGCGCCAAAGGGGATTCAGCGATTATGCGAAATCTTTTTATAAATTCGTCGTCGCATACAACGTTGGTGTTCAATAAATGACTTATGTTACTTTTGTGGAGAAAAATTGTACTACCAAATAATTAAAGAGTCTGTTCATTATCGTCCGAAATTATATCTTCATCATTTGTGTCTTCATTGTCCGTTGAATAATCCGAAAACATATTTATGTTGCTGTAAACTACAAATCATCATAGAAAATGCCACTTAATGGCTTTCAGTTGGAGCTCCAAAATCGCTTCCAAATCCTTACCGAATGCGATACAGTGGACGAACTAAACAACGGGCTGGTGCAAATTGTGCACGTGGTCGGGTCGGAGTTCTTTAAGACCCCCCGCAAAAATAGAACACAGAAACTCTCTGAGCATACACTCAAACTTATGGCAGTACAAATTACAGCTACAGCTTGCTTAATAAACAGATCTCCAAGTCAATGCGACACGATTTGCGTTCGTACTACTTGTACTAAGAACGCAATAGAGCACAACAAAGTCCAAAGTCTCTAATCAAGAGATCTGTCTATTGGGCAAAGCCTGTTGACAGAGCTGAAACCCGACAGTGGCAATATCATTTCGTCGAAGCCAGAGATTTTGAGTGAGCTCGAGAAGTTCTATGGACAAATATACACCTCATCGCGTAGTCCTCCTAGCATGACTAGCGATGCAACCCGAAATTATACCGAAGATACCTCGGACGTCAGCCTATACGAGATCAGAATGGCTATCAAACAGCTTAAGAGCAACAAGGCACCAGGGGAGGACGGAATAACGACAAAGCTACTGAAAGCGGGTGGAACACCGGAACTTAAAGTCCTTCAGAAGCTGTTTAACTCCGTCATCCTCGAGGGTACTACGCCAGAGGCGTGGCACAGGAGCGTAGTGGTTTTGTTCTTTAAGAAAGTCGGTTGTTTTTTCTCACAAAAACATGAAACAGCTCAGTACACTAGTCAACGAATCTATTGGTATTATTTGTGATTGGTTTGACTCGAATAGGCTACTTCTTAATGTTGAGAACACCAAAGCTATGGTATTCTCCCTTGGTACACAGAATTGTCTGGATGAAATATGTGTTAATTATAATAATAAAAATGTGGAAATCGTTAAGACTGTCAAATTCCTTGGTGTGTATCTAGTCAGTAAATTAAAATGGGACACACACAAAGATCGATTAGCTTCTAAACTTTCGTCAGCAGTCTATGCTATCTCCAAAATTTCCTGGCAGCGAAACAAGTCTATTTTGCATATTTCCATAGTCTTATGAGCTATGGAATTAAAATTTGGGGATCAGCTGGGGATTTCATACTTCAGAAGAGAGCAGTAAGATCAGTTCTATCATTGTCAGCTCTTACTTCTTGTAGAAATAATTTTAAGAAATGCCATGTAATGACTTACCATTCAGAATATGTCTACTACAATGTTGTACACGCCAAAATAATATTAAAAATACACTTATGGTTGGCAGTTGCCATGGATGTATCACTAGAAACAAGAACAGGATTGCTATGACTAAATGTAGACTCGCCAAAAAGTTCAAGAGTTTTATTTGTAATAGTGTTAGGTATTACAATTCATTACGAAAGAATATTGCTAAGATCAATAACACATCCCTTTATTCATTTAAGCGTAAACTTAAATATGTTTTGACACAAAGGGAATTGTATTCCCTAAAAGACCTCTAATATAAGTTGAACATTTTGTACCTATTTGTACTATTATATATTTGTTTACTGTTTGACATATCTAAGTGTGTGTAATACACCAAAAGACAAATAAATAAATACAAAAATACAGTAATTAAGTGTTCATAACTGATCTTACAACAAAAATAATAAATTTAAAAAACATTGAAATGAAACCTTTAATGCATTAGCCATATCATGGTGAAGCTTAGAACGGGCTATCACAATGAATAGTAAAGAATACAACATTTTGTATCTGTGCTGTTAGCTGTGCTTCGCTGTTAGGTATCCCTAGTCAAGACCCAACCCTGAGTGCAGCAACTATGTCAAGGTAAAACTTAAAACCAGCTATCATGATAAAATGCGTACACAAAATTTCGTGTCTATGCTGTTGACCGTCGAAGAGTTCTTATTATCTGTAGCTAATTCTGGATGTCGATTGGGCTGTTTGGGAGGGATCATAGAATGGACCGATTTTGATGCAGTTATTTATGTTTTTAAGCTGATTTGAACGAGGGGGGGGGGATCTTCTTTTTTTTATTTGAGCTTTTTAACTGCAAATTATACTCTAAAAATAGCTATATCAAACATTTGAAAGTGTTCGTGACAATATCTGGCAAAGGGGTAGGACCTTTGAGTACTTAACAACAAGGCGGAATCCTTAAATTAAAAAAAAAAAAATATTATTTCAAGTTTAACCCATTCAAAACCAAGCAAAAACATAAACCTTTGAACTTATTCTACGAAACTGAACATCTTGTCTGTTCCCAATAACGTAATAGAATTTGACCATCCATCATCGAATAGGCGTTCTCAAATATCACGGAACGCAACTATGTGGTTAGATTTGTGATGGATTGGAACCTCGCAGATGGAAGAAATACTGTAATAGTATTTTTAAATTTAAACATTGTTTAAGTTTCAATAATATCGATTTTATTTTGAACTAAGTGTATCCGCGGCATTTCCCGCGTGGTCATTTCATTTAAAAGTAGCCCATACGTGTTATTCCAGGACCAAAAGTACCTATGAAGTACAATAATATATCTACTACATTTCTTCAAAATTCGTTCAGCCGTTAAATAGTTTTTTATCGATTGCTCGCTATCTAATCATCGGATTAAGATACCTAATAGCCCAGTTTTAAAATCACACCCTAAAATATCCAACAGTGAAAACCGCACTGCAATTGGTCCATAATTTTTTACGTGATGCGCGAAAAAAACATACAGACAAACAAGCAAACAGAAAGAAATGATTTCAAAAATAAACACTTTTTCATGAGCTTATTTTAAGTACCACAGACAATTTTTTTAAATTATTTTCTTTGGACAGGTTATTACTTATCGGGATATTATGGGATAGCGTAGGGTTTGACTTAAAAACTGGTGTAATTGGTATTTCAATCCAATGAGTAGAAGCCGAGCAATCAATAAAAAAAACTTTTTGACGGCTGAAGAAATTTTGATCAAATGTTTGTATAATAGTATTTTAGTTCCTGGAATAGCACATATATAACTTTTAACATAGCAAAATGACCACGCGTGCGCGGGTACGGCTAGTTAAGTTTCATCAACATCATCATCATCATCAGCCCGTCTCAGTCCACTGCTGGACATAGGCCTCTCCCAAAGCACGCCACTGAGCCCTTTCTTAGGCACCTCTCTTCCAACCGCTGCCAGCCACATCACGTATATCATCGCTCCACCTAGCTGACGGGCGCCCTACTCTATGTTTACAGAGTCGCGGTCTCTACTCAAGAACACGTCTACCCCTACGGTTATCAGTGCTTCGACAGATATGACCAGCCCAGACCTTAAATTGATGGACTAGTCCTACCGTGAGTGTCCACGACTCTGCTCCGTATGTCATAACAGGCGGACACACTGGTTGAATACTTTTGTCTTCAAACTTTGCGGTATTGGCTAGTTAAGTATTAAAATAAGTATTATGTGTGCAAGTACTATCAGTATTGGCAGTACGTTTGATAACAACAATGCATCACCAGCTATACTTGTGTAGGTGTTCTTTGAATAAAATATAGCAAGTATTTTTTGAGTTTATCCATTACGCACAAACAAACATACAAAAACAAAACTTTTCTCTGCATCACCAGCTACACTTTGTAGATGTTGTTTGAATTATGTCGTTGATTACATTATGAGCAAAGGTGTCTGAGAGAATTACGGAGGCCGCAGCTGGTGGATGCAAAGAAACCCAAAATAACTTATAGACCGAGTGAGCGCGAAGCGCGAGCGAAGCGTCTCCGTCAAAGCGTCTCCGTTTCAGCTTGGGCAAAAATGCTTTCATATTTCAGTCCGTGCGCTGTTTGTTTGTATGAGGTAGTGCTGGTAGTCCGTGCGCTGTCTGGATCTCTTTTCGGATCTCCGGCTGTTATCCTCTACAGGTCGCATTACTCAATCAATCTAGATGAAACTTGGTATACAGGATAAGCATTTTATTTAAATTTTTATTCGTCTGGGATTTTTCATTGTTGGGGTCCTTGCCCCAAAAAGGGGCAAAAGGGGGTCTATTGAATATCTCCGCCTTATTAGATCCGATTTCAATGGTTCTTTTTTATTTGAAAGATAGTAAGTAACTTTAAGTTGGTCTCATAAAAAAATGGTGAAGAGCTGATGAAGATCTTCGGCGTGATGAGCAGAATAGCTCCTCGAAATGCAGTAAATTACTCACTTTCTTTCTTCCAGTGGAATTAGCCCTTTACCTACTAAGTAGGGACTGATGGAGCACCTTGATTATAAATGTTAGTTTACAATAAGGTAACTAGATGGAGCTTCTGTGCACCGCTAGATTGTTTGTAAAAAAGTTTGTGCTTGTGAGGTCAACAGCTCACAGAGCCACTAGTAAAAAAATAAGGATTATTAAAATTAAATACTACATGGCTAAAAATGCGTAAATTCGGCCCGAAGTTAGGTATAAAGTTAGTTATATTAAAGGGTTTTTTTTTTAAATTAAAACATTTATTGTGACAAAGGACACCTTCTGCTGCGTCTGCGCATGCCGTGATCGCCGCCAGTCGCGAGGCACGGTGTGAAATGCTACGTCATCGGTAAATGCGTCACACGGCTACGTAACAAGCGTTTTACTAGTGTGCCCATCACTCCTTGCTTCGACGGACACGCGCTTTAATCTATCGGTCCTGAAGTAAAACAACAAGATGGCTACGTACAGAGTGATTTATTTCTCGAGTTCCTACCCACATATGCATTTATAATAAATATACTACATCTTTCCCTTTAACAAAATAAGTAACTTAATACATTATTTTACACAAATTATATGTATAGGTATACATATATAACTAGGAGTTCTACGCATGTTGTTAAAGGTTAACATAGGTATCTATTATTATTTTACCTCTAAGTTGCCTATACCCACATTGCTTCGAGATGTACTTATACGAGTAAACATACTACATCTTTCTCTTTAACAAAATAAGTAATTTAATACATATATGTAGGTACATAAATATAGATACTGAACGGATTTTTATTTAATACTTCATTTATACAATGCAACTATCCCCATACACAAGAACCCCATACCCATTCACTGTCTTTCTTCAGTAAATTTCGCAAAGGGGTGACTTTCTCAGAATAGGGATGAACTTACATAAATAGTTCACCATACCTAAGAATCTCTCTAATTCCTGCCTATTTTGAGGACTTGTCATTTTACTCACTGCTTTTAACTTATTCTCATCTACTTCCATGCCTTTGGCACTAAATTTATACCTAAGTAAGTCACTTCTGTAACCTTGAACTCACATTTTTCGCGATTAAATTTAATGCCAACTTTCTTAGACCTGTCCAGTAGTTTTTTCAATCTTTCGTCGTGTTCTTTCTCATTAGAAGCCCAGAGGATAATGTCATCAACAAATGAGTCAATCTAGCCCCTCGAGTAATTGTTTGACTCGAGAATGGAATATTTCAGACGCCGAATTGATTCCATACGGAAGACGCAAAAATTGATAGCGACCAAAGGGTGTGCTGAACGTACACAGGTCTGCGCTGTCATCATCCAGCTGTACCATCCAGAACCCAGACCTATGAACACCACAGAGCCCGATCTTTGGCTCCTCTCATCCAGTTTCTGCCGGCCACCTTTCACAGGTCGTCACTCCACCTGGCCGGTGGGCGTCCTACACTACGTTAGCCAAGACGCGGTCTCCACTCGAGGTCACGTCTACCCCAGCGGTTGTCCGTCCTTCGAGAAATGTGACCAGCCCATTGCCACTTCAGCTTGCTAATCCTTTGAGCTATGTCGGTGACTTTGTTTCTCTGGCGGATTACCTCGTTTCTGATTTTATCTTTCAGAGAAACCCCGAGCATAGCTCTCTCCATAGCTAGCTGAGCGACTTTAAATTTGTGGACAAGTCCCACTGTTAGTGTCCATGTCTCGGCTCCGTATGTCATAACTGGTAGGACACACGCATTAAAGACTTTCGTCTTCAGGCACTGTGGGATGGACGACGAGAAGACCTGACTAAGTTTTCCGAATGCCGCCCAGCCCAACTAAATTCTTCTGTTTACTTCCCTATCGAAGTTGTGTCTACCCAACTGCAGAGTTTGCCCGATATAGACGTATTCATTAACAACTTCGAGGGGTTCACCATTGATGACTACAGGTTTCGGGGTAATAAGATCGTTAAACATGCTCTTGGTCTTGTCTAAGTTCGTCCCGTGACCGATTTGTCGAGAAGCATGAGCTCAGCATTCACTCAAGTTCCTCCGGTGATTCCGAGGCTAGGACTTAAGTGTGAGATGTACTCGCCGTTTATATTTATGCCCTTCCCTTTCCAGTCCAGTGTCTTAAACATATCTTCCAAGGCGTTCGTGAACAGTTTCGGGGATATGACATCCTCCTGTCTCACTGTTGCACCTGCGTATATGTTTTTTTTATTATTATTATTTTTTATTACTGACTATGCAATCGTTCGGACTAGGTATGTTTAGGCTGCTGGTTCTGTACTTGGACACTCAGTCGCGGCGTCAAAATGAAAATCTCAAAAAAAAGAAGAAATCTATCAAAAAAAATGTAGAAAATATTATCTCTCTAAAAATAATCAATATATTAAAAAATAGCCCTTGTGATCAAAATGATCTACGTATACGTATATTATACGGATAGGTTATTTTGGTATAATCAATAAAATTAGGTCACAAAAATCTGTATAATGAAGATAATTAAAATAACTAGCTCAAATGCTAAAAAAACACGCCTGCCCTACCAAAAAAAACTTATGCCAATAAATTATATACTGTTGGAATGTGCTTATCAAGGCCTTCAAATTGATACCCATATTGTAAATACGGAAGTTTTTTTTTTATATTGGATTGATTCAAATAAAAATATAGCATTTGTTACTCGGGGGGATGTAAGGATTCTAACGATACCCCATGCATTTAAATCTGTTCAGGCATTTAAAAGTAATGGTGGAATAAAGATACTCACCTACATACAAACATACAGGAACGCTAAAAATCAAACACTCCAGGGCAGTTGTGTAAAAAGGGGCTAGATTACTTAATATAAGATACTGCCTAAGAATGTAACACTTTTTTAAATGGTGTCCGACTGTATGTTCATGCATCACCTAAAAACTACTGGACCGATTGCGATACGGTTTTCAGTGATGGAGCTTAGAGTTTGAATTAAAGAACAATCGATAAAAACTATTTCATGGCTGAAAAATTTGTAATATCGTACGTTATCTGTACTTTTGGTCACGGAATAACATGTAGGATACTTTACCACAGAAAAATAACCACGTGGGTACAGCCTTGGGCACAGCTAATATTAAATAACAAAACACCCTGCTTGCATAATATTAAATTTCCACAACCTCCAAAACTCTTAAATCTCAATAAATCACTTCCAATAGCTCCAACTGAACTAATACCATTCAAAGAGCAAGTTTCATTAGACTTCGTCGATCGCAAGTAATACCATTGTACACGAAGACAGTACGTGAACTTGAGCTTTATGAGATCATTTGCTTTTCTTTGACAATCAGTTTTGACGTAGTGACAATCTTCTGTAAGACGACATATGAAAGTAACTTATCTTACTACAACTTTGCTACAACCAAGCAATAGTGTGCAAATTAATTGTATTTTTTCTTCTACAGTTTTTCTATTGTGGCGAAAACATTTGCAAGACCATATCACCAATACGAGTACCTCAGAATGAAGAGCTAAGTGCAGTAGCATGCAAGACTTTCCTTTAAAATATTAGCTGGAAATGCAATCTTAACCTATGGGTGACCCTAACATCAAGCAAATGACCTATTCAAATTGTAACGTCAGAAATAGTAGTAGTGTCAATACCATTGCACTTAGGAAATTTCTAATAGGTAGTAGTGTCAAACATTTGTGGTAATACCATTGTACGTAGGAAAATGGAAAATTCCTTACACCATAGTAATACTTATAATAAACTAAACTTGATATTGGTGAAGTTGCTATTAGGCCAGTATCTCCGCAGAAGCCATTATAAAATACACTTCTTATTTAGTATAGACGTTTCAAGTTAGACAGTTCTGGTTGAGACATCGCGGTGACTGTACATCTACTCAGTCAACGCTGTATGTGCTTAGAATCATGCGTATTAATTTATAAAACAGTTTTCGGGGTGGCTCCACTCTTGCACTTCTAACACACCAGATTACTCATCACACCACCTTTTGTATTTGACCATATTCTAAAACTACTACGGATAAGTATCAAACTACAAGGCCTCACTTAAGCCAAGAACAATTGTTTTGTACCTAGCTTAGTTACTGCGTTCCTCTTCACTGTACGTCTGAACAGCAATATCTGCAGTTTAAACACCCAGGTTGCTGCCTCGTGCATTTTGAATTTCGACGGGTACTGCGAATTAGGGCAAGTCAGCTATTGCAAATGGCGTAGTTATGAAATATTGGATTTGAGCTGTGCAATATGGAAAAGAGATATTACATTTTACTACGAAGCCTGGCATAGGTACAAGTGAAAATCCTGAAAACTCGCGGTCACTGATCAAACCTTAATAAATCGATAGAAGGCTTCAATTCAAACGATCATCATCATCATTTTAGTCCTTAGAAGTCCACTGCTGAACAAAGTGCTCCCCCAAAGAGCGCCATGACAAGCGATCTTGTGCCACCTCCATCCAACGACTTCCGGCGATGGCTACAATGTCGCCGGTCCATCGTGTGGAGGATCTCCCTATACTTCGCTTGCTTGTTCGTGGTTGCCATTCGAGAACTTTTATCCCGCAGTGTCGGTTCTGCGAACTATATAGCCTGCCCATTGCCACTTCATCTTGCAAACTCTGAGAGCTATGTCGGTCACCTTGGTTCTTCTACGGATTTCCTCATTTCGGATTCTATCACGTAGTGAAACACCAAAAATAGCTCTCTCCATTGCATGCTGCGTGACTTTGAGCTTGTATATGAGACCAATAGTGAGCGACCACGTCTCAGTGCCGTATGTCATCACTGGCAACACACGCACTGATTATAAACTTTCGTCTTGAGGCTCTGCGGTATCTGCGATGAGAAGTAATTTCCCGAACGCTGCCCATCTGAGTTGGATTCGTTGGTTGACCTCTTTATTGAAGTTGGATCTACCCAGTGGATTGTCTGACTTATGTAGACATCGTGATCAATAGCTTCCATAATATCGTTCCTAAAATAAACCGGCATGGGTAGGTACGACGTGGGCATTTGACTTGATGTTCGCCTTAAGCATGTTCATTTTATGACCCACCTGTTGGGAAACAATATTGAGGTCACTGAACCTTGTGCTTAGGTCTTCCAGGGTTTCTGACATGATGACTATATCATCATAAAATCGAAGGTGAGTGATGTATTCGCCATTGATGTTAACCCATATCCGCTCCAGTTCAGAAGCTTGAATATGTCTTCCATTGCAGAGGTGGACATTTTCGGAGAAATAACGTCTCCCAGTTTCACCTCATTTTGCAACTGGATAGAATTTGTGCTCCAATATTTAACACAGACATGGTATCCGTACAAACACTTCAACACTTTGATGTACCGGGTAGTCAATCTGGCACCGCTTTAATGACTGTAGCACTGCCCAGGTCTTGACTGAATCAAAGGTTTTCTCGTCATCCACAAACGCTAGACATAGTGGTCGATAATACTCTTCGGTCTTAAAGATAATCTGCCTACGGTGTCTACGGTGCCTTTCCGGAATCCAACTTGTTCAGGAGGCTGAAAGTCGTCAAACCTACTAGCGAGATGGTTTGTAACTACTATCGAAAACAGCTTATAGACGTGACTCAGCAGCGAAATGGGCCTATAATTCTTCAAGAAGGTGTTATCACCTATCTTAAAGAACAACATCACTACGCTCCTGTGCCACGCCTCTGGCGTAGTACCCTCGAGGATGACGGAGTTGTACAGCTTCTGAAGGACTTTAAGTACCGGTGTTCCACCCGCTTTCAGTAGCTCTGTCTGTATTTCGACCTCCCCTGGTGCCTTGTTGCTCTTTAGCTGTTTGAAAGCCATTCTGATCTCCTATAAGTTGACGTCCAGGATATCTTCAATATAATATCGAGTCAAACGGGCTCTAGCATCGCTAGTTGTGCTAGGAGGACTACGCTAGACTAAATAGAAAGGTTAGGTTATTCTTGTGTAACACTAGATTAAATAGAAAGGTATTATTATTCAAGTGTAAAAGTTAATAATATCGTATTATTTCTATTGTATTTTAATTGTCCAGATCAAGTGTTTTGGTTATGATTGGTCGTGACATGTGTTATGTACCTTTGTTGTTTTATTGTTACGTCATTATGTGGCATGCCATGCCATACTGACCACAGAGGAACTAGCTAACTGTCATTTCACCCGTCAATGGGACTGTCGAAGACTAAGTTCGGATTGGCATGATGGCATTTTGGGCGGTTTGGAAATGACCGTTATGGTTTAGTGCATTTTCAACACTTTTGCAAATATTTGCCACTAACGATCCTTCCCTAGCCGAATGACGGATGACTTTACTGAAATTTCCTCTATAGAGTGGTATTTCTGATGTTATTTTTTCTTACTGTAAATTTTATTGTTTAATTTCTAAGTATGTTCGTTTAATTATTATTTTTTGTGTTTGTATTATTGTGCAACTCTGCGTTCATGATTTGGAGTTCCAACTGAAAGCTCTCAGGGTTTTGAATTTGAGCCGTACTTGGGCGAAGAGTAGATCTCATCAAACGAGACCTCTCCAGCTTTACGTTGATATTAAATGAGCCTTTTACCATGCGGTGATCACTGCCGGTCTTAATCCTGTTGATCACAGAGACATCAGTGAATATACGCCCATTGGTCGTCAAAATGAAATCTTTCTCTGGCTTATGACCGCCGGGGCGCAGCCACGTCCATATCTTGGACGGGCGCTTTTTGAAAAAGGAGTTCATCATAAAGAGTCCTTCCTTCTCCATGAAGTCGGCCAATCGCTGACTCCGTTTGTTTTGCTATCCAAATCCAAACTGCCCCACTCTCAGTTCATCGCCATTCTTCATACTCAGCCGTGCGTTGAAGTCCCCCATCACCACTGTGAAGTGTGTTTTCGGGGCATGTATGGCTTTGGAAATGTCGTCGTACATAGCTTCCACTTCATCGTCCGGGCGTTTCGAGTATGGGGCGTACACCTGTATGACCTTCAACGAATACCGTTTGGTAATACTGAGTTTTAAGGTATTCCACCCTGCTCGAAACGCTTTCGATCTTCGTAACGTTGTTGACGAAGGACTTGTGGACGAGAAACCCGATACCGTGTGGGACTGCTGGTCGCCCTCCCGGTTGCCAAGATTCAGGTTCATGGTATTTTCTCCCTCTCTTCGGACTTCTGATAACCCTATAATACCCAGCGTAGTTGCACTTACTACTTCTTCCAGCTCTATCAGCTTGTTATCGGTCCTTAAAGTGCGTGGGTTATATGTTGCCTGATCCAGAGATCATGGGTGTTGGTAGCTGGGTCTCTGCCGGGGATTCTTAGCACCCTCTGCTCCACCGTTACCGTGGCTGCTACGGGTGCCAGGAATAATGGAGCCGCTGAGGACTGGGGGCCGTATTTGCGGTGTGTTTATCATATTGGGGGGGTTTGCATAGTCACCACGCTTGGCAGGCTGATTGGTGACCGAAGTGTTACAAATATGTACTCGGAGGACGCAGCTGCCCATCTTGCGGTGTGTATTCCCTTAGTCACCTCTTACAATATCCACGGGAGCATTGGGAGGGGTCTTATTCTAAGCTGAGACCGCCACGGCCAATTCAAACAATAGTACGTTATGAATATAATACAAGTGTGCTATGTAGTCATTACACTCGAGACGGTATTATTCGTCCGAGCTGTATCAATTTGTGTTGAAAGTAGATTACTGCATCAAGCGGAAAGTGACTTATTGCTGCACTGAGTGTTAGATTGGAGCCCGAGCTTAAGCGAGAGCTCTAAAACACGAGTGCAGCAAGAAGTCACTTGAATGAGTGTCAGTAATTTACTATTACATACAATTTGAGCGCGATAAGGGTGTCGAGTGTGTAAATTATCAATGCACACGCGTTTAACACGAAGTTTTAAAAAAAAAATGGATGGCTGTAAGAATTTTGAAGAAATGTACTATATTGTACATTATAGGGTCGCATGTACTCCTCGAGTGCGAAAGCGTGGCGCTACAAAGGGAACAGTTCCTGGGAACAACTTTCTCCCTGAGGGAGGCCTGCGGCGGAATTCGTGAGCTGCTGGCCTTCCTGAGGGACATTGGGTGGCTGAACTAGCTGTCGCCGCCCGGTTCACGTAAAAGGGGCCGATGATCGGCCTAGTTGCGGAAAAGAAGCCCGACCACCAAGTACCAAGTAAGTAAGTACATTATAGGGTCTTGTGGTCTTGGAATAACACGTATGGGCTACTTTTAATGGAAATGACCACGTGGGCACAGCTAGTTTTCAATAAATACAATAAAAACCCCATCTCCTAATGCACGCCACTGAGCTCGGTCTTCACTTCTCCCCATCGATCTCTTGGGTCTATCTATACATATAATAAAGCAATATGATCAAAAAAGTCTGTACAACGAAGAAATTTAAAAAAATATGTTTAGGGTACTTAAAATAAGCTATTGAACAAGAATAGAACATTTTGAAAATGCATGTCTGTCTGTTTGCTTGTTAGTTTGTTTATCTGTATGTTTGTAAGTGCATCACGTAAAAACTACTGGATCGATTGTGATACGGTCTTAACTGTTAGATAGCTAAAGGTTTGACTTAAAAACTGGGGTACTTGGTATCTTAATCCCATGATGAAATGCTGAGCAATCGATAAAAAACTATTTGAAGTATTGTACTTTATAGGTACTTTGATCCTGGATAACACGTATGGGCTACTTTTAATTGAAATGACCACGTGGGCACAGCTAGTTTTCAATAAATACAATAAAAACCCCATCTCCTAATGCACGCCACTGAGCTCGGTCTTCACTTCTTCCCATCGATCTCTTGGGGTCTATCTATACATATAATAAAGCAATATGATCAAAAAAGTCTGTACAACGAAGAAATTTAAAAAAATATGTTTAGGGTACTTAAAATAAGCTATTGAATAAGAATATAATATTTTGAAAATCCATGTCTGTCTGTTTGCTTGTTAGTTTGTTTGTCTGTATGTTTGTAAGTGCATCACGTAAAAACTACTGGATCGATTGTGATACGGTCTTAACTGTTAGATAGCTAAAGGTTTGACTTAAAAACTGGGGTACTTGGTATCTTAATCCCATGATGAAATGCCGAGCAATCGATAAAAAACTATTTGAAGTATTGTACTTTATAGGTACTTTTGATCCTGGATAACACGTATGGGCTACTTTTAAATGATATGACCACGCGGACAAAGCCGCGGGCTAGTAGTCAATAAAAAATATACTTACTACAGAACAACCACACTTTAAAGCAGGACGCTAGCAGGAAGTTAAAATGTAAGCACAAATGTCATGTAACATTAAAGTGCAATTATAAAATTGATACGTTGCCATCACTGAAGGGACGAGAACTCAGGTTCTCGACGAGAAATCAACTTGTGGTGGTACAGCTCAGGCTGTTACCTACTGTAGGCTCAGTACCACCACAAGTTGATTACTCCTCGGATGGCAGCGAAAGTTTCCACTTCTGTACCCAGTTTAGAAGTAGCCATAAGTATCCAGTGACCAATTACAGATCCCGCAGCGCCCGCCTTTGCGACTCAACAAGTTTATCTCTAAACATCTTACAGAAGGAATATTTTATATCGGGGAGACGACACAACCGAATTAAAGATAGTAGAAGAGATAAGTTATCTAACGCATGGCGTTGGATATACGATCATCCTTCATGTGTCTGAATTTAGCTGCGCAATTGGAATGCAAACATTTCTAACGTTATCAAATGTCTATGTTGCACTTCTTCGATAAACAAATCTCTAAGCACCCGACTGAGTTGAATTTAGAGAAACATTATTCAAAAAGTAACATTATTATAAAAAAACAAAAACCCGACTGCAAACAAAAGTATTGAATAAAATTTTAAACCTTGTAGGAAGCTTGAAAGACAATATCTACTGATAAGGGAAAAAAATGGATTTGTCCTTGCTCCTTTTAAACGAATAATTGCGTAAAGGCTGGAGAAAAAAAACGGTCTATTTAACTATAAAATTTATTTTATTTCTAGAGTAGTATGTAATACTTGATCTCGGTCAATTTTAACATAGTATTTGATAATAATAGGAAACGAAAAGTCACTTAAGAGTGGAATGCCCTGCCCTCGTCAGTGTTTCCGGTAAAATATAACCATGGTGTGCTCAAGTCAAGAGTGAATAGGTATCCTCTAGGCAATCGTGCTACACCTTCGACCACATAATCGCTTTCCATCAGGTGAGATCGTGGTCAAACGATTGTCTAGACAGTGATAAAATAAAATAAATAAATAAATACATAATACTTACTAAAATATTATGTGTATTTTGAAACAATAACTTATATTATTATCAAAAAAATATGAACGTGTCACCTTAGGCTTGCTAAAAATATTTGCAAGCATCTCTCAATAAACAATAATAAAATGCCGCTTCCTGCAAGCCATACAGATTTACATCCACAAAGAAATCTAATCTACCATCCGAGTCTGAAAACTTCGACTTTGATCTCACACAAGTGTCTAATGATGGAGTCCAAGTACCAAAGTACTTGGACTTTTTGTCTTATAGTCTTCGATATTTACTGATAAATATAACTAGCTTTCCCGCCCGCGACTTCATCCGCGCGGACTACTGTTTATCGAGAAATAAAGCATCCTCTGTTCTTCTAGGATATTAAAAACCAATGCAAAAGTAGGTATAGCACCAATGCTCTTGATGTTGTTTGACAGACTTGTTATTTCGTTTCCGTGGCAACCGTTCCTGACACCGAGTAATCAACATTTTTCAGTTTTTCCCGAGAAAAAAAACTATTTTCCGGGAAAAAAAGTATCCTGTTTTATTCCAGGGCATAAATTATCTCCATTCCAAATTTCATCAAAATCCGTCCAGCCGTTATCGCGTGAAAGCTCCCCAAACAAACAAAAAACAAACAAATAGACAACGTTTTACTTTTACATATTGGTATGGATAGGTATTATATATTCTAAGGTACATACTGGTAAGCAGACGGTTTTCGAAAAAGAAATGGTTGCTTGCTTGTCGTTCGTATGAGGTAGCGCTGGCGTCTGGTGTCAGAGTTTGTCAAGCCGCCCGAGGGCCTCTGACATGGCTCAACGACTGGAACGGTTATTTGTTACTTATCCAGCCCATGTTATCAAGTAGGCTGAGGCCAAAAAAAAATGGGTTCACATTTCAACTACAAAAGTGAGATCCCACCAAAAACAATTGTTTTAAAATCTAAGGCATTTTGGCACTTTTGCAGTAAAAAGTACTGAAACATCGCGCAAGTGCTAGCCTACAGCAATTTGCTCTAGTCTGGCACTTGCGCGAAGTTGGCGATTTATCGAAAAACCAATTACTGATTCAATACCTTTGACTGTCGGACTTTGCAATCACGAAGTATGAGGATTTATTGTATTGTTAAAACTGTTTGTTATATTTTTATCGAATTCTAAAAGGCAGAGGTTCTCAAGACGTCTGTATTTATTTTATTTTATTACAATAATTGTACGGATTTGTTATTACGTAGTATTATTTTATTTGTGTTCATATCATAAATGTTTCTGATGGGTTCCTTTTTAAAGATAATTTGTTCAATATTTTCTATTGTCTGTATTAACCTTTACTTATTTGACTATAATAAAGTTGTACATAGGATATTTTGCCCTTGAGCCTAATTGAATTAGGCATTAATGACGTAAGCAAGTTTAGAAGGGCCGTCGGCGCCGGACCTCTCACGCTTGACTGATTTTAGCCGGTACTGGGTACTTACAGCCCTATTATATACATATAACTACTTAGGGATAAGTTACTGGTAGTGTACGATATTCGGGATTTAAAAGGAATGGCAACAAAAACGAAACAGAGTACAATATACCACAAATATGTCCTTAAAATACATAAGTAAGAAGTTTTTTTTATTCAGAGTAGAGAGCCTATGTTAGCTTGACAGGCGCACCGCGATTATGTGTGTCAATGTACATATTCATATTAAAACGCAAAGAATCTTCGTAAGAACGCGTAAGGAAACATCTCCTACAATAAAGTACATAGGCGTTTATAGATTTTAAAAACTAGTAATAAACGTGACGATTACAAGAATAAAATTTTTGTGCATTTAATGCTTCAGATATTACATACCAATCGTTTGATTAAGCAAACACTCACACACTTACACACTTAGTTTCATACAAAATTTTGTTTTCAGCCTTTCGATCCTTTCCCACTTCGGGGTACCTATATACATTATTATCACTTCTGTGATAATGATGTGTGCAATTCGGGAATACAATAATTTTATTCGTAACCTAATTCAATTATTTACTAAAAGTAAAATATAAATGAGATGATAATGTCATAAATACATTAATATATATGTAATAAAAATAAATAAATATTTAGAAACATAGCATTTTGATTTATAGAGACTGAACAGCACACTTTTATTGCTCTCTCAGTAGCATTCCCTATATTCAGAAAAACAGATCAAAAACCCACAATCCCAAGAAGATACACAACAAGGTCATCACTGTCAAGGTCATTATTATATTAATTTAAGAATTAAACATATCTCCGAAATCCTGGTTTCCAGTTAACTTGCGACATAAACTATTATTCAAAGGTTCCCGATCGAATTGACCAACATTGGACCTCCAAGAATTTTCATTAGGATGACCAAACTTTGCGTTATTACAGATAATAATAATAAAGTGTAGTGAAGGTAAGAGTTATGTTAAATATAACTAATGATTGACATAAGTAATAAAAAATAATATTAAAATTGGTTCAATATCAATCCTGACTAAAAATTGAATTAATAATAATGAATCGTATCCATACCAATATATAAAAGTGAAACGTTGTTTGATTGTTTGTTTATTTGGGGAGCTTTCACGCGATAACGGCTGGACGGATATTGATGAAATTTTGGAATGGAGATAGTTTATACCCTGGAATAAGAATTAGGATACTATTTATCCCGGAAAATTGTAAGATTCCACGGGAAACCCAGAAAACTGAAAAAAAAATTACTCGCTGTAAGAAATGGTTGCCATGGTAACGAAATAACAAGAAGACTCGGCGCCAGCGGGACTGAGGGTACCTGCGGTTGCCGGGCCCGCTGCTGTTTGTATATCTTTTTAGGATAAGTTTTTTAGTTTACTACATTAATTTCACGTGTTACGAGTACTTTTTCTTATAAAATGTGTTTACTATGTTTATGTTTGTAAGACCTGCGGGCGACAGAGGTCGTTACTCACGTGAATAAAATGGACTGGCTCCACACTATACTCTCTTTGTACTATGGACCTAAACACAGCTGTCTCATACTGTGTGCAGAATAACATCCTCTATTGTTTAGGCTAAATCGCATGCAGCTAGGTTAAGCTTGTTATACAAATTTAAACATACTAATGTTAATTCGATTGTTAAGACATTTAAATTGCTTAACATAAAAAATACAGAGGATCTCTGGGGAATATCTGCTAAAATTTTAAGTTCCATTATTGGTATAATTGCTCCATACTTAGTAATTATTTTTAATAATTGTGTTGATGAAGGAGTTTTTCCCGACATAATGAAAAATAGTAAACTTATTCCCTTATTCAAGTCTGGCAGTAAAAATGATCCGACTAACTACAGACCCATTTCTATACTTCCCGCTCTAAGTAAAATTTTTGAGAAAGTAATATTAAATCAGTTATTAACACATTTCAATCTCAATGGTCTGTTTCATAATGAACAATATGGCTACACTAAAGGCCGTTCAACGACAGACGCAGGCACAGGGCTCTTAAAGCATATATTCAATGCTTGGGAGGAGTCACAGGACGCAATTGGCGTTTTCTGTGATTTATCCAAAGCATTTGACTGCGTTTGCCATGAAACATTAATTTTTAAATTGAATCATTACGGAGTTAATGGGAAAGCTCTCGATCTTTTATCCTCGTATCTTAGCAATAGAATCCAAAAAAAGTAGATGTAAATGGTGCGAGGTCATCAGGATCTCTCATTACAATGGGAGTCCCACAGGGTTCAATACTTGGGCCATTCTTGTTCTTGGTTTACATTAACGATCTTCCTTTTTCTTCCTTCTTCCTTTTTTTTAAAGAACTTATGTGATATTGTTTTGTTTGCAGATGATACTTCTCTAATTTTTAAGATTGACAGAACCATGAATAATTTTGACGACGTTAACAAGGCAATCGCGCTAGTTCTTAGTTGGTTTACAACTAACAATTTAATGTTAAATCCTAAGAAAACTAAATGTATCAAATTTTCACTACCCAATGTCAGAGGGGTTCTTACGAATTCAAGTATTTTAATAAATAGTGAGCCTGTAGACCTTGTGCAGTCAACCACATTTTTGGGTATTACTGTAGATTCAAAATTACAGTGGGGTCCTCACATATCGTTGTTAGCTGGTAGATTGAGCTCTGCAGCCTATGCAGTACGTAAAATTAGACAGTTTACCGATATAGCTACTGCAAGATTAGTATATTTTAGTTACTTTCACAGTATTATGTCATATGGCATTTTGCTGTGGGGTAAAGCCGCGGAAATTCAATCAATATTTGTGCTACAGAAGAGAGCAATTCGTTCCATTTACAATATGAAATCCCGAGATTCTCTTAGGGAACGTTTTAAAGTGATCAATATTCTTACAGTGGCTTGCCAATATATATATGAAAATATAATGTATGTTCGGAAGAATATCAATACCTTTGTTAAAAATAGGGATGTTCATAATTTTAATACTAGAAATAAAAATAAACTAAAAGTGTCTGGATTTCGGTTAAAGAAAGTTAGTGGTTCATATATGGGGAACTGTATTCCATTTTTTAATAAGTTACCTGACGGCATTGATCAATTACCAATGCATAGGTTTAAAACTTTTGTTAAAGTAAATCTCATAAAGAAAGCGTATTACAATGTAAATAATTATATTAATGACAGAAATGCATGGCCTGATGTCTCCAAGCTCCATGATAATAATAAGTAATAGCTTCGATGATTAACGTTAAGTGAATGAAATGTTCAAAGTACTTTGTGAGATGTCTCAAACATACCATGAGATCACGTTGTTTTATACAACATAATTATCGAGTTAGAAGTTTTTACCTTATTTTTTTCCAGTATGATTGTTTGATGTTTGTGGGATATCTCATTGTCACTTTTACCTTTTATATTTGTACTTTACATGTTTTGTTATAATTGTGACATTTGAAAAAAATATAAAGAATGAACAAATATGGAAAAAATACATCCCCGTAGAGTTTCTTGGTGCTCTCTTCTCTAACGGGCGTATTTCCGAAGCACCGGTAGAGTCAGAAGGGTATTTCCTTTTCCAGTGTGACATTTAACTCTGTTGGCACATGAAAGGGAAATTTCCTTTTCAAAATCAAAGAATACTTAGTTTATCTAAATTTGGATTGATTTGATCTTTTTATAATATTTCATGTATATCTCTTTGTTCAGGAGATGTTAATTTTGACTTGTAAAAGTGCTATTATTTTTGCCTATTTACAATAAAATACTTTGACTTTGACTTTGACTTTGAGTATGTCAAAAAACATCAAGAAGATTGACTTTTGCATTGGTTTTTAATATCCTAGATGAACATAGGATGTTTTTTTTCGCGATAAACTGTAGTGCGCGCAGACGAAGTTACGGGCGGGAAAACTAGTTAATCGATATTTTAAACAAAATATTTGTCACAACACTACTAAATCTATGAGATGATCCGGGGAGTTCCCAGAAAATACAGTTTTTTTAAATCTTATTGAGCTGTTTTTTGTTCTTCAAAGTAGACCCGATGTGTCCTCAGAACAAAAGGTTCTAACTACAAAGGAAAAAGTACCTACCCCTAACGCCCCATTATTATGCCAAAGCCTCTAAAGTTAGGTATTTTTATATTTCTTTTTATATGTAGAATTTCTAGATAAAAAAGTAGTCATTGCATTAATATAGGGTTTTTATTATGAATTCCGAACACATGTTACACTTAATTAATTAATAACTAGCTGTGCTTGCGTCTTTACCCGCTCGGTCATTTTTCTGGGATATAAGATCCTCTGATATTCCAGAACCCAAAGTACCAAATCATCAAACTTCGTTCAGACGTCAAAAGTTTTTTTATCAATTGCTCGAATTCGATTAAAAAAATCGAATAATAAAGTTAAAGCTATGTGGAGTATCATAAATGAAAGAACAAATAAAAAACAAAATAAACAAAAATGTAACTTAAACCTACAAATAAATAACGTGTATCTGAGCCAAAAAACATAGCGGATACATTTAATATTTTTTTCGCATCTATAGGCAAACGTCCTGTAGGAACGGCCCCCTCGCTGATGCCAGCCGGAGTCGAGCCTCGGAGGTTTCCCGTCGTCCATCCTACATAAAACACCATGTTCCTAAGCCCAGTAACACCCCACGAAACGAACAAATTGATAAAAAGCCTCAAAAGTAAAAACAGCCACGGCGTTGACGAACTCCCGCCAACTTTGAGCAATGTGCAAATGAACTCACTTTACCGTTTTGCTTACTAATTAATCAATCATTTGACGAAGGTATGTTTCCGAATCTACTTAAATAAAGCCAATCCATAAGGAAAATGCTAAAATAGACCCGAATATCTACCGTCCAATTGCCCTGTTACCCTCGGTTTCAAAAATATTTGAAAAAGCAATGAGTAATCGTGTTTATAGTTTCTGTGAAAAATACCAAAATAATTTGATGACTATCAGAATGGATTTCGTAAAAAACGGTCTACCGTTTTGGCAGTTTACAAATACATGCAGGAAGTTATAAATATAATAAACGACCGGAAGTACGCAATTGGCATATTATTAGATATGACCAAAGAAGAAATTAAAAGCATATGATAAAGTTCAATTTCCAATTTTATTAAATAAACTATATAGAATAGTTATTCGCGGAACGGCACACAAATGGTTTACATCTTACCTAAAAGACAGAGAACAGTTTGTGGGAATCTGGTATTTTAATGTTGATACCAAAGTTATAAAAAAAGTCCGCTCTGATTGCCAAATTATTAATGCGTCAATCCCTCAAGGAAGTATCGTCGGATGTCTTCTATTTTTAATTTACATTAACGACCTCCCTAAAATAATGAAGGAGCCGTGTGTGATGTTCGCTGATGATATTTCCCTACTAACTTCATGTCAAAACAACTTAAACTTAAATGAAAAACTCACCTCAATCCTTGATAAAACTAGTGAGTGGTTGAACTGGCATAACCTGGAAATTAACTTCTGTAAAATTAATTGATAATGTTTCTTTCACCCGTATCAAAAAGCATTACTTCATCATAACTTTATTTTCCACGGCACACATTTAGAAACTGTACACGTATTTGGTTTGCTTGGTTTAGTAATAGATGCATATATAAGTTGGAAACAGCACATTTAAAAAAAAAAAAACTTTCATCGTTTTCGTATGCACTCCACGAAGTTAAAAAGACTACTGATCTAAAAACTGCACTCGTAACATATTATTCTTATGCCTACGCATGGATCAGCTATGGCGTGATTTTGTGGGGAAATAGCACTGATTCGCCAACTATTTTCGTTCTCCAGAAGAAACTTATTAGAATAATAGTCAACATACAACAAACAGAAAGTTGCAAACCTTATTTTAAAAAACATAAAAATTTTACATTGACATGCATATACATTCTGGAGATATGTAAGTTTGTAAGGAAATATTCATATTTATTCACAAAACGGGAAGATATTCCTCGTAACAGATGCCGCTAGATACTTCTAGGCTTAAGTTAAACTCGTCAAGTATTTTTACTATGTCGATAAAAATATTTAATAAGCTACCCGAAGTAATTAGAAACGAAAATAATGATATACACTTTACGCGACAGTTGAAACAATTATTAATTGATAAAAGCTATTATTTGATTGATGAATATTTAAATGATAAAATGTAGGTAAATGGATGATACTAGAATTAATTATAATAATATGAATTGCATGAAATATATAAAATAAATATTCTAATACTAATAATTTAACATTAAATAAAGATCCAATTAATTAATTAATTAATTTTAGTTTGCTATTTAGAATTAATTATAATAATAATGATTTAACTGTTATTGAAGCCCTCCTCTCTTCTAATTGCTGTGCCCGACAGGGTCCATATCGATCTATCTTCTTGTATCTTTATCCATCTAATTATTATGTATGGAATGCAATAAAAATTGAATTTGAATTTGAATTATACTCATCATATTGAGATACCAATTACTCACACCAGTTTTTAAGTCAAACCCTACGCTATCCAACAATGAAAACCGCATCGCAATCGGTCTAGTAGTAAATACGTGATGCGCGAAAAAACATACAAATAGAAAAACACGATTTAAAAAAATGTTATGTTGTTGTTCAGTAGCTTATTTAAGTACACCCTAGACCATTTTTTTAAATATCTTTATTGTACAGATTTTTTGGTTCTTACTGCTTTATTATTTGTGTAAAGTAATTTTTTTTATTTAATTATATAAAAAACATAAAACGCACCTATAGCTTTTCACCATTTGCTATAACAATGCGCAGTGCGCGTGACGTTATTGCGCACTAATTCGCGGTTGTTTTAGTCCTGTGTGTAACATTTTTGTCTACGTAGGCTTTTGTATAATTTTTCGCAACAGAGACATTCAGGTCACACAAGAAATAATATGATACTGTCGCCATGAAAGTTAACTATGGTCATATGGCGCGATTCAATTTAAATTATCTCAAAAGGGTTCTATGATGTAATGATAATCGTTTGAAAAACTTTATTTTTTATGTTATGTTATTTTTTGCTAAAATATTAGTGTCTCGACCCTAACGATTAGTTAACGAAAATTAGTCAAATACTCAATTGTGGTAAGTGATTAATTAGTTTTATTGTTATGAATTATCATATCTTCAAACCCATGTTTTGGGTTACTATTTTAGTTCTATCGACTGACAACATCTCCTGGTGCTCAGTAAATGGTTTAAGGTGTTTATAGTTGCAGAACGATTTAGATAAAGATGTGACATCATGGTCACCCTACGCAACCCTTCCTTGTGACTAAACTCACGTATATAATTAATCACGGTAGTATTGACAGAGGATCATTTCGGCTCGCGTGAGTGGCCATCCGGTGTTTGAGTACCTAGGCAGTACCTGGAAAAGTTAGACCTTGGAGGTGAAGTAAATGTAGAAACAGAGCGAAGCGGGTAAGCAGTGCAGTCGCATCATAGACAACTGCATTTTACTCCGTACTTTATATAGGCTCTTGACGAACGTAGCAATGAGAGCATTTGATTATCGACATTTTGGCGCTGATAGCAGTAATTTGGCAGTTCTATTATTTATTCTGTGAGGGGATGAAACAATGTTAATTTTAGTTCCATGGACGCTCAGTGGGGACGCTTTGAATCTGCACAAACGAAAGTACGGCACACCAAATCCATATTGTATTAGTGACAAAGAAATCCTAAACTCACACCAATTGACAGTGACTTAAAACCTGTTTCTACTCGTAGTCACTACGTAAATTATTTTTACCTACGACGGATGACAAGTGTCTACGGCGCGGTGATATCGATGCTCGTGTGGTTATATTATACCTACATTTAATATTATTATCAGTGTTATATTCATCACCTAGCATGAGGATAGGTTTTATAATACTTTGGTCATATTTTGTATATATACACTCCGTTAGTTTTAACCTACCTGGTTGACTTCGCGTTCACTTTGGGACGTTCTCAGGCCGGTATGGTATTTATGATACCTACGTAACTCTTGTGAAGACTGGAGTCACGCGCCAAAAGCACTGGCATATTGTTTTTGTTTCCTATGTTGTATTAATAGGTAGATAGTTTCTTTCCTTTTTTTTTGTAGTTCTACCTACTTCTAATGTTTTTTTTTCTTTTTAAATTATTATTTTTTCATGTTTATTTTATTACACAACTTAGTCGCAGGAAGAAGTTAGTACCCGGGATACAGACTTTCTTGTCCGGGTTCTAAGGCACCATGTAAATTACATACAATTATATAATCAAACTTATAGACTTATAGAAGGTTCCTACTTATATAGTAGTACTTCTGAATTGAATGTAATTTTCACTTTGTACCTACTTTTTTATTTTAACTTTGTATGTATGCACTTGTATTTCTGAATAAATTTATTATTATTATTATTATTAATTGGACCGATTTTGATGCAGTTTTTTCTGTTTGAAAGATTATGTGATCGAGATGGTTCTTAGATGTATAGGGGATGGGGGAGTGGGGAGGTGAGGAAAGGGGGCGAGGAAACGAAAGGACTGATTTAGTGCCTGTTTTTTATGTTTCAAAGCTGAGATAAACGAGATGGGTGATGGGTGATGGGTGAGGATGAAGTCTCGGGCGAAAGCTAGTTTGTCATATTATGCACTCTGGTTATGGGGTATTGGCAATTTCCTTGTAAATCTACATCTACACATATTTTATGATTTTTGACTCTAACGCCTGTTCAGAGAAAAATCTAATATTTTTTTCTAAAGGACCTTTACCGTTCCCGTAAGACAGGTTCAGAAACTAAGAGAAAAAAATCGATGATGAAGCAGTCGTCACGGTAGCTGAATTGGTTAGAGGTATATGCCGCGCAGAGGCATTTATGTATGGGGGTTCGAATCTCGTCCGTGATCCAAATTTTTCCTATCGAAAAATTAATAGAACTACATCTACCCTAATATTATAAAGAGAAACGATTTGTTTTTTTGTATGTTTGTTTGTAATGGATAAACTCAGAAAATACTAAACCTATATTTAATTTTAATTCAAACAACACCTACACGAGTGTAGCTGTGGCCCAATTACAGAACTTGACATCAATCGGATTGTCACTTTTTTCATAGCATAATCGACTCTATCGCAAAGCATTATTGAATTTGACGGCTTGAAACCGTCATGATCAACATTACGTAATCGCACTGCGGATGACGCATTGTTGTTATCGACAAACTGCTAATACTTGCACACCCCTATAGCTACTGAATATTATATAGAGAATCGAATTGTTTTTTGTATGTTTATTTGTAATGGATAAACTCAAAAAATACTTAACCTATATTTAATTCAAACAACACCTATACAAGCATTGTTGTTATCAAAGAACTGTTAATACTTGCACACATCTATATGTACTTAATATTATATACCGTAATTTGTTTTTTTGCATGTTTGTTAGTTTGTAATGGATAAACTCAAAAAATACCTAACCTATATTTAATTTAAACAACACCTACACAGGTGTACCTGGTGACGCATTGTTGTTATCAAAGAACTGCTAATACTTGCACACATCTATAGCTACTTAATATTATATAGAGAAAACATTTGTTTTTTTGTATGTTTGTTTGTGCGTAATGGATAAACTCAAAACATACTTAAACGATTTTAAAAATTCTTTGTCCATTGAAAGCTAATTATCAGTGAGTAACATGGACAATATCTTATTTAAAAAATAATTAGAGATCCCTTCGAAAATTGCAGTAATGTATCAAAAATTTGCCTATGAAAGTCATTATTTGGCGTGCGCTGCGAAAACTGTTGAATATATATAAAATAATGTGCTATATGCTTATAGTACTCATCTTTACCCACAAAAAAGATAGCAAGGCTATATGTCTAACTATTATAGTTAAGTCACAAAAACCGTTATTATTTCAAACTAAAACACGTGTAGAATCGTGTTCAAATAAAGATAAACCCTTAGCTGCCCGTGTGAAGCCGGGGCAAGTTGCTAGCAAATAATATATAGCGAACTAAAACTGAATTTCTAAATTATCTGCCGGTGATTAACACAGAAAGATCTGACCTCGCAGCTTCCAGCGAAATAACAAAATAGTGATGTAAAAGATTATCTAAAGCTATCCCTCACAAAATACCATAACAGAATATCTATCACACGAAATACGTCCCTAATCGAGGGGCCTATTGAAAATCCTCACATAAATCAAAAATCGTTCATTAATGTAACATTCCTTACAAGGCCCGAGAAGACCAGTCTGTTTCCATTGTATGTAACGCAACATAAATAAATTCCCTTGATTACTGGACGGCATGGTACTGACAGTTTAAGTTAAGGTCCTCAATATAAGAGTATAAGGAGACACGATGTAAATTATTTTAAGGTCCAAATACTATATAAGTTGGTGAATATAGTAACTTTCGTATCTTGACGAGCACCTTCTGGTACCATTTTAAATTGAATCACCACAATGAACAATATGCTTGCTAGTATGAAGTAGAGCGTCGGCCTGAACTTTGTATTTTTACTCATGTTCAGCCTCTAACTATTGATCAGCGAAACCCGTTACCCTGTTACCACGATTTCTCAACCTGTCCATATTTATCCACAATTTTAGCTTTAACCACAGAAGAAATAATAGTACTAACGTACAGAAGGCTCACTACGCTAAGACACATAAAAAGCGACTCTTGCCGCCACTCAATAAAGTGAAATTCAGCTCGCACGACCTTGATGCTTTTCATTTTATAGCGTCTCTCTTTCTAACGCGTAGTCTATCTCGCAGCAGGCCACAGATAGAGTAAAGCGTTACATTACATAAATTCGCGCGCGCAAGTACATCGAGTGAGACAGGCTTGTTTTAACGTCAGACAAACTCAGATTTGATTCGTCGATTTGTCGATTGTCAATTTGTCATTCGATTGTCGGTGACAGTGCGAACAAACTCAAAAGGGCCTTTCATTTTTTACATCTCCAACGGTGAGGGAAACAATCGTGGTAGCGAACGGTAGGTTATCTTTTGGATGCGTATTTCATTTCGTTGGGCCATTGTTGGCTGTGATAAAGGCGAGGCCCATAAGCTTTCACCCTATAATACGATGCTTACCTGCCGGTGAGTGGGTAGGGCAGAGGGGATTCTCGATTGCGGTAGGTAAATATTTGGCTTAACTATCGATGGTGAAGGAATGTTTCCGGTAGGCTTGTGAAGTGGCAAACTTTGTGACTGTCATTAAAGAGAATCGCCGTGACAGTAACACTGAATAACAAATAAGTACAATGCTTAACGGAAAGGTTAGATTTTTTGCGTTCCATCAGAAAATATATATTATATGTCGCAGTCAAAATCCTTAACCATTCAAAAGTACTTTTAACTAGCAAAATCAGTCAAAACTACTTATGCCGTAGGCTTTCGGTAATAGTACTTGTGACTGAAATAACAGTCAAAAGTAGTTTAGACTAACTGATTCCGTCAAAAGTAGTTTTAACTGGTTATATATGTCAAAACACTAAAGAAGTTCGATGTAGAATTGCGCCTAAAAAACTAGGTACTTATGTTACTCGTAGTTAGGTTGAACATGAAAATTGTTAATAAAAATTCGTCTGTTTACAAACTACAATGTTTGATAAAAATGCGTCAAAAAAACTAGATAGGTTAATAAGGTTGAACATGAAAACTATTTATAAACATTCGTCTGTTAAATACTACTATGTTTGATAGAACTGTGCCTAAAAAACTAGGTAGGTTAGTTAGGTTGAACATAAAAACTGTTCATAAACATTAGTCTGCAGTTAAAATTGATTTTGACTGATGTTCTAGAATCTAGATGTTAAAAGTAGTTTTGACTAAGAGCGTGAGTTAGAAAATTTTATAACCGCTAATTTTATAACCGCAAATTTTATAACCGCAAATTTTATAACCGCAAATTTTATAACCGCAAATTTTATAACCGCAAATTTTATAACCGCAAATCTTATAACCGCAAATTTGCAGTCAAAAGCTCTTTTAACCAATGATTTCCAGACAAAACTACTTTTGACCAACCGTTCAGTCAAATGTAGTATTGCCTGTTATTATCAGTGAACAGTACTTTTGACTGGTTAAGATTTTTCGGTGTATATATAAATAAGTACCAGCACAATACTATTTAATAGCTGCGGCCAGCGGTACACCCCTTAAGGGTATTTATATATTGGTATGGATACCCCACTTGACATAGTTTGTAGACTATAATTTTTTCTTTTTCACAATATGGCGTTTGGTTGTCGCCATATTGTCTTTTGATTAATGTCATGTCTTTAGTAGCACTCGCAATCTTAAGACAATTTGATTGACGTAAGAATCATCAAAGTTGGTCTACGCTATTAGTCTGTATAGTGCCATAAAGTAACACTTACGTTTAAATCGTTATTGATCCTAAATGGTCATTCAAAATGAAAAATGATAAGAGAAACCTAAAAATTATTTTCAAATACATATTCAATGATACCCCACTTGACATAGTTCGTCGACTTAAATTTTTTTCTTTTTTACAATATGGCGTCTGGTTGTCGTCATATTGAATTTTGATTAAAGTCATGTCTTTAGTAGCACTTGCAATATTAAGACAAATAGATTGACGTAAGAATTATCAAAAACGGACCACGCATACACGCGTTTGGTCTAAAGGAACACAAATCCATAAATACACAGGCTGATAAATACACTTCAGGGCTATTTCGTTGCGCAGTCTGGTAAAAATATACAACGGGGAAAATTGCACGCATTGCGAAGGAAATAGAGTAGGATAAATCTAAAAATTACTTCCCTACTTTATTTTTCTGTTATACTTTGATTTAAGTATTTTTCTATTCCATATGGTCCGTCTGTCTCACTAAATATTCTCGTCTCTTCTGTAATGTGTTACTCTATGACATTCTTTGAAATTATGTGCTCCAGAAAAGATAATACCTTGCAGTGGATGAAACAAAATTAAAATTCATAAATCTGGAATAAGGAGTTCGGTATATTTATCTGGAGTATATCTATATACTCCAGATAAATATACATAAATACAAACCTGTTACAGCATTGACTGTGATCTAAATATATATTAAAGCACTATGAATTACTAAGGTTTAAATATACCCACGGGCTGCTGATGACGATGAATAAAATAAATTTATGTAGTCAAGTGATGTAACCCAAGTTATTTTGTTGTAATGAGGGTTTTCTGTACATCTTTATTATATTATACATTATACAAATACATACATACAAACATATATACATACAACATATATACATACAATTATACTACATACATACATAGATACATACATACATATAAATAAATAAAATTAAAGTGTATGTTTGTAATGTCAAAATAGCATATTTTTACTAAATGCATATGAAAGTATACCCGGTACTAAAAAAATGAACAAAATAAAAAATATGTAGCTTACTTCCGCCAAAATTGTAAGTCAGACAAATGATAAATGGTAAAATTAACACAAGTAAAACCCCACGCTAAACAAACCCTACCCAAATTGAACTATTGCAAAATATAAATGAAATGAAAGCTAAGGCCTGGAGGCCAGAAAAATAATAATTAAAAAATTCAAGTATCGTAACATTTATATATTTATATACATATATTATAAATACACAATAAAAAATACATATACCTCAATTCAAATACCAAACGTCTAAGATCAATACGACACGTGATTCGCCTCTGCACGAGGCATCTTCGGGTGATGTTGACTCGTCGAGTGCTGGACTGAGATCTCAGTCAATTCTGACTTACAATTTTGGCGGAAGTAAGCTACATATTTTTTATTTTGTTCATTTTAAATATGGATTTCCGCAAAGTAACGCCTGAATCTATCAACTATATACACGGTACTCATAAAAAAATATATATTTTTGTCTGTCTGGCTGTTTGTTCCCGCTAATCTCCAAAACGGCTGGACCGATTTTGACGGAACTTTCATTAGAATATAGCTGATGTTACAAGGAGTAACAGGCTACTTTTATTTTCGAAAAATAATTAGTGCTCCGCGCAAAAGAAATAAAACGCATACATTTTGTCCAGGCGCAGGCACAGCTAGTCTGTGTAGCATAAGATCTAATAATCTGTCAAAATACATGTGGTTTGTGATTATTGTTCATTTAATTATCTTTTACATCAATAGGTATATCATCATCATCATCATCATGTCAGCCTTTAGAAGTCCACTAATGAACATAGACCTCCCCCAAAGGGCGCCATGACCGGCGACCTTGTGCCACCTCCATCCACCGACTTCCTGCGATGGCTACAATGTCGTCGGTCCATCGTGTGGGGGGTCTCCCCACCCTTTGCTTGCCTGTTCGTGGTCGCCATTCGAGAACCTTTATTCCCGAACGGTTGTCAGTTCTGCGACTTATATAGAGTTTGCAAGTTGAAATTGCAATGGGCAGGCCGCCCATTGCAACTTCAACTTGCAAACTCTGAGAGCTATGTCGGTAACCTCGGTTCTTCTACGGATTTCCTCATTTCGGATTCTATCACGTAGTGAAATACCGAGCATAGCTCTCTCTATTGCGCACTACGCAACTCTGAGCTTGTGTATGTTAGCGACCACGTCTCAGTGCCGTATGTCATCACTGGCAATATGCACTGATTATAAACTTTCGTCTTGAGACTCTGCGGTATCTGCGACGAGAAGATATGGCGTGATTTCCCGAACGCTACCCATCCGAGTTGGATTCGTCGGTGGACATCTTTGTCGAACTTGGATCTACCCAGCTGGATCATCTGACCCAAGTAGACATAGTGATCAACAGCTTCGATAATATCGTTCCTAACATAAACCGGCATGGGTACGACTTGCCCATGTTCATTTTAAGACCCACCTGTTGGGAAACAATATTGAGGTCACTGAGCATTGTGCTTGGTATTCCAGGGTTTCAGCCATGATGACTATATCATATCAAATCGAAGATATATATTCGAGATATATTCGGTGAGGATTTGGAAGCGATTTTGGAGCTCCAACTGAAAGCTCTCGGGGTTTTGGATTTAGGCAGGACTTGGGCGAAGAGCAGATCCCATCAAACGAGACCTATCTAGCTTTACGTTGATATTCAATGAGCCTCTTACCATGCGGTGATCACTGCCGGTCTTAACCCTGTTGATCACAGAGACAGCATTGAATATATGCCGATTGGTCATCAAAATGAAATCTATCTTGTGCTTATGACCGGCGGGGTGCAGTCACGTCCATTTTCTAGAGGGCCGCTTCTTGAAAAAGGAGTTCATCATAAAGAGTCCCTACTTCTCCATGAAGTCGTCATGAAGTGGCTATGTCGTCATACATAGCCTCTACTTCATCGTCCGGGCGTTTCGAGTGTGGTGCGTACTCTTGTATGACCTTCAACGAATACCGTTCGGTAATTCTGAGTATAAGGTATGCCATCCTGCTCAAAACGCTTTCGATCTTCCCAATGTTATTGACGACGGACTTGTGGACGAGAAACCCGATACCGTGTTGGGACCTGCTGGTCACCCTCCCGGTAATAGAGTAAGTTGCCGGAATTTGAGGATCATCGTATCCACTCCCTCTCTTCGGACTTCTAATAATACCCCAGCACAACTTACTTACTACTTCTTCTAGCACTATCAACTTTTCATCGGTCCTCAAGGTATGTGCGTTATAAGTTGCCAGGTCCAGAGATCGTGGGAGTTTGTAGCTGGGTCTCTGCCGGGGATTCTTCTTCTTTCACCCTCTGCTCCATCAGGAATAACGGAGCCGCCGGGGACTGGGGGCCGTCTTTGTGTTGTGTCTATCATATTGGGGGGGTTTGCCATAGTCACCACGCTTGGCAGGCGGATTGGTGACCGCAGTATTACAAATATGTGTTCGGAGGACGCTGCTGCCCATCTTCCGGTGTGTATTCCCTTAGTCGCCTCTTACGGGCCATCCACGGGAGGATTGGGAGGGGTCTTACTCTAAGCCGAGACCGCCACGGGCAAGTAATTTATATTGTTTCATGAAATGCCACAGTGTTATGCAGTGTCTATGTGTGCAAATAATCTTTATTTCAGCTATTTCTTTAGCTCAATCTTTAGTTCAGCTATTTTTATCTGACCGTAATCCATGTCTATTATTATTATAGTATATTATTATTGTAAAACGGTGCAAATACGATGAATTTCCGGTAAAAAGATTCACTGGCATAAAATTCTGTACAATTTGACAGTCGTTTAAACCCCCACGTAGCGACATCTGGATGTCAGAAAAAAACTCGAAAACCCTCCAGAGTTAGGGAGGCAAATGGTCTGGAAGAAACTCACTAGTAATAAACCCTTCCAAATCTAAAATGCAAATTTTAGGCACGGCGGCTCAAATTGCTAATGTCCGATGTTACAACCCAGAATGGTCTGTCAACGGTATAGTTATACCTATCGAGTCAGAAGCAAGGAATCTGGGTCTTATTATTGATAGTGAGATGAGATTTGTTAAACACGTCAATGACAAAATTAGAACAGCGTTTTACAAGCTAAAGATTCTTTATAGTATAAGAAAGCATATTTCGGAAGATGTAAGAATTCTGCTATGCGACCTTCTGATATTGTCACCTTTTAACTACTGCAGTGCAGTTTATGGACCGAGGTTGTATGCTAAAACAGAAAATGCAATTCAAAGAGTACAGAATGCATGTGCAAGATTCTGTTTTTGCAAACCAAGACGAGAGCATGTTACACCTTACCTCGTCAGAAACAAAATTTTGAATATGAAAGCTAGGAGAGACCTTCACCTAGTCTGCACAACACAAAAGGTAATGTGGAGCAAAAAGCCAGAATACCTTTTTGAAAAGCTTACATGGATTAAGGATATTCACTCACTAAACACTCGGTCAAAATCCCTGAATGTTCTGTCTATACCCAAGCACAAGACCACTGGATTTAAAGGCTGCTTCAAATATAGCGCATCTAAAATTTGGAACAATATACCACCTCCTATGAGAAAAAAAATAAGTTCAGCTCTATTTAAATGTAAATGCAAGGGTCTTCTTTTGAACCGTTCCAAAAAGCAGTTTGAAGCAACCTTTAAAACAAAATAACAAAACACACACGCACACACCCTCTTTCCTTCAAATTACACACTTATACACATACACACCGACCCCCATCCCCTTACACTCATCTCCCGCATATTGTAGTCAATGGTGAAACTTTTTGAATCACAGAGCTTACGGCCTTTAGTAAATTAATTTTGTAAAGTCCATCATGAGTGCTGTTTTGCAGTTATGTTTTTTTTTGTGTACAAAATAATAAATGGATATTTATTATTTTTTTATTACTGCTCGCTTAACACTTTATTTGCGCTTGACTAACACCAGAGTTCAAGTAACGGGGTATGCTGAAAACCAGCCCTGCGTAGACTCTTAGTCTGCGCAGTACAGTGCTGAGTATACCCCAATTGTCAAACAAGCTCATTATTGTAAAAAAAACATCAGATGTGCATGCTAACATGACGCGCGGCACGGTAAATTTAATGTTACTAATTGTCGCGAGTCATGTTATCGTGGAATATCTAATTTTTTTTTGATTGTGTTGATTGTTTTTTGTTTGTTTGTTTGCAATAAATACATTTTCTTATTATTATTATTATTATTATCAAAGAGAAACATGCACTTTATTTGAATTTTTAACAATTTTTTTGACGTCGTTACCACAGATTAATAAAATACATGACGTCATATTTTCGCCCTTTACACCCACAACAAAGATTCTTAGCTCATACGAACTCATTATTAAAGCTTAAATACATTAGCGAATAACTAAGCCGCGTTTATAATATCAAATACGTGACTACAAAGAGTCGCCCGAACATTTTGAGTCCGAGTTGTCCCAACTTTTCAAACTGACACGCGCCTCGCGGCGTTCTGTTGCGAGTGAAGTGTACGGTGACAACGGGTCAACGTTTAATGAGGATGTTTTCATGATAAATGTGGCTGCATTGGAAATGGCTGCGTATTTTTTAATTTGATTACTAAGCGGTGACTATTGTGGCGAATATATGATTACTAGTGGCTCTGTGAGCTGTAGACCTCGCGCGCACAAACTTTTTTGCAAACAATCTAGCCGTGCACAGTAGCACCATCTAGTTACTTTAATGTAAAACTAACATTAATAACCAAGATGCCCCATCAATCCCTACCTAGTAGGTAAAGTGCTGATTCCACTTGTAGTAACCTAAAATTGAGAAGTTAACTGCGTTTTGAGGAGCTATTATGCTCATGACGCCGAAGATCCTCATCAGATCTTCACAAAAAATTTATAAAACCAATTTAAGGTTACTTACTTTCATATAAAAAAGAACCATCTAAATCGGATCTAATAAGGCGGAAATATTCAGTAACCCCCTTTATGCACCTTTTTGGGGGAAGTACTTCCCCCAAAAAGGCGAAATCCCCGACGATTAAAAAAATATTTTAACCTGTATACCAAGTTTCGTCTAGGTAGGTTGAGAAGTGCAACGTGTAGAAGAAAACAGAGATCCGGCCTGACATCCGGACATACGAAAGCATTTTTTCCCAAGCTGAAACGGAGATGCTTCGCTCGGGCTTCGCGGTCACTCGGTCAATAAGGGTGTGGGTTCCTACGCTGCGGCTGCTATTAGGTGTGTTGGCGAGTGTTGCTGTCAAATGCTGTAATCTATTTATATCTATCTATCTATAATACTTATCTATATCATAAGTATATACTTATTTTAATCTTACATAAGTATATAGTAAGATTAAAATAAGCTAATGAACAAGTACATACAATTTTAAAAAACGTGTCTTTCTGTTTGTCTGTTAGTCTGTTTGTTTGTTAGTCTGTTTGTCTGTATGTTTGTTCACGCATCACGTAAAAACTACTAGACCGATTGCGATGCAGTTTTCACTATTGTATAGCTTAGAGTTTGACTTAAAAACTGATCAACCGAATCTGTCTGAACGAAATTTGATGATTTTGGTACATTTGGTTCTGGAATATCACAGGATCCATAAAGCCCAGAAAAATGACCACGCGGGCAAAGCCGCGGGCACAGCTAGTCTATACTTATAATAAAGGAGTAACAAAAAGTCTCTAAAACGAAGAAAAATAAATAAAAACGACTAGGGTTATTGACCAAAGATATGACATTTAAAAAAAAGATGTCTTTCGCGCATCACGTAAAATCTACTAGACCGGTTGCGGTATGGTTTTCACTGTTGGATAGATTAGGGGTTGACTTAAAAACTGAGGTACTTGGTATCTAAGTCTGATGATTAGAAGCGGAGCAATCGACAAAAAAACTATCTGACAGCGGAACGAAGTTTGGTATTTTGTACTTTATAGTTATTTTTGGCCCTGGAAAAAACACGTCGGTTACTTGACCGCGCGGGCAAAGCCGCGGGTACAGATAGTGAAACTATAAAATAGTCTTATTTAGGCACGAAACAAGTGCTAACGAGAACGGGTCAACGTATGATGAGGATGTTTTCATGTGAAATGTATGTGCATTTGGGGCGCGAGTGTATTAATTTGATTATTTTGCGGGGCCAGCAGTGCTAGGTATTGGTGAATATTTTACTGTGCGGTTTCCTACGCTGCGGTTACTAGGTGTGTTGCTGTTGGATGCTAAAATTAAACTGTAAAATGGCTTTCTTTAGGCGTAATATATATAATGCTACTGCTAAGTTAGTTGCTAGCTGCGCCCCGCGGTTTTAACTCGCGTGAGGGACGATGATGATGATGATGATGATAATGACAGTATCCTATGTGCTATTCCAGGATATAAGCTATCTCCATTCCAAATTTTATCAAAATCCGTTTAGCGGTTTGAGAGTGAAGTGTGATGATGATGATGATGAAAATATGTTCTAGTTGTATGAGTTGAGTATTCTATTTGTTATTCCAGGGTATAAGCTATCTCCATTCCAAATTTCATCAAAATCCATCCAGTCGTTATTGCGATAAAACTCCCCAAACAAACAAACAGACAATGTTTCACTTTAATATATTGGTGTGGATAATTTATAACAAGTGTTAAATGTGTCAAATGTTTATAAAGACTAGCTGGGTTCACCGACCCGCAGTTTCATGATGCCGATTATTATGATGGATGACGTTGATGAAAAGTAGCCTATGTATTACTCCAGGTTATAAACTACCCTGGTACCAAATCCATTCAGCCGTTTGAGCGTGAAGGAGTAACAAACATTCACACACACACGCACACACACACACACACGCGCGCACACATACGCACGCGCACACACACACACATACACACATACACACATACACACACACACACTTGTAAAGGTAAAAGATATATGGCACTAATTGGTTTTCATGCATATTATGACGTTTTGTTTGGACTGTCAGTTCTAATGTATTGAAATTCTGCATCGCGCGTACGAAGTTTACCGCTCGTTAAGAGAGTATTCAGTTTTAATCTCTATGGCCCACTTGCACAGCTTTCCTATCCCCGGGTTAATGTCTAGTCTGGGCTTAAAATTTAAGACAAGTAGGATAGAGAGACATACGCAAACAGTACCGCGAAAGAGATAACAATAATTGTTGGACTAACTAACTACAGACCGGTCACCGTAAGATGTCGCCTGCCGTGATGTTGGCACTATCTATAGCAGGGAACATCTTACGGTGAACGGTTTGTAGTGCCAACATCACGGCAGGGGACATCTTATGTTGAACGGTCTGTAGATACTTCGTTTTGTTTTCGTGCAAGTGGGCCTAAGCCCTGGTTGACCTGTTTACGATATTGACTATATTCTCTGATTTATAATATTATAGTGTGATATTAGTGTGATGTCTATAATATATACAATATAAAACTAAACTAGTAAAAACTAAAATAAATGATCGCCTAAACCACTTGTAGACAAAAAATATCTACAGGTAGTTCAAGCGATCATTTATGTCCGATAACGAGCCAAAAATGCTGGCCACGTTGCTCCGCTGCCCACGTTGCCCTTAGTACAGGCCAGCATTTTGGTCACGAGCGGATTCCACAAGTCACCTTGCCAAATCTTTAAAGATTATTGTTAGATAGAATAGAATAAGATTTATTTACATAAAATAAACTAATACAATATTACGGTCTTAGCTATTTTATAGTATCATCTATTTCGCCATACAAAGACATGCGTATTATATTTTATTAGACAAAACACAATGTGTTGTCTAAAATATAATTCAATGCGGGAATATCATATTCCTACAAAAGTCGGTACTGTGAACCCTGCCACTACGGCCGAGCGTAGTATAAAATCAAAGACTGCCGTAGTGTACCTTCTGTACGTTTCGTATTTTGTTTCCTATCTGCGGCTGTTGGATGCTGAAATTAAACTGTATAATGTTCTTCTTTAGGCGCGATCTAACTAGCGCTAGCAACGGGTCAATGTATAATGAGGAATGTTTTCATGTGAAATGTGGCTGCATTTGGGAATGCATGTGCATGTACTTGTATTTAATTAATCTGCGGTGACAGCGGTGGTGATTATTTAAGGCCGCGGTTTCCTGCACTGCGGCTGCTAGGTGTGTTGTGTTGCTTAAATTAAACTGTAAAATGGTGTTCTTAAACTAAAATATAACAAGCATTAACGAAAACGATCAATTTGTAAGTAGGATGTTTTTATGAGAAATGTAACTGCATTGAGAATTGTTGCGGATTGGTTTGATGATTGAAATAGGGATGATTGGGATGATGGAGGAGGTCAATACCATGAAATAAGTGTAATAAGTGTATACCTATCGAATAATATTATTATAATGCGTTTTGTCACTGGAAATTTCATCAAGTGCAGACTTTTGTAACACGAAATGTTTATCTAACTTCATGGATATAATGGTAATCAGTGTGACAATAGTGAAACTAATGCGATACCGGGTTTGGTACTCGGCTATGACTTTTCTAAGTTAGGTGCAGATTTCCATCGCTCCGGGCACAATTAGCTGCGGTCCCAGCTGTTACTGATGAACAGCAATAGTTAAGCCATGTCAGAGATTCTCAGCCCGCCTGACAAACTAACACCAGAGGCCAGCACTTTCTCATACGAAAACAAGCAAGTCTTCAAATTCTTCTAAAACTACAGCCACCCAAGCGGTTAGCGCAAAGAGGTAAGTAGTACGGAGTAAGATTCGAGCCTTTGCATATCAATGTGCAAGTTTCGACAGCAGTCGGATAAACATAAACATGCTTTTGTTAAGGATAAACTTGAAGCCGAACGTTCGGTATATTGGTATCTCAGTTCGGTATTATTGGTGCCTCAGTGAATTGGATATGACTCAGTGGGATTTGCGGATTTATTCTAGTGCCTATTTTAAGAATCTGAACTTGCATTGTGAAATAACCCCATTTGATACCAAACTTACTTAAGGGTTTTTGCTACAAGGGAAGAAATTATTGATGTGTAACATCTTATTTCTCGCTTTCCTGAAATCTATGGGAGTAATTTCGTGAAAAGTGTAACAATGTGCCACACGCGCTCACTGGTTACTGTTACAGTGAAACAGCTGACCAATGAGCGCGCGTGGTGCTGGCATATGATAAAAGCAAGGAAGTTATATGTACCTACGTACAACAGCAAGTATATAGAACTTCCTTGGATAAAACAGAGCTTGAACCGAGTGATGATAAAACAGAGCTTGAACAGCGATGATAAAACAGAGCTTGAATCAGATTAACACCTATTTGAAGAAAAGGGGGATAGGTAACTTTTTATTAACACCAAGAAAATAAAAAGATACAGACATAGGAAACCACTGACAATACCTACTTAGTCTTTTTTGTTGATATGCCTGTAGATATAATATTGTTTTAGCCTTGGAAAGATAAATGAAAAAAATGAACTACAGTGAAAATTTGTAAAATTATTGGTTTCAATTACTGGTCGTAACAATTTTAACACATTCAAAAGTTTTTTCTAATATAAATTGATTATTTAATAAAATATAGTAGAACAATATGAAGAACATCGTAACTCATTATGACATACTTTTCAAGAGAGCCGTTTTAAGAAATGTATCATATTAATAAAATTATTTTGGCATCTCCTTTAATTGTACATGTGCAAATGTAAGTAGTATTTTACTTATTCTTATAGCTCTTTCAAATGGTTTAGGGCCCATTTAGATAAACCAGTGGAAGTATGATTTTGGGAAAGTTAGAATGTACAGTTTTTGTAAACTTTTAAAAAGAAAAACAATGTATCATAAGTAATAATGATTTAGAATCATAATCCGTGAAGAATTTTGGGAAGAATATAATTGTAAATTATTTTACAGTTATAATTTGTCAAAAACAAGTAATACTTTTAGATTAATAATATTGTAAACCATAGTAAACAAGATTTAATTCCATTATGTTGACATGCAAAATCATCTATACTTATAATAATCTATATCTATACTTATAACTGTCTGTTTGTCTGTCTGTGTGTTTGTTCGCGCATCACGTAAAAACTATTGGACCGATTGTTAGTTAGTTGTTGTAGTAATAGTACAAAAAGTACTTCTAATCTACAGAAATGACCACGCATGCGAAGCCGCAGGCATCAGTAGTAAACAAACAAGATAAATAAAAAAAAACATAAAATGTTAAATGTGACATTAAAAACGAATATTATTTTAAATAAATGTATGCCATTAGAACAAATATGTATGTTTATTTTTTTATTGTACGTTGTATTGTACCAGTTAGACTATTTATAATCATACAACTATTTATTTATAGTTTAAAGAAGTAATCATACAAATCAGAACATTTTACCATTAACACATAATTCTCATTTTTCAGTATTAGAATGATTCGAAACAGTAGTCGAGTGATTCAAAAAGTAAAACTTCGGTAATGCTCTAGGATTACATCCTGAAGCATAATTAAGCTGTTTAGGTCACGATATTTGCCATCAGTGTTAGGAAGCAGTCTTGTAAAAGTAGTAATCAACGAGGAGTAATCCCATAATGTGCTCAAATACTTAATGTTTTTATTATATTTAGGTTACGATATTTGCCGTCAGTGTTTGGAAGCAGTCTTTTAGAAGCAGTAATCAACAAGGGTTAATCCCAGAATGTGCTCAAATACTTAATGTTTTTATTCTATTTAGGTCACGATATTTGCCGTCAGTATTTGGAAGCAGTCTTTTAGAAGCAGTAATCAACAAGGGTTAATCCCATAATGTGCTCAAATACTTAATGTTTTTATTCTATTTAGGTCACTATATTTGCCATCAGTGTTTGGAAGCAGTCTTTTAGAAGCAGTAATCAACAAGGGTTAATCCCATAATGTGCTCAAATACTTAATGTTTTTATTATATTTAGGTTACGATATTTGCCGTCAGTGTTTGGAAGCAGTATTTTAGAAGCAGTAATCAACAAGGGTTAATCCCAGAATGTGCTCAAATACTTAATGTTTTTATTCTATTTAGGTCACGATATTTGCCGTCAGTATTTGGAAGCAGTCTTTTAGAAGCAGTAATCAACAAGGGTTAATCCCATAATGTGCTCAAATACTTAATGTTTTTATTCTATTTAGGTCACTATATTTGCCATCAGTGTTTGGAAGCAGTCTTTTAGAAGCAGTAATCAACAAGGGTTAATCCCATAATGTGCTCAAATACTTAATGTTTTTATTCTATTTAGGTCACGATATTTGCCGTCAGTGTTTGGAAGCAGTCTTTTAGAAGCAGTAATCAACAAGGGTTAATCCCATAATGTGCTCAAATACTTAATGTTTTTATTCTATTTAGGTCACGATATTTGCCGTCAGTGTTTGGAAGTAGTCTTTTAGAAGCAGTAATCAACAAGGGTTAATCCCATAATGTGCTCAAATACTTAATGTTTTTATTCTATTTAGGTCACTATATTTGCCATCAGTGTTTGGAAGCAGTCTTTTAAAATAATTAAACCACAAGGAGTAATCCCATAATGTTCTCAAATACTTAATGTTTTTATTATATTTAGATCACGATATTTGCCATTAGTGTTTGGAAGCAGTCTTTTAAAAGTAGTAATCAACAAGAGTTAATCCCATAATGTGCTCAAATACTTAATGTTTTAATTCCATAGTCTAGTTATCATAATCATCATTATCATCAGCCGCACGTGTCAACACGCCACTTAGCCTTATCTTTGGCTTTTCTATCCCAATTACAGCTAGTAATTTTTCGTAAGTGCCTTCTACGTTTATTGAATCGCGGTCACCAGTCATGATCACGTCTACCTGGTTATCGGTAATTCGACACATATGACCAGCTCATTGCCACTTTAGCTTGCTAATCTTATGGACTATGTTGAAAACTTTGGTTTACAATAAGTTCACTACTAACAATTTTAATTACTAGTGAACTTATTCTAAAACTAACTTTAATAACCAAAGTGCTCCATCAATCCCTACCTAGTGGGTAAAGGGATGATTCCACTGGTAGAAACCAAAAAGTGAGAAATTGACTGTATTTTGAGGAGTTATTCTGCTCATCACACCGAAGATCCTTAGCAGATCTTCACAAAAAAATTATGAGATCAATTTAAAGTATTTAAAGTTACTTATTACGTACCTTTCAAATAAAAAAAGAACCATCGAAATCGGATCTAATAAGGCGGAGATGTCCCCATTTTGTACTTCCCGTACCCTAAGAAAAATCCCCGATAAAATCAAGTTAACGTCTAGATAGGTTGATAAATGCGACCCGTAGATGAGAGCAGAGATCCGAACAGACATCCAGACATACGAAAGCATTTTTCCCAAGCTGAAACGGAGATGCTGCGCTCGCGCATAACGCTTTTTCGGTCAATTATGACAGTATTTTTTTCAGTTCCTTGCTTCTATTCTTCATGCATGAAGCTCTGAAGTTTAAACTTCTGCTGTATTATTCCTATCAAAACAGTTTATAAATGAACGTTAAAGAAATACGAGTTACGAGCCTGGACTAATAATAATAATAATCTGAATGAACCATTGACCATACATACTGTGTAAAATTAATTTAGGAACATATACATCAATGAAATTACTACACCCAAAAACACCACACCACATTTTCCTATAAGTACCTACTGAAGTACTCTACTCTACAGAAGATAGAAGAGCGAAAAAAGCATTCTAAACAAACTAATGACCGTGCATCGAGCGCTGCCCGTACGCAAGCAAGCGCTTCAAGCACGCTAGCCACAGTACTTCTATCCATCCACGAGCCGCTTCTCGAAGCGCTTGAAGCGGCCTAGTTGGTCCAACACACGGGCGCTCGTTACCTCGAGAGCGCTAAATCGCTGAACGTCAAATTGGACTGTGGAGTGCAGCGCAATTTGCGAAACGGTGCTGACATATCAGCTCTAATTCTACGAATTCAATATGCAAATTTCGGGAGTAAACTGAGCCCTATGATCTGCAGTACACAGTGTTAAAATGATAATCATAAAGAAAACAATCAACTTCCTTGATACACACTGTATAAACGTAATCATCTCGTATCAATGTTTTATTAACCAACCTATCTTCATAGTCCAGTAACCGGTAGTTTTGCCCTACAAATTGTGGAGTAGAAGATGTTTTGATTTGTATTGCTTAGTTATGAGGTCCTTACAAAAAAAAAAAAACAAATTTTTGACCTCTAGGGGTGGGAGTGTAGAGTGTTAATCGGGGGATGTAAGGATTCTAAGGATACCCCATAAACCTGTTGTCTAAATCTGTTCGGGCATTTAAAAGTTATGGTGGAATAAAGAAACTCACATACATACATACAAACATACATGAATCCTAAAAACATAACACTCCTTTTTTGGGCAGTCGTTTTTAAAGACATACAACTTGTAAAACTAAAGGTAAAGGCAGTAAGTCTAGCCGTGCGGAGTCAATCAAAATAAAAACTTATTTTTTTAGGCATTAATTATATAAATAGTCAAACTGCCGTACAGTGCAACTAACTTATCTGTGAAGTGGCAAAAAAAGGAACTACGGCTACCATCACCAAAGCAACACTCACGCCACCCTTCAGTTCATAGATAAGTAGGTCAGACTGTACCTGTAGCAGGGTGGCCGGATTATTGCCCAAAAAAGGAGAGTACTGTTTTCAGGGTTCATGTATGTATGTATGTATTGTAAGTATGTATATGAATTTCTTAATTCCCATTACTTTTAAATGCCTGAACAGATTTTGATGTGTGGGGTATCGTTAAATTCTTGCATCATCCCGTGTAACACAGGTTATACATTAGTATTTTTATTCGATACCAGCTGTACCCGCTGCTTCGCACGCGTGGTCATTTCCGTAGATAAAAGTACTTTAAGTGCTATTCAAGGACATAAAATAATAATATACCAACATTTCATGAATATTTCTTCAGCTGTCAACAATATTTTTATCGATTGCTCGGCTTCTACTCATCGGATTGAAATACTAATTACACCAGTCTTTAAGTCAAACCCCAAGCTATCCAACATTGAATTGGAATTGCATTGGAATCACTTCAGTAGGTTTTACGTGATGTGCGTACAAACTAACATACAGACAAACAGCCAGACACGATATTTTTAAATGTTATATTCTTGTTCAGTAACCCTACACCATTTTTTTTAATATCTTCTTTGAATTGTCGTTTTCGTACTAAGGTATTGCTTTATTATAAACTAGCTGTGCCCGCGGCTTCGCACGCGTGGTCATTTCTCCAGGATAAAATTACTATGTGCTATTCCAAGACATAAAATAGCAATGTACAAATATACAAACATAGCAAATTAAATAATAGCTTTAAATCATGTATATGCATCCTAAAGATACTTTATATAAACGAAGAGATCCTTACATCAATAATTACTGAAATAAAACCATGGAAAAAATATTTAAAGGAAACTCCTAAGTTTAATAATGTTATCAAAATAATAATGGCGGTTTCATGCAGCATTGCCTATGTGATGAGATATGAGCCATAACAATTATTTTATGGTCAGCATGCATTTGTTGTAATTTGAAGGCTACACAACTTTATAAAAAGTGTAGCCAGGAATAACAAACATTATAAGTGTTAATGTCTACACTTATATTATAAAGAGGAAAGATTTGATTATTTGTTTGTTTGTTTGTAATGGATAAACTCAATAAATACTGAACCGATTTTAAAAAATATTTGGCCTATACATAGCTAAATTATCAGTGGGTAACATGGACAGTATTTTATTTTCCAAAAATTTAGAAATCCCTACGAAAATTGTAATAATGTAACCCAAGGTACCAAAAATAAACAACGGAAATTACGTTGCCATGGAAACTTAATAATAACAAGTCTGTCAAGTATGTGAGTAATAATGCAGTTGTCTATGGTCAAGAAACGCTGCTGCTAATGGTTTTGAATTACGCTTACTGTTGTTTTTTTAGAATTTACGTTGGGTATATGAAAATAAACAACAATATATGAAAGTGAAGCGTTGTCTGTTTGTTTGTTTGTTTGGGGAGTTTGAACGCGATAACGGCTGGAGATAGCTTATACCCTGGAATAAAACTGTGACGAGGTCCAAACCTCTTTCATTATAATACTCATTTGATCTCTTAATTCTTTCATAATCCATTTCATTCCATTTGATAGTTTGTCATTATTAATTCTAAATACAAATAACCTTTGGAAAAACCGAAATAATATTACAAAATTTATAAATAAGTTTATAACAACTTGAATTACTCTTTTAAATATATACATGACACATACATAAGAGATACATGATACCTACATAAGAGAATATTTTCATCCGTATTATCAACACGAAATTGTCCAAGTGCACCCTATTGTTCCTGTTCCTGTAATTCTGTGTCACTGAGGTTTGGGTCCTGGGCTAGTGGGACAAACCCAAACCCTGGGACCGCTTCGTGACAAAACAAATGTCAATTTTCATATTTATCATCATCATCATCATTATCATCATCCTACTTCACTCTCAAACGGGTGAACGGATTTTGGTGAAATTTGGAATGGAGATAGTTTATATCCTGGAATGATGCATAGGATACTTATCATCATCATACTTCACTCTCAAAATGCTAAACGGATTTTGATGAAATTTGAAATGGAGATAGCTTATAACCTGGAATAACACATAGGGTACTTTCATCATCATCATACTTCACTCTCAAACGGCTTTACAGATTTAGGTAAAATTCGTAATGAAGATAGCTTATATCCTGGAATAACACATAGGATTCTTTCATCATCATCATGATCATCATCATCATCATAGTCCACACTCTCAAACGGCTGAACGGATTTTGATGAAATTTAAAATGGAGATAGCTTATACCCTCTAGTCATCATCATACTTCACTCTCAAACGGCTTTACAGATTTAGGTAAAATTCGTAATGAAGATAGCTTATATCCTGGAATAACACATAGGATTCTTTCATCATCATCATGATCATCATCATCATCATAGTCCACACTCTCAAACGGCTGAACGGATTTTGATGAAATTTAAAATGGAGATAGCTTATACCCTCTAGTCATCATCATACTTCACTCTCAAACGGCTTTACAGATTTAGGTAAAATTCGTAATGAAGATAGCTTATATCCTGGAATAACACATAGGATTCTTTCATCATCATCATGATCATCATCATCATCATAGTCCACACTCTCAAACGGCTGAACGGATTTTGATGAAATTTAAAATGGAGATAGCTTATACCCTCTAGTCATCATCATACTTCACTCGCAAACGGCTGAATGGATTTTGATCAAATTTGGAATAGAGATAGCTCAAACCCTGGAATAACACCTAGTATACCATCATCATTATCATCATCATCATACTTCACTATCATAATTATACTTTACTCTCAAACAGTTGAATGGATTCTGACAAAATTTGGAATGGAGATAGCTTATATCCTGGAATAACACATAGGATTCTTTCATCATCATCATGATCATCATCATCATCATAGTCCACACTCTCAAACGGCTGAACGGATTTTGATGAAATTTAAAATGGAGATAGCTTATACCCTCTAGTCATCATCATACTTCACTCTCAAACGGCTTTACAGATTTAGGTAAAATTCGTAATGAAGATAGCTTATATCCTGGAATAACACATAGGATTCTTTCATCATCATCATGATCATCATCATCATCATAGTCCACACTCTCAAACGTCTGAACGGATTTTGATGAAATTTGGAATGGAGATAGGTTATACCCTCTAATCATCATCATACTTCACTCGCAAACGGCTGAATGGATTTTGATCAAATTTGGAATAGAGATAGCTCAAACCCTGGAATAACACCTAGTATACCATCATCATTATCATCATCATCATACTTCACTATCATAATTATACTTTACTCTCAAACAGCTGAATGGATTCTGACAAAATTTGGAATGGAGATAGCTTATACCATGGAATAATACATATGATACTTTTCATCATCATCATCCCTCACGCAGGTGAAGCTGCGGGCGCAGCTTGTATTGTATGTTTATTGTGAATAATATTATCAAGTAGATTTTTGCTAAACTGTAGGTACTATTCAAGATATCAATATGTGAGACCCCTTTTTACCTCACACAAAAAAAAAAACATACAAACCAAACACATAACCCTCCTCGGTGATGTGTTTGGTTTGTATGTTTTTTTTTTATTTGTTTGCTTGTAAGTTTCTTAGGCGCGTCCTACAGCCTGAACGGCTTGATGGATAGATAATGCTATTATATGATATGGGTTAATGAAGTGTCAAGATAATTAATATGCCAAAAATGATGACTAAAAGCAATAGGCAAAAAGTATGGCTAAAAGAAACACATTATATAATAGTTTCCGAAGGAACAAAATATGACCAAATCCTTTCAAGGGAGGTATCAAAATACAGGTATTTAAAGTATTTCGTATCGTACGTATTCAATAATTTTGTTCGCAGTCGGGTTTTTGTATTTTATAATAATTTTACTTGTTTAAATACAAAAGAATTGTCCAAATCGGTTTAGGAATCCTGGAGTTAAGAGGTTATTCTTAAATTATTTTTAAACTGCATTTTTGGTAATCAGTTTTTAATATTCAGCTCAAATCTATCTATTTATAAATAAATACACATTCGTTCCACAGCCAGCATTGGAGGCTCATGACAAGTACTGTCTTCGGCATACGGTCGCTTCTCAATAGTTTATAGATAAGCTCCAAGAGGTGGCTTTGAATCCCAAGATCTTTAACGGTTCTCTTTGCAAGTAGAATTGTGAAAATGTTTTCCATAAGCTGCAGATGCACCCGAGTGCAGGTTTACCCGATTTCCGTACTATTCCCGTCACCACCGGTGCATAGGCATAATTCCTGTATTTAATTTCGGTCCAAATCTTTGTAATATTGATGTCTATACGTTCTAGCTATAGAAATATTGTTAACTAGCTGTGCTCGCGGCTTTGCTCCCGATTGCTCGGCATCTAATCATCGAATTAAGATACCAAGTACCCCACTTTTAAGTCAAACTCTAAGTTATCTAACCATGAAAACCACATTATAATCGGTGCAGTAGTTTTTACGTGATACGCGAACAAATATACAGTCAAACAAACAAACAGAAAAAAAGACAGAAAGAAAGACGAGATTTAAAAAAAACATGTTCAGTAGCTCATTTTTAGTGTTTCTAGTGCACTAGACCATTTTTTTAAATGATCTTGTACCGACATTTTCGTTCTTATTGCTTTATTATAAGTATAGATATAGGTATAGATGTCGAATAACCTCTAGTTCGAAGTTTCTCAAGCCGCCCAAAGGCCTCTGACGTGGCTTAAACACTATTAGTAGGACCGACGGCGTAACATGCCCTCTGAAATACAGAATGATGGAAAATCCGTACATTATTGAAAGTATCAGCCACACCCTCAGTGCCAAGCCTATGTGGTTGTTCATTATTTATTTTGGCAGAAATTTTAAATGGTCTAATGTGTTTAAAGTGACAAAAACATATATTATTTTGACACCAACCACCCCCCCTTTTTTTACACGTTTACACGTGGCCTGGGACAACGTCATAACGCCCATGACACCATCAAGTCCCAACACTATCTGGTCAAGAATATGGTAGATGGAATAAAAACGAATGCACCTTTCTCTGCTTGCTCTTATCGTATTTTTTTAATGTTACAAAAAATACGATAGAGCAGGGACAATAATTGATGGTAAACTGGAAAAGCTGCCCAAGTGGTAACGAAATGTTCTGTTTGTGAAATTTCTATTTGTAAATAATGTTTCAACGGTTGCCACTTATGGTGTTGATATTCAAAGCAAATTGCTGTTATTCGGTAATTTCCAGTGTAGTCCCAGAAATGTTCCATTGATTAATCTACACTAACATAATAAAGAGGAAATATTTGTTTGTTTGTTTTTAAGACATAAAATAAAAAAAGAATCATTTTTTTTTCTCATATTGAAAGTTTCATTATCAGCGAGTAAAATGAGCTATATATTAGGTTTCAAAAAATTTGATATCCTTTCGGAAATTACAATAATGTAACCCAAGGTATCAGAAATTTGCTAATAAAAACGGAAGGAAATGACGTTACCGTGGAAACGAAAAATAACAAGTTTGTCAAAAAGCACCACGAGCCTTCCTCATTGAATTGCGTGATTGAACCTCCTTGGCTTTGCGATGCTGCCAATGATTTTGAATTACGTTTACTAGCGTTTTTTTTAGAAGTTACGAAGTTTATATAAATTCTTAAATTAAGAAAACTACCTTAAGTGTTTTTATAATACACTAGTGTATTAGAAAAAAACTAAAATTCACCGCGGGTGTGTATACTTTTGAATGCAAAATGCTTTAGACAATGTATGGCTAATAGATACACATGGCGCTGAGGGTGTGAAATATTTGTGTCTAATAATAATAATAATAATTGGTAGCGATTTGTTCATACACTAAAATAGACTTAATTTCTTCAAATGTAATGTAAACCTTATTGGCTTCGTAACAAGGTATTTTTGTCCCTGGCATCTATCCCTCACTCACTAAACTATCACCAAAGCCTGACAGCGTAAAACAAACTTTGATTCCACGCGGCGAGAGTCCCGATATGTTCAAACGCTGTCTCAAAACGTGTCCGAATTTATCCTTGCTCGCGCGTGAAAAAGCTACCACGCGCATACTACGCGTGCGCACGTCAGACAGCGTGTTAAAAACCTGTTTTAATTACATTATTTTAAGCGGTGCAGCTTTAATTGATGTTAGTTTAGAATAGATGTCAAGGGCAAAAATACTTTGTTAGAAAGTCGACAAGGTTTAAATTACATTTAAAGAAATTGAGTCAAGTTTAGTGCATGTCCGAATCACTACATATCTTTATTACAGCATAAATTAGGGTAGGTACATATTAAAATTAGGATACCCTGCCTTATGTGTTAGTTATACTATGTTACAAAAGGCAGGTCCGTAGATACCTTTTTTTATTACAAACTAATAAAATCAATTGGTATGAAACCCTAACTAATCAATACTGTAGTCTAACAAGCCGCTGCTAGTGAGCATCATTCCCAAAAATATTTCTTTGTTTGTCGTATGAGGTAGCGCTGGCCTCTGCTCTGGTGTCAGAGTTTTTCAGGCAGCCCGAGGGCCTGACATGGCTTGACGACTGCTATTAATCAATAACAGCCGGGACCGACAGCTCAAAACTTGCCCTCCGAAGCACGGAGCAATGGAAAACTGCACATAACTTAGAACCAAATCCGGTATCTCTGGATTGTAAGTTGCACTATTGGACCGTTAGGCTACAATCCTACTAATATTATAGGATATACGCGAAAGTTTGTAAGTATGGATGTATGTATGGATGTTTGATACTCTTTCACACAAAAACTACTAAACTGATTTGAATGAAATTTGGTATGGAGGTAGCTTATACCCTGCATTAACACATAGGCTACTTTTTATCACGAAATAGGAGAAAAAAATAGTATCGTTTTCTTAAGACTGAAAAAAAATACGAAAAAAAATTAAAAAATATATTTCTAAGTACCAGGAGAGCATAAGCAGTTAAGAAGTTGGAGATACAAAATTGACAAATAAAGTTATTAAAAGTGAATATACTTACCTCCCCATGAACATTAAATGGTGTGGTGCTCAGGAATAGGAAATCACGAAATAGGAGAAAAAAATATTATCGTTTTCTTTAAAACTTAAAAAAAAACGAAAAAAATAATTATTATGAAACTACTGAACGGATTTGGATGAAATTGTTATGGAGGTAGCTTATGCTCTGGATTAACAAATAGGCTACTTCTTACCCCGAAAAAATGCAGGGGTCCTGAGGGACGCGGGTGAAACCGCGAGGCGCAGTCCTACTTAATATTATAAACGCGAAAGTTTCTAAGTATGGATGGATAGATGGATGTTTTACGCAAAAACTACTGAACGGATTTGGATGAAATTTGGTATGGAGGTAGCTTATACCCTGGATTAACACATAGGCTACTTTTTACACCGAAAAATGCAGGGGTCCTGAGGGGGGCGGTTGAAACCGCGGGGCGATTATTAGTTATCTAATTAGAAGAATGAAGTAAATGAATATATTACAATTGGGACAGGGTTTTTGAGCAAGAATAGGTGTTTTTTATTGTTGCAGCTTATTATTAAAATAGGATAAAAAGACGGTTTAGAACACAAAACAAATAATTAATCCAAATGCTGAAAAAAAGGTTAACAAAAAATTATCATAATATGAGTCCAAAAAACTATCAATAGTTAATAGATAAAATAATTATGATAGTAGTATAATATTCGGGGTTCTGGACCACATTGCGTCTGGTCACCACAGTGGTCATCTTATAGGTATCATACTGAGGGTGGATGATGTAATAAATCAAAGGTATAAGAAAGTAGATCAAGCTGATAGTGTACGGGTTCTAAACCGAAACAGGAGATATGAGGTACACATACTTGATGTTGAGGTACACATAGTTCATGTCGAGAAAGCGAGTCAGGGTCTGAACACTCCACACCACTAACTTACTGCTAATGAAATGAAAATAATGGATATAATTCTTGAAAAATTAAAAATAAATACAATAGAGGTTATATTTCACACATAAGCATTTTTGATTTGTAAACAAGTTGCTGTTTCTCATTTCGCAATAATGTAAAACAATATTGTTGATACAAGAGCCACCGCTTAGTCAAATTATCATGATAACGCAAGATTATAACTGTACAGTCAAGTGCAAAAACAACATTACGGCTTAGCTTACTTGTAGTAGTAGATGTTTATGTATATATTATATGTTACACGACCATTTTATTTATCTAAATTTCATGATTCCTATAAACGAATATTGATTCATCAATCTTGATATTCGACCACAAAAAAAATAGGTTGAGAAAGCCTAGGTATTGAGGCTATTATATTGCTATTATTTGAGGCTTGAGGTATGTTTATCCGCTTATGTAAGTACTAGCTGTACCCACGGCTTTGCACGCGTGGTCTTTAGGTTCAAAGTGCCATAATGTGCTATTCAAGGAACAATATGCACACAAATGTTGGTATATTGGTCCTCAAATTAACAAAATTTGTAAAGCCATCAAAAATACTTTTATCAATTGCTCGGCTTCTAACTCACCGGATTGAGATACCAATTACACCAGATTTAAACCAAACCCTAAGCTATCTAACAATGAAATCTGCATTGCAATCGGTCCATTAGTTTTTACGTGATGCGTGAACAAACAAACATACAGACAAACAGAAAGAAAGGCACGAAACACAAATTCGAACAGTGTGAAGGTTAGTAAATTTTCTTCCTAACCATCACACCAGTGTGACAGGGAAGTGTGAAGGTTAGTCGGTCGCGAAATTAAGTTGTTCAATACCTTTTTTAAGCACCCAAGAGCATGTTTTTCATTTGAATTCATTTAGCAGTTGGGGTGCGATGCGCGGTCAAGATACGGACAAACAGACAGACAAAATTAAAATGTAAAAAAGTTTGACTTCAGTATCGAATATAGAGAACCATCCAAAAAATATTTTTTATTACTTAAATATTAACATAACTTTGGACCCATATCCTGCAGAAACCCTTTACTTTTTCGGGATTAAACCTATCATCAATTTTAATCCATCATATAACTTAAGACAGTGCCAAGTTGCATCAAAACCCGTCCATTAGTTTCAGCGTGGTACGTGTTATTTTAAATAAGTTTCAACCCCCATCCTCCACCCATAAATTTTTCGAGATGTAAAGTATCCTATGTCCTACCTCGTAGTATAAACTCAAATCATATCAAGTTTTATTTGAATTCATCCAGTAGTTCCGGCGGCGTGATACGCGGCTAAGATACAGACTGACAGACATACAGCCAAAAATGAAAAAACATACAGTTTAGGCTTCATTATTGAATATAGAGTACCTTCCAAAAAAAAAAACCTATATCTTTAATGTACAGAATTTGGACCCATATCCCACAGGAACCATTTATTTTTTTGGTACATAATGTATCCATAATTTTCACCCATCTTATAAACTATGTCTGTGCCAAGTTGCATCAACATCCGTCCAATAGTTTCGGCGTGCTACGTGTTCTTTTAAATAATTATTCATTCCTATCCTGCAGGAACACTTAATTTTTTCGGGATGAAATCTATCCAATGTTCTACCTCGAAGTTATGAACTCAAATCATACCAAATTTCATTCGAATTCATTGAATATTTTCGGCGTGGTGCGCTGCCAAGGTACAGACAGACAGACAGACGGACAGACATATAGACAAACAAAAATTGAAAAAATACAGTGTTGGTTTTAGTATTGTACGGCCTCCAAAAAAAATTACATAATATCTTCAATTTACAGAATTTTGGATATTATTTAGGATGATTTTTTGTTGCATCAAAATCCGTCCAGTAGTTTAAGTGTGGTAAGTGTTTTTTGAAATAACTTTCAACCCCTATCCTGCGGGAACCCTTTCATTTTTCGGGATGAAAAGTAGCCTATGTCCTACCTCGTAGTATGAACTCAAATCATACCAAGTTTTATTTAAATTCATTCAGTAGTTTCGGCGCGATGCCTAGCCAAGATACAGACAGACAGACAGACAGACAGACAGACAGACAAACAGAGAAAAATGAAAAAAATATAGTTTTGGCTTCAGTATCTAATCTAGAGTACGGCCCGTTTTTTTTTTTTCAAAATATCTTCTATGTACAGAATTGGACCCGTTACAGTTTTATTATAAGTATAGATGTCTGTTCCTTTGTGGCACTATACACACCAAACGCGTGGTCCGATTTTGATGATTCTTACGTCAATCGATTTATCTTAATCTTGCGAGTGCTACTAAAGACATGACTATAATCAAAATTCAATAGGTGACAACTGGACGCCATATTGCGAAAAAGAAAAAAAAATGTCATTGAACTATGTCAAGTGGGGTCATTGAATAGGTATTTGAAAATCATCTTTAGGTTTCTCTTATCATTTTTCATTTGAATGACGATTTAGGATCTATAATGATTTAAAGTGGGCTATCAACTATGCTCACTAATGTTTATAAACTTAAACAAAACAGTTTTTTTTTATTATAACTACAAAAACCCGACTGCGAACAAAACTAAAATATATATATGTATATATATATACACATATATTTATATAAATTTAAATAAAAAAAACACCACCACTTTTTTTAAATTATTTTATATATATATATATATAAAAGAATTTAACAAAAGTGGTGTTTTTTTTCTACTATGTCTACTTGGGTCAGACGATCCAACTAGTAGATCCAACCAAAGAGGTCAACCGACGAATCCAACTCGGATGGGCAGCGTTCGGGAAATAACGCCATATCTTCTCGTCGCAGATACCGCAGAGCCTCAAGACGAAAGTTTATAATCAGTGCGTGTTGCCAGTGATGACATACGGCACTGAGACGTGGTCGCTAACTATTGGTCTCATACAAAAGCTCAGAGTTGCGCAGCGTGCAATGGAGAGAGCTATGCTCGGTGTTTCACTACGTGATAGAATCAGAAATGAGGAAATCCGTAGAAGAACGAAGGTTACCGACATAGCTCTCAGAGTTTGCAAGTTGAAGTGGCAATGGGCAGGCCATATAGTTCGCAGAACCGACAACCGCTGGGGAATAAAGGTTCTCGAATGGCGACCACGAACAAGCAAGCGAAGTGTGGGGAGACCCCCCACACGATGGACCGACGACATTGTAGCCATCGCAGGAAGTCGGTGGATGGAGGTGGCACAGGATCGCTCTTCATGGCGCTCTTTGGGGGAGGCCTATGTCTAGCAGTGGACTTCTAAAGGCTGACATGATGATGATAATGATATTATAGATATATATATATTTACAAATGGTGTACAAACAGACGTCGCATAAAACGTATCTTCACTTAATTTGCAAATATCCCTGGGTTGCCTTGCTACAAAGGTAAAACGAATTATCTTGACCATTCTAAAATTGAAACAAAAACGTCGAGTTATAGTCTCAATATTGCCAGCATTCATATAATTTCTAACTTGCTGGGAAACGAGGAAAATTGTAGCATTAATTTCCTTAATTTGGGGAGAATGTTGCGGTCACCAGCTGACATATTATTCGTCGGCGTTTGCGGTGGAGAGGCGGCAGGGCATTACTCTGGACTGGCGCAGACGAGCAAATAAACTGGATCAGCCGTTGGCTATAGTTAGACAATTCATTTAATTATAGGTATATACTACCCAACCAGTATTGGGAAGAATTCAGCGGGGTCGGGCAGCATTCGGCAAGCTTTTTCTTGTCATCCATACCACAGTGCCTGAAGACTAAAATCTTAAATCAGTGCGTCCTATCAGACATGACCTACGTAGCTGACACGTGGACACTCACGGTCAGACTAACCCAAAAATTTAAGGCCGTTCAGCGGGCTTTGCTTGGAGGTCAAGCATAACTCGCTGAAGGACAAGATTCTAACCGACACAGATACTAACCAACACAGCTCTAAGGATAATCAAGTTAAAGTGGCAGTGAGCTGATCACATTTCCCGAAGAACCAATAACCGTTGGAATAGATGAGTTCTCGAGTGGAGAACACGTTTTTTGCAAATGTAGTGTAGGACGCCCTGTAGCCAGGTAGAGACGACCTGCGAAAAGCATCTGGTAGAAACTAGATGAGGAGGGCTGAAGTCCAAGCTCAGTGGCGTGCATTAGGGGAGGCCTACGTCCAGCATGGACTGATGATGATGATGATGAGTGTTGGGTAGGTCAAATAAATCAGAAGGACTTTGAGAAAGACAGACAACATCTCGCTTGCGTTACCTAGACAGCAAAGAAAAATTCTACTATTATATTAAATGGAAAATAATCTGCGATAAAACTAGCGAATCTTGTGACAGTCTGACTGCTGCCGCTCGTCTGTAACCAACAACATACTGTAGTTGGCGAATTTAGTCGAAATATCAAAATTACTGACGACCTAGTAACTGCTTGCTTTCCAGCACTACGAGAAATTTCGATTTAATGCACATAGAAATCCGCTACGTAACTGTAGCTTTTGCAACCATTCTGAAACTCGGTGAAAACTGTCCGCCACCCCGGTGGTATGTTATTTGTGCTGACCAAATCGTCTATTCTCTGCTAAATGTGTGATAGCGGATGATATTGTTACGCCGGTCGGTTCTTAGAAAAACAGTAGGTACTAAAATGACGCAATACCTACATTTAAAGGGACATTCTGGAACACACTAGTAGAGCGTAGGTACCTACATAAGTTTCCAGAGCACGCGGTAGGTACGGGCACCTACGGGCGCGGCGACATCAAAGGTGCCGCCGGCCTTAAGTACCTACAGGCGCGGCTCGACGCGGCAACTCAAAGGCGCCGCCGGCCTTGAAAGTTCAAGTACCTACCGACTACTGTTAGTACATACGAGTAGTTACGAGTACCTTCTTGAAACGTCCGTCGCGGTATAAATAGAGCGCGCATCGACTGCCTGGGACAGTACTGATTTGGCTGACGAAACGAAACGATCAAAGTGATTCGAAGCAAGTATTCAGTGATAATTGATAAGAGTGTGTCAAGTTAAAGATTGTTTGAGCGTTATTTGTTGGATTTATTTCTTTTTGTGGTTTTTCGAATAAAGGTGTTAATTTTTGGTGTTATTAGCGTACATTAATTTTATCCGAACCCAGCTCGTAACAATATGAATTATGGGTTTGAGTAGAGACATTGAAACTAACTCAGATTGCATCAAAGAGGTTTCATAGGAAAAAACCGTCGAAGTGCGAATCGGTTTGGCGTACCGAGGGGGATCCATAGAAAATCCTTTTTTTATGTGATGTATCTAAAAATTGATGGTTTTTAGATTTTTCCCTTTACTTGATCTAGCACATTATGCTTCTTGCAAATTTCATGATTCTAGGTCAACGGGAAGTACCCTACAGGTTTTGATTGCTTGCGAGTGTCAAAATATGTGGCATAAACTACCGTATCTTTTGATTGCGTTGACATAGAAGTTTGTTTATTTTTCACAACTCCAAGGGATTGCAGACCTCAGTATTTGATTTTAATTTTAACTAGACACCTCCACTCGTTCCTGAGAAAAAGGGTCTTGATAGACAGACAGAAAGAAAGATAGACGCAACGAGGTGATTCTATAAGGGTTCATTTTTTCCTTTCAAGGTACGGAACCCTAAAATTACCTCAATTGTCTTTCTTCCTTTCTTTCCGCATCAACAAGTGACTGTAACCGAGTTGACTGGTGCGAGTTAAACAACGATAGCCTGGTTCGCTTCACGCCAATAAAATATCTAAATTAGATACTGATCGTATGTTTGAATTTCCATAGTCCTGTGCTTCGTAGGGCATGTTAAGCTGTTGGTTTCGGCTGTTATTCATAAATACAACAAATATTGCCTCACAAGCAAGCAAGCTATGGATTCATATCTCACAATACAGAAATACTATAGTATTAAAATTACTCAAAAATAAATAATAGTTTAAAAAAACTAAAAAACACGCTTTATTTAAAAAAAGCGTGGGGTGCTTCTCATATCTGTCAATGAAATATTTATAACTATTGACCCATGCACCCCACGATTTTTTTAAATTAAACATTTTTTTCTTATTTACACTGTTAAAATTTATTTTCTATTTTTTAGTTTGGTTTTTAGGCGTGTTTTTTTAGTTTTTTTTAAACTAATATTTATTTTCTACTTTTTTTTTTATACTTTTGTCTTTGACAGGTGTGCAAAACTGAATGAAATCTGACCGTTTAAAGTGGCTCAAAATAGCGTCCAAAGGAGTCGGTTACAAACATACAAACATACAAGTGAAGCTAATATAAAGCGTATAATAATGAATTCAGTGTCAACCAATGTTTGGATTCTTGGAGGGCTTATAAAGCGTTATTACTCACGACTCCCGGCTATGTTAAGAGGTAAGAGGGAAAACATTTTCTCATCTATCCGACTGTCACAAAGTATTCTCCGTAGCCCCTTGACAAGACACGCCGACATGCGCACATATTTACATGGCGACGGCGGCGTACACACTCCATAATATTCCTGGAAGAGCTCTGCCCTTAGTATAACAATTTTATCAAGAAGGTTTAAAATTTGAGGGAGTCCACACCACCAAACAAAGGAGTGAAGCAAGTGAATCACGGCTGCGTATGTGTGAGTTTGTGTTGTTTTAAGGTTGATACACAATTTCATCACTCCGGTAATTCCCGTTTGAACCGTAGGTAAAGCTCTCCGATACACGGCGCCCGACCACGTGACCTCACTGTGGCAAAATGGCGCGAAATATTTTTGTTGCCTCCTGCATATTTGCCATTATTTCCTCAACGGAAAGGCACAATGAGAACAAACTCGGCCTGTTATTGTCTGAATATATGTAGCCACATATTAATCTAACGAATGAGTGAACAAAATTATAATAAAAGTACAGGCCATCAAGAAACAGGTAGAATTGAGATATGTTCCGGGGAAAAAAATGTACTTCGGAAATAAAATCAATGACCCCCTATTAATTTGTTTTATTTATATATTACATGAACTTATCTATTTAATAACATTAAAATATCAACATAGCTTCATAGAAAAAGTAACCAGAAAAGTTTTGTGAAAACCAGAAATGAACCAACATTTTTGTCTTGTTCAGTTTATAAACAGCATTGTTTTTGAATTTTCTTGAGAACTTTATAGAATTAACACGAATAACAAGGTCGAGACCTTGCTGCGATGTGGCGGCAAATTGGCATAAAATAGTGGAAATGTGTGCGTGAGACTTGTGCGTACGAGTGGATCGGCATATTTTGGGTGCTTCACTTTCCATTTGGTGGTGTGGACTCCGTGTTTTTAAACCTTCTTGACTTTACAGGTTTTAAGGCGATGGTGCCCGAGCGGTAATATGTTTTGCAACCCAACGATATACGGATCGATCCTTGGTCTCGCCAATAAATGACTTAATGATGCGTGGATTTTACTTCGGAGGACAGGGTTAGTCTTCGGTCCAATTTGCTAACAATTGACAGTAATCGTTAAGCCATGTCAAAAGCCCTTGCAACTATTATTTAATCTGATGACAGAGAGTCGCGACTACGTCATTTGATATAGTGTTTATTATGCTGATAATTATTTAGTGTTTTGTGTGTTGTGTTTTTACATACAGAGTCACTAATATTATTCATTAAATTTTATTATTATATTGTTCAATCTAGATTATTGCTAGGTTGATATATTATGACGTGTTACTATCTAATTTAATTCGATAGATGCCTAGTTATTCTTGAATTCTGAAAGCCACCATTTTAGCGCAGTCGCTTAAATTAAATTGTGAACTTTTTGTTATGCTTGTAAAAAGTAAAGCCAGGCGTGCTTCTAGCCTGGCTTTACTTTTTACAAGCATAACAAAAGTAATTTCCCAAATAGGTTCCAGCACTGGTGTTCATGCCCCACCTGGGTGCACTTACTATAAAACGGCGGTGCATAAGACTGCCACTTCCACTAGATACCTTATATCTACATAAACAACTTTTAACGAGTAAGGATGCTGTACGATATTTTGGACCGTCGTACCTAACTCCAAATTAGTTTTGTGACTCAATTCGTGCGAGTGTGTCATACACAAATCGTATCAACCAAATTAAATGTGCTGCGTTTCTATTAAGGCCACGAGCGTAGCCAGGGCTCATTGAGGGTGATGTGCGATAAGGGTAAAGTTAACTTTAATCACAAAAAAAGTTCAACGAGATACTTAAAGAAACAATGAATATGTTAACTCCAAATTATGCACAAAAAAACACATTTCATAATTTCTTTCTTTAATTTAAGATAACACTCACGAGATTCCAGCAACCTACTTCATGCTACTACCAGCACCTTTCCTCCTTTCTGGACAACTCCTTCTCTGTTATAGCGGTAAGACTGTGGAATGTGTTGCCGATAGACGAAAATAATAGTTTAAAAAAACTAAAAAACACGCCTTATATAGAAAACCAAACTAAAAAATAGAAAATAAATTTTAATAGTGTAAATAAGAAAAAAAAGTTTTCTTTCAAAAAAATCGGGGGGTGCATGGGTCAATAGTTATAAATATTTCATTGACAGATATGAGAAGCACCCCACGATTTTTTAAAATAAAACATTTTGTTTCTTATTTACACTATTAAAATTTATTTTCTATTTTTTAGTTTGGTTTTCTATATAAAGCGTGTTTTTTTAGTTTTTTTTAAACAAATATTTATTTTGTAAAAAAAAATTTTTTTTTTTTCGAATTATTGCATTGTCATCGGTCTTTGACAGGTGTGCAAAATTTGAATGAAATCTGAAGTGGGTCAAAATTGCGTCCAAAGGAGTCGGTTACAAACATACAAGTGAAGCTAATATAAAGCATATAAATACAGAATGTCTTGTTTTCTTGTTTCGCCAGCTCGAATCTCGGCTAAGGAAGCGAATTTAAAAAATAAATAAATCCAGTATAACTTACTTTTTAAAATAAGATATGTCTCCATTAAGTAAAACTTCCTATCTATCTACTTATAATAAAGCAGTAAGTTCCAAAAAATCTGTGAAAATAATTTAAAAATAATGGTCTTAAAATAGGCTACTGAACAATATTTTTCAATTGTTTTATATCTTGTTTCTGATTGTTTGTTCACGCATCACGTAAAAACGAATGGATTGATTGCAATGCGGTTTTTACTGTTGGATAGCTTAGGGTAGGAATTAAAAACTGGGGTACTTGTTATTTTAATCCAACCATTAGATGCCAAGCAATCGATAAAAAACTATTTAACGGCTGAGTTAACTTTGAAGAAATGTAGTACATTGTACAGGTACTTTTGATTCTGGAATAACACGTATGGGCTACTTTATAATGAAAGCCCACGCGGGCAAAGCCGCATCATTCTCCCCTGAATACATCCACGACTAAATCCAAAATTGTGATTATTTCAGCCCTTTAGCTAATATTGTGTTACGAGGGCCAAATTTTCCGCAACTTTCCGGTTATTGGACTTTAAAATCGTCATGTTTGGAGTTACGGCTTCGGTAATGTGTTTTGGCTTTATGCTAATGTTTCGAATGTTTACGTTTCTAATGTTTTGCTGCTACCGGGCAGATATTTTGGGTTATGTGTTGTGGGTTAAACACTAACCAATCGTCCAAATATAAGCATGAACTTCTGACTAGGGGAATATAGTTAACCTGGCGTGAATGAGGTCGGGGTAACTCGTGTCCGAAAAATTATAGAACACTCGATATTTTGTTGATTACAAAATATTTATTGTAAATAGGCAAAATAATTGCACTTTTACAAGTCTAAACCTAACATCTCGTGAACAAAGAGAAAACTTATATTATTATAAATAGATCAAATCAATAAAATTAGGTAAACTAAGTATACTTTGAGTTTGAAAAGGAAATTTCCCTACCCTACCGAATCTAGCGTGCTTTGGAAATACGCCCGTAAGAGAAGAGAGCATCAAGAAACTCTACGTGGATGTAACTTTCTTCATTTTTAACGCTTCTTTATGTTTTTAACCCCCGAACAAAGAGACGGGTGTTATAAGTTTAGGGTGTGTATCTCTCTCTCTCTCTCTCTCTCTCTCTCTCTCTGTGTGTGTGTGTGTGTGTGTGTGGGTGTGTGTGTGTGTGTGCGTGCGTGTGTGCGTGTGTGTGTGTGCGTGTGTGCGTGCGCGCGCGCGTGAGTGGGTGTCTCTCTGTGGCATCGTAGGTCCCAAACGAATGGACCGATTTTGATACGTTTTTTTGTTTGTTTGAAAGCTAATATGATCGAGATGGTTCTTAGCTATATGAAAAGGGGGAGGGGGAGTGGGGAGGTGAAAAAAGAGGGTGAGAATTGTAGCTTCCAAACGAATGGACCGATTTAGCTGCGGATTTATGTTTGAAAACTGATGTGATCGAGATGGTTCTTAGCTATATGAGGGGGCGGGGGAGTTGAAAAAAAGGGGGTGAGAATAGTATCTTTCAAACGAATGGACCAATTTAACTGCGGGTTTTTATGTTTCAAAGCTGAGGTAAGCAAGTTGGTTCTTAGATATAATGGGGGTGGGGGGTCGGGTTTTATATAAATTTTTAATTTGTGCTTTTCTTACCTGTAAATGCCATATACAGAAGGTAAAAATGCAAATGAGACGTCCCACAACAATTACACTGATAAAAATAATAAAAATACAAATGACTAATAAGAAACCAGGCTGGGCCAGTCCCCAAAAGCAGCACCCGTCTACAATTATTACTTGTTCACCAGCCATCACATTCGATCCATCTTGACGTACAGCCCGCCAAGGTCATACACGATGCCCGATGCAAAATGACAGTAAATAGTTCTCGACGTACATCATCGACGTGCGTCCTACGACGTACGAATATTCACCGTCGTTTTGCATCGGGCATCGAACATGACCCTGGCTGGCTGTACGTCAAGATGAATTGTCAGTATGACCCTTTAGCTAGTACTTCGGTAGCTGGAGGAGGGGTGCAGGCAGTTTTTTCAAGCGATGGTGTCTTGGCAACACTGCAACAGTGATGAGCCAACGCAGATACACGAGTCCGCGGCTGGTATGTAATACATCCTACGAATAATATTATTCATTACTATTCACTTTATTTATCTTTTTATCTTAATTTTTTTTTTTACAATATTTCTTTAAATAAAAACAGATAAAAATATTATAAAAACCTAAACCTAGGGTACCAACGGTAGCGGAGCAGGGCCCAAACTACCGGTGGCTAGGGCTGCAGAGTGAGGAACCTCCTGACTATACGCGCCGTGTCAAGGAGTACTGCCTTCTGCATCTGACCCTTAATCCAACCATCTAGCGAGAGCCTCTTAAGATGTTGGTCGAGGCTCTTCGCTATAAGGCCGTTCGCCGAAACAACTATCGGGACAATGATCGTCGAGTCAACATTCCACATAGCGGTCATCTCATGAGCCAAGTCAAGGTACTTGCTGAGCTTGTCCTTCTCGGCCTTCACGAGGTTCTCATCGTGTGGAATGGTGATGTCGCTGAGCACGGGACCGGTCTACCAGCACAATGTCAGGCTTATTGGCAACAAGTTCCTATCCGTGATGATAGAGCGGTCCCAATAGAGCAATGCACGACCATTTTCGAGAACTGGCGCCGGTACGTACTTATAGTACGGCACCTCAGACTCCACAAGGTCGTATTGAAGGGAAATTTGCTGATGGATGATCCTGCCTACTTGGTTGTGTCTGTGCAAGTATTCTCCGTTAGCAAGATGAGAACAACCGGAAATTATATGCCTGAAGGACTCCCCGGGACGGCGGCATGCCCGACAAATGTCGACCGTACCGTCCTTCATAATACATTTCCGGTAGTTATTCGTCTTGATAACTTCGTCCGCAATTACACAGACAAAACCCTCAGTTTCCCCAAAGAGGTCACCAAAGCGTAGCCAGTTCACCGACGCGAGCAAGTTCACATCAGGCCCTGTTAAGGCCCTATAGAACCACCCGTGCAGCTCCTTGCCCTTCATACGTCCTTGCGGTCATCGGTACTCAACACCGATGGTTTGCGCCAATTCTCGTTTGCTAAGGAGCGGTGTGAGAGTCTTATCAACTGCCACCACATCACGATGCAACCCACACTCGGTGTTTAGGAAGTACTCCCTGAGACTGCACACTTCAAGGTTATGGAGGTTCTTGGCATTTAAAAAGCCACGACCCCCCACTTCCGTGGTATGTACAATCTCATAACAGACGAGCGCGGGTGTAACATATGATGTGACGTAAGCAGTTGACGGACTCTCTTATCCAAGGCGTCAAGCTCAGTTTGAGTCTACTTTAGTATGCCAAAAGAGTATATGAGCAAGGGCATCACCCAACCGTTGAAGGCACGCGCCCTATTGCCACCTGACAAAAGACTGTTAAGTACTTTGGTCAGGCGGCAGAAGAAGCGCTCCTTCACCGACTGCTTAATCTCCCTGTCCATGATACCCAACGATTGTGACATACCAAGGTATTTGTAGGTCTCGGTCTCAGAGAGAGATTTGAGAGTCATTGTCTCAGAAAGCTGCAAATTCATAGAATTTACAACTTTCCCCCGCTGCACATGCATGACCGCACATTTGTCCACACCGAACTCCATGTTGATGGCTTTACTGAAAACTTCTGTGATTTTCAGTAACTCCATCAAGTCTGGACGTTTCAGTGCAAACAACTTGAGGTCATCCATGTACAGCAGATGAGAAATGATCTCGCCCTCTCTCCGTAGCCGATAGCCTAACCCTGAATCCTTCAACAAAGTGCTGAGAGGATTCAGTGCTAGGCAAAACCACAAAGGACTCAAACTGTCACCCTGAAATTACCTGTCACCTCATTACTATTATTATTATTACTATTAATAATATTATTATTATTACCCAACTATTTATTGTTAGAATATTTGGGGAATAATATTGGAGAACATTTCTTTCTAATATTTGTTCTTTTAGTTCCTGTGCGGTAAAAATAATAGTTAGCTCAGGAACGTTTAAAAAAAGACAGATTATACACCGCCAAGTTGAAAGTGAAGCACCCAAGATATGCTGATCCGCTCATACGCACAAGCCTCGCGCACAAACTTACGTACTACATCATGTTATGCCGATCGGCCGCCACATCGCAGCAAGATTTCGACCTTTTTAGTTGTGTTAATTCTGTCAAGTTCTCACGGAAAATAAAAAACAATGCATTATTTTGTGACGCAATTGTATATCAATCATAAAAAACCTCAAGTTATCCACTCACGCACGAATACGCAGCCGCCCTATGCTATGCTTCACAAACACTTTCGTTCACTCCGTTTTTTTTAAACCTTCTTTAGTTAGAGAGCTATTATGTCAAAGTTTCTGAATAGTGATGTTTTTTAAACTGTATACTTTTTCAACATTAATGTGAGTTATTTTATTTCACTTCATTTCCCACTTTAACGAATAAAAAACAACACGAAATAAAAAAGATTGATAGATTTTGTCTATCTATACTTATAATAATAGACCGGTTGGTCTAATGGCTAAAGACCCTAGATATGAAATCGAACGGTCGCGTTCGAATCCTGCAAGGTGCAATCATTTGTGTGATGAGCAGAAATCCGAGTCTTCCGAGTCATGGATGTAATATTCATATCTATGTATATTTATCCGTTATCTAGTGCCCATAGTACAGGGTATCCTAGTTTGGGGCTAGGTAATTGGTGTGGAAATATTCCGAAAATATTATTATTATTATTATAAAGCTATATAACGAAATAGTCTCTACAAAGAAATAAAAAAAACGGTCTAGGGTAACTTAAAATAAACTACTGAATAAGTATTTTTTAAATCGTCTCTTTTTTGTCTGTTTGTTTGTATGTTTGTGCGTGCATCACTTAAAAACTACTATACCGATTGCGATGTCGTTATTACATTTGGATAGCTTAGGTTTTGACGTAAAAACTGGGCTACTTGGTATATCAATCCGATGAGTAGAAGCCGAGCAATCGATAAAAATATTTTTGACGGCTGAACGAATTTTGAAGAAATGTAGTATATTGTACCTTATAGGTACTGTTGGTCCTGGAATAGCACGTATGAGCTACTTTTAAATGAAAATATCACGTGGACAAAGCCGCGGGAACAGCTAATAGCGTTAATGATAGCCGCAATATAATAATACATGAGTATGTACCCACCTCATAATATGAGTAACAATTTTTCACCACACTCACGCAGGGTTAAAACCTTTGGTGGAAGATACGTGTACCACTTCGTCAAATAAATCTGACAAGTTATGGAGTCCAAATTACTCCAAATCCATAATATAGGTACTTAATTAGATTAATGCCAGACCATTGTTTAACCCAGTTCTGTAATTTCGGTATTATGAATTACTTTGAAACTAACACAATCAGTAAACAAAGTTGAGTGCCAGTTTCGACTAGTGTTGCTATTGCAGAAAACTTTCCTTACTTTCGCGGGAAAAAATACTGTGTTGGTACTGAATATAATGATAAATATTATATAAATAAATATAAATATATTCAGGACAACTGACACCAATTACCTAGCCCCAAACGAGGATATCCTGTACTAGACAACGGATACACATACATAGATACGAATGTTAAATCCATGACTCGGATACAATCTTTTCTACTTCGTACCCACGACCGTTGGATTTCACAGTAGGGTCTCTAGCAACTAGAACAACAGGCCGTATAAAAATATATGATAATGAATGAAAATATTATAATTATTGACGAGCGAGAGGACTGTATGGTTGTGGATGGATGAAGCTAAATGTTGGCGGTTTAAAAGGGTAATTTATTTTAAATATACACGTATTATTTTGTAGTCAAATCAACGTACAATAAAGTAACTAACAGTAACTGACAGACAAGTCAAAAATTAGAAAATGCCAAATATTTAAAAAATGCATCGACAATCTGAACATAGAGTCTGTCTTCCAGCCAGTCCTCAACATTCCGGGCCCCTAGTGGAACACTAAACCCTGGTAACCCTGGTGACGACTGGCTGGGGTTCAGCTACAAGCAATAGGAGCTTACGGACTGGTCGGCGTAAGGTACCACCCTTGGTGGCCACGTCTGCAACACGAACCAGTCCGTCAGGTCCCGCAAAAGTTTTAGTCACCCTACCAATGAGCCACAGTCCACGTGGTAGTGTGTTGTCGGCTATGAGTACTACGTCACCCTCACAAAAATTCGATCTGCTCCTGTTTTGTCCTCGTGGAATAAGTGTGGGTAGATATTCCGTCAGCCATCTCGCCCAAAAATGATCAGCAAGCCTAAGGACGCGCCGCCAATCACACCTGCGTAACAGATCTGCGTCAGAGAGGTTGATAGGCCATGGATCCACCGACGAGGAGCCAATTATAAAATGGAAGGGTGTGATAGCCTCAGGGGTGTCTGGAGAATTCGGAACGTAGGTGAGTGGTCTGGAGTTTATTATGGACTCTGCTTCAAGAAGCAATGTTGTAAATACTTCCTCTCGTGGCGCTCTGTTCTTGAGGGTGGCTCGCAGGGCTGTTTTAACTGAGCGCACTAATCTTTCCCATACCCCGCCCATAAAAGGTGAAGCGGGCGGAATAAAACGCCATGAAATCTTGTGACAGGTTGCATAGTTCTCCACTAATCCATCGTAAAAAGAGGTGAGTTCTCGACTTGCTCCTACGAAATTTGTACCGTTATCTGAGAATATTGTTGAAGGAGATCCTCTTCGGGCTATCAGACGTCTAAGGCTCATTATAGCAGAAGCAGATGACAGCGACGAAGCAACTTCCAAATGTACGGCTCTTGTTACTAGGCATGTGTATAACGCCACATATCGTTTTTCACGTCGTCTTCCTACTGACACTTCTATTGGGCCAAAATAATCTAGGCCTACATGAGTGAACGGCCTTGTATGGTGGTCTAGGCGTTCCAAAGGGAGATCACCCGTTGGTGGCGTTACTAATCGGCCTTTTTGTCTTCTGCATTGTAAACAAGCTTTGGCTACACTGCGAATGGTATCTCTTGCTCGAAGTATCCAAAATCTTTGTCTGAGTTCATTAAGGACAAGTTCGTGGTTACCATGACCTGCTTCGGCATGTTTATGTAAAATATACAAGCGCACGATTCGATGACGGCCATCTAGGATAATCGGTGACTTAACACTCTCATCCACCCCGGGGGCAGACTTTATACGTGAATATAATCTTATAAGACCATCTTTGTCGAGGATTGGGGCAAGTGCTGCTATGCGGCTACTTCTAGGCATCGGCTGTGAAGTTTTTAGAGTCTTCAGTTCTTCGGCAAAACTGTCTACTTGAACACGTTGGAAGAGCATCTTCTCTGCTTGAAGCATGTCCGCTGCCGAAAGTTGAGAGGGGGACGTAGTATCGTTAGCACATTTAGATATGAAACGCAGTGATCGAGACCGAGACCAAAAACTTCTTACGCCATGAAAAACGCGTGCGGTTGCTCTTAATAACCTCAGCCAGCTGCTGAAACGAACTATATCAGGAACCGGCGGATCAAGTAACGGAGTATCGACTAGAAGTCCCACGAACTCGGGTTTTAGCTTAGATGTTCGTGAAGCTTCATCGATGTTGCACTCTGGTTCACGGGGCCATTTTGATAAGGGTTCAGTAAGAAACGATGGCCCAGTAAACCATCTGTGCGATGTACACAGTTTGGAACGTTTTGGCTTCGTAGCGTCGTCGGCAATATTGAGTTCGCTAGGAAGCCAATTCCAGTTGGATGGATTCGTAAATTCTAAAATTTCTCCTAATCTGTGGGCTACAAACGCTTTGAAATTACGCGCGTCACTGCGGATCCACTTTAGAACTGTAATGGAATCAGTCCAGTAGTAAATAACGGATGGTTGTGAACGATGAGCACGCAAAATACTTTGTGCAAAACGTGTCGCGATTAGGGCTGCTTGTAATTCTAAACGCGGAATAGAAAGTGGCTTCAGGGGGGCAACACGCGCTTTGCTGCCTATTAAAGCAAGCCTGACTGAGCCATCTTTAAAAGTATAAAGCCAATAGGCTACGCAAGCATAGGGTTGTTCCCCCCCATCGGCTAGAACATGAAGCTGAGTGTCGCACTGCTCTGGTCTGCCTACGTACCAGCGCGGGATTCTAAGACTAGCTACTGACGCCAGTTGACCAAACCAGCTGTTACACTCGGCCTCATATTTGGAGGGAATAGGTGAATCCCAGTCCGTTCCTTCTCTCCATAGTTTTTGAATTATAATTCTACCCTGGATCACTATTGGCATGAGCAAACCTAAGGGATCATAGATAGACATGACGTTAGAGAGTAAACCTCGTTTGGTTAGTTTTTTACCTACGCCTTTGCCGCCAACACGGAAACCTAGAGTATCATCAAAAGGATTCCATTTCACTCCTAATGCGCCTACGTCATTATTAGGCGGAAAATGGACATCAGAACTGGAGTCACTATGTAATTCCTTTGGAACTAGGGCGAGCGCCTCTTTTACGTTCGATACCCACGAACGCATCTCAAAACCACACGACTTGTGAACCGTGACTATGTCGGAAGCTAAGCGTGCGGCAACAGAAAGGTTAAACTCGCTTCCGATAAAGTCGTCCATGTAGTGGTCGTGGATAATCGATTGCGCAGCCGCAGGGTATATGTGCTCATGCTCTTTGGCATTTTTATTTTTTATATACAAAGCTATGAAAGGACTGGAAACTGCACCAAAAATTAATGATGACATCCTATATTCTTTTACCGTATCTTGTGTGTTTCCGTCGCGCCATAAAAACCTAAGAGCGTCTCTATCACTTTCTCTTATTTTTATCTGAGGAAACATTTCTCTTATGTCTGCATTAAATGCGATCGGTCCCTCCCTAAAACGGAATAAAATGTCTAGTAAGGATTGTAATAGGTCAGGACCCTGCAGTAGTAAACTGTTCAAACTGACACCCCTAGTGGCAGCTGCAGCATCGTGGACAACCCTCAGTTTCCGCTTCTGTGGATGGAACACGCCAAAATGTGGTAAGTACCACCTTTTTGGAGCGTTAGTTGAAATCTCCGATTTCGAAAACGTTTTGTGGTATGAGGCTGATTCACACTTTTCTGCGTAACCTTTTTGAATAATACTGTCAATAAAGTTTTTATAATCTGAAGCGAATGATTTGTTTTTTGTCATCTGTTTCTCGAGGGACTTCAAGCGTGACAGCGCTTGATGATAACTGTCTGGAACGTTATCTGTCACCTTTTGTTTCCATGGTAACCCAACCTCAAAACGTCCAGTATCTAATCTCTGGGCCGACGACTCCACTAGATCTACCGCTTGCCGATCGTCACTGTTATACTGCGGGGTACACTTGCGAATGCCCAAAGAGTCTAACTCGTATTGCTGCTTAATCAGTTCTTCGATCGTTTGAGATTCAGAAGACGCATGATGTACAAAATCTACTGGCTTAGATGCTGATGATATGGCGCCATGCAGTACCCAACCTAAAGTTGTTCGTGAGGCCACAGGTTCACCCTTTCTACCCACTCGCATCTCACGGCTAAGTGAGAGAAACCAGTCTGAAGCCCCAATAAGAACAGTCGTCGTCGCGGTTTTGTATGACAATACTTCTGCCAGATCTTTCAGGTGCTCGAAACCTGAGAGGTCAAATATGTCTGTTCCTTGTGGTGCAAGGCGCAGCGGAGTGATGCTGCGAGCACCTTGAACAAGGTGGCGCTCAGATAAGCAAAGTCCCCGTATATAAAAGTTTACTAAGTTCACCTCTGTATCAAGGAACATACCACCTACTCCGTTGATTCGTAGTCTTTGTCGTTCAGTAGTTTCAGCTCCGATACGTGCGGCTATCTCACCATCAATAAGAGTAGAAGTACTACCTTCGTCTAGTAAAGCGAACGTATTAAGTGAGCCACGTGGCCCCTCCAACACTACTGGAACCACCTTTAACAAGCCTCGCGTACGAGCCGCAGGTAACCCTATGGTCGTTTCAATAAAACCGTCCGATAAATTGGTAACATTTTGGGCATCGAAAATATTCGCCTTAGTGGTAGACGTAGGGGCCACAGCGTTACAGTCTTTATGCGGTACGATGGCGTGATGGCTAGTATCCTGTGACGAAAAAAAATTATTAGCTGGTGTACCCTTATATTGGGATGTTCCATCACCATGTAGAAGAGAGTGGTGACGTCTGACGCAGCCATAAAGACCGCAACGCTTAGCTCGTTCCACTTGTGCGGGTTTGATTTTAGACACCTATAGCAAGTTTTTGACTCTTTGATCCAACGCCATCTGTCATCTACGGAAATTGAAGCAAACACCTTACATGTTTTGATTGAGTGCGGACCTTGTTTGCAATATGAACACTCGGCAACCTTATCATCAGTTTTATCATGAGATACAGTAGCATGGACAAGATCTTTTGTCATATTAGTTGGTTTATAAAAGGAGACCTTACTAAAAGAGGAGCTTGGTGACATGTCAACAAGGAAATTGTAGTTCAGTTGTCGCTCGGCCTCCAGCACCAAGAAACGAGAAAGTAGTTCAAGCTTAGTCACCGTTGGTTCGAAAGGTTTGTGCGTAGCGGCGTAGTCAGTGAATCGATCTCTAGTGTGTTCGCTGAGCTTTAAAAGCACAGTTCGAAGGAGTTCTATTGAGGACAAACACTCGTTTTGTTTGAGTAGTTTTATGGTAGCTACACAGTTTCTCAATTTATTTGCTAACGTGTTTAAATGTTCTGCGTTACTTATCTTTAAATTGCGAATGCCGGCAATTTCATGTGCTACTAACAGCTCTGGTCTCGCGAAGTTCTGCTCTAGGGCGCTCATAACTTCTACTGGGTCTTGCGCTTCCCACAAGACTGACGAAACAGCTACTTGGGCCACTCCGCGAACGGCGGCGATTAAGCGTGCTAAATTATCTGCCGGGGTGAAGAAACTTTTAGTTCGCTCGTAAGTACATTTAAATGCTAGCCATTCATTAATATTGCCTGAAAAAGAAACTAGCTCTGGTCTTTTCTGGCGATCGGATAATGACGAAATGGCTTTCGCAAGTTGTGACATGGGATTGTCTTGTGTTTTACAGTTTGAAGCGGGAATGGTAACAGATTTGTCTAAACGTGGGTGGAATGGTTCGGTGCTGTAGGGTGGCGCCTGGTGCACACAACGTTCAGGGGTGCCTTGGGGTTTAGCCAAGGTTACGGTGGGTGCGACAGACGGCAAAGGGACGTTAACAGCAACGACATTAGGTACATTTTGATGACTTACCCACGATACGACACGTTCATTACGAGATTTATGAGATGAGCTACGTGTGGAAGACTTATCAGAATGCGCCTCCAGTGCAGCGAGTTTCGCTCGCAACTCCATCTCCTCCGCTTCCTGTTGAAGGAGCGCGAAATTGCGCTCACGCTCGATTCGTTCACGCTCGCGTTCGCGCTCTCGGTCCATTTGCTCGCGTTCTCGATCCATTTGCTCGCGTTCTCGATCCATTTGCTCGCGTTCTCGATCTACGCGATGTCGCCGTAATTCGGCTTCAATGGCTAGTTTCTGTGCCATCACAGTAGAATGTGACGTGCGCGAATGCTTTGAGCTGTGGTTGGACTGTTTTTTGTCGATTGACATGTTCTGACGATTAGAACTCGTTGGGAGAACACTTACATTTTGGTGTAGTGCGGTGTTTTTAATTCCCGTGGTTTGCGAGTCCTCAGTCACGAGGGTCACTTGACTCATCCCGCCTCCAGACGGCCCTGCCTGGTTGGGATCGCGAAGCGAGGGCGGTATATCCTCTTCGCGTTGGGATGCACTTTGATCTGGGACGGTTGAATGAATGATCGACCGCGTTTGACTACGTGTAACCACCATGATCAATATTTTATTAAAAAAATAATATAAAATAACTTTTAGCGAAAAAATATGAAATGATAAAAAATGGTTCAATTTAGGCGACGAAAGGACCAAAATATTGACGAGCGAGAGGACTGTATGGTTGTGGATGGAATGAAGCTAAATGTTGGCGGTTTAAAAGGGTAATTTATTTTAAATATACACGTATTATTTTGTAGTCAAATCAACGTACAATAAAGTAACTAACAGTAACTGACAGACAAGTCAAAAATTAGAAAATGCCAAATATTTAAAAAATGCATCGACAATCTGAACATAGAGTCTGTCTTCCAGCCAGTCCTCAACAATAATGATAAGTTTAATATTTCATATTTTTGTTTTTATTTTATTATTACATTCATTCTCTTTTTCATTTCATTCGTTTTATACTCTAAAGTATATTACAGAACGTGCCCGTGTTAATAAAACCTAAGCGATACCATAATTAATCAAGATGTTCTGATAATGTAGTATTTTTAGCGCTATTCTCTGCATCGTTAACTTACCTGACAAAATATAATGGAAATAAAAGAAATATATTTAGTCAACATTCACAAATAAGTAAGTACAACATAATGAAAATAATGAAAAAAATACAAAAAGAATAAAAAGAAACAACAAATAAATATATGAAGCAAACGAAAAGTGGAGCTGAATGGGCCCTAGCTAAGCAATATGCTGACTTCCAAAGGTATGCAGCGATGGAATAAACACAATAATGTAGGCTCACAAGAAGAAAAATTGAGATAAATAGGTAAAGCGAAAATCAGGCAACATTGCAATGGAGCTTTACCATTTTTTGTCAAGCTATATTGCATCCATGTTTTTCACCAGCTAGCCTTAATCCCGTCACGCCAATTACCCACGTCTGGGGAGTTCCTTTACGCGCACTTGGCAACACTCTAAGGTTCAGTGCAATACCCTCAAAACTTGCTTCCAGCTCGGACGGCTCCGTCCACTCTCGGCCACTTGCCGTCTAATTATACCAGATTTCCATTCAAAATCAGAAAATTTCTGAAGAGGTCTGTACCGATATTGCTTTCATTAATTAATATTTTTCTTGAGTAAAATTATTATTCGTTTGACTTAGAGAGTTTATTTTCTTCTATTTGGATGCTTTCTGCGGTAGTAACGCGTTAGCGTTTCTGCTATAATGACGATGTCATCCGCAAATCTCAAGTGTGAGATGTGCTCGCCGTTGATGTTTGTGCCACGTCCTTTCCAGTCCAGAGTCCTAAACATATCCTCCAATGCATTTGTGAACAATTTCAGGGAAATAAAGTCCCCTTGTCGCACTCTTCGATGCAGGAGGATTTGCTTAGTCTGCTGATTATGTACTTGGGCGGTCATTGTAACGGCGTCATACAGGCATCTCAACACTTGAATAAATCGCCATTCGACTTGGCGTCGCTGCAGGGACTCCAGGACAGACCATGCAAGTCTCGATGGAGTCAGACCTTCTCAAAGTCCACAAACGCTAAACACATGGGCTGAATATACTCTTCGGTTTTCTGTATAATGTGTGAATGTGGTATATGGTGCCGTATCCTTCTCAAAGCCAACTTGCTCCAGTGGTTGAAATTCATCCTATGAGCGAGACGATTCGTGATGACTCTTGAAAACAGCTTATAGACATGGCTCAAGAGCGAGATGGGCCGATAGTTTTTCGGAAGGGTATTATTACCCGTTTTTAAAAACAGGATGTCTACAATCTTGTTCCATGCCTGTGGAGTTCTCCCAGAGAAGAGAACGGAATTAAATATCCGGGCCGTGCGTGGGTGTATCTTCTGCTTTTACGAATTCCGTTGTAATTCCATTCCATGAGCTATTTAAGAGCCATCACGAGTTCATCAAGGCTGACTTCTGGTAGCTCTTCGGTAAAGTGGAGGGTCGGGGTGGCCCTGGAATCCTTAGTGTTGAATTCTAGTCTGAATACCTGCGACGTGTATAAATGGCCATAAAAATCTTATGAAATTGTGGTATGTTAGCTTTTTGTGGTCCAAAAAACAATTAACGTTTAATACATAAATGTAATAATATCATATAATTATTCTACTAAATTAATTAATTTAAAAATAATTAGACCTGATAACTTCGTGCGTTTGGTAATTATTGAATAAAATATTTTTTAACACATTAATCTTTCTTTGCTTCGTCGTAGTCGGATGAAAAGACTCAAAACAACTCATTTTCCAGCTGTTCTGCCACGGATTAAAAAATTAGTAGTACAACTTCAGATAATGTTTTGATGACATAGTATGGTAAATGCGCATGTATATAACTTATTAGATGTTAATGGCCGAGAACCGATCCCGGTGTCGCTAGATTTAAAATCGCACGTAATGTTAACCCTTGACGACTACAATGTGTATCAAAAATAAATTAAGTATTACAAAAACAAAAACCCGACTGCGAACAAAACTATAAAGAGACAAGCATTCTTTAGATTTTTGATTTTGAAATATAAGATGCAGTTGGAGGCATGACTAGTTAGTACTCGTAGCTCGCCAGGTTCTAGCTGATCCCTTCAAATAAGAAATAAAATGCATGATGCCTCCGAGTTTTTCAAAATGAAAAATAGAACGAAAAACCTAGAGATGATTTTCAAATATTCTATTCAATGATACCGACCCCATTTGGCATAGTTTGTCGTCTTTCATTTTTTTATTTTTCACAATATAGCATCTGGTTGTTACAATATTGAATTTAGATTAATGACATGTTTTTAGTTGTACCACAGTACAGTAGTCGCAGCGGATCTTTGTGGCTCGGAAGTTGTCTGCAAGTCACTGCACAAACCGCTTTTTTTAGGCGCAATCCCCAATGTTGAAGGTGAAGACAGCATTGTATAACTGCCTCGCTCACTCGTTTTTCGCAATCTTCGTTTTTAATATTCTATCTCGCTCTTACTTGATCCTGTTTTATTCCCACAGCAGTACCTGCGCAATCGTTCACAGAGCCTAACTTCACAAACATATAGATTGGCTGCGCCTACTATACATATCTATTCGTAAGGACTATATAGTTTGGTAGTACTCGCAAAATTAAGCCAAAACGATTGATGTAAGAATCATTAAAATCAGTCCACTCGTTTGGCCTATATAGTGCCACAAAGAAACAGACATACATACATACATATATAGGCTGATAGACACATTACCAGGTACGTTGCGCAGTCTGAAAGAGCAAGAATGTACAGTAAGTAGGTATCAAAACCTTCTGAGTAATCAACATTTTTCAGTTTTCCCGTGGAAACTTTCAATTTTCCGGGATCCTATGTTTTATTCTAGGGTAAAAGCTATCTCGATTCCAAAAGCTCCCCAAACAAACAAATAAACAAACAGACAACGTTTCACTTTTATATATTGGTATGGATTATGCTCATAATTTTGGAAGCAATACATGTTTTTCAAACGCTGGTGTTTTCAAAATGATTAAAAGGTCGCGTATTTAAGATTTCATTCTAAGAAAGGTCACAACATCCTCAGCGAAATAAGTTTGCCTTTGCATAAACAGCACTTTACGCTAAATTCAACCTTAGTGCGTTGTAATAGAGGAGATTATATGTAAATAAAGTTAGAAGGGTTGGCCTCCCGACCTGACCTTTGATTTTTTTTCGGTTCAGTACCTTTTTTAACCCGATTTTAGTAAAAAGGCTATTCAGCTTGGCATTTGCTTATTATACATAACTATCCCTACCACCATCAGGGTAAATGTACTAATATACCAAAGCGGTTGCGGTGCGTTCTATACAAATTCAAACTCACTGTATGTCGTTTTCTTGTTTGTACCGATGATACATTGATATAATGACAAGTAAAATTAATATAAAATACAAAAAACCCGACTGCGAACAAAATGATTGATACGAGCTGACCGCCCGCAAAAATAATCACACTAATATTATAAAGGCGAAAGTTTGTATATATGTACAGGTGTGTGTATGTTTGTTACTTCTTCACGCTTAAAATGCTAAACGGATTTGGATGAAGTTTGATATGGAGGTAGCTTATACCCTGGATTACACATGGATACTTTTTATCCCGGAAAATGCACGGTGTGTTTATCATTTCTCATGTTTCTTTATTTACTTACATATTAAATACACATCATTACAGGTTTAATAGTTGCAATTGCAACATTAGATTAAAGTACTTACATTAACTTGAATATTCTAAATTTTAAAACTTTATATGGTAAGTCATAAGAATTATATGTTTTTATATGGTCTTTTATAGAACTTCATTAAGATACCTCACTTGATAGATTTGGTAATTTTTTGTTCCGTCGGAAATACAATGGCAGCTGTAAGCCACCATAGTAGTTTTCTTGACTCTTCATATATTCTATACCACTCTCGTGATCAAGACGAATCCAATGATACTTCAATTATCAAAATCTATCAAGCCGTTTAGGCTGTAGGACGCGCCTAAGAAACATACAAATAAACAAATATAGATAGATAGATAGATAACTCTTTATTGCATACCACTTAAAAGTAAATCGTACATTGTACATCATAAAACATAAAAAATAGAAATTGCGGTAACACAATCGGTGGTCTTATCGCTTACAGCAATCTCTTACAGTCAACCTTTGGATGAACTAAAAAAAATGATAAATGAGTAGACAGTAGCGACAACAAACTAAACAACTTTAAAGTAATATTATCAGAAAAATAATAATAAAAGAATACTCAACAAAATATGAACAAATGAATATTTTTTTAAAAATACATAAATAAATAAACAATAATAAACAACATACTAAATTATATATAATTAATATATACAAACAAACAAACATACATACATACATACATACATACATACATACATACATACAACCCAAACATATAACCCTCCGTGTAGTCAGGTAAAAATAAGATTTAAACGGGGTAATGCTGTCAGCATGTTGAGTACTCTGCCAACTGGTAGCGTGCTAACACTTGGACTACCTACAAGCCTATAATGATGTGTAGTTCAACTGTTTCATGCAGTAGTCAGTTGTTAGTTAATAAAGGCGCCATCCTTGATTAAAAAAAGTTTAAAACAAGTTTGTGAGTTATTTCATTTTCACATCTTTACTCACAGAAGAAATAATAGTACTAACTAACGTACAGAAGGCTCACTCCGCTAAGACAATTAAATAAAAAGCGACTCTTGCCGCCATTCAATAAAGTCCAATTCAGCTCGCACGACCTTGATGCGTATCATTTTATATGCTTCTCTCTTTTTCTAACGCGTAAGTCTATCTCAGTCTATCTCGCGGCAAGCCACGGATAGAGTAACGCGGGCGTTATAGAAATTAGCACGCGCAAGTACATCGAATGTATAGGACTTTGTCGGTAACGAACTCTATCGGAATGGAATATTTTAATGGTGTTATAAACTTCTCAGAGTTTTACCATACTGTAATTATTAACTCACAGGTTGAAAACCCTTCGAAATTATAATTAAATTGTATTAAAATATCACAACAGCATAGACATAAACACTCAATACAGAATCAATGGAGCAATTCGGCCTAACAAAGGGCGACCTCTCATTTTGCTCCTTTGTTGACTACACAAAGAGGCCGTCTAATTGTCGACATTTGACATTTAATTGTGGACATTTGACATTTGCAGTCCACGCACAGCCTTTTAACTACGCTTTTAGCATTTAGAGAGTTTGGTAGGGTTTGCCTGACGCAAAAAGAGGAGTGTTATAATTTCGACCTTAAAATTGGTCTAGGGAACTTAAAATAAGCCACTGAACATGAATATAATATATTTTTGGATCAAGACTGTATGGTTGTCTGTTTGCGCATGACATAAAAATTACTATGCGGTTTTTAAAATTGAATAGCGTAAGTTTTGACTTAAAAATTGGTGTACGTGGTACATAATATGTATAATATTATATTCCTGTCCAGTATCAACACATATATAAATGACAATAAGTTCCTTTATAGTAAAAGTAACTATAAAAAAACATATCATGAAATGTTTTATAGTAACTTTATGAACAAACATGTTGTTTATATTATACGACCAACGTTTCATAAAACATTGTTTTCTAGTTACTTTTACTTTATAGGAACATATTGTCATTTATATATGTTTTGATACTGGAATAAGTAATTGAAAAAGGATGACCACGAAATGACCAAAGAAATGACCATGCGGGCAAAGCCGCGGGCTCAGTAAGTACTTATAATTAAGCTGTAAGTAACAAAAAAACTGTACAATGAAGAAAATAATATATGCCTAGGGTACTTAAGATGCTGAAGAAGCATTTTTTTTAATCTTGTCTATTTTCTTGTCTGTCTGTTTGCGCATCACGTAAAATTCTTAAACACCACTGGACCGATTGCAATGCGGGTTTTATTGTTAAGTAGCTTAGGTTTTGACTTAAAAACTGGTTTACTTATTATTTCAATTCGATGAAGCCCAGCAATTGATAAAATACTATTCGACGGCTGAACGAAGTTTGGTATATTGTACTCAATATGTACTTTTGGTTCTGGAATAACATGCTAGATACAAAATAGTGTGAGTTGTCCCATCGTGAGACAACACGGTAGGACTAGTGGGACAGATACATTATCTTTCAGAAAAATGACCACGCGGTTAAAGCCGCGGGCACAGCTAGAGTAGAGAGCGGGCAAATCTCCGCAGCATCCTGAAAATAGTGGCGGAAAGTTTTCCTTCTAACTTTTTGAGGCATGTCTTGCTTATAGTCGGCTTATAATCGGCCGCTAAGTTTTGGCCGCTAACTTCACACCGGTTTGCGGACAAAGGTTATCTCAACATTTTGTTATAGAGACTACAGAGATTGCTGATTATAATATGTACTCGTATAACGTGCATACTAAATTTGCTTACATTAATGTAAAGATGTTAACACCATGTATTTTTGCCGCAAGAAAATAAATATTTTGTTTATCAATAGTAAACTCCCCTAAAGACCACCGTCCGTTATTCTGCGCTATTCCTCTCCATTCCGAAGTTGTCTGGAAGCCTATTGTTATGCTCTATTGTTAGTTGACAACTTTTTAGTAAATTTCCTATCTATTGTGTACGGTTAATTCATGTTCGGTGAACTGAAACCTTATGAAGAGGAATAAACAGCAATAGTTAAGCTATTATTGCCTCAAAAACAGCTCCAACCTTAAGATACGATCGGTCACAGAACGGTTAGACAACACCCGTATTTCAGGACCGTTTTCCAGCTCAATTGTTAGCAGGGACGAAACAATATTCTCTATATGTATAGAGCGTCCTTTATACCAAGTTGACCGGACATAACGCGACCAATAGGGTGGAAGGAACAGCAACCTTGTAGTATCGAGTATTGTTGTGCTGTTTCTTTTGTGTTTCAGATGGTTCATGTTATGATAGTGTGGTGGTTTGGATCGATGACTTCTGAGCTCTGCGATGGAAATGACCCTCATTAATTTTCAATGTATTTAACTGCTTCAAAAAATAACGAACATCAAATGTTTTCATCAATTATTGCCGTAGCACCAATTAGATGACTATGATACAAATCAACCAAATGACTATCATCTACTTTTCAATCTAAATATATATAAAAAAACAAGAAACGGCTCAAAGGATTTTGGTAAAATTTGGTATGGAGATAGCTTATAACCTCGACACAGGATAATAATTTTACTTCTGATAATAATTTTCATCCACGCGGGTGAACTCGCGGGGCGCAGCTAGATTACAATAAAATGCATACCAAAAAAAAAATGCATATCTAATCAAACATACACACATATTGCATACTAATTGCCCATATCAAACTTGGTCCGATTTTCACAAGCGAAAAATCTATCAATTCACCTTCATTTATACTGTGTCATAGGCTAACGAGTGAGTGGATACGGGCTGATTAGATAGTCGGGTTTCAGTATTTAAACTTATGTTTTGTTTTGGACCGAACAAAAAAAACCTTAACGCCATTATATTTCATAGATGCTGAGTTTAGTTTCTATTGGTGTGGGAACATTTTTTAATTCGCAATTAGTATTTTTCTTATGACACAATAAATGTTACAAAAGCAGGGACTTTCTGATGGGCAGATATGATATACTTATAGGTACTGCTGTAGATGCTGATGAATAAGTATAATAATCACCCATTTTGAATCTCTTTAAAAATGGCAAAAGAAACGTTACGTATAATGATTATTATTTTAAACGTACAATCAAACTTAGTGGCGTGCATTAGGAGAGGCCTACGCCCAGCAGTGGGCAAGCATTATAGGCTGATGATGATGATGATAAATTATTGAAGCTGCAGAGTTTGCCAAAATTGTATCAAAGGGCCCTATCCTTAAAGTTTCTCAGCCTGAACTTAAGTTACCGATGTCTCCATAATAGATACAAATTGAACCCTTGTAAGGCGTTGGGAAGAAAACAAACCACAAGCCTTTAACCGAGCTGTCATGTTGTGGAAACCGTCGCATTAAACTGATAATTAATTTTGAATCAATTTTGAGGAATGGTCGTTTGTCTACTTTAATTGACTTTCATAATTCATTGTGAATGCATGAGCCGTACAAAGGTATCACTTATAAATATTGTAATTGTTAAAAACAATCATGATTCCACAACAATTTTGATTTACTTACTTATCTATTTAAATAATATACGAGTACAACAGTAACGGGTGTCAAGTTTTTTCAACGAAATAACCCTTATAAATTAGACGTATCAAAGTATTTTACTATTTTAGGTTTTGACCAATCCTAATTGGACAAATTTTATTACGCTTTTGCTTGTGTAGGATTTGACTATAGAGCAGCCAAGTATTTGACAAGTCTTTGCGAAGCCCTCACGGGCTCAACACCACTCACTCTCACTCACTCACGTGACCGTCGTATATTCATGTCTTTAAATAATTGATCACGCTCACGTTAGTTTGTATAGCAATATAGGTAGATACCTAATAATGAAGAACTGGGAAAAGTATTTAATCGCCATCATATAAAAGTTTTTCTTAAAGAAGCTATAATTATTTATTATTTGACCAATTAACATATTTGCAGTAGGTGTTATTAAAACATTGGTTTAATGCACAGAACAAATATGTTTTATGTATCTGGTACTCTGTGTTAGGTCTATCATTTTCTGAAAATACACAGCCTTATAATAATATGTCCATTCTCTATAGGGAGGAATACAATACCTATAGGGATCTATACAAGCAAGCAAGAAGTTAAAATAGGAACTGTCCAAACGTTGGACAGTTCCTATTTTATCCTCCGCCATCAAATTTAACACTGTAGACTGAAGGCATAATTTAGTAGATTTAAAGAAATAAAGCGGTGGTAGGTTTATTTACTATCATTGTCAACACTTCATCAACTAATGTGACGATGCCAATACTTAGGGGGTGCCTACTAGGCTGTCATAATACGTCTAGAGCTTTTGCGATCATGTTGCATGTTATCTGCCATATTTAATTATTTGTGTCATTCCTCAACATTGGCTTAGGCTATTTGATTATCCCTCAGAGAAAGGACTAAACCTTTTCCACCCGAGCATTTACTCTGGAGGTTACATTATCACATCCACTCGCGTGAAACTCAAATACCCTTCGGTAGGCGAGTAAAAACCTAGCTACGAATAATAAATACATCTGCTTATTTGCGGTCAAAAAGTAACCAACAAATCTGCGTCCCACATCCATGCCCTAATATGACTCTTAGCTGTATTCACGTACGACTTATCCAAGCTGTCTCTCTCGAGGGAAATCTCATAGATAAATTATTCCAATTCTCTCTCCGGCTGACAGAAAGCGCCGTCAAAACGGATACAAGTCTGATAAAACGCGCTTCAGTGAGACGAGGTGTGTGTCTTCATTTGCTTGATCTGACAGCTTGTATCAGGAGGAATATTCTTTGTGTGGATATGTAAAATAGGTCGAGATTGTTCAGATGTGCCTTTGTTTGAGTAGATATATTATTGTACCAGCAACGTGAATGTGAAGATATCTAAGGGGTATCTTTGCATTAACTAAAGGCCTTTCCAGAATAGCCTTGTCAAATAGTGCACATTTTCTTCAAGTTCGTTTGTTTGTACATATCGTCGCTTGTTTGACTCATCTTGGGTTTCTGATACGTTTGTTAACTTTGACAATAGATTAAGTCCATTGCCATCTTTGTCATTTGTTTAGTGCCAGACAAAGGCAGCATTAGAATTAATCTGTTGTCAAAGTTGACAAACGTTTCAGAAACCCGAGATAAGTGTCGTATCAAACATATTTGGCATATCTGACATTAAAATGTAACTTGTATCTAATCTATTTGTTAAATCAATGTATGTGTATCCCCTTTCATAGCTTACAAAATGCCAAAGCTACCTTAGACTAGGTTTATTTCACTCGATTTACTTGCGCGCGCTAATTCTTGCGGTACAGGTCGTGCGAGCTGAATTGAACTTTATGGCGTCACGGCAAGACTCGCTTTTTATTTAATTGTCTTAGAAGAGTGATCTTTCTGTACATAGTACTAATATTTATTCTGTGCTTAGACTTATCTGCAGTTCACAAAAATCAGGCTAATTTAGGTCTCTGATTCTGTATTTATAATCGAGTTTCAAAATTATACTGCTAATTTGTTACATCGGTATTTAAATATTCATTAAATTCCTTGCATTGTTAATATGTTTGGCGCTGTATTGTTGACTTTGTTATTGAATTTTTAATTTATTTTTCATATTTTGCACCTCTTTTACGACATAATACGAGATTCTTATAACAGACTAACAAAATGTATGGTTTCCTTTGATGTGTATAGTTGTGTTTTGAGCAAATAAATAATCTTTACTTTATCTTTAAAAGGAGTTTTTCAATTCGTAATTTTTTTCAGTTCCTGGAATTGTGAACAGGTTTTGATGATTATTTTTTAATTCATACAGCGATTAATACAGCGTCATTCTATGTTCATTTCATCACAGTTGGTTCGGTAGTTTAATTATTCATTAAGATGTTGATGTTTTTATTCGAAGAATTATTTATATGCTAATAGCTGAAACGTGGTACGTGGTTGTCAGTCTGCCAGAAAACAGCTTCGTGACAGTCTCCTTCCATAGCTATTCTGTAAAATTCAAAATTTTGGAAGATGAATATGGAGATGAGTCAATACTATCATTTATTATGTGGTTGTGCTTCCATTGTTGAATAGGATCATTACATTTTAACCCCTCCGTCAACTATTGTAGGTAGGTAGCGTAATAGCTTCCAAAGGCAATTAATAAAAAAACGAATAGTACTATGAGTAAAGTATCACCAACCGTAGCACTATGTCATATAAAATGATGTATGAAATAAGCGTATAATAACTTTAATTTATGGTAATTGTATTTTTTTTGCTAGGAAAATAAACAGTGGGTTGTAACTATAGACTAAGCTAAGCTTTGAGAATTATAACTAGACACCATCACCATCATTATAAATCTATCTATAAGAGAAGGTCTGTCAATAAGAATGAACAAAGCTAATTATGGCGAATCAAACTCCCAGCTAAAAACACAAGAACAAACTAAAAGCATTATTATGCTTGTCCCAACTTCAAACTAAATCTAACTAAAAAAGTGCGAAGTCCAAGTAACTACAGTTCAAAACTCAGCACCGCCATCACGCCGCGTGGCGTCGGTTTATTTAACTTTTGCCCTCGCATCCGGATCGCGGTGTGAAAGGATTGCACGTTGTTTAAACTCACTGTGAAGTCATTGAGGTTTTTTTTTTGCGAAATTCAAATATTTTTAGAGTACATTTAATTAATGCTTTAGAAACTGTTTTGTAATAATAATTAGAATCGGAGCTGTTGCACAGAAACGTAGAGAGATCGCGGTAGACTAATATCTGGTTTCAACGACACGTCAATGTCACAGCAACCATTTGTAATCAACCTACTAACGAGGCGTCACCTATCGTTCCACAAGTTTTTCACGGCAACGATTTTCCTTAGTTTGACTGCGCAATGTAACTTTGACAGGTTTCAATGGGTTTTTTTTAAAAGATTTTATTATCTATGTATCTATATGTAAGTATGTATCTATATTTGTTATATATTTATATTTGTATATTTTTTTTGTATATTTGTTTGTTTGTTTAGGTCAAATCTTGCAAGCTGATTTATTAGAGAGTTTTTTTTTATTAGAACCACTTCCTCTTATCCTATGGAGTTGAATTTTGATTCATACATGTTGGTTCAGTTCCTATGACAAAGCATTTTTATGGTAAGCACGACCTGAATCGAAATCCAGTATTAGCTTCAGATAAAGGAACTCTGCAACGGTTAACAGTACAGAAACAAAATTTTGTGTACGCATTTTATAATGATAGCCGGTTTAAAGTTTTACCATGAGATGGTTGCTGCACAGCTAGTCTACCATATATATAACCACGTCTTAGATCGACCACCGAGTTTCACAAAGGCATGGCTCGAATAATACCTGTCCTTAACAGCAAAAGTGAAGACTAGTCAACAGCACAGATACGAAATTTTGTGTACGTATTTTATTATGATAGCTGGTTTTAAGTTTTACCATGACATGGTTGCTGCACTCAGGGTAGGGTCCTGACTAGGGAACTCCTCAACGGTTAACAGCACAGACACGAAATGTTCTATAAGCATTTAATTGTGATAACCCGTTCTTAGTTTCACCATGACCTGGCTACTGAATAAAAGCTTTAAATTTTATTTATTATTATCTTATTTTATAGGAATACCATAATCTATCATATCCATTCAATATGCTAACAGAACGTAGCTGGTAACTCTACCATCCGTTGTAACAAACCTTAGTTTTGTTGGGCTGGCTGGCGTGATGAGCTCGACACATTTGCGGAGGACTGGTATCAGAGAGCTTCGAATCGTGAAAAGTGGAAGGTGGAAATAGAGGCCTTGTACATTAGGCTCATAACATTAGGCTCATAATTATGGGAGATATCAGCTATTGAACTAAATAATAAGAACTTGATCTTAACTTGTGTATATATCATTCGAACCTGACAAAGGCCTCGCAATTTTTTCCGATCATAGAAAGTTTTCCCAACAAGTGAAGTAATACCGGGAAGCGACTACATTGTTATAGGTGATTTTAATATCGACTTAAGGTACTCATTGAGTACTGACTCAAAAAAAGGAATGGCCAGATAAATATGCATAATTTGGAAAACATTGTGAATTTTCCGACTAGAGTGACATACGCGACAAACACTAGAATTGATCACGTGTATGTTAGCTGTGCGCTAGAATATGCATAATTTGGAAAACATTGTGTATTTTCCGACTAGAGTGACATACACGACAAACACTAGAATTGATCACGTGTATGTTAGCTGTGCGCTAGAATATGCATAATTTGGAAAACATTGTGAATTTTCCGACTAGAGTGACATACACGACAAACACTAGAATTGATCACGTGTATGTTAGCTGTGCGCTAGCGCACGACTCACGTGCCGTACCACTATAGATGCATCTGTCTACACACTGTGTACATCCGAGTGCTTCCCTTCAATTACGTTCCAGTCTACAATGGCAAAATTGACATTTGTTTTCCCATACGACATAACCCGATTATTTCCAAAAAAAACCTCTTGCATCACTAATGATTTAATTAGTTTAAATATTTGACATGAAAATTATGAAATTAAAATTTCCAATGAATGTAGATTTATGATTAAATTTGAAGAATTCCAGAATAAATACAACGATGTTTTAAAAATTGAGAAAAAGTATCATAATATCTGTGATACAATAAATTAATGAACGGACGTTACGAAAGCGATGTGGGACGTTGTGAATGTAGAAACCGGATGGCTCCAAGTTCACCAGGAAGGCCAATGCGGTGGACAGCGGAAACGCGCACTTCTTGACTGCTGCTGTGGCGAGCAGCGCGCCCGCTGTCGCTGCGGCGAGGCCTTTAGCAGCGTTTTGGTCGGCTTGCCGAGACGTCAAAGTTAGTTCATGTCATGGCACCGGCAGCTTACAACAAAGCGCTGCCTCAGTGAGTTCCTTCAAGAATCGAATGAAAAAATGACTTGTTGAGCAGACATTCTATTCATTTGGTGAAGTATCTAGATGATCAATGATTTTAGTTGAATCTGTTGACTTTTTAAAAATATATTTTAATTTTTTTCAAGGAATGTATGTTAAAAATTGGTATTAATGAAAATATACTTACAGACCTGTTACAATATTGTAATTAATAAATGAGTATGAGCATAATAATAATACATTACAAAAAAAAAGTGATCCATACTTAAAATTACATAAGTAAATTTAAGTATGGATAAATTAAAGTATGGATAAACGGTAAGGAATAAAAAATCTGTACAAAGAAGATAATTAATAAAAAAATATTAAGTAAACGACGTCAAGACGTATAAAACTTAAAAGAAAGTTTTTTTTTGAGTTCTGTACTACGTACGCCCAATCCGACTAAAGTAAGTAAGTAGGCACTTATCTGGCACAGAATTAAAAAAAACTTCTTTCTCTTAATTTTTATAAGTTTTTAAATAGTTTTTTTTAAATTAGTTCTTGTTGCTTACTTTTTGTTTCGTTAAAGTAAACTTAAGAAAATCAAATACTTATTCCGTTCACCAAGAAAAAATAAATACTGGAAACAGTTAAAAGCCCATATCATTTAAGCTACTAAACGGATTTTGATTTTGATACTGACACTACTACAAAAATAATTATTGCAACCGGACTATGACTCCCAGAGCGTTTTCGAGAAATACGTGGACAAACATACATGACTATTAATCATTTTTTACAATATTACATACATCATCATTTCAGCCTTTAGAAGTCCACTGCTGAACAAAGGCCTCCCCCAAAGAGCACCATGACGAGCGATCTTGTGCCACCTCCATCCACCGACTTCCTGCGATGGCTACAATGTCGTCGGTCCATCGTGTGGGGGGTCTCCCCACACTTCGCTTACTTGTTCGTGGCCGCTATTCAAGAACCTTTGTTTCCCAGCTGTTGTCGGTTCTGCGAACTATATGGCCTGCCCATTGCCAATTCAACTTGCAAACTCTGAGAGCTATGTCGGTAACCTTCGTTCTTCTACGGATTTCCTCATTTTGGATTCTATCATGTAGTGAAACACCGAGCATAACTCTCTCCATTGCGCGCTGCGCAACTCTGAGCTTGTGTATGAGACCAATAGTTAGCGACCACGTCTTAGTGCCGTATGTCATCACTGGCAACACGCACTGATTATAAACTTTCGTCTTGAGGCTCTGCGGTATCTGCGACGAGAAGATATGGCGTAATTTCCCGAACGCTGCCCAGCCGAGTTGGATTCTTCGGTTGACCTCTTTGTCGAAGTTGGATCTACCCAGTTGAATCGTCTGACCCAAGTAGATATAGTAATCAACAGCTTCGATTATATCGTTCCCAACATAAACCGGCATGAGTACGACATGGGCATTTGACATGATGTTCGTCTTGCCCATGTTCATTTTAAGACCCACTTGTTGGGTAACAATATTGAGCATTATGCTTATGTCTTCCAGGGTTTCAGCCATGATGACTATATCATCAGCAAATCGTAGGTGAGTGATGTATTCGCCATTGATGTTAACACCAAATTCGTTCCAGTTCAGAAGCTTGTATATATTATATTACATACATACCTACACAAAATTTAATACATATTATGCTAAGACACTCATATAGACTAACGTATATGAATATTACGCATTTTCAACAATTTTACATATACATCAACTTGAGAACCTATTTATATTAATTCAGTTAAATAATGGAAAAAAGCAATGGAAAATATTTGTTTGTCTGTGTGTCTGATTGTCTATGTGGTCACGCATCACGTAAAAACTGGACCGATTAAAATGCAATTTCACTGTTTAATAGCTTAGATTATGATTTAAAATCTGGTGTATTTTTTAACTTAATCCAAATAGTAGTAGCTGAGCAATCGATATTAAAATATTTAAAGGCTAGTTTTTTTTATTTATTACCTTCACAATGAAGGTGACGCACTTAGACCAAGAGGGTAGTGGTGGCATACAAATACATACGTATTTGATCGCATTCCAAAAGGAGGTTCTCTTTTTTTTGTTGTAAATATTGTCACCACTGAGCAAGTTAAACACTACGTATTGTCACTTATATAACCGGGATTTCCAGGCAAATTTTTATACCTAAATTTTATTTGAGATTGTCTTTTCTCCTACTTAGCCTCATTAATTTCATCAAAATGGGTATAGTAGTTTATATCATTATTTTGGTCTTGAAAAATAAAAACAGAGAGTTGTTGGGCAGAGATCGCTCCAGCGATAAAACCACCAATTGTGACACTTATAGTTAAGTAGGTTTTTATATTTTATTATATATATGTTTTTTTTCTTCATACTGTACTATACTGAAATACGTCTGGTGATTCCAGACACCATGCTTTTGATGTATCTATAATAAAGAAAACAGTATCAAGTGACACTGCAAAATTAATTAGCATTATAGCAGTGCTACAGTGATAGGCGTCCAGGGAATGCGCTTAACTGTAGATAAATGACCTGCTCGACTATTCATTCAGTCAAGTGATAATAAAAGATTTTCCTTCAATTTACTACCGAAGAAAACTATTAAAAACTCTGTAGAGTCGTGAAGGCAATTCGGAACCGCGGCGACTTCCCAACTTCACTCGACGACCGATTGAAAAGATGCCGTTGTGGCCAAAGGATTCCCCACAAGGACGCCGTTTACCAATTGATTACTACCCACTTCACATCGTTATAATGTTATGGCTTAAAACTCTCCCACACAGACGAACGAACGAACTAATCAAGCCTAGCGAGGTCTCCACATCAGTTTGGATGATGTATTTTCATGAAATTTAATAAGTTATAAGTTCTAAATAATATTCGTAAATAGATCAAATCAATAAAATTAGGTAAACTAAGTATGCTTTGAGCTTGAAAAGGAAATTTCCCCTTCATGTGCCGATTCCGAGTTGAATCTCGCACAGAAAAAGGAAATGCCATTCTTACTCTACCAGTGCTTCGGAAAACGCCCGTAAGAGAATATGGCACCAAGAAACTCTACGGGGATCCCGTCCATTTTTTTCAGGTCCATTACTCAATTTTCAATTATTATTTTTATTTATTAGGTATTTTTTTCTTCTACATGTTATAAAGTAATTTTAATTTCAAATTATTATAATTAAACACATACGTCACTGTCAAATACACAAGTGCTGTTCGAAATACCATGGTACAAAAAGTCGACTTCAAATGGATAAACTAATAACTAAAAATAAAATACTGATCCATTTTTAGACTACTGCCCAAAAAAAGGAGTGTATTGTTTTCAGCATTCATGTATGTATGTTTATATGTGAGTTTCTTTATTCCACCAAAACTTTTAAATGCCTGAACAGATTTAGACATATGGGGTATTTTTAGAATTTTTACATCCCTCCAAGTATCATAAGCTATATATTTATGAAAATATTCAATATGGCGGCAGTATGACAACATATTCAAAATCGAAAAAAAACTTTGAAATTTACAATATGGGTATCAAATCGAGGGCCTTGATAAGCACATTCCAACAATATAGAATTTATTGGCAAAAGCTCTTTTTTGGCAGAGCCAGCGTGCTTTTTTAGCTCTTAAGCTAGTTATTGATACAATTTATATGGTGGTCACCTAGAGAGATACCACATCACCAAAAAAAATCAAAAAAAACAAGATCGGTCCGCAATAGACGGAGATATCAGTGAAATACAAAAAACACATGCAGTCGAACATAGAACATCCCCTCCTCCGTTTGTAAAATGATAAATCTGCCCATGAGATCTCCCAAAACCCACAATCATCAAACCATAAAATTGGGACAAGTATTATAATGTCACAGTATCGCAATGTATTGTATACAGTTCAAACATTATTATAACAACAGTTATTTACCTATTTCTAAGTAATAAATGACTCTGAATCTGAAAACCATAACCACATGGTCACGGAACAAACTGCGCTTAATAAATACAGACAGACAGTTTAACCAACAAACATTCACGAAAAAAACTGCGCTTAAAATATACAGACAGACAGTTTAACCCAATTTATATATAACATCATTGGTTTAACCAACAAACATTTTAAATTATAAGAGTCCCCTTCTCACTATACGGAACCAAGTATGACAATAAAACCAGAGGCAATTTAAAATCCCAGCAACTTCGCAGTTCTACTGCACGACCAATTGAAAAGGTGCCGCCGTCCTGTCTAATTATATTGAAAGTTGGCCGCCATTACGCTCTATGAATAGGGTGACCATAATAATGACGTTAGTTGAAAAGTTCTGACTATAATAATTCTTTGAACCAATAAAAAATATATGGATTTATTAACAAGCACAAATTAAAACTTATGTAATCCTCCTCCCCCATTACGATGACACAGACAGACATACACATTCACACACACCCTAAACTTATAACGACCCCCCCCCTTTGCGTTTGGGGGTTAATAAAGTTCGGTACCAATTTAGAAATCTAACACATATCTATACTTATAATAAAGCAGTAAGTAATAAAAAGACTGTACAGAAAAGTTAATAAAAAAATAACTAGGACTTGAAATAAGCTTCAATAGGTCAAGAATATAACTTTTTCAAATGGTGTCTGGCTGTCTGCCTGTTTGTCTGTTTGCACGTCACGTAAATACTAGTTGAATGATTACTACGCTGCTTTCTGTGTTCGATAGCTTAGGTTTTGAATTAAAATCTAGTGTACTATTTATCTTTATCAGATGAGTAGAAGCGCATCATTCGATAAAAAAAAATTTGACGTCTAAACGATCTCTTACGAGTACTCTTGGTTCTGGAATAACTCATAGGATCCTTATATCCCAGAAAAAATACCACGCGGGCAACGCAGTGGGCACCGCTAGTAATTAATATGGGACCTCCGCGGAGCCATACACTATCAAATAAAAAGCTGCATATCAGCCCAAAAAATTCGGAGAAATCGCGGAACGAAACGCTTTGAATTAAAAACCTCTTGTTGGAAATCGGTAATACGTACCGTACGTAGTATGGAAATGAAAATTCCATGCATTTAAGACTTATTTTATGTTATGTTGCAAATGTAAAGTATATTTTAGGTCTGTAATAAGAGCCGGTTCGTATATCTTAAAAATAACTGTTTTCGCTTACTGTTTGTCAGCTTTTAACATAAACGCCATACAAAACACGTCAAAAAGTAACGAGACGTTGGAAAAACGACTCGTTTAAATTTATAGGAATATTATTTGATTAGTTGAGAAAGAATAGGCATGGTTGAAATGTTTCAATTTCACAGTCTAACATTGTTAGTTTTAGCTTAATATCAAAGTGATAATTTCCACGTGTTATCATGACATGGTGCCGAGTTCCAAAAAATATATGTAGATATCATAGACATATATATTTATTTAATTCTATGGTAGATATAGTATTTGCGATATATCTACCTACCTTACATACGTTTTGTAATTTTGTTAATGGTTAAAATGAATGACTTCCTTGGAGAAATCCAGAGCAATGGTCACCCCATCATGGAGAGATCCGTACGCAAAACTCGACGAATTTAAATATTGTATTATACTTTTTACCCTACTACGGCGAAGCAATGGACGGGTAATGAGTTTATCAGTTTATGTATGTATGTATGTATGTATGTATGTATGTATGTATGTATGTATGTGGGTATGTGGACGTTCCATCATAGCGTCACATTTAATGGTCCCATTTTGACAAGCGAGGTGTCAATCGATTCGTCTTCGGGTATAAAGTGTCATGGGTTACTTTTTTTACCCGACCAAGGGAAATAAAGGAAGGTTTATGTCTTTAAACTAAAAACTTGGTCCGATTTTGACAAGCGAGGAGTCAATCGATTCATCTTCGTCGCAAGAGTGTTACTGGCTATTTATTACCCGGGAGTCGGGTTTTAGTTATTGAACTCACTCGCTAACAAAACTTTTGTTAGCTTTGTTAGCGATTTGTATAGACTTTTTATTTCGCGATTTTCCTCCAGCATTGTCCTGTGTAAGTACAACATCTGCTGAGATAATAATACTTATTTAATTTGGCATAATGAGTTAGGCATAACTTTTAAGGTTAGCCATAATGATCTTTTGGGCTATATAATAAATAAAACTTATAAGGCATATTATTTATTCGTGTAAATATAATCTAGATACTATACTGTGACAGTATGTTAAGGAGCGGCGGGGTGGCCATTTGGCCACCCGTAAGCCGCGAACATGTTTGTTTTACATACATCATGGCATTATGCTGAATGATCTTGCTTGAATATCGTTATGCGTTTATAATATTATGCTACTAAATAATATGCTACGAGTAAGTTTAGATATGGCAAACACGATTATACCTTAACATTTATGCGGAATTATTATTATGCTTGCACATTATTAGGATAAGTTAAATTATGCCACACTAAATTATGAGATTAAATTTTATGCGTATCGATAGAGAACCGGCTAAAACCCCCCTTTATGGGAGAAACCTACATAGGCTATGTCCAGCAGTGGACTTAAAGCGATCTAGATACTGTAGCAGACCCGATCCGAAGCAACATTTGAAGCACTTTTTAAAATAAGCTAATGTTGTCACACCACTTTCTTCTCATTTTTTTTTTCTTTTTAATTTATATTTTATGACTCTTACCATCGAGCAATCTGACTCGTCACTCGTAGTAATAACAAAAAAAAAAACCCCAAAAGAAACAGTAGAAAAATAAAATGAAATTGTTTTTAACTTTTTCCCCATATTTTTGTCTCATTTTTAAGTTTTTATTGTTACCCTTATCATGAAGTAAGCAACCTGAATTGAGACACAAAAAAATATTTAAAAAACACATGAAATTATTAGTAATAAGAAATTGTTTTATCTATATTTTCATCCATACAACAACTATGAATAAACATCTAAAATAAAGTCTAGGTAGCAAATTAGGCCATAATATTACTGCCACTTTCGCTTAGTAATCGATCGATTAGAAATGAACAGAACCCTGCAACTTTCAACACTAGCACACTTACCCGTCTTTGTCTTTACTAGTTACCTAGTCTCCAGCGAGGAATACTGAACAGTTTTTACTAGTCTGAAAACTGTTACCAATGTTATATTCTTAGTTTTTTTACCTTCGGATAATTCTTCTTTGTTTTATGAAAGTCTTGAAGATTCAAAGAGCAAATGGTCTGAGTTTTCACTCGGATTTCTATCGATATCTTTTTGCTCTAAATAACTTTGAATGTTTGGTTTACTACTTTAGAACTTTGAAGAGGTTTGTTCAAGATAATTTTGATCAAAAACGGGGAAGTAAGGAATAAATTTTAGCACCGCAGAACAGCGTTGAAATCTATCGATATCTGTTGTTTATTAAGAAAACGTACTTGATATACGACTATCTGTAAATGGAAGCAAATAATAAACTTTAGCACCGCAGAACAGCGTAAAAATCTATCGATATCTGTTGGTTTATTAAGAAAACGTACTTGATATACGACTATCTGTAAATGAAAGCAAAGAATATTTTTTAGCACCGCAGAACAATGTTAAATTCAATTGGTATTTGTTGGTCTATTAAGAAGACGAACTTAATATACAACTATCTATAAATGGAAGTAAGGAATAAACTTTAGCACCGTAAAACAGAGTTAAAATCTATCGATATTTTGTTGATTTATTAAAAAAACGTACTTTATATACGACTATCTATAAATGGAAATAAGGAATAAACTTTAGCACCGCAAAACAGAGTTAAAATCTATCGATATTTTGTTGGTTTATTAAAAAAAAGTTTTTTATATACGACTATCTATAAATGGAAGCTAAGAATAAACTTTAGCACCGCAGAACAGCGTTAAAATCTATCGATATTCGTTGGTTTATTAAGATAACGTACTTGATATACAACTATCTATAAATGGAAGTAAGGAATAGACTTTAGTACCGCAGAACAGCGTTCAAATATATCGATATTTATTGGTTTATTTAGAAAACTTACTTGATATACAACTATCTATATCTATCTTTCTTTACCGATAATAAAGTAATAAAAACTAAAAAGTCTGTACAATGAAGATAATAAAAAAACTAGGGTACTTAAAATACGCTAATGAACAAGAATAAAACATTTTCAAAATCGTGGCTGTCTGTCTGTCTGTATTTCGCGCATCACGTAATAACTGTTGGATAGTTTACGGATTGACTTTAAAACTGGGGTACTTTAGTATCTTAATCCGTCTTTAAGATGTCGAGAAATCCATATAAAAACTACTTGAAGGTTGAATTAATTTTGAAGGATTTCTTATAGTTATTTTTGGTCATGGAATAACACGTATGGGCTACTTTTGAATTAAATGACCACACGGGCAAAGCCGCGGGCACAGCTAGTCTATAAATTAATCGTTAGCGTCAAGTCTGTCTATAGCAACTGTAACGCCACCAGTGCCACCCAGAACCTTAGATCGCAACGCTGAACTGCACTTGTCCTCTACGACTTATTTGCATTGTATTTGGTACATATGTTTCGTAACCGCATCAATTCGCAACCCTAATTCGTTTCGCACTCAACTTCTATTGCTGAGTTATTATACAGATTCACTATTGACAAGCGCGATGATTAGCGCAAGCAGTCTTTCTGGGGTGGAATTAGAGCGCCCACAAAGCAAATCGATAGTGAATCGATAATCGAATTGCACCACTACGACGTATTTGTATACTCTTTAACTACGACTGCGTTTGTTGTCTGTGGTTGAGCTGTAATATAGAAGATATGTACCACAAACTAAGAAGGAGATATCTCCCGTATCTCCTTTGTAGTTTGTGAGATATCTGCTGTACGGGACGTTGTTTCGAATGCCGGCTATCTGAAATAATTTGTAAATCTCTCGCCGGAGTGCAAATTAAATATTCTGTGATGTGTTGAAATCTAAAAGAAATAAAACGTGTGCGCTGAAAAAGAACTGATGTGTATATCTGTGGGGTCCGTAGGTAAGGCTCCTTGTTTTGCCATACTTTTATTCGTATCTAAGTGCTCTGCAAACGCTTTGGATTTCATTTGATATCCATCCCTTTAGGTTATCCGGGAATTCATCGTTCTCGTAACAACCTATTTGTATCAGAAATCCTGCCAATCTGCTGCAAATTTGCCGCTAAAACTTAAGATGAGCTACTGTTCTGCACTGCAAGATATATTCGTACTCTTGGCCACTGAAGACTTCACAAATTCCGTCAATTGTTTCACTTTTCCCTAACAATAGTTCACCAATAAATAAATAAATCTGCAACCGTAACGCGTGCTCGTTAAATTTCATAACGCAGAAGAAGTCACAAACCGCAAAAAACGTGTATTTACTTCTTTTTCCGGAGTATGTGCGATTAAACCCAACGAATGGGGTAAACTTGCCAGTTGTGGTCAGCAGTGCACATTGCGAGCACTGCTCGTGACTCGTGATAAACAGGGGTTTGTTGCGAGCTGTGGAATGTGGAACAGTGCTTTACGCTGCCCTGTTGTTATCGATACTTTTCGCTTGATTCGCTTGAAAGCGTGCTACAATATAACGGTATTGACTGATAATATGACTTTAATACAAGATTTGAAATTTAATGTAATAAGACAGGCAACAGGCAGTTTCAAAAGTGGCTCATATTCGATCATGCGTAGTATAATGCATATTTAGCTTATGGCATCAAAATTGACCGATGTTTACATCAAATCTTCTTCTTCAGGCTGTATAGACTAGGTGTAGGCCTCCATCAACGCTAACACGCGGTGCATACTCAGTTATATAACTGACTCTCCGAGCCACCAAACTATCGATAAATCATCAACTTAATAATAGCATACAACACTAGTACACTAGAACAGTAAGTATTTCACCGTGTTGAAAATGTTTTTTAAGCCCCTCCACAGATAAGTTTGTTTAACTTAGATTCAGCGTGCACTGGCACGAGACTAAAATTAAATGGATTTTTAGAAAAGACATTGTTAAATTTGTTTTTGACCGAGTTTTAATGTATTTTGATCGATTGCTGTGAAGTCAACTTAATAACTGGGACGAATCATTTGTGCTATGAGACGACCAAGCCAGTTCATCAAGCCGCTCGCTTGATGGGCAGCGTCGCGAGGCCTGTCCAATAATTGTAAGGTATATAATATGATTGTTCGACAATTACTTTCGGATCGTTGTTTTTTTTAAGAAATTGTAATTGACGGATCTTCGTTTCAGTTTGGGCAAACATGCTTTCGTATGTCCGGCTGTTCTCTGCTACAAGTCGCATTTTTTAACCGATTCTCGTAATATTCCGATTCAATATCGTGATTCTCGTGATTCTCGATATAGCCTTTTTCGACTACTCACATAACAAAAAGAAAAAAAACCTTGTATTACTGACACACACACACACACACACACACACACACACACACACAAAATGACATATCTGCACAACAAAAAAAATAATGGACTCAGCGGGATTTGAACCCACCACATTCGGTTTCAAAGTCCAGGTCACTACTCACTAACCATTCGGCCTACCGGTCATTTTAAGTACATTATGCGCGGTTAACAATTATTAACAGTTTTAAGTTATGCAAAGAAAAAGTCACGAGGTTTACAGTTCACAGAGACACTAGTAATAGGTAGTATTTTTAATCCCCGAACTCTAAAAGAGAGGGGTGCTATAAGTTTAGGATGTGTATGTATCACACAGTTTGTGTGTGTCTGTCTGTGACATACTAGGTGCCAAACGAATGGGCCAATTTTGATGCGTTTTTTTCTCTGTTTGAAAACTGATGTAATCGAGATGATTCTTAGCTATATTGGAGGGTTCGGTTGGAATCGTAGCTCCCAAATGAATGGACCGATGTTGATGCGTTTTTTTTATGTTTGAAATGATGTTTTTTCGCTACAATGGGGAAAAGGGGGGGTCAGGCGTACATACATTTATTTGAGCTTATTTATGTTTGTATGAGTTGAATCGGTTTTAGGGTTATTGAGATAACGAAGAATAAGAGTCCGAAATTGTGGAGTTAAATAGTATCATGATGAGACGATCAGGTCAAGAGGGGTTTCATCTAAAGAAATATATGTAGAAACGCTACCTTTTTTTTTGCAGATGATAAAAATGTTATGTACTAGAATACGTAAAATAATATCGTATCAATCCAGCCTCATATATCATATCATTAAGGCCTTGTTTGGATATAAAGTTTTAGTGCATAACATGCCAAGAGACATTCTTTAGCCGCTGAATGTACTTCCTTTTTTCATTCTCCGTTTGTAAGTTATTTTACTGAAAGGATACCTAGCTGAATTGTCTTTTCATGTAAAACAGGACAACCTTTCATTCTCATGATAAAAATCTAGCAATCCACGTAAAAAAGTCACTGTATGGCCCGAGAAACGTACCCTTTGATAAAAAAATGGGAGATACGTCAGATTCTACCATTAGCATGCTAACAATCATTGCATGAATTTGGATTTAAAACTACGACAAGTGATGCCTCTAGGCATAGCTGATTGAATACGTCGAAAATATAGCATGTAAATCTACTCATTTCAATTTAAGTAATTAAATTGTGGCGTAAAGATTATTACTGATACATCATATCGAACACGAATTGTCGATCTTCTCATTTTTAATCAACTTCCAAAAAAATAAGGTTCTCAATTCAACAGTATTTTTGTGGGTATTTTCACAACTACGGCGGTTTTTTTATTGCTTGAAAAGTTTGTCTATGCATACGGCTGAACCATAGATCTAGTTAAAAGGAAGAAGATACGCCACGTTTTCAGTTCTACTATAATATGAGAAAAAAACGAAGTGATGTTAAATAAAAGCTTATAAAAATGCGATAACTTTTAAAACATTAAAATTTGAGCATTCTTTATAAAATAATAACTAAATAAAAAAATATTTCTTAACAAATATAAAGGAAATGATAGGAAGAAGTAAAAACTTTCATTTATTTTTGGTGATTGAATTAAAAACCATAAATATAAAATAATGATTTTTATATTTTATTTTATTGATTTTTATAATTTATCATCGGCTCAAAAATATAGTAGAAAGCATGCCAAACCGTATAACAGCTGTATGAACAGCTCGTGGTGGCAATACAAAATACTAAAATGTGTGAAAATTGCATATTTGATACAGTAGCACATTTCTCGTGAAAAATTGAAATTTTTACTTAACCTACTTTTATTCTAAATAAACTGCACAATCTTGAATTTTATGAATTTTATTTTACCACTGTAAAATTTACTATAATACAGTCCTTATTTTATAAAGCTAATTCCAATTGGAGGTTATTGAGGTTTATGTTACCGACGCGCTTATTGACCCGCTTTCTTTGTGGCCCAATGTATTTACAAGCCTTGAGCTTAATTTTATTTAGATTTATGGTCCTTTAACGTGTTGCTATTATATATTTTTGAAAATAAGCTCCTTCTTATTATTATTAACAACACAGATAGAGAGACATACACAATTGGAACGAGAATGAGAGTACTCTGTTAACACGTGCTACGCAAACACCACTCCGAATGTGACTATGGCCCAAGAAGGCCAATTGTGTAGGTTGCACCTAATTTATGCTGTCTACGCCTGAAGAACCGGTACGTAATCTTCCACTTTTAATTATCTATAGGGCAAACCCATATAAATTTGATCAAAATTTATAACAGTAGAGTAGTTTTTAGTAAATCCATTTAAAGACGATTTTCATATTCAATCTATAGTTGGTGCATTGGACTCAATATTCAACACTACAAAGCTAAGCAACGCATCTTCCCATTCTTTGTCATAGGTTCGTACACAAACGGAAGAACTATGACCTCGGAACGTATTTCGTGTATGCCTTTTGTTTCTTATTTAACAAAGAATCCGCTATGACTCTACTGAGGCCACATTGTTTTTAGATGAAGACAATGCTTAGCTTTTTGTGTGTGATCTTTTTTATGTGGCATATGGGATCCGTATAAAATTGCATGTAAATGAACAGGATTCAGTTATTTTTGAAACGCTTGAAATATTTTGTTCGATTTCAATCAACCAAAAAAATGCTGTTTTAATAAACCGTACGACTGTTAATAATTTTATTGTGTAAAAGTTTGCATTGTTCCATTTTTAACCCCTGACGAAAGAGGCATCGTATCTCCCAAACGAACTGAACGATTTTGATGCGCTTTTTTTCTATTTGAAAGCTTATGTGAACGAGATGGTTCTAAGCTATATTGAAAGGGGTCGGGATGGTAGCTCCTAAACGAATAGACCGATTTTGATGCGTTTTTTCTGTTTGAAAGCGGGTGTGATCGTGTTGGTTTTTAGCTATAATAGAGGGGTGGCGTTATATACATTTGGAATTTGTCCTTGTAAAGTTTGGTACTTAAGAACTATGGAATGCCTGTTTATACTATGCAAAGCTATTAATATATATTTTGTGGCTACGGCTCTGTGGCCATATCTGCAATCACCTAATTAACTAATTGTTTATCACACAATTACACAAATATTATAAAGGTGAAAGTATGTATGTGTGTATGTGTGTTACTCTTTCTATATCCTGGATTAGAACATAGGCTACTTTTCATCATGTTCATTATCAATTTTCATCATTGTTCCCGCGGGTGAAGCCGCGAGGCGCAGCTAGTGCTTTTGTAAAAAAATATATTTACATCAACCTCTAAAAGTATTTTCCAAATTCAAACAAAAACTACTCAAACAAACAGATTACCCGCGGTACCCCAACAAGACAGCCTGTGTCGCCCCGGGGGCCTTTGTCATAAAATAGCACAGTAGGTACATGGGCTCCATAATGCCTCTTCATATAATCCGTATTACCTTACTACGTCTGCTATTCATGAACAGTATGGGCAATTGGTAGTTTTTGTATAAATCAGAATGGCCCGAGCTCAATGTCGGTGTAGTGGCAATATCGTAGAATTGATAATTTCATGAAATAGTGCTATTTCATGAAATGTCTAGCTAAACCTGACCATATCGTTGAATCATCAATGTTTAATGATATTTAAATCCACGTTTATAGCCGTATCACTTAATATCATGAATGTAGGGTTTTCATGTTAACAGATAGGAATTCCAGGCAAAAAAAAACGTGAAGACGGGAGCGAAGCGTAGCGAGCCCGCTTTCGTCTTCTAACCTATCACGGACACGGCTTCCACCTAGCGCCTCTAGCGGTGGATAATGTAACTATTTTACGATATGATCACTAAAGTTTGACCATATCATGTTGTTAGCTGTTCATATCGTTGAACGCTAATCATTCATTCAACTGGCCAAACAATTTCATGATGACACTGATAATTTAATAAAATAAAAAACAAATGATGTGGCCAACCATTTCATGAATTGATAAATTTTATTATCACGACGTCGGTCGGACTATTTACGATAAGAAGTGAGCGAAACAGTACCTAAGTAATGCAAAAAAAACTTTTCTTCAGGATAAGAAGTGAGCGAAACAGTACCTAAGTAATGCAAAAAAAACTTTTCTTCAGGATAAGAAGTGAGCGAAACAGTACCTAAGTAATGCAAAAAAAACTTTTCTTCAGGATAAGAAGTGAGCGAAACAGTACCTAAGTAATGCAAAAAAAACTTTTCTTCAGGATAAGAAGTGAGCGAAACAGTACCTAAGTAATGCAAAAAAAACTTTTCTTCAGGATAAGAAGTGAGCGAAACAGTACCTAAGTAATGCAAAAAAAACTTTTCTTCAGGATAAGAAGTGAGCGAAACAGTACCTAAGTAATGCAAAAAAAACTTTTCTTCAGGATAAGAAGTGAGCGAAACAGTACCTAAGTAATGCAAAAAAAACTTTTCTTCAGGATAAGAAGTGAGCGAAACAGTACCTAAGTAATGCAAAAAAAACTTTTCTTCAGGGTAAAATAGCAATGAACTATTTTTACCAGACTGTGCAACGTAAAGACCCGGTAATGTGTTTATCAGCCTATGTATGTTCCTTTGTTGCACTATATAGACCAAACGCATGGTCCGATTTTGATTATTCTTACGTTAATCGATTTGTCTTAATCTTGTGAGTTCATCTTTAGGTTTCTCTTATCATTTTTCATTTTGAATGACCATTAAGATCTTTAGCGATTTAAAGTTTCCCACTAATCCTTCTAAATATAAACTAAAAAGATTAAAATAAAATAAAATATTTTACAAAACAAGAATCCCGTCCGCAAAATTGATTTTGATTTGAAATATGATTTGAATTCGGAGGCATACAGAAAAACAGCAGCTAACCAGGCTCTAGCTGATCCCGTCAAAGGTGAAATGAAATGTATGATGCCTCTAACTGCATCTTATATTTCTAAATCAAAAATCTAAAGCTTGTTTGCCGCATTTTAGTTTTGTTCGCAGTCGGGTTTTTCGTTCATAATATTAATTTATTTATTTATTACTAATCATTGCTTAACTTTTTATAAATAAGGCGGTTAAAGAATAACCTATATGTGATGCACGTACAACGTGCTTGTTCGATTATGTTTTGTTTGTTCTATAATCTCGATACCGGATTTGGATTAAATTTCATCAATATTGTAGGTATGTCATATTTTGGGCTTACGAGTATAATAATGTAGATATATTCCATGATTAATATGCCCAAAATAAAGGGAACTCACGGGACGCCTCTACTCAACAATAAGGTACAGGCTAACGACAACATGATCATCATACTCAATACCAAAATAAAAGCCGTCATCATTTGTCCACTGCTGGACGTAGGCCTCTCTTAATGCTCGCCACTGAGCTCGGTCTTCAGCTCACCTCATCCATTTTCTTCCAGGCACTTTTCGCAGGTCGTCACTCCGCCTGGCCCCAAGGCGACCTACGCTACTTTTGCCTAAACGTGGTTTCCACTCGAGAAAGAAAATACCTATAGATCCACTGGTGGATTCAAGAGGAGAAAAAATAGCTTTGGCTACACCGGTAGCAAGTGGCCGGAGGGAACTCGTCTGTCCCAACTGTTATCGGTTCTTCGGGAAATGTGACCCGGCCACTGTCACTTTAGGGTTATTATCTTTATTGCTATGTCGGTTACCTTGGTAAACCAAAATAAAAGCAATAGTTGCAGTTGAATTTCAAACAAAAAGTGGAATAATCCTTACTGTTCGTAGATTCGAACTACATCCATCTTATTTTCGTGAGTTATTGTGGCTCAAGTATGGGTCTGAATGCTTGGCTTATGAATAAATACTCCTTTGTCGTTTGAGTGTTTACATTGATTGGTACGTATCTTCTTAGTTTGTGATGGGTACCTATGGATGCTTGTGTAACAAAATGTTGAACTTTATGTTTAGAGATTTAATATGAAATGAAATTAGATTTGATAAATTCCAAAAGATAACCAAAGTAGCGTGATTACGTTACTGTGAATGTCCGAAATGCTGCTTATCATAATTAGATTGACCGGTAAATATGTCAACCAAAAGCTAGCTGGAGAATGACTGGATCATTTTCTGTCTTTCACCGGATAGTTATAAATTAACACACGACGACTGGCTTGGTGAATATTCGAAAAGATCTGCAGTGCGAAAGCCTTCTTACTTCCCGCATGGGATGCCATTAGATAATGTTACGTATTTGCATGGCTAAACATTATCATGTTTCTTTACCTGACAACAGCAAAGCAAGGGAAGGGTAATGAGTTTAATAGTCTATGTTTGTATATATGTATTTATGTATGTGTATGTTCCACTATGGTCGCCCTTATTAGTTCGATTTTGACAAGCGATGTGTCAATCGATTCGTCTTCAGGTATAGAGTGTCAGTTTCTTTTCACCCGACTGCAGGCTAGTAAAAGGAAGGGTTATGTGCTCTAACAAAAAAACTTCGATTTTTGTGTCATACCCCGCAGCAGCGCTACCATAATTTATAGGGATCAGTCATTTTTGACAAGCGAGATATTAATCGATTTGTCTTCATCGCAAGAGTGTCATTGGCTATTTTTTACCCGACCGTAGTCCGGTTTTAGTTTTGTGAATTTATGTCTTGTTATGCTTCGTGTACAGGGCAAAATGGGACGAAAGAAGTTTAAATAACACCTCTCTTTCTCGTAATTATTTAGTTTAAAACTTGTAGGTCTGTGGAGTATATATACATCATATCTCTCCCCAGTTCACCGTTCCATTTTAAGGGTGTGAAACCTTCCGCTTTCAAAATGATAAAGTTTCTTGAAAATCTAGAGAAATCTCTACCTACTCACACTGCAATAAAAGTGATAAATGGGTAATGTTCGGGGCATGTATGTATAATATAGGTACCATACACAAGTATCTATCTAAACTTATAATAATAGGAACTTATAATGAAGAAGTAAGTAACAAAATAGTCTGTACAAAGAAGATAATTAAAAAAATAAGTCTAGGAGACTTAAAATAAGTTACTAAACAAGAATATAACTAAAAAACACGCCTGCCCTGCCAAAAATGTACTTCTGCCAATAAATTATGTATTATTGGAATGTGCTTATCAAGGACTTCAATTTGATACCCATATTGTAAAACTCAAAGAAAAAATATATTTTTTTTGCAACTGAAAATGGAGCCTTACTGCCGTCATATTGTTTTTTTTTTTTAAATATAGCCTTTGTTACTAGGGGGATGTAAGGATTCTAACGATACCCTATACGTCTAAATCTGTTCAGGCATTTCAAAGTTGAAATGGTGAAATGGTTGAAATGGTGGAATAAAGAAACTCACATACAAACATAGATGAATGCTAAAAACATAACACTCCCTTTTTTCGGCAGTCGTGTAAAAAATGTGTTGTTGGCGCATCACATAAAAACTTCTAAACCGATTTTAATGCAATTTTTTTCTTTACTGGATAGCTCAGGGTTTGATTTAAAAACTGGTGTATTGGATAGCTCAATCCGATGAGTAGAAGCCGAGTAATCGATAAAAAACGATTTGACGTCTTAACGAAGTTTGATGAAATCCACACCATTATTTAAAAGTGAAACGATGGGTGTTTGTTTGTTTGTTTGGGGAGTTTTAACGCGATAATGACAGGACGGAAATTGATGAAATTTGGAATGGAGATAGCTTATACCCTGGAATAATAACACATAGGATACTTTCCATCATCTTCATCATCATCATCCCTCACTCGGGTAAAAACGCGGGACGCAGTTAGTTTGGTATACTGGTGCTTTTGGTTCTGGAATAACTCATAGGATATTTATATCCCAGAAAAATTACCACGCGAGCGACGCCGCGGGCACAGCTAGTACTAAATAACTCTCCATAAACCATGACCTTCCATCGACATAACTAATATTATAAATGCGAAAGTATGTGTGGTGTGTAAGTTGTGTATTTGTTACCACGTACCGGCTGCACGGATTTCGATGAAAGTTGATACACATGGTCCTGGAATAACACAGAAACTTGTTATCGTTGTCCAAGCGAGATAAGCCGTTGGTGCAGCTAGCTGTATCTTTATTTTTATTTATTGCACCAATATTAAAAGTTATAAATATATTTCGGTAACTTTTGACTATCAGCAAGTTATCTTAATTATGCAACGACTAGCTGTACCCATGGCTTCGCACGCATGTTCATTTTTAATGTTACTCGTATCTTAGATATTTTCATGGCCTAAAATACCAGTATACTAACATTTGATCATAATTCCCTCAGCCTTCAAAATTTTTTTATCGATTGCTCGCTTCTACTCATCGGTTTGAGATACCAAGTACACCAGTTTTTAAGTCAAACCCCAAGCTATCCAACAGTGAAATCCTCATTACAAATGGTCCAGTAGTTTTTACGTGATGCGAGAACAAACATACAGACAAACAGATAAACAGACAAATAGAATTTTAAAACTGTTTTATTCTTGTTCAATAGCTTATTTTAAGTACCCTAGACATATTTTCTTTCAATTATTTCCTTTGTACAGTTTTTTTCGTTCCTATTGCTTTATTATAAGTATCGATTCCAGATTAAAGTACTGAAAAACTGTAAATTCTCTTTGGTAAATAACAAACGAAGATATCGATCGGAACCTCAAGTTATTAAAAAAAAAAGCAGAAACTCAGGATCGTAGACTCCACCAACAAATAAATAGAGCGAGGTGATCCAGCTCCTTGATCATACGGACACAGTGAGAAGACTCAGAAGAACAAAACCGTTCGAGTAAGTATGTCAGTGATTTCAGTGTAGTAATAGTGTAACTATAAAGATCACAAGAACAAAGCGCCGTTCAAGATCCAGTCTTTGCACCTTTACTGATATGATCATTCACGTGCGGCTCGCGGTTTCATCCATATGACCCGTTTGGTCACGATGGACACAATCCTTATGTCTAGTAGTAGAAAATTAAAAGCCATTGGGGTGGAGCCGAGGATCGAACGCGGTGTCATTGCATTGCATCGCACATAATTACCACTCTGCCAACATATCTCTTCAAAAAAAAAAGAGTGAAAGTGGTTTTAAAGTTTGTTAAAATAGTTTTAAAAAGATGAGAGCAAAATTTAACGCAGCTTTTTAAAATTTAATATTTTCCACAACAAACATAACCCGCACTAATGTAAAAGTTAGATGTGGAACAAAATTATTAAAATAACATCTTCCAACTTAGCTTTTAGCGCTTGTTATCTTTCCATTCAGAACTTACTGAAAATGGAACTAAAAATTAAATTATTTCAAGAAGTTTTGCAGTATCTTGTAAATGCACGCCTGGCAAGATATTAGGTTATTGTTTATTTTTTAATGTCATTCTACTTATTTCTTTAATTTTGTTGTTGGCTATAGCTTCAACACGCGCATGCGAGGCTTGGTGACATTTTATATACACCGTGACATTGAATACGATATTTATCATAAATGAATGTATTGAGTCCATTATTTAGAATCGTTCTATAGCATTCATTAAAAAGTATATAAATATCAATAACTGACCAAAAAACTAATTAGAAATGAAATGTCTATTTCACTAAACACGCTATACGACCGCAACGGTGCTCCACCAGGCACGCGATCGTCACTTATAGGTTTTCTTATATCGCAGGGATAACAAGTTTGGATGTTGACTTATTTAATAATGCCTAGTTTTATGTTTTATTAGTTTAGTTTTTTACTCTTCATAGTTAATGCTACAGATACATTCTGTTGCATGGACTGAGTACATACATGTAAGAAAAATTACGAATTCAATGTCACGGTGTATATAAAAAAAACATTCAAATGCACACATCTATATATCTATATCAGATTATATCAACCCACTGTTGGGTACAGGCCCCCCTCATAGTAGTATAAAATTGGTGCATCATGTGTACATCAATTTTAACGTAAAAGTCTATTATTTTTGAAAAGATCGCTCTATTCAACTGCTTTCTATTTGAAAAGACCATCTACTCTATTTGAAAAGGCTATGTTCTATTTGTGTATATTTCTATATTCAACAGTGATGTATTATGTGAATTATTTGAAACAGTGCTCTATTTAATTGTATTCTATTTGAGCAGTAGAAGACTACCTCCACTATTCGTAAGATTCAACAAGTTTTCTATTCAACAAGTTCCATATGAAAAGATGAATCTATTCGATTCGTCCTGTTTTTTTAAATAACACTATTCAACCAAGTCCTTTTAGAAATACTACTTATTGCTTCAACATTTTGCAGTATTATCTAGATCACTAAATTTTGCTCTATTTGAAAGCAATGTAAGAAAACATCTTCATATTAAATGAAAACACCAGTTGAACTAATTACATGAACTATTTTTAGAACTGGTCTGCTATAAACTGCTTAAAACTGTTGTTCTTTCAACAGGTTTAATAATCTGATCAGTTATTTACTGTTTGCATTTCGAAATTTCATACTGGTTGACCAGATCAGTAGGTGTCTACTTATAAACCCTGCAAAGTTTTATAAATTTGTACGATGATAAGGAGTTAAATTAATAAATAAAAACCAATAGAACTGTTATAATTAGGTATTTAATTATATTAAACACATACATGATTAATTATGCACCATTTTTTAAGACACATTAAATTTTTCAGTGCGCACATTGATGAGTGGTTTATACAGCTAAATACATTACTTGACCACTTATATTCTTCATATAAACTATTTAAATTAGGACATTCTAGATTTTCTAAATTGTGGACATTACTTGTCTCGAACAGTTGTCTAATCCATTTAACATTTTCAAGACCTTTAGTATAGATATCTTTATTATTTAATAGTTTAATAATGTCTTTGATGACTACATGTTTAAAAAAAGTCTATGGTACAAAACCCAAGTCCCACAAAATTTCCCTATTCCTCTCGATCCATTTTACTTGTTTTTTTTTCAGAATCTGTTAGTTCAAAAAAGAAGAATGGATGCTTTATTAGATAAACTTGAACATGGTCATTACATACGATAGCTATTTCTTTCAAAATAAATTCATTTGCTTCAGTTTTGAATCCCTGGACATCGATTATCGTATTCGTGATAGCTTGCGTACAATGTTACTTAAAGGTTTATACTCCACAATGCGGTCGTTTATGATAAGATAGTAGGCAGTTGTATTGTCAGGAATCACTTCTGCAACTTTCAATCTCCAAACGGACATCTACTGGTCTAGTCTTCAAGTTCTCGTTTTGTCTTGAGCAATCAATAACAAATAAAGGAGCTTTTTCTTTAAAACTATATAAATCTAATAAGGGATCTGCTGTAGAGTTGTAAAACGACTGGCGAAATTTGAAATACATCTCGTATAATATACTATATTTACTGTCATCGAATTTCAAGTTCAGGGAATCATACGGATAACTGTACGAATTTAGAAACAGCGTGACATTAGTTAAATTACAGTGATCGAATAGAGAACTATCTTTAGTCTTACTATTTTTTCTATTGGTTTGCAGACCTAAGATGACGTATCTTGGTTTTTCTAATTGAGAAGCAGTCTTAATTGACCAATAATGTTTTGTTGTTTTTGGTAATAACGGATACTCATACAAATCCCAATTCCTAAAGGCTACTTGTATTGGTCTGTCTTTTAATTTGAGTAATGTAAGACTTTCACGGTCCGATACTTTTAAATGGGGTACACGCCACTGTACTTTTTGTATATCTATTTTAACACAATCATCACCCTGAAGTTATAACACTATTCAAATTTGTATTACTTCTGTTCAATATAAGTTCGTGTCTACAATTAATAATGATTTTGTTATAATCTTCTGCGAAGCCTATTATCTTATTTAATGGAATAAGAATACTAAAAAATATATTAGCATTTTTAAGTTCGTCTAAATACCATCCCCATAAAGCGGCTACTTTACTTTCTCCTTGATTTATTGATATGTAAGATTTTGTCCTGTTGTAGTGGTTGTGATTCCAATCACAACCACTACAACAGCTGGAGCACTTTTAACATGATCTATTTCAACACCATTCAATTCATATCGAATATCTTGAAAGAGAAACAAGAACGCGTTATTGGAAATATTTGCATTTTTGATTACTTCTTTTCCTGTAGCATCTTTACCCGTCACTGTAACGACCTTCAATGTATATAGAACTTGCAACTGGTAGAACGTACACATCTTGTTGATGTATAGGAATTTTTATTTCATCATTTTCTTTAAAACTATTATTGTAGGGATTGTAGCTATGTATTTCATAGCTCTCGATTGAATTATCGAATTGAGGAACATCAGTTAATTGAAGAACACTCATATTTTAAATCCAAGGGCTCTTAAGAAATCTTTATTGCTTTTTGTAATTTTCTTAATTTTTTTGATTAGCTCTTTTCACTTTATGAATTGGAATTTTATTAAACAAAATCATCTTGATTTTCGTAAATGAAGACACAGCTGAATAATTTATTTTCCGAAGTCAATACACGCACCACATTCATTAAGAATTTTTATTGTTAAATAAATAAATAAATAAATAAATATTTTCGGGACATTTCCACACCAATTATCTAGCCCCAAACTAGGATACCCTGTGCTATGGGCACTAGATAACGGATAAACATACATAGATAAGAATATTACATCCACGACTCGGAAAAAAACATTTCTGCTCATCACACAAATGATTGCACTTTGCAGGATTCGAACCCGCGACCGTTCGATTTCGTACCTAGGATCTCTAGCCACGAGACCAACCGGCCGTATATATTATATGATATATTTGATTTATTAACAGGAAATAAATTATATTTTTCGGTACTTCTATGTATTGATAACCTTTAGGTACGCATGGGACAAATTCATAAATAATATGCGAAGGTGATCCGTTGATGTATGAACCTTGCACAATGTCACATTCAATCCTGATCACATACACTGGTAGAATGTTGACTGGTTTCGTTAACTCGTGCCATATATTTGCTTCCAGGATTCGATTAGAAAAACCTAACATGTGGCCTAGGCTATTTTCAATGTCAAAATACACTAGTTGCGTGCAAAACAATGAGCACGTCAACGTGTTATTATTTGGTCTGAGTTTTATTCTACAATCCTTAACATTGCTTTCGAGATAGTCACCTATATCATTTAAACGCCATGTGGATTTTTTAATTGTTTGTCACCGTAAGCAAATACATCGTTTTTAGCATTAATATTAGGTATGGAGTTAAAAGCTGAAAAATTTAGTAATCCACATTCATAGTTGTCATCTTTTGGCTTGGTGGATGGAAATGTGTCTCTAACGTTGATTTATTTCCTGAGATAGTAAAAGTAAGAGACATTATGATAGACTGAATGGTTTTCTTTGAGACATTGTATTTATTTATTTAAATCTACGCCAAAATGTTTCTAGGAATCGTATACATAAATGTCCGCAGTTATATGGATTATTGTGCTGAAGATTATCATAATTGTAATTTATTTTACTTCCCATGTAATTTATAAATTCTTTTGGTGGTTTCAAATTTCCATAGCTATCAAAATACTCAATGTTGTCATAATATTTTGCATAGGCTACCCAGTGCGTACCTAAATTTTCTGATTTATCCAAATTGATGATACCACACTCTTTTCGAAGGTGGACGATTTGGTAACTCATCTCTCATAAATACTCCACGAAAATATGGTACATGTTTTGTATGATTCATAATATCTATATTAGTAAGAGGGCGTTTGGGTAGCCTATTATTTAGTTTTTGTCTTTGTTACATGTATTCCATAACCATTTTTATGTGGCATAAGATGTAATCCTTTCCCTATACACAAGGCTTCTAATTTTTCATTATGCCTTTTCAACTCTTTGAGACGTTGTCTAGTAGCTTTGTATTCATTTATAACTTTAGTGATTGATGCTACACCACCTGCTAAACTTCCGGCAGCAGATAATCCTGCAAAAATAGGTATCAATGGAAGAACACCACCGGTTTTTGGAATGGGTATAATACGTGGAGGTTTTATACTTGCATCTGTTACAAACTCTTTAGCAGCTGCTATTGCTAATTTCAACGCAGTTTTCTTGCATGTTGGTTTCAATCTTTTCAAATGTTTTTTTGTGAAAGCGATTATATGTTTGAAACGTTTTTTGAAATTTAATCCAAAATGTGCCTTTGATGAAACATGTTTTTTCATACTTTTAAGGTTATTTTTCAACCCTGCACCGGCACTTAATTTTGTTAACATGGCTTTATTAACTAAATTAGCGGCAATATTTTCTCCTTTAGTAGCATCAGAAGCAGATGCTCGTTTTCTTGCCATTTTCATTAGAATTATATCAGCTATATGGCGATCTTTTAAAGAAGATGATTTATGGTAGGCAATATCGTGTTGTTTGCAATATTCGTCTAACTCATTAATACCTTTATCTCCTCGAGCTAGTCTTTGAAGGAGGTTTGTTCCTGGTCCGCAGTAATTATATCCAGGAAAATGTAATTCGAAAGGTAAATGATTGATAGACCAATTGAGAAGACTTTGTTCATTCATTACCTATGTCAGACTGAGTACAGAAATAAAAAAAATGGTCTTAATATATGCTCTTTAGTTATGATACCACTCTTACCTATTTAGGTATAATATCTTATAAAATGTTAGAATTATTAATCCAACTGTTTTCATGCGAAGGTAAACCTAACCATTTCACAAAGACTTTATTTGCTTTTCTTTTTAGTACCTTTTCAACAAGATACACGTTTGGGTGATTTGTTTTCTGGAGTTCTTGATCATAAAAAGCACCTAAAATAGCGTGATGCCTTGCGTCTTGTATTATGTAAGTAACTGGATTAGTTTCTTGCACTTTAGTGATTTCAAAGATTTCTGTTGACCAATTAGGAGTGTATCCTTTTTCAAATGTTCCCTTATACTTACTAATGCGAACAAAATCTCCTACTTGTAAACTTCTGCTATTTTATAATGACTTTGATTTATCAGCTCTCTTCATATATCGTTCTAGAATTGCTTTTTTATTTTTTTTTGCTTACTTTGGCTGGCCATTGATTTTAGTTATATTTGTATAGTAAGTTGTCTAGGGTTCCATCAGTCCATTTATAGTTACCCTTTAAACTGAATTCTTTATACAGGTATTTTTTTATTGTTCTAATTAATCTTTCTACTATCGACGCTTTCTTTGGGGAAAAAGTAGAATAATGATTTATGGAATACATGTGTGTTAGTTTATTAAAATAATCATTATAAAATTCTGTTCCCAAGTCCGTTTGTAAATTTTTAGGAATACGTCCATATTCTAACAGTTTATTAAAAGCACTGACCACTTGTTATTTTGTTTTAAATTTTAGTGGAAATGCCCAGGCATACTTTGAAAATGTATCAATCACTGCTAAAATATATCTAAAGCCATTATTTTGCTTGGATAAGGGCTGCATATCAATAAGATCCGCTTGCCATAGATCATCTATGTCTTTCATTATAACATGTCTTCGCGGGAAATTCACTCTTGCATATTTATGTATTTCATTTACCACGCTTACTTTGCTCATTTTTGTGCTTGATTTTATTTTGTTGTTCTATACTAGATATTCTCGCAATAATGTCTTTTACTAATTGATTTAGTGTTGCAACTGTTTTGATAGTGTCTTCTATGACTTTATCCACGTACTCTTTTGTAGCACTATCTTTTGGATCAACAGGAATTTGAAGATTCTTTATACTTTTCTCTTGAGCATCTAAATCTCCACTATTTGTGTATTGTAAAACACATGCCAAGTTATTATTTTGTTGTTGTTTATGAACTCGTACATGATGTCCAAATTTATCAACATTCATGTTCAAACGTTAAAATTATACTGAATGATACATTAAAAACTGACCCTATTTATTCTTTTATTACACTAGCCTCTTGTAGTTCTTCTACTATAGCTATTATTTCGTTATCATGATTGGTATTGCCAGCATTTTTTTAGGCTATCAATAGTTTCAATCTTTCTATTAATTCGTTTGGATCATCCCAATAAACTAAATCAGTATTTTGTCTATAATGCTTTAATTTAGGTAGCCCGCCTCCAGACAAACAAATTTACATCAAATTTACTTTTACCGTCACAATATACTTCAGAAAAAAGTGGTTTTATAATTTTTTGATATTTAACACCCTTATCACCTTTTATTTGACCATAGGGGTTAAAATCTCTTTTATGAGCATTGGTATGGAATAATATATCTTTGTAAACAAGTCTATCTTTGTCTGTCACTATTTTTAATTCGGGTTTTTTCCTAAGCAATAGCTCTTTTAAGCCTGCAGTTAATTCATACTGATAGGTATCAATATGAATCATGTAAATCTTATCTCCATGTGTAGGATTTTCAATCATAGAGAACCGTACTGTTGAGTTTCCCATCATTAGTTTTATATTTTCCCTTCTAATTCCAAAGGGGAATATTATATGTATCATCATATATATCAAAACGATCATCTTTCCCTATTGATACTTTCAAACCTCTTTGTGATTTATAGGGGCTTTTTTCTTGTCCATCTGCATACTCACATCCTGAAGAATCAGAAACATTGTCTATTTTAGAATAATCTCCAATTGGATTATCATCAATATTTTCATATTTAGTAGAAGCACTCAGATCATGAATTGAACTACTTATCTCTGCATCTACATTTCTAGAAATCTTTTTTTATTGAGGGTGTTTTGATTCTGCAACTAGGGCTTTTAAAGGTTCAGTTACAGGTCTTAGAATATGATTTAACGCTATATTAGATTGATCTTCTTGATTTCTCATTTGTTTTATTTTGTTTTTTATAGATTCATTTGATTGTATTAACTGTTGCTTGATATTTTTATCCATGTTTCAAATTTCGCAGTAAAAAGGACAACCTCTGTTCACTAATGTGGAAATTGAAGTGAAAATGTATGTGTAAAATCGTGTTTATATGATGTCAATAATTATTCAAAATAAATGAATGTATGAAAAGATTTTCTATACCTGCCTTTATTAATTGCACAATCCTTGTTAATTATTACAAAATTAAAAGGTTCCTTCCATATAGTAGCACAAATATTTTTAAATCGGGACCAGGACATGTCTGAAGTTACATGTTCGTCGAATATATGTTTCAAATTTATATCATCTTGTTTAAATATGATCAAAAAGTTTGCATTATCTCGTAACAATTGTTTGGGGATTTTTGAATACGTTTGAGTTAGATAGAAGCAATCTATTTGCTCGTGTCTTCCCATGGCAAAATAATTACGAATGTTATTTTGGTTTTCACACACTACATCATCGAATATCATAATAGAGTTTGCTAAAGCATCATTAGGATGAATAACGTTCTTATCGTCAGTAAAAATAAAGAAATTTGCTTCAGGGATTCGTTTCAAAACTTGATTAAGAAAACGATATTTTGCTTGATATGCTGTTTTAGAATATAAATATATATTTTTAAACTTTAACCCATTTTCATGTAATAATAAACTGAGCATGACGTTGGTTTTGCCACAATTAGAAGGTCCACATATAATACAACGAATAGAATTCGGGAGAAGTTCACTATGTTTAACATATTTTTTATTTTCAGACTACTAGATGTACTTCACATCGATTTGTTGACAAGGGCTGTTTAATCAGCTTCATCATTTCATCTGGTATATTTAACATACATGCTAGGCTTTTATATTTTTGTCTGTATTATCGAAATGCCTACTTATTAGAATCAATGATAACTGTCAATATTAATACGAAATAAATCTTATCAACTTTAGAGGAAAGGGATTTTTATGCTAAATATTGAAAAATGTAGTGTAGTTTCATAATTTATTCAATACATTTTGTTTTGTTACATCTTACATGATATGCGAATGCTTAAAAATAAGTATATCTTACATAATCACGTAGTTCAGTTTTGTATGTACAATAATTATAAATTAACTTAAACTATACATTGAATTAATATGCTTAAAATATTGTTTCGTGATGACCCCACGGTAATGTATCGATTTGATTTGATAGTATTTGTCTTTTGTCATCATTTCTGTTCAATACCAATTTATTAACTTCTTGTGAATATAAGGTATGTTTTAAAGATTTTATCAAATTCATTTTACATTTTAAACTTTTATTGAGTTTAAGAGAATCATTATAATCTGATAACTTTAGTTGTTTTGCAATACACTTTGAAACGCCTTTTGCTTTTGTTATTTGTATTTTCGAGCTTCGAATACAATAAAGCTTTGCTCGTAGTTCAACAAATTCAGATATAACATCACCTCTAAGCTCATCTTTGAAAAGGCCAGGAATTTTAGCGTTTACTAAAGGAATGTTATAAGGATTAGTTTCACTGTAATTGCTGATATCAAAATTAAAGTCATTTCCTTTCATGTCTTCATACAAATTTTCAGTCTCAATCAAGTACAACAGACTGTCTGTATCTGTATATCATAATTTTGCTTTATCCTTATATTTCTTTTTAATATGATCATAATGAAATTTATACAAATGATTTTTAGACATCTCTAAAACTGTGAACCCAATGTATATTGGTTTATCTAATATGATCTTTTCAGGCTTTAACTGAATGGCTGCAAAGCTGTCAGAAAATATTGAAATATTTTTTAAATTTGGCCGTGTTATTAATTTTTCAGCTCCGATATGCTTATTAGTTTTATTTTTGTTATCTATCCATTTAGTAACAAGTTTTACTTTAACCTGTTTTCGTTTGTTTTCTATCGTTTTTCCGAAAATAGCATTGTTAAAAAGTTTGAAAAAGTCTTTTTGAAAGTTAGAAGACGATTCTTGTCTGAGTTTAGTGTTCAAATAAATATACTTCTTTAAAAAATGTTCTTCTTGTCTAAAGCAAAGAATACGATGATTTTTTTTCAACAGTAAACCCTGCCTTATGCATTCTTTAAGATGAACAAAATGAATTACATAGTAATATTTATCGTAAAGATTTGCTACCAATTTCTTCGTCTTTCCACCTGGAGGAATACATTTTTCTACTGCAAAAGGCAAGTCTCTATGAGCATCGTGTAAATTATCGGGATAAAGCAAGTCAACTTCTAAGATGTACCCATAATAACCATCATCAGATGTGTTTAATGCATTGAAACTAGCAACTTCGGCGTTTGTTAAGAAACGGAAATCAGACACAGGTAATTTTTGCATCATTGCGTAACCGTATAGATTATTACAATCCAAATAAATTAGATAAGAATCTGGTTCTGAATCATTATATTCTGGAAGGTACTTATTGTTTGCTTTTGCATGACGAAGAGAACATTGAGCTAAGCCACCGCGTATTCCTTTTTCAAGCATTTGATACATATCTATGTCATCAAGGATATCTAGTTGAACTCCAGTGTGTAAAAGCATTGCATCCCAGCTTAATCCTGGTGAGGAGACATAATAAGCAGGATCAAGATTATAATGCTTCAGACTACTGTTTCTAAAATTTTCAAATATGTCACATAGTAGTAATACGTCACACTTCAAATATAAATTCGTAAAAGCACCAAGCGATTTAATTTCGAAAGCTTGCCATATATTTTGCGCTCGCGCGTAATCATTGTCAGAGAGATGTTCAAATTTAAGGCTGTTGTAAGAATCTGCTTTTTTAGGGAGCTCAGTTTCGCTATATTTCGTCCATGAATCCATGTAATCATATGGGTAAGGTGCTTCTTAAAAAATCAATTGTTCTTTTGTCTTGAAATTCTTTTGACAAGTATAAAAATTCTTCCTCAACTAAACTTTTACTCAATTCATCCAAACTTGAGCTAAGGAATTGAAATGAATCTATGAATTTTAGTTGTATAGGTTGATGAGACCTTGAAATTTCAATGATTTTTAAGATTGATAAGTATTTTTCTTTAGTTTTAGCTATCAATTTTATGTCAACGTCGTGTTTCGATAGCTCTTCAATAAATAAATGACAATCGTAATTACAAAAGTTATGAAAAATTATTGGTACGAAAGCACATGTTTGATATAATAAGTTACAATGAGAGTGCGCTGCACCTCTATACTCTGACGTGATATGATTATGATCAGCAACTTTATCATCAAACAAAAAATACTTGCAGACATGACATTTTGTAGCATTTTGATATTCATGTTCTTGCTCAGTAGTTAGAGGTGATATCGGTTTTTTATCATTTAGTATACAACTTATCTTCTTGACATCCTCTATTAAGCAGTCTACAAAAACTTTAACGCAATCAAACCCTCTGTATGAAACATATTTATTTAAACTTGAATCATGAGCACAACAAATATAATAAGCAAAACATGAAGGTTCATGCAATTTGTAAATTCGTGTATTCTCTGAACAATCTTTAGAAAAATTTATAAGTAAGCTTTCAAAACCAGCATAAATAACAAAATTATTTTTTTGTTGTCGTTCAAAGTGTTTGAAGTGAATTTTACTATCTTTTTCAGGTAACGCTAGTAATACTTTTGAACAATTGTGTGAGTTATATTGGCCCTCTGTTGTAAAAAATTGTAAAAATGAGTCACAAAAATAAAGTTTACCTCTATGTTAAGTGAATTGACCACGAACTATTCGTTTGAGATTTTTGATTAAACAGTAATGACCAATACCGTCATTCTCAATATAAAGCAAATTTATAGGATTCTATTTTTTTGAATTCGTTAAGTAAAGAGGACCATTGATTTGTCATTTTTTATCTAAGCCATATATATTTAAACTAATGTTTGGATTATTTGTTTCAAATGTTTTTATATCACAAGGAGATGGCGGAAATGACATATTATTTGTATTTAGAACGTTGGCATAATGTGGATACGAACTTGTCCGACACACATTGTTTTGTGATGGGAACAACGATGCTACAATAATCCGTAAAAAACATTTGTTGTCATCGTTCTTTATATTCTGACAACTCTTAGTATTTGCGATTTTTGGTGGTAGTGGAATATTTAGTACCACCACGCATTGGATTATATTTATTTATGTTGATTTCTAAATGGCTCATGGATAGAAAAGACCAACCGGATTTACAATGATTAAATTCGGCTAGTTTTTTGTTAAAAATATGTAATATATTAGAGTATATAGAGTTCATATCAGTATTCTTGCAAATGGTTTTAAACTTGTAATTAAACGATTTTAGCTGTTTTTATACGGTCTGTGGTAGTACAAAGTAAGCAAACAGTTCAAAATTTAATTTGACACAAGTATGTTTCATTAGTGATATATCAATCAATTTGAGCACATCACTTTGATTATCGCGTAAGAACGCTTCTGGGGTAAGATACTCGACTTCTGGAGCTGGATTCAAACGATACGTAATGATTCGATTTTTGAATGCACAGCTAATGACATATATGTTTCTAAATTCTGATTCTAATAAACAATTTGATTTATGTATATTTTTTCTCACATAGACATCATGTGAGAAAAAATATATAATAATACGAATGTTCAGGTAGTGAAACTTTGCATTTGTCGCAATATTTAGATAATTCTTCTGACCTCGAAATTGGATGACAAGGTAATACAACTGGAAAATAAATTAAATCCACGTTATTTTGTTATATTTCTACTTTATTCAAATTACGTGTTTGTAAAGATAGACAATGATACGAGTACATATGGTTAAGAACTAAAGATACTTACAAAACTATAATCGTATATATATAGTTTTGTATATATATCTATAGACGAAAATGCATACATGTTATACGACTAATTAATTATTTATGCTTCGAATCAAAATATAACATCATTGTTTTGAATAGCAGCAGGTATACTTGGTAAGATGCATAAAATAATTATTAGCATACGTGTAACTAAACTTACTAAATAATAATCAAACAATGTGGAATGGATTATACAGTGAATAGAAATAAATGAAACAATCAGAAAAGGTATATATTAAATATATGTTACACCTTTTTCTCAAAAATAGGAACTAACGAACGTCTGAGAACAGTCTTTAAATTCGCCTCTCGTTGCTGAAATAAATTTCACAAGATGGCGCCAGGCCTCTGTGTCGTCATCTGTTCTATTTTTTACTGCGATGACAGCCTGGCGCCACCGATTAATCGGTAGTATGTTCTCTATCTCATCACATTTATATACTTTAAGCTCTATAAAATGTGAACCCTTCTTTGTGGGATTTTCCTGGCGAGCATATCCGTTCGCAAGGCGTCTTGTAATATATGAATAAATATAAGGTTTTTTACCCGCAGTTGATGGCAACCACCTCTTCATCCTCACTGTCAGTACCAAATAAATCTTTGTCTGTAAGCTTCATCACGGGCTGATGGCGCTTATGACAGTCTTGCTTTTCTTTGGCGCTGGATATCCAGACAAGGTTGGAGGACGGGATCTCTTCTTTGATGTTTTCTTCTCAACTATTTCTTCGCTTGATTCTTCTCCTTCTGATGGGAACAGACGATCAGCCTTTTCTTGCATATGTTTAGACCTGAAAATAGTAAACCATTATATTAATTACTGACATCATTGTAAAGTTTATCTGAATGCATGATTAAATGTAAATGAATCTACTAACTAATAAATTGGGTTAATTAAAAAAAAAGTATCGATTGGTAAAGAAAAAACCTATGTTACAAGTACCAATTACATTACAATTTGAATAGACTAATTATTTTGAGTATGCAAACTATTTGAATAGATAAACAATTGGTATAGACAAACAACTTGAATAGACACTCTTTTTGAGCAAACAAACAATTTGAATTGACAATCAATTTGAATAGAAAGACTCAATAGAATGTTTTTTTTTATTGAAATAGTTAAGTACTTATTCAATAAAAAAAAACATTCTTAAAAAGCATTGTCATTGTCATTTCATTAAAGCATTGTCAGCTATTTTATAAATGCAGATCGTTGACGATAGTACCACATAATTATTCCGACAGCTAATTCTTTAGCTTGTTGACCTAATAAGAACTTTAATAAGAATATTAAAGAGCATACCAATATTTTAGACAACTGAATTGTACATAAAAAAAAGCACTGCAACAGGGATGGGAAACTATTGGCACACGACCAGAAAATGTGAACACGGCATTTACAATTTATGTAGTAACTTATATTATTTAAATAAAAATAACCTAGCAAGAAAGTTAGCGCTCGCTTCTTAAACACGTTGCCGGTGACCAGTATTTAATATATCCCATTACTGTATATACTTCATTTCTAACAAACTACTATTTATAGATAGATAGGTATTCTTTATTGTGCAAGAAAGGCATTACGTATCACACAATGAACTGTTTTAAATTAGAAGAATCAACGGCCTTATCACTAAGCAGCGACTTCTTCCAAAGTTGAACAAAGTTGACTGATGATGGTAATGGTGATGGCAGTGGTAGACGCAGTTATTTGTTAATCCAAGATTGCTTCCCATGTTCACTTTTTTTGAAAAACTGTACTTCGATGTAAAATGGTTCGCCAACCCTGGACTACAACATGCCCTACAAGGCAAAGGAATTCATTAGATGGTGCCAGCCTGACCGCTCGCAGTCTAGATTATCAGATTTCATAGCACCTTACAGAGTACAAGCAAACCATGCTATGATTCTAAACTTAAAGAACACTAATTTTGAACGATTGATTGCCTATAAATTGATTTTAATTTACAAATAAAATCAGTTATTTGACAAAGTTCGAAGAAGACTGTCTAACCCAGAGTATTCAATTAATCAAACATGTCGGTGAGTATTTTTAATTTTTAATATTTTTTTCTACACATAATCTCACCTCGTGTTATATTGTTCCTCGTGTTATTACTCATTTAGATAATTATTTGTTACAGGATTCAGATTTGTTTCGTTTCATCCCATCGAAGAAAACTGTTTTATACTCCTACATAAAAAAGCCTACTATCAATGGAGCCAAAGTAATCAAAATCGAGATTTACGACGCCGAGAAATTCCCGAATTCAGAAGCAGATACCAAAATATGCGAATGTGATGCAGAGCTCTGTGTACAGCATGTGGTGAAAAACCCATTCATGGACGATGCTTATTTAAGTATAAGAGAAATTATATCAAAATTGGACGGAAATATGTGTTCTGTATTATAAGAATTAAATTGTTTTCATTTCTGTAAAATAACTCATTTGATTTACTAATTTTATCTAATAAACTGAATGTTTTCAATATAATATGATATATTTTTGTTTCATTTAGAGCTTTTATAACACTTGTATCATACCCGTCATCTTATTTTGTAGTCAATATTTCAAATATATAAAAAATAGGCAACTTTTCAAGCAGTAGTTAGAACATTTTTTTTCTTCTAAAACCTTGTTAAATAGAGTAACATTTTTTAATAGAGTGCGTACTTTAAATAGTCTTATAAAATAGAATGCAAATGAATAGAAAAATCTTTCAAATAGAGTAGATAGTCGTTTCATAGAGAGCGCAGTTAAATAGAGTGGTCTTTTCAAAAATAATAGTTATTTACGTTAAAATTGGTGAAACCATTATAATACATAGAATATAGGCAACATTTCAATAAGTAGTTAGAACAATATCTACTAATAATCTGTAACCTTGTTTGATACATTAATATTTTTTAATAGTGCGTATTAGGTAGTCTTTTCAAATAGAACACAAGTAAATAGATAAAGTATTCAAATTGAGTAGATAGTCGTTTCAAATCGAGCGCAGTTGAATAGAGCGGTCACTACAAGAAGAATAGATGTTAGGTTAATATTGGTGAACCTGGAGTGACTCTATGCACATAGAGCACTCGAGGAAAAGAGTGCTCTATGTGAAAAGCGATGATCCAGGTTCACCAATTTTATACTACTCCTCATGTGCACCACTCTTTCCGGTCCTGCGCAAAGCGAATCCTCTGCCATCTTGCTACCTTGATGACATCATCTGACCATCGTGCCGTTTGTCTGCCTCCTCTTGGCCACCATTCCACTACTGCCTTTGTCCATCTGCCATCTTCTCGTCTCGCCAAATAAATAATAATAATAATAAATATATTCGAGACAATTCCACACCAATTAACTAGCCCCAAACTAGGATACCCTGTACTATGGGTACTAGATAACGGATAAACATATATACTCGTATATACAAATATTATAGCATCCATGACTCGGAAACAAACATCACACAAATGATTGCACCTTGCAGGATTCGAACTCTCTATCGTTTGATTACTTACCTAGGATCACTAGCCACGAGACCAACCGGTCGGCTAATGCCTTGCCCACCCCCACTTCAGCTTTGTGATCCGTATCCCTACGTCCACGACTTTAGTCCTAGGCCTGATCTCTACATTTGGGATTTGGTCCACAAGCTATATGCCGAGCATGGCACACTATCGCCCTTTGAGTTATTTTTATCTTGTACATTTACTGTTTTGTGACCGGCCGTGTCTCTGCACCGTAAGGGTCAGGTCACATCTAACGGAAGATGCGTCACGTATCGTTGGTTGAGTGGTACATTTCTCAGTACGCTTGACGCATCTTCCGTTCCGTTCCGTCAGGTGTGACCCAAACTCCCGACCCTAAGTGAGGATAGCTGCATTGATTGAAAGTCTGGTCTTATTTGGGAAATTTGCGACTTGAAGACATGATCTAGTTTGCCGAAGGCAGCCCATCCTAGCTAAGTTCGTCTAGCGATCTCTTTGACCTGGGAGCCTTGTCCAATGGATAAACAGTGTCCAAGATAGAAATACTCATCTACTACCTCTAAGGGACAGCCACCTACAACAGCAGGTATCTGTGATGGTAGGTTTGTCATGATCATCGGTTTGGACATTTTCATCCGGAAGCCGACTCCCAGGGATGCTTCGCACAACTCTGAGAGCATACACTGGAGTTCTGGAACGTTCTCAGCTAGAATGAGAAGGTCGTGCATTTTCCGTTAATATTGATACCTCTCTCACCCCACACATAGCTGTATTTAAATGGTTCCATCGGTCTAAGCTGAAAATCAGTACTGTGGTCTTCACATCATTTTGTTGAACTTTCTGCCAGCACTGTACATGGCTGCGATCTTTGTACACATGTGTTAATTGCTATAGTTTTTTTTTATTCTGTATTTTTGTGTATACCTAGTTTGTTGGAATAAATAGTCTTAATCATTTTACCCGAGTAAATCAAAACAAGGGAAGGGTAATGAGTTTATCAGTCTATGTAGATAGATAGATAACACTTTATTGCACTAAAATAAACACATATTAAAAAAATTGCTTATAAAAGTAGTACAATCGGTGGCCTTATCGATCTCTTCCAGGCAACCATTGATTAGATTGAGACGAACTTGTTGGTTGGTATGTACTCGTATGTATGTGGATGTTCCACCATAGCATCGCCCCCACTGGTCCGATTTTGACAAGCAAGGTATCAATCGATTCGTCTTCAGGTTTAGAGTGGGCAATTTTTTTTTTTACCCGACTACGAAGGTTTATGTGTTCAAACTAAAAACTTAGTTGGATTTTGACAAGCGAGGCATCAATCGATTCGTTTTCATCGCAAGAGTGTCATATGCTATTATTTACCCGATCGTAGTCTGGTTTTAGTTTTTGAACTTGTATTATGGTACTTTTTAGGGTTCACTACCCAACTAAGCATAACCCCCCCCCCCCCCCGTCAGTCTATTAGCTGTAAAGATAGCCGTTTGAAAATTTCACTCAATAATGGCAGATATCCTAACAAATAATAATCGAAACAAAGAGTAGAAAATTAGGAGGTTGGTTCTCAATGCGGTTTTTTTAGCGGCTTTTCATGCTACCGAAGAAAATATCAAGTCATTACCTTTTTTTTTTAAATCATGTATCGAGACCTAGGAAGGTTGTACTAGAATAGTACATACAACTTCCTTATCAAGACTAACAGGACCAAAAGAAGTCAAAACCAAAGAGAATTGCAGCAATTCGTTTTTGGTGTTCCACTATGTTCGTTATCAATCTGATACATGCATAGACAACTGCATATTCTAGACGGGCTTTTGACGAATGTCGCAATGAGAGCATTTGATCATTGCCATTTTGGCGTTGATAGCAGTAGTGAGCGTCCACGGAACTAACGTACTTGTACTATTATTTATCCTGTGACTAACGCGTAGAGGGTAAGCGTAATTCAAAATCTTTGGACTAACGTCAGGAGTTGAGACAATATCAATTTTAATTCTATAGATCTTCAGTGGGGACGCTTTGGTCAGAAATTCTGTTTCAGTTTGAAACTTTAATTAATAAGCGCTCAGACATCTTATTATTGTCATAATTTTATTGTACCCAGAATATTTCTAATAACAATTTTAATTATCATGTCATTTTTGATTTTTATACCAATTTTAATATATTAATTTATTTTGTATTTTTTTTATTTTATTTTTAAATACTTATTAATTATTATTTATTACTCAATTTACCAATAATGTGTTTTTTTATGAAGTGTATTTTTATGAATAAATAACTATTAAGTACGTATATAGTCCTAGCCCTTGCACACGCCGCAACGTACGTTGCCAAAATTAGAACGCTCCGATGCACTTGGTTGCTGCAGCAACCAGTTTTTAATTAAAATGTAATCCCACGTTCTTTACCCAATCTGAGTGTTTTATTAGTTCAAGGGTATATTTTTCCTCTATGGTAAAACACTTATCAAGTACCAATAACCTTAGTAGGATAAATAAAAATCAAATAAAACAGGACCTGTAATTTAGACTTTTTTTTTTTCTGGTTTTCACACAGATATTCTGGTCACTTATTCTACTAAACTTTGTTGATATTTTAATGTTATTAGATAGATTTACTCATGCTATATTTAAATAAAACAATTTTTACAAGATACAATTTATTTTTCCAGTAAACTCCCCATTTTTTGCTTCATATTTTTTCCGTGGTGGTATGTCCGTACATAATAATTTCATACGTCTTTGGTTGGGTTCGATAGTGGTTACATGTATTCAGGCAACCACAGGCCGAGTTTTGTAAGATTGCACCAAGCCCAATGGCTTGGCAGGAATGAATATAGACAAATAAATAAAATTGAAGTGTCTGTTTCTAAGCTCAAAATAACAGCTTTTTACTAAATGCAAATGAAAGTATACAAGGTACTCATAACAAAAATGACATATTTTTTGTCTGTCTGTCTGTCTGTCTGTTTGTTCCCGCTAATCTCCGAAATGGCTAAACCGATTTTTACGGGACTTTCACTGGAAGATAGCTGATGTTACTATGTATACACAGACTTTGACATAAGTTCAAATACTGTGCTACAGCTTTATTTATCCTATCTAGGTCTAGATTTTTCAATAACTGTAATGGTAAAACTTCCAGTAAACTCCAAACTTAGAAGAAAGAGCAAAGCGCGAAGCAGAAATTAATTTTCTCGACAGCGAGTTGAAATGACTATAAAACTATTCTATAAAGACAATAGGACTTTCTTTGAATGTTTTCTTCAATGAAACGACGTTCCAAGTGGCCTAGCTTTATGCTGGGAGATGAAATCAAAATAAGTTTTAGAAATATATATAAATCCTATTGGCTATTCATTCAAAGCTTTGTATATTGCATTGGGTATAATTAACCGTACCTATATTTATTCTTGTGGAAAGCCGCACAACCAATACTAGGATTCAAGGAACATTATAGGCACTTGAAATTTAATTTTTCATTTTTATGTTCATTTGTTTGTACGTTTCTGCGCATCCTACAGCTTAAATGGTTTGATGAATTTTGAGGTATAATTGGAATCGTCCTAATCGCGAGAAGCTATAGGATATATGAAGTGTCAAGAAAACATACGGTGGCTTACAGCTGCCATATTGTATTTACGACGGGACGAATAATTACCAAAACCTATCGGTATCAAAATGTAGGTCTTATATCATTGTTTTAAATAAACAGTAGCAATTGTTTATCAAGCTGCTTACAAAGTTTAAAATTATATTCAGTAGTTTTGTTAGCAGTCGGGTTTTTGTTAATTAATAATAATGTTTACTTTGCAAACACAATCAAAAAAGTTAGAAGTAGGTACGTACATTTGCTTTTTAGAAAGTGTTTTTTAAACGTTGAAATTTATTTTATACATTGGTATGGCAATCTTGGCAAAACTCTATTATTTATTTATTAACTTAGATTATACAGCTTAAAAACTAGTTAAATGTTACATTATATGCCGAACATAATACAAAGTAAATCTATATTACATATGCAATTTTTTTATATTTTGGGCACAAAAATAGGTAGTTAAGTAATTACTAAAGTATGTAGATATCCTACATAATTATGTGGCTAAGGAAGAAAACAAGACTTTCAAGACAGAATCGATAAACTTGTGATCAAAATGTAAATATTTACAATACATTTTTGAATTAAATAATTATATTAATAGCCCCACTAATATATAAAAATTAAACGTCTGTTTGTTTGTTCGTTTGTTTAGGTGGTTTCACGTGATAAGGCTGGAAGTGATAAGGCGAAGTATTGCAGTATAACTTTTTTGATTGGGACTTTTCTTGACAAAAAATATTTGATATAGGATAGTTCAACCCCACACGATGGACCGACTACATTGTAGCCATCGCAGGAAGTCGGTGGATGGAGGTGGCACAAGATCGCTCGTCATGGCGCTCTTTGGGGGAGGCCTATGTTCAGCAGTGGACTTCTAAATGCTGACATGATGATGACGAGTTCAACTTATATACAAAGTTTTTTTGAAAAGGTAAATTTCTGATTATCTAATGATCACACGAAAAGATAAGGTAAGAAAAGTTAAGATAATATATTTATTTTCAAAGATAATATAATTTGCTCATCTAATTATTTCTAAAAGTAAAAAGTCAGCCGATCAAAAATCTGTAAGCTGTTGTGTCTCTTACTTTACAAATTGTCATTGCTACCGACGCTGTTTGTGCTCAAAAATAATATAAAGTGGAAAACACATCTCTCTCGTTGGAAAATTGCTCGTAGATATCCGTCCGATATCAGTAAAAAAACTTGGAGCGTCACCGTTCCCTCTTTTTCTGAAGTGTTTGCGAACCGTAACAATAAACAGTACGTTACGTTGATTCGTCCCCCGTACCCCGCGTAATTTCCTGCACCCCCTCCCTTCCTGACGGTTTATAGTCTTCCTGTGTACGGTTGAGGAGAGGAGATACGTAGTAAGTTAAAAGCGGTGAGCGGAGTTCGAACGGCTTGAAATTTATTTTAAGTATTGACGGCTGGTAAAGGTATGAGTAACCTCAAGTGGAAAGAGGCCCAGCCTGCTACAGCTCGCGATGCGTAAGCTGAGCTTTGAATTTGTGTGAGATAGATAGTGTAGGTGTGATAACCAGACTGAGGCGCGGTGCATCCTTTGCTTGGTTTAAACCGGTTAAAACTGTTTTTTGGCAACCGGCCTGAGGCGCGGTGCGTCCCTCGCGCGACTTAAGTACTGATAGCAGCGTGACGTGTTTAACTCTTAATATTTTTTTGTTGTGTTCGATACATTAGTAAAGTGGCTGCCAACACAAATAAACGAAGAATACGAAAACCTTTAAATAGCCAATTAAAGAAATTCTGTGTAATTTAAATAGTTATTTTAAAGACATGAACGATAAAGACATGTCAAGTGTCACTACATCAGCCCAGTTGGTAGCGACATCGACAGGAATTCCGCTGTCCACTGTTAAAAGAGTTTTATTCGAAGGTAAACGTGCACGATGGAAACAAATTTAAATCTACGAAAAAGACCAGATGCTGGATTAATATCATTATCACTGATGATTTTGATAAAGCAGTGATCCGAAGAACTATTCACAACTTTCACATTACCGATAAAGAGGTGCCAACTATGAAGCGAATACATGAAAAGTTGAAGACGGACATATACTATGCAGGTTCAATTTGGTCATTGCGTAAAAAGTGTCTCTTTTAGGATTTAAATGGAAAAGGACAGAAAGTAATAGGAAAATTCTAATGTAAAACATGAAATACGTCATCTACGTATTAGTTTTTTGATTAAAATTTCCGAATATCGCATTCAGGGCTGGCCAGTCGTTTATGCCAGAGAGGACGGTTTCATACCAAATGCAATGCTGATGTTTAAAGCAAATCGAGAAAATTGTGATTACCATAACAATATGAATGCAGAAAACTACACAAAATGGTTACAAACGCAATTATTATTATTCTTTTATTTCATCATCATCATGTCAGCCTTTAGAAGTCCACTGCTGAACATAGGCCTCCCCCAAAGAACCCCATGACGAGCGATCTTGTGCCACCTCCATCCACCGACTTCCTGCAATGGCTACAATGTCGTCGGTCCATCTTGTGGGTGGTCTCCCCACACTTCGCTTGCTTGTTCGTGGTCGCCATTCGAGAACCTTTATTCCCCAGCGGTTGTCGGTTCTGTGAACTATATGGCCTGCCCACTGCCACTTCAACTTGCAAACTCTAAGAGCTATGTCGGTAACCTTCGATTGATTCGCCTATGGCGTAGTACCCTCGAGGATGACGGACTTAAACAGCTTCTGAAGGACTTTAAGTACCGGTGTTCCACCCGCTTTCAGTAGCTCTGTCGTTATTCCGTCCTCCCCTGGTGCCTTGTTGCTCTTAAGCTGTTTGAGAGCCATTCTGATCTCGTATAAGCTGACGTCCGGGATATCTTCTGTATAATGTCGGGTCAAACGGGCTCTTGCATCGCTAGTCCTGCTAGGAGGACTATGCGATGAGGTGTATAATTGTCCATAGAACTTCTCGAGTTCACTCAAAATCTCTGGCTTCGACGAAACGGTGCTGCTACTGTCGGTTTTCAGCTTCGTCAACAGGTTTTGCCCAATAGACTCTTGCGAACACTTTGGAGCCCTTGTTCCGCTCTATTGCGTTCTTAATACAGGTAGTATTATAGGAACCCAAATCGTGTCGCATTGACTTGGAGATCTGTTTATTAAGCAAGCTGTAACTCGACATATCCACTGAAGGCTGCAGTCTCATCTCGCCTCGTTCTGCCATAAGTTTGAGTGTATGCTCAGAGATATAATTACTAGAACACAAAATCATAATAATTTGTATATATCGATCCCCAAAAACTAGACTGACTGATTTAGATTAATTTTTTAAGAAATTAGAGGAACTTTTATCAAAAGTTTGTTACAAAAACAAAAAAATTGTTATGTGTGGAGATTACAACATCGATCGACTAAAGAGAAATCCCATTTCTAACCAATTCGAACAGATATTGGCTGGGTTTAATCTTAAACTAAGCCTAAACCAGCCAACAAGACTGAGCAGTAACACTTGCCTTGATAATTTTGCCCACAACGTTAGGAAGAGTGAAACTTCAGTGATTGAACTTGCCTTGTCAGATCACACCGCTCAAATTATGAAGTGTCCTGTAAACAAAAGCTATTTTTCGACGTATGTTTTTAAATGGAAACTTGATTACTGTGAAGAAAATATTAGTAAATTCACTGACTGTTTACAAAGTCTCTCTTTTTACGAAGTCTACAATGCTGAAAACCCAGACGAGGCATACAATTCCTTTTTTGCCATTTTTAAGTTGTTTTATGATCTATGCTTCCCAATTTTAAAAGTTAAAATACCGCTAAGTAAACGACCTAAATGGCTTAGTAAAGGTATTAAACGCTGTGCGAGACGTAAGCGATATCTTTTATGGAAATACAGACACTCTTCAAATAAAAATAACAGGGAAGTACTTAAACAATATTCTAAAAGATTAAAAGCGGTTATAAAGCAAACACAAAAGGCTCAAAACAACTATGATGTAGCACAAGCAAAAAACAAATCAAAAGCTGTATGGAATATAATAAATAAATACAAACGATATAATATAAAAGATGAAATTCTTCAAATAAAAACTAAAGGGAATATTTTTTCTGATCCGGTAGAAATTGCTGAATGTTTTAATAACTTTTTCATTGATGAAATTGAAGAAGGCAAAATCGACAGTGCAAACGATCAAAAAACAGTAATTCTTACTCAACTAAATTCATGTTTTATGGCCCCAAATAATCAATATGAAATTATGGAAATTATAAAAGTTTAAGGAATACAAATAGTACAGGCTTCGATGAGATATGTACAAATGTAATAAAGCGTGCCTCAATATGTATATCACCTATACTTACTCACATAATCAATAAAAGTATTGAGTGTGGCATTTTTCCAGATAAGTTGAAAACTTCTATTGTGATTCCACTTTTTAAAAAGCAAAATAAAGAGGACATGCGTTTTTATAGGCCAATTGCCTTGATTCCCGTGTTTTCTAAAATTTTTGAAAAGGTAGTTTATAATATACTTAACAGTTATTTCGAAAAAAACAATCTGTTTGCGAGTGAACAAGCCGGTTTCAGGAAAAATAAATCAATAGACATGGCTATTTTAAATTTTCTCAAAATTATTATAAGCGGTCTTGATAACAAAAAACGAGTCACTGCTCTCTACATGGATATGACAAAAGCGTTGAATTACGTTGACCACAAAACGTTGTTTTATAAACTTGAATCATACGGTGTAAGAGGAAACGCACTCAACCTCGTAAAATCCTACCTTTCAAACAGAAAACAGATTACTGAAATAAGTAGACTAAATTCAAAGACAAAAATTGAAAACAAACACTCATCAAAATGCAGGGTTGTAAGGTATGGAGTACCGCAGGGAAGTATTTTAGGACCCCTATTGTTCTTAATCTACATAAATAATTTGCCCAAAGTTATTGAACATCCTATGGTTCTATATGCTGATGATAGTACTGCTATTTTTACAGACAATAATGGCCATGGTTACGAAAATGAAATTAACAAATCACTAGCATCTATCATTGATTGGTTACAAAGTAACAACCTCAAAATAAATCTTGACAAAACACATTTAATGACATTTCAAAATAAAAATTCTAAATTTGACATCCTTAATATTAATTACCTAGACAAACAAATAAAAGAAATACAATGTACAACATTTTTAGGTATTCACATTGATGCAAAGCTATCATGGAAACCACACGTACAGCATGTGTGTAGTAAGCTTAACCAGTTTTCTTATGCTCTATACATGCTGGGGAAAGTAGCCAATGACGATGCGCTATTAACAGCTTATCATGCATATGTGGGCTCCGCACTGAAATATGGAATTTTATTTTGGGCAAACTCCACAGATAAGGAATTAGCATTCAAAGCACAAAAAAAATGTATACGGACAATGTGCAAAATCCAACAGATGGATTCCTGCAAGCCATATTTTCAAAAACTTAAAATTTTAACTCTTCCTTCGATGTATATCTATGAATCGGCTATATTATTGAAAAATAACCTCAATAAATATGAGACGCTGAACAGTAAGCGACATAAAAATAGATTAAGATTAGCAAAGTGTAAAACGACCATGTTCAGCAAAAGCACTTTCTCTATGGGAGCTAAAATCTATAATAAAATACCTGAGTGCCTCAAAAAAATTGAATGTCTTAACATTTTTAAAAATAAATTAAAAAGGTTCCTTATCGAAAAGGCATACTATTCTATTATTGAATTTATTAATGATAAGACATAATATAATATGAATATATTTAATTATTTAATCATGTATAATTTATAATAATATTGACTGACATTTTCTCTTTATGTTTTTAAGTTTCTTTTGACGTTTTTATATGTACATGTAGTGTTTAGTTTTTATGAAGTAATTTTGAAAATAATAACCAAAGGAAATGTAACCTAGATTTAATAATTTATGTAATACGAGTATATGTAATTTTGCACACCTAACGGTTCAAATGTGGCGTTCTATAAAATTAAAGTAACATCTCATGTACCCATATTTATGCAAATAAAAGTAATTTGAATTTGAATTTGAGAGTTTCTGTGTTCTTTTTTGCGGGGGGTCTTAAAGAACTCCGACCCGACCGCGTGGAAAATTTCCACCAGCCCGTTATTTAGTTCTTCCACTGTATCGCATTCGGTAAGGATTTGGAAGCGATTTTGGAGCTCCAACTGAAAGCTCTCGGGGTTTTGGATTTGGGCAGGACTTGGGCGAAGAGTAGATCCCATAAAACGAGACCACTCCAGCTTTACGTTGATATTCAATGAACCTCTTACCATGTGGTGATCACTGCCGGTCTTAACCGTGTTGATCACAGAGACATCATTGAATATATGCTTATTGGTCGTCAAACGACCGCTGGGATGCAGCCACGTCCATTTCCTGGAGGGGCGCTTCTTGAAAAAGGAGTTCATCATAAAGAGTCCCTTCGCCATGAAGTCAGCCAATCGCTGACCCCTTTGGTTCCGCTGTCCAAATCCAAACTACCCCACTCTCAGTTAATCGCCATTCCTCATGCCCAGCCGTGCGTTGAAGTCCCCCATCACCGATGTGAAGTGTGTTTTCGGGGCATGTATGGCATTAGAATTGTCGTCATACATAGCCTCCACTTAATCGTCCGGGAGTTTCGAGTGTGGGGCGTACACCTGTATGACCTTCAACGAATACCGTTCGGTAATTCTGAGTATAAGGTATATCCCTGATCGAAACGCTTTCGATGTTCACAATGTTATTGACGAGGGACTTGTGGACGAGAAACCCGACACCATGTTGGGACTGCTGGTCGCCCTCCCGGTAATAGAGTAAGTTGCTGGAATTGAGGGTCATCGTATCCTCTCCCTCTATTCGGACTTCTGATAACCCTATAATACCCCAGCGCAACTTACTTACTACTTCTTCCAGCTCTATCAACTTATCATTGGTCCTCAAGGTGCGTGCGTTATAAGTTGCCAGGTCTAGAGATCGTGGGGGTTGGTAGCTGGGTCTCTGCCGGGGATTCTTAGCACCCCCTGCTCCACCGTTACCATGGCTGCTACTGGTGCCAGGAATAACGATGCCGCTGGGGACTGGGAGCCGTCTTTTTGGTGTGTCTATCATATAGGGGGGGGGTTAAAGTACTGGCAGCGATGGCCTCGCCCAATCCGACGACCCCTGGCACTCCACCAGGGGGTATCAACACACTTAGACACAGACACCGACCTCGCCGGCGAGGTCGAAGATCCCATAACACATAGTCAGATATTATTCGCCTTCGAGTTTCTTGCCGATTCTTCTCGAAGGTGTATTACGAATCGGCGGTCAGTTATAAAGTCAATCAAAGGGCACCTATTGTTCAGGGCGCCCTCGATCACTACCTAACGGCGATAGCGATCCAGGGGTGTTTAGTTCAATACCCCGTAATCAGGCGGCCGTCCAAGCCAAGGGCCGTAACCCCTGGGTACCCTCGTGCGGGTCGTCCAAATTTAACTTTGGCGTGCGCCTTCTGCGTCACGTATTGCGGCGGAGTGCTTGTTACCGCCCGCCCCCAAGCCCGGTTCAAGCTGTAGAGGCCAATAAGGTCAACAGCATTAGTCACTCCAAAAAAAAAAGTAACTACTTAATAAAAGAAGAAAAAAGTTTCATTGTTACGACGCCGTTATTGATAATATTACGGAACGATTCATCATTATTAACACAAACGACACATCAGATGAGAGTGAAAATGAAAACGTGAGTGATAAGGAAAATGATGACGGTGCAATGTCCGGTGTAGAAGAATTGTTATATTTTTTATATATTTGAATTTTAATTATTGATCTCTGACTTCTCAGTCAGACTTACATATGTACACATACTCATCAGTCATACATATAGCTGGCCTTTATTTTAACAATTTAGTTTTATTTTATTTTAATACTAGAATACATTAAAATTTATTTTTAAGAGTTTATGGTCTGACTCTACTTTTGGTGATCAATCACACAAATGCAAAGCTCAGCTTAAGCCTCACGGCCTGTACCTCCCTAATTATTTAAGAAAATTTTGTTGTCCAGTTGAATTCATTTAGCTGGTTCTTACAGCACACTATCATTAAGCTGGAACCACACGGTCTTTAATCACTATGGGAATAATTTAACGAAAATTCATGTCTCCAATTGTGGTTTCGTGAAATTACGACAACATAGTTCAGTGAGATTGTAAAACTAGCAAAGGCTGGTTACGCCAGCGTGCGCGTGCTATAGGTAAGTAGGTGCTATGGACGGAAAACCTTGTACGGCTGCCAGTGCTTCTCAAAGAGTACTGCAAACTTAATGGCTTTACCACAAACCTGACTTGACTTTTCGTGAAAGTGTTTTCGTGTACTTTTTCTCTTAACCAGTTCACATTCCACAGCCCATATAAAAATGCTTATCTATTGTTATATGGGCTGTGAATTGTGAACTGGTTAAAACTCAGATTACAAGCTTACAATTACACTAAAATTACATGAACGACTTCGTGCGAATGTAGTACAGCATTAAGTGTAAGTTTAGTATATGTGTCTGTTTGTGTCTGTTTTCTATAATGGGGGGTCGGGGATTAATACATATTTAATTTGTATTTGTTACTTAAGATTCTAAACTGTTTGTATAAGTATTTTTGCTAGGATGACTAAAATTCCACTTTCGCGATGCTGTCGAAAATCTTCAGTGACGCAACTCCGAGAGCTTACCGCTTGTCCCAAACTCCACCTTAGCCATTTGCCGTCGTGTCCGCCCGGCAATTTGGCCTATTGAATTCGGTCGCATACAACGCTCGCGTTTGCTTTCCATAGCACGGTAAGCCGTTTGCCGTGCAGTTTGCTTGCCGCTGAATAATTAACGGAAGCTGTTGAGAGCAAATATAGTGGGCGGAAGTGTTGGGCTAGAAAGATGGTCGTGTCTGGACAAATGTTTGTGGTTGGGGCGTGATTGAAAGTATTTTTTGGGTCTTTCTGGATAGGGTTCAATTTAAGTTTGTCTCTTATATTAATTGCTATGACTTCCACTTTAGGTCATAGAATTAATGATTGTCAAAAAAGACGTAGTATGGTGCCCTCCAGCCAGGTGGACTGACGACTAGCGAAAATGGCTGGAAGAAATGGATGAGAAGAGCCGAATATCGAGCTCAGTGGTGTTCACTAGGAGATGCTTACGTCCAGCAGTGGACGAATATAGGCTGATGATGTTGATGATGAAAGAGGACATGACGTACAGATACAATAAATGATATATTAAATAAATATTTAAATAAAAAATCTGACTTCAAGTAGATTCACTAAATAAAACAAGTAAAATTATTATAGAAATACACAAAACCCGATTGCGAACAAAATTATTGAATACTAGCTGACCGCCCGCGCCCGCTAAAATAATCACACTCATATTCGCTTCTTCATTCATTATAAGAACTGCAAAGGAGTGGAATGCCCTGCCCTCGTCAGTGTTTCCGGTAAATTATAACACCGGTGTGGTCAAGCCAAGAGTGAATAGGTATCTACTAGGCAAGCGTGCTACACCTTCGACCACATCATCGCTTTCCATCAGGTGAGATCGTGGTCAAACGATTGCCTAGTCCGTAATATATATATATAAATCCAAAAGTTTGTATATGTAAAGGTGTGTGTGTATGTTTGTTAATTTTTTTACGATTAAACGGCTGAATGGATTTAGATGAAATTTGTTATGGAGGTAGCTTATACCCTGGAATATAGGTAACTTTTAATTTCGGAAAATGAATGGTACCTGTGGGACGCGGGTAAAAGTGCAGGGCGCTGCTAGTATTATTGTATACATCAGTTTATACCTAACTAATGTAAAAAATGGTTAGATTGAGGAAATAGTAATTGAGTGAATAAAAAATTGTGGTTTAGGCTGTTTTCCAATATGGATGACTAATTGTTGATTGAATTTAATGTATTCCTTTACCCTTTCAGTCCCTTTCCCTATGAACACTGAGCATGCACAGAACGTTCAGCCTAGTATAACGTTATTTTATTTTTAAATTGTAGAAAGAAATAACTAAAACTATGTGCGCTACTTCGATCGCGCGATATATTTAGTTGTATGTAATAATGATTAGGAATACAATTTTATATATTTTATATAAATACGCTGACATAAATATCTCGTGTACCTGATGTATGCACCCTTCTCTGAAACTAATCCTGAAACTAACATGTTTTAAAATTACTAGTCAAAGATGTCAAATTGCGTTTACTGGCGTAAAAGTGCAAATTTTAAACAAGGAGGTTGAATTACACTTACTCCCTAAAGCAATTCAACCTCTTTGAGTAGTAGACGTCCGTGTACCGAAAACTTTGCGAGCTGTCAATAATCGACGCAAAGCTATTCGCAAACATTAAGAGAAATCGTAATGTTTGCAAAAGAGCTCGCCAAGATACTGATAACAATCGATATCTTTGACAGTAGCTGCAGTCTCGACACAGATAGCAATGCCATCGTAACCTACCGATCGGTAAATAAACACGAATAACAATAGTACGTAATAGGCACCGATGACAATCGTTAGTTTTCCACAGTTAATGACAGAAGCTATCGATTGTCATCGGTATTTATACTTTGCGACCGATTTCAGAAGTAAAGCATTTGCCATCTATATGTCGAGACTGCAGACCCAGAAATATGAATGAACATACACAATAAACTCAGTAGATGATAACCTCCTCATATTGTAAGTCGATTAAAAAACCTTTTCAAACACTGAATAAAGTCGAGTCACTTGTTTGCAACGAGTTAGAATTGAAACGCGTTTTATTTTCTATTCCATCACGTTAACCTCACTTTGACAAAATAGATAGATTTTACCAATCGCGGGTCTATTTGGATTTAAATTCTATCCGCGGACAAAATATAGAATCCTTTCATTATTTGTTGAATATTTTCCCGATGGGAAATCGGTGCTCGCATGCATTCCATTTGGGAAGTACGGTTACGGTGTGAAAGCAGTAAGAGCGCTCTGTACAACCTGACTAATTAACACACAAATAATGTGAAAAAATTTGAGAAACGTGACTTCTTCAGTGACGTTATTAAATCATTTCCTAACATTTTCAAAACGTCCGGTGTACCTAGGGCTGATACTAGACTACTTCATCGCCGTTTTAGCAGGCTAATTCTGTCAGTCAGTAAGATATATCATCCAACCAAGTCCAATCCAATCCAATCTCTTTGGGTCCTTACCAACAGTACAGTAGGGCGGGGCTAAAAAAACGATTTTAAGTATTTTGCATATGCATCTAGTTAGGGGGCAGATGCAGCACACTTTAATATCGTGTAAACTAAAACTGGACCAGATACAACTACAAGCAAACACACTCACACAGCTACATTCCCACTATCGTGCTTCATGTGCATCAGCAACAAGAGACATAGCAGACAGTAGCGCGATTGAGAGGTATGCTAACAGGTGCTACACAAACGCCGCTCTCATTGTGCCTAAGGTTACATATATCCTTATGGCAAAGAAGGCCAAATAGGTGCGTCCGCATAAAATAGGAGCGTTGCACCTAATTTGCGAATGTACATATACCTGGTACATAATTTTCCTACTTTTAATTAGATACTTGCCTCATTACTTCGTAAGTATAATATTGCAAACCATCTATGAACAGAAATAATTTTAGTATGATTTATCATCCAATAGCTATGAACAGAAAACATAAAAGAATAGAAGTTCTGATATGGATAAGATCTTACAAGTGCTCTTCAAATACAAAACTCGACTTCAAATGGATTAACTGCTAATAAATAAACAAAACTTATAACCAACAAAAACTTGGGACCAATTTTGATGCATATTGGGACTACACTGAAAGTTGACCCTTTTCACTAAAACAACAACCATCCGAATCAGTTAAGAAATCTTGGAGATTTGAGGCATTATAAACACAAAATCAAATGTCTCTACAAAACAAACAATTTATTTTTTTAAACTGCTAATCTAATTTTTATACAATTTATATGGAACTCCCTGGAGAGTATACCATTAAAAAAAAAACGGTCCGCAATCTGCACATAAAAAAAAACATACATACAGTCGAAGATAAACAGTGTACAATCGATTAAAAATTAAATGTGAGGCTAAAAATAAGTGATGTGAAAAGTATTACTTTCGGGTATTTTGGACAGCGTGTACTCGCACTCATCCTGGCGCTTGAGGACTCACTTTAAGAGGTGACATACGTTCTCCACTGTTGCTTGAGGACTCACTTTAGGAGGTGGCATACGTACTCCACTGGTGCTTGAGGACTCACTTTGGGAAGTGGCATACGTACTCCACTGGTGCTTGATACTCACTCTGGGAGGTGGCATACTTACTCCACTGACGCTTGAGGACTTACTTTGGGAGGTGACATACGTATTTCACTGGCACTTGAGGATCACTTTGGGAGGTGGTATACGTACTCCACTGGCGCTTGAGGACTCACTTTGGGAGGTAGTATACGTACTCCACTGGCGCTTGAGAACTCACTTTGGGAGGTGGCATACGTACTCCTCTGGTAATCCCCTTCATAACCAGGCACTCGATTTTCTACCGATGTCTTAACGCGGAACTTTAAGCCCCACTCTACCCTCGCTGTTATTGCATTCCAAACATACAAAGAATTGAACAAGGTGTTAAAGCAACTATTGCTCCAAATCAAATTAAGGTTTTTTTAAAGTATTCAAGTTGTCATGTTGTTAATTTTTATTTTTCCTCAGACTTCTGTATTTCAAGTGTTATTCCACACCAATATATAAGAGTGAAACTTTCTCTGTTTGTTTGTTTGTTTGTTTGGGAAGCTTTCACACGATAACGGCAAGACCAATTTTGATGAAATTTGGAATAGAGATAGCTTACAACCTGGAATAAAAATTAAAATATTTTAATCTCGGAAAAGTTTCCACGGGAAAACTGTAAAATGTTGATTACTCGTTGTAAAGAACGGTTTCCATAGAAACGAAATATTACAAGTATATACTTTTGCATTGGTTTTTAATATACTAGAAGAACTTATGACGCTTTTTTCGCGATTAAACATAGGTTTTTTTCTGTAGTCCGCGCGGACGAATTCTCGTGCGATAGCTAGTAGGTGAATAAAATAGGTAAAATATTAATCGTTAGATGTTCGTTAACGTTCAAGAGTTTAGGCAAATGATAAAAATGTAAACAACGTAACTCTGTGCGATGTTTTCAATTCTCTCCAGGAATTTTAGTGTTAAAGTTTTCGTGAACCTGATACATAATTTAAAATATCACTACCGGTTATGACTCACGTGTATATAGTCGAAAACATCAACCTAGGTTTCGAGCGTATCCGACTCTCTTCTTCAGGAGAAAAAAAAACTCTCCAGGAAGTTTCAAAAACGTCCAATATTTTACTGTTTCGTGACTTTGATAATTATTGTCTGTGACGTGACTATACTAACAATAAACTAAACTTGACATTGGCGAATTTACTAAGGGGCTAGGGTGCCGCCGCAGAAGCAATTATAATTAAAACAATAAGAAATTAAATCAAAATCAAATCATTTTATTCCTACAGATGTAGGTTAGAAAAGTTGTTCGTTACAATATTGAATCGTACAATCTACTTACTCTCTATAAGGGTAGGTACACGCCATTATAATAATATCAAACATGTACCAATGTACCATAAACTTCTTCATACTAATTATACATTTAAATTTAAATCTGTCAAAAATAACCCAAATACAAATAAAAAATATTTCTCACAAAAATAATTAAATTAATCGAAATGTAAATTTCATACAATTTTAGTGGTTACAATCATTCGTCCAGAGATTTTATTAACTCATTCACAGAATAATATTTTTATGAGTGTAACCAGTATAATACTTTAATTTTGAAAACTTCCTAATCGTGTGTTTTGATTTACAAAACAAAAAAAAAACTTTTAATTTTTCATTTGGTGGAATGGTCCCAGATACCTTACATTTCTGCCCAGCCTCCTTCTATTAAAGGCAAAAATGAAACCACTCTGCATAAATAAAATTCACATGTTTTCAAATACCCTGATAATAGCATGTTCTACTGTTAATACTGTTGATATATAGCCGGGATGGGCTTTTTGTGAAAATTGATCAAATAGTCCACACTTTTATTATGGTAGCACTTATGTTTTTAGATAGTTTGAAAACGGTGTATAAATTGGGAAGAACATGACATGTAAAAGTCGCAAAGGTTTTTAAAATTAAGTAGGTAAGTAAATCGCTCTATCACTAACAATCAGTTAACCATGAACTAAAGTTCTGGGTGGCACTGCAACTGTTATGGGCTGGCGTGACACTTACCATCAGACGAGCGACCAGCTCGTGACCGTTTATTTGATTAATCTTGTTAATCTTTAATAATCTTGTTAATCAAATAAATAAACAAGACATAAGTTCAAAAACTAAAACCCGACTACGGTCGGGTAAAACAATATCCTATGACACTCTAGCGAGACGAATCGATTGATGCCTCGCTTATCAAATACGGTCAAATTTTTAGTTTGAACACATAAACCCTCTTTTGTTTTACCGTAGTCGGGTAAAAATATCAGGTAGCCTATGACACTGTACCTGAAGACAAATCGATTAACACCTCGCTTGTCAAAATCGGAATAATAGGGGCGACGCTATTTTAAAAGCTTTTATTTAACTTCATTTGTATGTATGTACGAGTATGTATCGATGTATCTACGTGTATGTATTATGTTTTTGTCCTTACATCCCCGAGTAACAAAGACTATTTTTTTTACAATAGAACTATATATTAGCAGTATGGCTCCAATGCGAAAAAAAACTTCATATTTTACAATATGGGGATCTCATTGATAAGCACATTCCAAAAGTATATAATTTATTGGCCTATCGTCTGTGAACTGGTAATAGGTGCTATCTAAAAAAAAATGCCTATTACTTTTTCTATATCAAAATGTCCTAACAGATGACAGGAATACGTAAAGGAAATCACAAAGAAGCCTAGTTGAATATTGGCGCCAATATTCGACCCTTAAAATTGTTACTTTCTCAGTCGCCATTTTAAACTGCGGCAAAGCGTCCTATCTGAGCATTTTGTACTGGCTGGCGCACGCTATGGAGATGTTCATCTTTTAAACATTTAGTCTGATAAATTAGTTTAGTTTAAATAAATTCGATTAGATTTCGATTGTGTGATTGTGTACCAAATCAATTAAACAAAGGTAAGGTTTTCATGCATTTTGTTATTTTGAGCAATTTTTATGACAAAAAATTAAAATGTTTTCCTATAGTACTTCTTGCATGTTCATAATGAATAATAAACCAGGGCCATTATTCTCTATTTCCAATAAGACACGTTACGCGCCGCGTTAAGATATCTGCGTGGAATCGTACGGCAATTGCCGTACTGACGTCACACGTTTTCGGCAAGGAATTTCACGCGGCATAGTGAATAAGCGCCCAGTGCTTTGTATGTAATTTTAATGAGGTAGGATGTTTTGCCTCGTATTTCATACATGTTATTGTTTTATAATGCATGATTTTCTTTTGTCATTTTCAGTTCCCTGGCATAATTAATAGAGTAAAAAAACTGGTTAACTTAATAATTAATCAAAATAGTGAAAAACTGAAGAATGCCGATAAAGAGGTAACTATTTTGTCATCTTAAATATTGTCCGTTCAAATCATGTATCTTTTCACGTATGCACGGTTTTGGGATTTATTTATGTTTTTTCTGCCTACTTTAGAATTATTCCGTTTGTCTTTTCAGAATCAGATCAATAGCAATAATTTTACTTGATATCCCATTCTAAATGAGAATAACTGTCACTTCGAAAGAATGAAAATTTAAATGAGCTCCAAAACATACCAACTGTTACAGATAAAAGTAATTTGATACAACCAGAAGTTTTTTTTTTCAGTAATTTGATATAACCCGAAGATTTCTATTTAATTATTTTATTATTTCTATTTAGCTCGAGATGATATTGCACATTATGAGAATGATAAAATTCTGCTAGAACAAAACTTTTTTGTTCCTCAGACTGAGGCAGAAAATGCCCCAATAATTAATGATTTAATTTTGTCTAGTGATCAAACGGTGTTTTACCAAGTTCCGAGTCCTCTTGATAATGGATTTACAGCTTATCCTTGGACTGTTGCAATCTATGATTCTACTGACACTGTCATTGTCACTAACTCTACTGCCACCCTAACTACATCTACTGCCTCCCCAACTATCTGTACTGCCACCACCACTACATGTGCTGCCACCGCCACCTCATTTGCTGCTATTACTGTTTCACTTGCAACACCTAATAACACAACTGAATCAATCCAAGAAACAACTGATACTTTATAAAGAGCTGACACTGAGCTGAATCCTGATCAGATGGTAGTAGGTTCTGATCCAAACAATTATAACATGAACGAAGGCCGAAAAAGACGCAAAACGGCGGAACCTAAGAATTGGAACGTAATTTGAATAAGAGATTGAAGATGAAGGGAAAATCTTACACAGGATTTAGGACCGATGACTCGAAGAAAATACACCAAGACACATCTTGACAAAACCGGGAAATGAAACATACTTATATGAAGGATAAATGCATACGATCATAAACAAAAAATTGCTCCAAGATTTCAAAGTAGGTACGATCCGAGATTTTCGAAAAATTCTGGAGTTAAAATTGGGATCTAAGAAAAGCGATTGTATGTGGTCATGTAATTTAAATTGAGAAACAAAAATCTACCGTAACAGGACGTGATTCAAGGCAAAATTTCACGATAAAATACAGGCTAAGTACTGGAAGAAATGAGGAAAATGTAAAAGTCTGTAGAGAAATGTTCATCAATACATTAAGTGTTGGATATAGAATGATTAAATTGTGGGTTAATAAGAGTTCTTATGAAATGCCAGGTCTATCCACAACTAGATCTTTGGATAGAACAAACAGGAACGTAAAAGTTGATAATCTCCAAAAAAATCTCACATTGCTTCCAAAAATTATATTTGGAACCCATTTTTAAAACGACCCAAGAAATCTATCAGCTTTAATGCAGGAAATGCAATGAATCACTTTCTATGAATGGAATCAGAAAATATTTCACTGTTTTAATTGAAGAAAGATCAATGTAACATTTGCAAAAGTCACGAAGCTAAACCAAACAAAAAGTGGAATGAGCATGTTAGAAAAAAAGAATTAGCGAGAAAAAATAAACAAGCCAAAAACAAAGCATTAGCTGGATCACAAATAGCAATTGAAGTAGATTTTCAGGCAGTCAAATTAGCCCCTTTTACCAACAACAATGCGTTCTACTATAAAACTAAGCTGGTATGTCACAACTAATCCATTGACAACTTGCAAAACATACAAGCTACTTGTTATTGGTTTTCGGAGGATTAGAATACTCAACTCGTCGCATCGACTTTTATTTCTTGTCTAATAGATTATTTAGAAAATAACTCTCTAACACCTGAAAAAAAAGGAGATTGTTATATACTCCGATGGATGCACGGCCCAAAACAGGAATAATATCACGTCAAATGCTCTTCTGAATTTCAGTATTCTGCACGGAGTGAACATTTATCAAAAGTACCTGGATGTGGGGCACACACAAACGGAATGGAATGGACTCTGTACACGGTTGTACTCGTATAGAGAGAAAACTTAAGGGTCATGAAATCAAGCTTCCCAGCGATTACGTCAATGTGACTAAAGAAGCGCGAAAAAATCCTTGTTCATACGAAGTATTCGAGTTGGAATACACCTTTTTTAGGGATTATACGCAACCTTTGCGTTATAAATCTATTAGACCAGGGAGGAACAAAAATGATCCTACTGACATAAGGACATCAAAGCTGTAGCTTATAGTCCAGATGGCTTGATCAAGTCAAAAATTAGATTTTGATGGGGATTATGTGATGCTGCCTAATAGACCTGCACGTCTGGTTGATTCAGTTCAAATGTATCCTCCACTATACAATGATAGGTGCAAAATTACTAAATCAAAGTGGCTGCATCTACAAGAATTAAAGTCCGTGATTGCTCAGGACTGCCACCAATTTTAAGACAATTTACCATACAACGAGTAAAATTTAAATTCTAAGTTAAGTTTTGTTTAGAGAAGTACTAAAGACTTTTATGTAACTGATGTAAAAAGATTTTATAATGTTAACTTTGACGATTGTGATTGTTTTTTGACAAATTTATTAGTTTTAACAAAGCCTATTTGAGCGAAATTAAGGTCATCTTTCTCTCTTCTAGTAAAATAGGATTTATTAGTTCTAACAAAATATCCTATCTCTTATTACTTTAAATACAATAAGTCTTACATTTCATATTATATTAAGTGAGTCATTTGCATTGAGGTATTATTACTACGTAAATACCGCAATGGTCATTTGGAGTATTTTTAGTTATAAATTCGAGTAATTATAGATAATTTACTAAATAATTTTTTTTTATTCGTTAAATATTTTTACTATTTGAGTCATATTCAGTTTTTTCACTGTCCTCTAAAGTTACGTGATAAAATGTAGGAGGACCTTTTGCCAGTTCACAGACTAAAAGTATTTTTTTTTTGTCAGGGCAGGCGTATTTTTTTACTTACTAGTTTAAACATTCTTTGGTCCATATTTTTGCTAACTTGCACGGTTAACACATTTATTAGTTCCTAACATGGATGTACTTTATATTTTGGCTATCTATTCCTACAGGACAGGAACAGGACACATAAACCTTGTCAGATTTATATGCATATATAATAATATAGATACAACCCTAACTACCCTTCCGGTGCGAGCACTTATCCGTCATTACTTCAAACAGACACCTTATCAACGAACCATTATAAATGATGAAGGTTGGTAATAAACCTTGTCACGTAGTTTGTTACTAAAACTAACCTAGGTTTGCCTAGGACTTTTTACCAGACTGCACAACACAAATAATGTCATGTCAAATCAGCCTATGTTTGTATGTATGTATGTTCCTTTGTGGATGACTAGATTATTGGTTATTGGTCACGATCTCGTTGCATGGTTTTAGGACATGATGTCCACTATCAAATAACCCAGTAATGCTCCCAGCAAAAGTCAATCATTTTCGAGATATTATTTATTTCATTATTTTTTTGTATCTATGGCCGGAATTATAAGGAAGGAATAATGGAAGGGCAACCATAAAAATGGGATGTAAGAGAGTACAACTACCACCAACCAGGTTGACTTGGAGTACTCAGTACTCCAAGTCAACCTCACCTGCCCTTGGTACATCCTGCTGAACAACTGACGAGGCTCTGACGACCAACAAATGGCGGTATAACTATTCAAAATTGGCCCAGTTAAATTCTACAGACCGGTGCGGCAGCAGGGTCATCGGTACAAGAACTTTGGGTTGTCCTGTTTGTTCTTTGTTTTGTTCTGTTTATCCATTGTTTTTTCTGTTTGTCCTTTGTTTCGTTCTGTTTGACCTTTGTTTTGTTCTGTGTGTCCTTTTCCTGTGTGTTATCTATTTTCTTATCATCATCTTCTTTTACTGGTCGCATGTGTCCTAATTGAAGATACTCGTTGATGACTTCTATATAGCTCTTTTTTAACCCTATGTCTTTTGCTAACCTTTTCTCTAACGCTTTGAATTTTGTTGCAGCTAACTGTCGCGATTTATCACCAACACAACGTAGCTGGTTGTCACGAAATGGCAGTTTAACAACGTAGCGTCCTTCGGGTGTCCTTTTTGCTGTCCTGTTAAAAATCTCTTCGCATTTTTGTTCTTCTTCGATCAATATATGTTTTGTACTATTTGTTTGCTCTTCTCTTTGCCAAAATTTATTTAAAACTTCATCTTCATTTACGTGTGCATGCATCACCGATATTTTTGAAGTTTCTTTAGGAAACGTATCATTCCAATCGTTAGCGGTGCCAGACAGGATCCATCCCAAAGAAGTGCTTTGGGTTATTAAATTCCTATTTGGACTCCGTTTTACACCACCTTTAAAGATTTGGCTAAACACGTTAGCTCCCAACAAAATGTCAATTTTGTTAGGAGTGTTGAACTGCGGGCCTGCAAGACACAAATCTTGCAAATCGACCCTGTCGATAATTTCTACCATGTGTTCTGGTAAATAGAACGTTATATTCTTGAGAACATAAGCTTCGATCTGCATGTTAAACTCCTTGTCACTCCTCGATTTAAAGTTAATGGTCACCACGTCTTTTGAGGTCAACGTTTTATCTCCACCTAGATCCGAAATCGTACCTCTGACAGGATTCTTCTAGAGATGTAAAAGCTCTGCTGCAGTTTCTGTTATAACATGGTTTCCACCAGATTCAGACTTAGCGTTCACTAGCGCAGTGGCTAGTAATACCTGTCCACTTCCTGGGATCTTCCGAGTTGACAGACAAAAAACTATTGAGGCTGCACTAGCTGCCGGGCTAGTACCCTCAACAGGTTCTTTGACTGTTGTACTAGTCGCACTTCTGTTGTCCTCTGGGTGTAAAAGAGAATGATGACGTCTTTTACAGATCCTACATGTGGTAGGCTTCTTGCATTCGTACACGTAATGATTACTGCCTAAGCAATTAAAGCAGATTGAATTTTTGGCTACTAAATCTCGTCTTTGTGCATATTCCTGCTTGACAAATTCCTTGCAAAAGCACAATTTATGATTCTCAGAACAGAACTCGCAACGCATACCTGAGAAATTAGCAGCATGAAAAACCTTGTGTTGCGTATAAAGACCACTGTTCTGTTGTACTGAAGGTTCCGGATCTACAAATTCTAGTGCCCGAAAACGACTTTCCATAAAACTCTTAAGTTGATCTAAAGTTGGCAATTCATTCGCATCGGGACCATTTCAGATATGGAATTCCCATTGTTTGCGCGTTTCTGAATCTAGTTTAAATGTTACATATTGATAATCATAATGTCCCATGTGCTCACATCAACTTTAATATTATTTAATGCACTCATACAGTCCATGGTGGTGTCCAGTAGCTCTTTTAAACCTGACGCGGATTCTACGCTCATACGTCTCTGACCGAACAACCGTTTTAAAATGCAATTCGCTAAGTATTTCTTATTGTTGTAGCGCTTCTCTAATAGAGACCAGCATTGACTGTAATTTGCATCAGTTATTGGTGTATGTTTTATCAATTGTGCTGCCTCGCCTGTTAAGTGAGACTTCAAATAATGTAACTTTTGCATATTTTCTAGGGAGTCATTATTATGAACTAAAGATACAAATAAATCGTGAAAAATAGTCCATTCGGAATAGTGACCTGAAAAGGTCGGAATATAAATTTTAGGTAATCTTACTAATGAACTGCTCGGCTTATCTTTATCTCTCTTTGAACTAGACTCGTTCTCTGTTGACATAAATTCATTTAACGCAACATTCATTACTGACTTATACACAAAATAATTTTCCTCTGTATTTTCGTAAACTTCTTTTGTAACATACCTTGTACCCTTTAAAATTGCTGGGTCTGATATTTCGTATAGTTTTGAATTATTTGATCTAAACAATAACCAATCTCTTTCTAAATTTTCAAATCTATCTTTTGGACTCTTCTTAAAATTGGGCAATTCTTTTATTATTGAATTTTGTAAATCGATTTGTACGTTTACAAGAGCTTCCATTTCGTTTGACTATTTATATTACTTCTACTCCAATAAAACTAATTATTTGTACTATATGTAGAAAGCTTGCAAATTTTATGTGTTTTACACTCAAATAAACCGGTAAAAAGTTGGACATAGATTCCTCGTTCCGTCGTTTTTTACAGAATTAGTCTAAGTCTAAAATTAACATACACAAATTTTTAAAGTTAATGTTTAAGAATTTACTAAGTTACATGTCAATCACCAAACACAACTCATGATTTAATTAAATTTTTGAAACTGTATGAATTATGTTTAAATTTTGCTTGAAAGTTAATAATTAAATGTACTCACGATTCGCACTTCACTTTGATAGCTCATTAATTAATTTGACCTTATGTTTCCAACTTCCTGGTTTGGTCCTGTTGTCCTTGGTTCCTCTTCTGCCGGTCCCATAGCTTGCCAGCCGCTGCTCCAGTCGGTCCCACAGCTTGCTTGACACCGCATCTCAAGTTGGACCCACAGCTTGCCAACCCAACAGCAGCGAAAGTGGGTCCCGCAGGTTGCCAGCCAAAGCGCCAGCCACAGCTTCAAGCGCCGTAATATCCGTACTGAGATAGTTGCAGCGATCCACTGCTAGCACAGAACTATAACTGTACTGTCCTAAAACTGCAGGTTTGTCCTTAGCCAACATCCGGTTCGAAGGACCAAATGTAAAAGCGAACACCCTTACTCAAGTTTGAACTATTTGAACTAGCGCGCGCATATATTACGCAGGATACTATTGGGTCTATTTAAATAAGAACTCAGTATCTGTTCTGTGATTGGCTGCATTTATTTTCCTTCAAATGTATCGCATGACAAGTCGCGAATGACTTACCTGCGCGTTTTAGGGACAAGCAACGCCATCTAGTTCATTTTGGTGAACTAATGAGATAACGTTGCATTTTGCATTAAATAGTGATAGAGGCATCATCGTGTGGTGGATCATATAACACCGATATAGGTAAAACGACATAGGTAAATGACGTGCATCACCACATTCATCATTATTTCTTGTGGCCCTGTCAAAGGGACGAACAGAATTAATAGGTTCTGAAACTACCGGAGAATCAACTAACCATTTTTCAACTCTGTCCATCTTTGAGCTGTGTGATGAGTCGCTCGCAATGGCTGCCAGCTCAGCTTGGAGTTCAAGGTCTGCTAAAGCCTTTTCAAGTTCAGCAGCTGCCTTTTCACGTTCAACAGCGGCTTTTTCACGTTCAGCAGCGGCTTTTTCACTTTCAGCAGCGGTTTTTTCAAAAGAAAGTATTTTGCGATACTGCTCAGCTTCAATTTTGCATAATCGTCGAGCATGATCTACTCTGGCAGCTAGTTCTTGTGCTTTTATACTTTTAGAAGAACGTGTACTTGACTTTGTGTGTCTGGCTGAACAGCATTGTGTTGCTGGCGCGTTTTGCCCATAATGAGAAGGTTCGCAGTAAATATTTGATGAATCAGGTGCACGTAACGTAGTAGTGTGTGGTATGCATTTTTGTTGGGCATTTCCACTATGCACTCGATTATTTAGTAGTTCTTGAGTAGAGACCACGGCTCGGTTAACGTAGTGTAGGACGCCCTCCAGCTAAGTGGAGCGACGATATACGCGAAGTGGCTGGCAGCAGTTGGAAGAGAAGAGCCGAAGATCGGGCTCAGTGGCGTGCTTTGGGAGAGGCCTATATCCAGCAGTGGACTGACACGGGCTGATGATGATGATGATGAAACATAAAAAATAATAATAAAAAAACCTGTGCAAATAATCAAACTTTTTATTGTTTTTAGGTTGGTAAAACAAAAACAAAGAATTGTGTTTAATAAAATAAGAATAACCTGTAAACTTTTTTGAATTAGGGGTATAAAACTAAGCAAGTTTGATGATTTGGTATGTTTCTTCAACTATAAAGCCGATTTTATTCAAAAAACACATTGTTACTCAACCTGTAGATTATTTAAAAAACAACTACATATTATCACCTACCCAACACAGTATAATTTTTATGTAGTTAGTAAAAAATAACAAACTATGCGATATTAAACAAAATGTCGGAGAATTTTAAAATGAGTCAAAGTGGTTGTTTGAATAAATCATCTAATAAAACAATAGGTGTTCATCATAGCTATAATTCACAATTGGCCAGAGGTTTTCAAAAGAATTTTAGTTTAGAGAGGTATTTTTGGTACAGCTTTTTTATGCTATATTTAACAATGGTTTAACACTAGTGTGACAAAACGGAGTGACCACGAGCCCGTCGCCTAATAAATGAACTTTTTGACGATTATTTGAAATAACTTAATTATACGTTTGACGGTAATATTGGTTTAGTATTTATTTATTAGTTTTACTTATACATGCACTTATTTCTTCAATTATTGACCGAGAGAGTGCGAAGCACGAGCAAAGCGTCTCTGTTACAGCTGTTGCTTTGGTATTTGAATCTGTCACACGATCAACTAAGCCACGTTGACTTAAGTTGGCTGGTCAAATTTTATACATTGTTTCCTGCGACTAAACAATATTACTACTGCGCCGATGAACGCCGATTTAACTTTTATTAACTGCTTGTGTGCATGTTGAAGCTTACTATTTGGAGATTAAGGATTCAGTTCGAGGTGAACAAATAGTATGTAAGAAATTAAATGAAAATTGTTTCAGTAAAGAGTAGTTTTACATGAGTACAGTGATAACATGGTTTATACATACGAGTATAGTTAGTGACGTAAATAAGATGTTATACAAAACGTATATTTATGAACGTACTAACATTTTTTTCCAAAGAGGCATTTTGCACGTCATATTGGACCGCTGACTCTTTGACGTAAAAATAACGCCATTTAGACGTGTCATATTGGTCTGTAACGTCTGTTACGTTAAAAGAACGTAACCATCTGACATCTGTTTAAGGTATTTTGAGACGTGCTTCATTCGTCAGATACATGACGTCATTTAGACGTGTCATATTGGTCTGTAACGTCTGTGACGTCAAAAGGACGTGACCATGTGACATCATTTAGGGAATTTGGAGACTTTTTTGTTCGTCAGAAATATGACGTTATTCACACACTCACTCACACACACACACACACACACACACACACACACACACACACACACACACACACACACACACACACACACACACACACACACACACACACAAACACAAACACCCAGACAGACCACACATACTCATGCCCTAAACTTATAACACTTTCACACCCTTTCTTTTCGCCTCTTGGGTAAAAAACAGGAATAATATATGTTAATTCGTTTATAGCAAATACGTGCAGCATGTTGACCTACATTAATGAATGTAATTTTTGACTTTTAATAAGGGAACAATATTAATTAAAATAATAACAATAATTTAATTGAGCCGATACATGGTTCGCTTCACTCAGGATGTAGATGTTGTAGGAAGTATGGAAATTCGATAATTTAGTGAATAGTCTAACTTTGCAGTTCCAAGTAAGTAACTTCCAAGTAAGTACCTACCAGTGATTTGTACAGGAATTAGGTAGTCATAAAAAGTTTATTAAACATTTTTTTTTACATTCCGTACTGAGGGTGCAAACTGTATTTTAGAGTTGAAGCAATGTTGATGGCTGTGACCACAACTTGATAGATGACTCCACTCCTTATGCGACGTTAAAAGTCACCGTCAAACCAAATGAATTGTCAACTTATTGCAAACCTCCATACAGATGGCGCCTCAGTGCTATCTATCTATCCGGTTTTAGGAAATGTAAAAGCACTACAACGGTATTACTAGACGTAACCGATAATATATTATCTATTATCGCAGGACGAGGGTATGTGCACGTTGTTAGTGTTACTCGATTTTTCTCGGGCCTTTGACTCAATTAATGTTCCTCTATTCCTTTCGAAGCTCAAATACTATGGGTTTGACCCGGCCACGATCAACTTGTTTCATAGCTATTTAAGTAAAAGACAACAGGCTGTTGAATTGCGCCAATCCGTGGGCTCCGTTCTTTCCTCAACTCTTTCGGTTGTCTGGAGAGGTGTACCTCAAGGGTCAATTTTGGGTCCCATTTTATTTATTCTATACAGTGCTGACATCGTTAAATGTATCGAAAAGTCAAGATATCATATGTTTGCAGACAATTTACAGGTTAACATTAATTTTAACCCTAGAGACCTTAATAGCGCACTTAAAAATATAAGTGAAGATTTAAATAATATTTCAAAATGGTCAGAAAATAACTGCCTTTTACTAAATCCACTTAAAACAAAATTTATGGTCTTGGGCAGCAAGCACCAACTAGCTTCACTTCCAGATACTGTGAATCTATCACTCATGGGTGATAAATTAGAACGAGTTTACGAGGCACGTAACTTAGGGTTAAAGATTGATGTTAAGATTTGAAAAACATGTAGTGCCTCCTTGCAATTGTTTTTATAGACTAAAGACTTTATATAAATTGAGGCCCTATCTCTCCGAAGAAATGCGTATACAACTTGTTGAGAGTCTAAATAAATTTCTAAATAAGTCTCTATCTAAATTAAATTATGCTGAAATTGTATACGAACCCCATCTACGATCTCGAACGCAGCGCTTACCGTTACGCGACGTCCAAGTGTTGGAACAATATACCGCCGCTAATTAGGGGGCTAAAAAATTTAAACATTTTTAGGTTAAAACAAAAAAAAAGTGGACTAGCAAAGACGGCATGGTGTATCAATATTGACATGTCTTTCTTGTAATGTAATTTCTTTTCTTATGTCATTATTCATAATTTCCAGTCGTTTTTTATATCCACTTACCAAATTTTGATTTTCATCATGTCTAATTTCGTTTCTATTTCCACGCACAGTTTAGCTTACCTTCTATTTGTTTTTCTCCGGTCATTTTGTTCCTCACGGTTCATATCAGCAAAGTGTGTGTGTGTGTTTGTCTTGTCAACATAGTGATTTTCAGCCGATGGTCGTGCGCGTTTTACTAACGAAGCGGACAGCTACTCTGAGATTGGTTGTAATTTCAAGTCAACATCTATTAAAAGTACCTACAGATAATCAAATTGAATGTCTTCCAAAGTGTCAGTTGTTTATTTAAGTTTTCCATTATTGATATTATCCCAATATGTATATTATATATATTATATATATATATATATATATATATATATGTATATATATATATATGTATTTATTTTTTGCAGTGACTGCTTTTGCGGCTACTTGCCACTTTTAGTAAAATGTGATCAGCAAATACCAATGCACTAGTGATGGTGGTGGTGGCCTAACGGTTCTATAGTGCAATTTAGAATCCAACGATACTGGTTTCAAAACCTAGGCTCCGCACCAATGACTTTTCGAAGTTAGGTGCGGTTTCACTTTTCACTTTTATATATTGGTATGGATGGTCATCGACAGCTTGGTTTAGATAATATATTTGAGTCGTATAAATAAAAAAACTGGCCATGTAAACTTATACGTAGCTGTAGATGATCCTAAGTTTCATTCAAATTCATGAAATGTTCTACTTTTATATTTCGCATATATATAAATCACTTAGATAAAAATCTAAATTATAAAAATCATTGTATTCCTAGTACATTGTTTGTTTGTTGTTTGTTTGTCGTATGAGGTAGTACTGGCCTCTGGTGTCTGAGTTTGTCAGGCCGCCTGAGGGCCTCTGATATGGCTTTACGACTGCTATTAATGAATAACTGCTATTAATGACGACAGCTTAACGTGCCCTCCGAAGCACGGAGCGATAGAAAACCGCACATAACTCAGAAAAGTTATTGGTGCGGTAGCTTAGGTTTTGAACCCGGTATTGTTGGGTTCTAAATTGCACTCTATAACTTAGTTTATAGAGTTAGCTTTAATTCTTAGTAGATAGCATATGTTCGGATTGAAATTTATGTATATTCTACCCATAAAATTAATATATTTGAATGCTGTGGTTTTCAACTGACTGAAACACCTCAATGGCACACATGAAGTTTAGTCATAATACGTTGAGTTCTTACTCTATTTCACATCCCTATTTTTATGGGTAGTCAAATGAAAAAAAAACTTACTATGAAATTAGAAAGTTACTGAAAAAAAGTTATTCAGCATAAATAACTGCACTATTTATGCTGAATTTATGTTGGTTTCAATAACATTCAACATCATTTTTTTACCTTATACCAAATAAACACAAATAAATTCAATTCTATTTGCCTACACCCATTGTAACTTCATTACATGCCAATGATATACATTGTATCGTGACGAAAGCGTATCACAATTCATTTCACATTATCGATAAGCCAATGTTAAAAATGTTTTCTTTATTATTACAGACATGCCGAATACAGAAATTCCATCAAAAGGCACATTTTACTTTGCCTGCCACATCAGTTATTCGTTAGTCATTATTGCAAACCACAAAAGAAGAATTTACAGTATCCAAGCTCACGCTTATTAGTTTTTTTTACCAGACTGCGCCACGAAAAGGAAGGTATTGTGTTTATCAGCATATGTATGAATGAATTTATGTATATCTGTTCTTTTGTGGCACTATATAGACCAAACGAGTGGACTGATTTATATGATTCTACTTCAATCGATTGGTCCTAATCTAACGAGTGTCACTAAAGACATGCATTAATCAAAATTCAATATGGCGACAACCAGAGCCATGTAGTAAAATAAAAAAAATATGCAAACCATGTGGGATATCATTGAATTTGTATTTGAAAAGCATCTTTAGTTTTTTTTTATAATTTTTCATTTCGAATAACCATTGAGGATCTATAACGATTTAGAGTTGGTTAGCAACCATTCTCACTTAAACTTTTGCCTTATTTATATGACTGCCCAAAAACCACAACTGGCCAAAAAAAAGGTGTAATATTCATGTATGATTGTTTGTATGTATGTATGTATGTATGAATGTGAGTTTCTTTATTCCATCATAACTATTAAATTCCTGAACAGATTTAGACGTAAGGGGTATCGTTAGAATCCTTACATCCCCACGATAGGATCGATCGTTTTTGTTGTTGAAGATATTCAATTTGCGGCAGTGTGGCTCCAAAACCACATTCCTACAAATTTTTTTTGGCAGGGCAGTGCAGGCGTGTTTTTTTAGCTTTTAAGCTAGTGATTAGTTTTGTTTGAAGTAGGATTTTTTGTAAAGGTGTTGGTGATGTGAATCATCAGCCCCCCTGGGCTGGAGTGGGTTTTGAGCTGGGGTGCTCACTACCCTTGCTGCAACTCGTTTGGTCAGTACTAAATGGGAACTTCTGCTCCCTGCGCAGGCTTCTCAGGACAACAGCTGCTCTACGCAGGAGATGAGGAAAGGTAGGGTGGGTTTGGAGATAGGGCTTTTCCCCCCCTTTAATGTCTGTAGAGTTTACAATACAACTGACGAATAGAAAATAAAATGAATGAATATAAATCAAAACATGTGGCATGGGACCTACTCCTCCGAGGCGGAAGTCGACTTCAGCAGCTCCCGTTGCAACGGTTTCCATCTTCGCTGCACCTCAGGTGGCCTCGTGTGCAGTGGAGCAATACCGTGAAGGTGAGCGTGGTGTCCATTGTCGGCTGTGTCATACATTTTACAGGCAGTCCGGACCACAAACTCCTCCACGGTTTCCAAATGGATGTCTTTAGCAATCGTGTCGTTACGCACATATCGACCTGCTCCGGTGATGATGCGTAGTGTGGTATTCTGTATTGTTTGAATTTTCTTTTTATAGGATGCATAAGTGAGAATTGACCTGATGTAAGTTTTATAGATCCCCAGTTTGGTTCTGAGGCTCAATTTGGATTGCAGCACGGGCCGAAGCAAAACTCGAGCTGCTCGTGCTTTCCGAGTGGCATGCTCCGTCTGTAGATTCATAGTTAAATTTCTATCTATCGATACGCCCTGGTAATTCAGTGACGGTTGCCATGAGAAACGGTGTTGACCGTTCTTGTCTGTTGTATACTAATTAGTATTTACTTATAAGAAGCACTCTCTTTGTATAAAAATATATACTTTGAAAGGTATTTAAATTGGTAAAATTGAATATTATTCTTGGTGACTCAGAAAATGCTGGTTTTAACAAGACATAAGTTCAAAAACTAAAATCCAACTACGGTCGGGTAAAAAATTGCCTATGATACTCTAGCGATGTTGAAGAATCAATTGATACCTCGCTTGTCAAAATCGGACGAAGATTTTAGTTTGATGCATTACCCTTCCTTTGCTTCACCTTTGTCGGGTAAACAAAATAGCCAGTGACACTCTATAAATAAAGGCGAATCAATTGATACCTTGTTTGTCAAATTCGGACTAAGTGTGAACTTTAGTCTTTAGTTTGAACACATAGCCCTCACAGTGCCTTGCCGTAGTCGGTAAAAAAAAATAGCCTGTGAAACTCTATATCTGAAGACAAATCTATTGACCCCTGCTTGTGAAAATCGAACAAAAGGGGCGACGCTATGCTGGAAATTCCATATACATACATACATACATACATACATACATAGCATGCTAAAATCATTACTCTTCCCTTGCTTTACTATAGTTGGGTAAAAGCAGACTACAAGCACAAAAGTTGAGGTTTGCGAAAACAGTAACACTAGCCAAGGAGAACGTCAGTTCACCAGTACTGTGTAACTAGGATCACATTCAGCTCAGAGCGGGATGGTCGATGTCACTCGTCATTGAGTATTAAAGTTCTTTGACATAGGTACTGGTTTCCTCGAGATGTTTTCCGTCACCGTTTTTGAGCGAAGTCATCAAAAATCGCACATAACATACTATGGATATATAATCAAGTTATTGTTGCAGGGGGAAGCTATTTGGAAGCGGATGTAGATGGATTATTACGCAAATTTTACCGCTCTGCCAGAACCGCTCTAACATAGTGCTGCTCTAATTTCATATAAGTAGTATATAAACGGACTTAAACATAATGATTATAAAAATACTTTTTCATCCTATCTATTCGAAAAGGATGACTTGGTTCGGCTTTAAGTGCACCTTTAAGTGGTGGTGTTTTCTATAAGAAACTTATAGCGGGCAGTAATGAGTTTTTAATCCTCTTTATAAATGCGCTGCAATTATCTTTGCCGCGCATTTTTTGAATTTGAAACATCTTAGTATTTAGCGCCAAAGAACACGAACGCAAATATTGTTTGAATAAAGACTGGCTAGTCGACGGCGCATAGTCCCGCCGCCGGCTGAATAAGAAAAAGAAGAAATCAAATTAAAAACGCGCAAACTACAGCCCGCGTTTTCGTTAATTTTCACAGATTGTTAGAAATTCATGGTTTTGTTTTGAAAGATGAGTTCTTCAAGTGACAGTGAAAGTAAAAAAATAACTTCTGAAAGTATTAGAACTGACGCAAGAAATGTGATGGATAATCTATTACCTGCAAAATCCCGGGAGAAATATATGAAAGTCTATGGTTATCTTATTGAATGGAGAAATGCAAGAGGCGCCAAGAATTTTTCAGAATCTGTGTTTTTGGCCTACTTCCAGTACTTAGCCAAAACTAAACAACCTTCCACTCTTTGGAGTACCTACTCAATATAAGTTTTTAGTTGTTTTATTATTAGATACTATTTAATTTCAATTTAGTTACTCTATGTTTTATTAAATAATAATATTACAATAAAAGATGAGGCGCCTTTTATTTTCTCATAGTGGGTGATGAAAAGTAGAGTGTATCACAATTCCTCGCTACGTTCAGGATTCTACTAAAGAATCCCTTGCTACTCTCGGGAGTTTCCCCTGCATGTTAGCTCGTTCAGTGTCCAAGCTGTGGAATGCGCTGACGCTCACGATCAGACGTGCACAGTCTCTAAATGCTTTTAAAGATAACGTTAAAATACTATATCTTGAAAACTGATTTCACTTTTTTTGATATATTTTTTTATTGTATTGGTATGTATTCTTATTAGTTGTATAATTTATTTTAGTTTAATTTGCATATTTAATGATACCTTTGAGTACACCACCGTCTGTTGTCGTATTGATTTCCTCTCCATCCAAAGGTTGTCTAGAAGAGATCGCTTTTTAGCGATTTGTACAAAAATATTTCTCATTTGTATTTGTACATTTTGATGCACAATCAAGAGTTATCTATCTATGTATCTATGTTTGATAGATTGCGCCTAAAAACTGATCAGTGATACCGATAACTGATAACGAGATGTCAAATGTCATTTAAATCAAAATGTGGTTAATATGTTGGTGATAATGTTCAATTTTTGTGTTAACAATGATTAGTTTGGAGTAATTTGCTCTAATAGAGCGATGGTGGCTTAACGGTTCTATAGTGCAATTTAGAATCCAACGGTACCGGGTTCAAAATCTAGGCTCCGCAGCAATTACTTTTCTGAGTTATGTGCGATTTCCATCACTCCGTGCTTCGAAAGGCACGTTAAGCTTTCGGCCCCGGCTGTTATTGATTAATAGCAGTCTTTAAGCTATGTCAGAGGCCCTCGGGCGGCCTGACAAACTCTGACATTAAAGACCAGTATTACCTCATACGACAAACAAACAAACAAACAAACAATTTGCTTTAATAAGATAGCAAGATGTAAAATATTTAGTTATAATTTCACATTAAAATGGGGTTTTATTTTGGTTATCATTTACAATTTTTGCCAGGTTTTGTTTGTGTGTTTTTGTATTTTTTTAATATATCGGGTGAAAAGTTAAACATACTTATGCCATTTTAAACATATGCCAATGAACATGAAAACGTTCTTGTTTGGACCTTATTTGCTGTCTCACAGTACACATTATCATTACTGCGAGAACAAACATGGCCAGGCGGCATATGTACAAATTAATTTCATGTGACGGCCTTTGTGTCCATGACACTTATTATCGCAAAATTTATCTTCTGCGATAGGTAAGCTTCATTGGGGAAAAATTAAACCATGTTTTTGATGTTTTGAAGATGGCCCATTATGATTAAACTGGTGGAAACCAGTTAACATTTTCCATTGTTAATTTTTTTTATTTGTGCTTGTCTAACATTCTTGACTATCATTGTGATAGAGTCCGTGATCCAATAAGTTTGAACTAAAACGACGACTTTTGAAGACCTTTCCCAATTCCAACTACTGACGAAATTCACCAGCCTAATAAATTCGTTCGTTAATTCGTGGAAATGCGCACACGATGGCACTCCGTCGAGCTCTCCAATTAGTGCGCTTGTTACAATCCCACTTGCGTCAGATTTCAACTATCTAATAGGCAAGAGGTGTGAAAATGAGGGCGAAAAAAATCAAATAAAAACCAATAAAAAAATACATATTATAGGTGTGGAGGATGTCGAAATGGATTGTATTTGGATGAATTTTTAGTGCCCAAATTTGTTTTTATTTCGTCTCTCTTCGTCTTTAGGAATAAAGTTTATAAGCAAACTCTTAATTTGTCTTTGCCAAAAACTTGTTAGTAATTGACCGAGCGAGCCATGCAGTTGTGCCACGGGTAAGTCACGGCGAAGCATCTCCTATTCAGCTTGGGCAAAAATGCCTTCGTACGTTTGGCTGTTCTCCTCTTAAAGTCACATTTCTAAACCGATCTGGATGAAACTTGGTATAAAAGTTAAACATTTTTTTGAATTTTATTTCTTCGTGGATATTTGATTGGGGTCTTCTTGCAAAAAGAGGCAAAAGGGTGGCTACTGAATATCTCTGCCTTTTTAGATCCGATTACGATAATATTTTTTTATTTCAAATGTTAACTTTAAGTTGGTCTCATAAACATTTGGTGAAGATCTGATGAGGATCTTCGGCGTTATGAGCAGAATAGCTCCTCAAAATGCAGTAAGTTGCTCACTTTTAGGTTTCCACCAGTGGAAACAGCCCTTTAGGTAGGGATAGGGATAGGTAGGGATTTATGGAGCTCCTTGATTATTAATGTTAGTTTTACAATAAGGTCACTACATGGCGCTAATGTGCACTGCTATATCGTTTGAAAAAAAAGACGTGCTCACGAGGTCTATTGAATTTTATTTTGTACGGAAAATGTATAAATAAAATTAACAAAAAGGAAATCATTAAAAAAAACACTTTATTGTTTAAATTCCACACACAAGCCGTTGTTAATTCTACTCCCATCCAATAGCTATTTATGGTAAGTATGTCATTTGTTTTCATTAATTTAATCACCCCGCCTTGGACTCTTCGTACCTTTACAGCCATGAAATGAAGGTTTCTCTCAAGCACCTACTCCTCAAAATTGTAAATCCTTTTCCAACCAACTACCTAACTGAATCACAGAGCCAGACCGCGCAATGCAAACCTACGTATTAGGAACTAGGATGTAAAATACAACTCTACTATTCACAGTTATGTGCGTGCAGTGAAATGAAAGCATTATTAGAAGTACTTGAGATTTATGTGAACTCGATAAGTTTAATAAGTTTTTTATAAGTGGGTAATGTGCACTTTGTGTTCTAAATTATGTAATCATCAAATGATGTCAATATTTTTTGTTGATGTAAATGTAATTTTCATACAATTTAAAATAAACACAGGCTATAGACCCATAACTATAGAACCAAAACATAGAACCAAAACATAAACAATTATCATGTTACGTCTTTTATTTTTCTTGTTCATGTGAACAAAGATCCAATTTTAAATTATTGGATTAGTAACATTATCAGAGACAGCCACGAGTATTTCATTACCAGAGCGACGTAACCGGCTACAGAAGGAAGTCACACGCGATCTTATCTCGGCAAATAAGAACCCTCGCTTCAGCGAGTTACTAATTGTAAGCAGAACTCTGAAAAAATAATATAATGAGTTGTCGTTAATCGGAAAATTTCATTTGCATAGATTGAGCTATAGGAGATATTGCACTCCACCACGATTTGTGCTACAATGTGCTTTCACCTAACTTGATATCACCGTATTATTCGAGATTTTTAATAATTCGCAGAAACAACCTTTGGAGGATGTAAGCATTCGACGCATAGACTTCGAAGAATAGACTTCGTATTAACGACATTATAAGTACGTAACTCCTTCAATCAGTCGCTCGATGTTTGGTGTATTTTTTTGTTCACCTGGACTTTTGTAATAGAATTGTTTATCAACCACAAATTATCCACTAACTCACACACACGCAGCCGCCATTTGATATGCTTCACTTTAGATTTGGCGGTGTAAACTCCGTTTTTTTAAACGTATTATAACTTAACCTAATCTTTTTTCAGGGGAAAATGCCTTGGCACTTCCCTTCCACCACGGGGATTATGGAAGAGGGTAATCGTCCAATGAGTAGTCCACCACCGAGGTGGGGCAAGACGGGTGTTAGCATTCTACCATCTTGCCCCAAACTTAACCTAACCTAACCTTACATAGTAGCTTCAAGTTCGCTTACATATCATCGCACATGACTGTACAAGGAAGTTAAATACATTCAATACGAAATAGGATGTACACTGTACAGCACAGAGGCTGGCATCTAATAGGAATTAGGTGGCCCAGTCCGTCTCCCTAATTGCACCACAGAACACACATAGCATGGGAGGTTGAATGCACTGACAGCACCGGTGCGTACAGTCGGGTGAGCTGGCTTACTCATGCATTATTGTCATGGGAATGCGCAGGTTGTTAGCCTGATAGTAACCGCCACTCCTGTCACACAAGTGATGTAGACTATTGATATATTGTTCATAAAAAAGAGTAAAGTTTGTTGTTAGAAAACATAAACAACTACACTCGCGAGCAATGAAATCGACTGAAGACATCAATCGTGGTTTTCTAATTCTGAAAATACGTAACAAACAATAAAAACTATAGACACTGAAAGTTTACCACCTCACCTTTATAATTACAGAATTTTCGTGGAAATCTGTTGAGTATTTTTTGAGATACAATACTTATAATTATACGAGATTTTGTACAAATTTGAAAGCCAGCTTATTAAATTAAATTATAATATTAAATAATATCATCGTAGTAAAAAAACACAATTGTAATTCGTAAGAGTTGAAAAGATTTCATTGCTCACGAGTGTAGGTACATGTGTAAAAAATCGGGTCCAAATATATATTTCTTTTCTATACTTAGTTACTTATTTATTTAATACTTTATGCACAAAAAAGTATACAGAGGAGAACTTAATGCTATGACAGCATTTTCTGTCAGTCATCCGTCGTGCAATAAAGATGTGCAGAGGCGTGCACTCGAGATATGGACAGTAAAATAGAAATCATGAATTTACTAAAAAAATGAAAATAAATCTCTAAATAAATCATACATAGCTATGTCGCTTGCGTTTTGGCGATATATCTACCATTGTGCACTACACGCACGCGCGATAAGCAACAGCCTAGAACTGAAAAATAAATCATAAAAATATTATAACTAAACATCTAGTGGTTATTAGCAGTATTTTTGAATACTGTGGCTGTAACACCTCAACTGGTAACATCACAATACGCAGTTCTCTCTGTAGTTGAGTTACTTCGAAGTTGTATTTTTCCGTTCCTGATTAGAAGGTCTAAGTAACAAAATGTCCAAAAGCAAGAAAATTCTAATGAGCAGTAAGCCTAATTAGCAAAATGAACATGTAACAAAACTATGAAGCACAGTGCCTAAAGACGAAATTCTTCAACGCGTGTGTTCTGCCAGTTATGAACTAAGGAGCTGAAACGTGGACACTCACGGTGGAGCTGGTCCACAAATTTAAAGTCGCTCAGCGAGCTATGCAGAGAGCTATGCTCGGAGATTCTCTAAAGGACAGAATCCGAAATGAGGAGATCCGCAGGAGAACTAAGGTAACTGACATAGCTCAAAGAATTAGCAAGCTGAAGTGGCAATGGGGCCGGTCACATAACTCGAAGAACCGAAAACCGTTGGGGTAAACGGGTTCTAGAGTGGAGACCGCGTTTAGGCAAACGTAGTGTAGGACGCCCGCTGGCCAGGTGCGAGTGACGACTTGCGAAAGGTGGTCGGTAGCAAGTGGATGAGGAGAGCCGAAGATCGGGCTCAGTAGCGTTCACAAGGAGAGGCCTACGTCCAGCAGTGGACGAATACGGGCTGATGATGATGATGATGATGACATGTAGCAAAACGTCCAACTATCAGATGGTCTTTAACACAGAATAGAAATAAACAAGGTCTGTATAGCAGATCACCTATTTAGATTCTCAAATTGTCTGGATACTCATTCACAAATTCACATTACATCGGGAGGGAAGCGAATACGGCATTAGAACATGTACATACAGACTTGTACATACATACTCTTTGGTCTACTGGTAGCGTATCATTCGAGGGAGGCATTTCATATTTGTTTATATGACGAGACGAGCAGGTCGCTCGCCTGATGGTAAACTTAACGATTGCCCAAAGCAATTGCAGTACCTCAAATTTGCGCGACACTGCACTTCACTCGTCACCCTGAGATCGCGGTCCCGGATTTTAAGTCTCATTTGCCCAGTTATTCGCAGGTTTTTTTTTAATATTTGTACACTACTACTTGGGTTTTGAATGTGGCAAAGGTGTGATATTTTACCAGGCGGACCCTTAGTTACTATGGCAGATAGTCTGGTCTGATATAACACTGTAAGCATGTTACTTGACCAGATATTAGCGAATATCCAAATGTATGTAATAAGTACCTATGCAAATAATAAAATTAATTCCTATATTTATTTACACCTGCAGCATATTTCCAAAAGACAATCTATTTTCCGAAAATTGACAGTAGCCTATTGCAAGATTTGTAACCTACCCAGATCCACAGAATAAATAATAGTACAAGTACAGAAGGATAACTAAGTAAAGTCATTTAAATACATAGCGACTCTCGCTACAACGCAATAAAGTGCAATTTAACTTGCACAGCACTGCGATCTATCAATTATATTTACCTAGAAGGCGCTCACCCATTGCGTGCAGGCTAGAATGTACCGTATCACAAAGCACGAGAGCTTCCATTGCTCTAACCGTTTCAGAATCGCTCTGTCACTTTTTCGATCGGTAGGGTTGTATCAAGATATAACTAGGTATTTGTACTACTAATTATTCTGTGATATGATATTATTTAGATATTGTAACATAATAAACAATTATGTAATAATGTTTTTTTTTACTTATTATATTTTTATTTTTATTAATTAAATGTTGATAGTTCTATTAACTACAAATAATGACATTCTTATCAGAATAGACCTGGTACCTCATTATTTGATTATAACTTAATAGGTATTGCACTTTGATGAATAAAAGGTGCCTGTCTGAATTTCATGCTTAGTAATGAATGAAAAAGAAATGGCTACCTACGTAATACAATGTCAGTATGTAGGTATTTTACAAGACTTGTCAGACCGAATGCTATGCAGTACATTCTAGGTTTCTTATTGGTACTCATAATTTACGTAGTATATATATACTCTTTGCTCATAATTAAGAAAATAATAAAATTTGACAATAACTTAACGTAAGTAGGTACTTTATCGTAAGCACACGGCGCGCGACTCATCAAGCGCATGCTGAAATGGCATAACTAGAAATAGGAAAATACGGGAAGGTGTTAATGGAGCAAGGAGGTTTTCTTCAACTTTTTACTCTCAACTTGTGCATAAAATGGTGGGACGGGTGGCGATACTACATGTGTTTATATATCAATCTAGAGGACTAGGCGCGAAATATGATATTTGTACTTGTTGCGGAGTGCGACTGGCCTGCCAGAACTCGCAAAATAAGAAGGGTGACGAATCCTTTTATAAAACTTTTTTAGCCAATACCCAGTAAAATGACAAAGCCAGATTTATGTAGTGTAGTTGTTGTTGTAGCTGCAGACAGATCAAAGCGGTGGCTAGCAAGGTGGCCAAGGTTCACCTATACAAATATTTTAAAAACAAGTAATATAATAAAATGCACATTGTCAAATAATCAAATATCAGACCAAATTTTATTCTAAGCTAATAAAACTAAAATACTAGTGTCTCTGTGAGCTGTAGACCTCGCATGCACAAACATTTTTGCAAACAATCTAGCGGTGCACTGTAGCGCCATCTATGTAGTTACCTTAACGTAAAACTAACATCAATAACCAAGGTGCTCCATCAATCCCTACCTAGTGGGCAAAGGGCTGATTCCACTGGTAGAAACCTAAATGCGAGAAATTTACTGCACTTTGAGGAGCTATTCTGCTCATCACGCCGATGATCCTTCTCAGATCTTCACCAACTTTTTATGAGACCAATCGAAATCTAATCTATTAGGGTGGAGATATTCAGTAGTTTCCTTTCTAACCCTTTTTGGGAGAAGTATTCAAAAACAACTGGCGATTAAAATTTTTAAAAATTCGTTTAATTTCTATATCAAGTTTCATCTAGATCGGTTGAGAAATGCGACCTGTAGAGGAAAACAGAGATTCGGACTTACATCTGGCCATACGAAAGCATTTTTTCCCTAGCTGAAACGGAGACGCTTCGCTCGCGCTTCGCGGTCGCTCAGTTCATAAACTTAAATAAATGATTGCGTAAGCCACCTGCAGACGATAAATATATATAGGTAGTCCAAGCAATCATTTATGTCCGGCAACATATACAAAATGCTAGCTGCCTTGCCTCGCTGCATATCGAGGCTAATTTTTTGCCCTACGTACAGGCCAGCATTTTGAAAACGAGCGGATTCCACTAGGCGTCTCGCCAAACCCTTAAAGATTTCGGAAGCACCCGGTGCCCAAGAGCCTAAAGCCTCCACTCCAAACAGCACAAACATACAGCCTCTTTCAAGATTATAATATTTTCGCCAATTGAGGGATTCCGCCGATGTAGCAGCACCACGTGCCCGCTGTGACTTCTCTGAAAGATGGGACGGCGCTAGTGTATCAACACATGTAGCATCTCACACTAAGTGTCGTCCCATCTTCCAGGGAATGAGGATCATACCATCAGGCCTTTTCCCATCGTCGCGCAATAAGCCATTTGGCTCCAAGACTGCTGCGTCATTGGGACTTCCAAAGGTCCAACGAATGGTGACATTTTAGGCACTGTGTCGAGCCATGCAACCAGCCTTCTGCTGCACGACAGCCTGTAAGGTTGTAAACCAATTTACTGCATACGCATCGGTGCGGAACGACACAAGGTGTACCGATGCGCAATTATATGGCTAAGTGGAATGTATTATTGTCCAGCAAAGTTCCTAGATGACTGGATGGAAGTGACTGCAACAAAAGACCCAATTCCCAGCGAGAAACAGCTAAGAGATGAGCTCGCTCTGCGAGGCTACTGGACGTTTCTAAGAGATTATTCCGTTCCAGCTCACAGAGTGGCCCATCCTACCGCCTCTGCAAGGACTGGTCTTTGGGCAGGCTACTATTTGTGCAAGCTATTTTCAAATTGTTTATGGCCTCAGTTAAAAAAGCGATTTCAGTTGCGCCTAGACTTTGTGATAAAATCGTGTTTGTTGAATTATGTGTGCTTTTAACCAAAGAAAGGAACGCTGGCAATGATACACTCAAAGTTTTTCTCATTCTGAGTCCACCAAACTGAATTGACAGTGATGCCTGATGCCAAGTACGATCATCCAAAGAAATGCTTAAAATTGTGGTGAGCGTATCCTTTACTATGATATCCCATTTTGTAAAAGATCTGGATGATTCCAAAGTGGGCAACATCGTAGAGTGTACGTAAATTTAGGCACAAATAAACAGTATTTAATAATGACATAGAGAATTAATTTTGGAAAGTCTTTCAGAAATTGCCCAACGCCCACCGGCCAGGTGGAGTGACGACCTGAAGAAGACGGCTGGCAGAACATAGATGAGAAGAGCTGAATAACGGCTTCTGTGGCGTTCATTGGCAGTAGTGGACGGATACATGCTGATGATGATGATGATGTCAGAAATTGCACAGAAATTTAGAATTTACTCTTCAACAACATCTGAAATAGATTCGTCAAGGATAGGTGAACCTAGAAGGCGAAGTGAAGTATTGTCGATAATTTTGATATTAGGAGCAACTGAGCTAAATGAACTGAACTATGTCTTTAGAAGTACATGTTTCAGATAAAATATAGTTCACATTCTGAAAAAAAAATTTTTAATCCATTAGTTTTGAATTCGGAAATATGGAAAGTTAAATCTTTAATCACTGTGTTGGTGACACCCCGTATAATTAATAAAATACGTTAAATTTTGACTCAATGAATAAATAGCAATTTGATAGAATGAATACTGAAAGTAGCCGGCCCAAGGGTCGCCCTGTTGACAACCCACTTCAGAAGATAAAAGGTCATAAATAAATTTAGTCGATTAATTAATTCGTTTCGAACACGTTTTTTTTATCATGTTAATTTAAATCATTTAATAAAAAAAGCAATAGCAATATCATGGTGAAACTTAGAACGGGCTATCACAATAGAATGCGTACACAAAATTTCGTGTATGTCCTGTTGACCATTGAAGAGTTCCTTCATCTGGCGCTATTTATAAATGTCGATTTACTTTTATCACAATATTATTCGTGATTCATACATTCCTGTAGAGTATATTATATAATTCAACCGTGTGTCAAATCACACAAATGTATTTTGATAGAGTTATACTGAGTTTGATCCAATTTCCTTCGAATTTGTCTCACTACTACTTAACACACACATAATTAAATTGCTTGCGTGCTTCTTGTATGAGGCAGTGCTGGTGTCAGAGTATGTCAGGCCACCCGAGGGTCTCTGAAATGGCTTAATTACTACTATTAACCAGGCGGGACTCACTACCGACAGCTTAACTTGCCCTCAGAAGCACGGATCGATGGAGAGAGTAAGTAAAGTAATTGGCGCGAGGCCGAGGACCAAACCCAAATAATTACATTAGTACTACTATGTTTAAATAGCTGCACCCCGCGGCTTTGCCCACGTTGTTGTTTTTCCTAGGTAAAAAGTAAAAAAAAAGTAGCTTATGTCCTTCCTCGTGATCATGACGCACCCTAATTTTCTTGACATAATCATCATCTTAATCGGTTCAGCCGTTTAATCATAAAAAGGTAACAAGCAGACAGAGAGACAGAATTACATTATGATTTATAATATTAGTGTTATGCATAATAAGCTGGCAAGGAGGAGTGACGACCTGCGAAAAGCGGCTGGAAGAAAATGGATAAGGAGAGCTGAAGACCGAGCTCAGTGGCCTGCTAAAATAGGCCTATGTCCAGTGTACAAATATAGGCTGATGATGATGATGATGATAATAAGCATTCTTGGCATCTACAGTTTTACACAGAAATTATATCGAGCCATGGTAGCCTAGCGGTATACTAGCGCGACTTAGTATCCAACGATACTGGGTCCGGTCCTGGGCTTCACATCAATGACTTTTCTAAGTTATGTGCGGTTTTCCATCGCTCCGTGCTTTGAAGGGCACCGTAGCAGTCATTAAGCCATGTCAGGGACCCTCGGGCGGCCTGAAAACTTTAACACCAGAGGCCAGCACTTCCTTATACGACAAGCAATTATAGAAATAATCTATCTATCTATACTATAACAAAAATGTAACTGGGCTAAATCTGTACATTAAATATTTTTTGAAAATGTTGATTGAGATAAACTTCAAAATCGATATGGAGTGCAAAAAGGTTATTTTATTATTTATTGTCTGTCTGTCTGTCTGTCTGTCTGTCTGTCTGTCTGTCTGTCTGTCTCTTTGAACTCGCATCACGCTGAAACTACCAGACTGATTTTGATGAAACTTGACAGAATCATAGCTGATGTACTGGATTAACATTTAGGATAATTTTTATCCCGGAAAAATCAACGGTTCCCGCAGGATAGGGGTAGAAAGTTATTTAAAATAACACGTATCAAGCTAAAACTACTGGACGGACTTTGATGTAACTTGGCACAGTCAAAGTTTATATAATGTGTTAAAATGTTGAATACTTTTATCCCGAAAAATTAAAAGGTTCCTGCAGCCTATGGGTCCAAAGTTGTGTTAAATTTAAAGTGATCATACATCCGTTTACGACTAGACTGATACCGAATTTCGTCATTCTGATACGAGGCTCACTGGCCCAGTGAGGCTCACTGGCCCAGTTGGACAGATGCATGGGTGCGTAATCCAGATGTACGTGGATCGAAATCACGCGCTGTAGAAATGTTTTGCTCCATAGTTAAAAGATTTTTACATTATTAATGCGTTATTTTTTCCTTGATATCTATAACTATAATAAAACTGTAACTGGGCTAAATCTGTACATTAAATATTTTATGAAAATTTTAATTGAGATGATCTTCAAAATAGATATATACATAATTATACTTCTATGAAGTGTTATAGTAGTGCAAGTGTGTTATAACGCATATTATTATTACGGAGTGCCGTACTTCACAGAATATGCGTTATAAAAGGCAAGGCAGTGCCTTATTCCGATGATTAGATGCCGAGCAATCGATAAAAAACTATTTGACGGCTGAACGAATTTTGAAGAAATGTAGTATAATATTGTACTTTGTAGGTTTGGTCCTGGTCCTCCTGGTCCTCTGGACCAAACCTACAACTGGTCTGGTGGTGGTTTGGCTTTTGGTCCTGGAATAAAACGTGTGGGCTACTTTTAAATGAAATGACCACGCGGGCAAAGCCGCGGGCACAGCTAGTATTTAAATAAACTAGTATATTGCAAAAATAAACTATGATTTTTGTATGATGTTACTCTTATTTTGAAAAGTTAAACAGCAGCAAGAAGCACTTATTGCCCAGCTACCATAATTTACATTAGTATGGCAAACGGCAACTATAACCGCAAAGTGAATGCAAATTTCTTAGCAATCAACTTTGACCCTTAACGCCAACAAACTAAGAACAAGATTCCAATGGTTAATCTTGCGGAAACATAGTTAAAAGTGCTTTAAATGGCCGCTACTTACACCGTAAAGAGCGTTTACAAGGCACGTGGGTATAATATTCAGCAGTGTATAAAATTCCAGCGAATGGCGGAAGTGGATTTTGTTGTACGGACAAATTTTTTGTTGTCAGTATTTCTAATGGTACTTTCTAATGTAACTTTAGTGCTTAAAAAAAATTACAAAAATAAACGGGTACATAACTCGTTTATTTCCTCTTTTAATCATTTTAATAATGTGGAAATATGTGGTGATAAGTGTAAAATTTGTCACACCTATCTTCCATCCATACGAATATATAAAAGTGAAACGTTGTCTGTTTGTTTGTTTGTTTGTTTGGGGAGCTTTCACACGATAACCGCTGGATGGATTTCGATGAAATTTGGAATGTAGATAGCTTATACCCTAGAATAAAACATAGAATACTTTTTATCCCGGAAAATTTCACGAATTCCGTGGAAGTTTCCACGGGAAAACTAGAACATGTTGAATACTCGCTGTAAGGAACGGTTGCCATGGAAACGAAATAACAAGTCCGTCAAAAATCATCAAGAGCGTTGGTGCCACAAATTAAGTCAACAAGCCACGGAGGCCATAACCAAGAAGTCTAAGTCTACTTTTGTATTGGTTTTTAATATCCTAGAAGAACGTAAGTAGGATGCTTTTTATTATACGCTTTATATTAGCTTCACTTGTATGTTTGTATATTTGTAACCGACTGCTTTGGACGCTATTTTGACCCACTTTAAACGGTCAGATTTCATTCAAATTTTGCACACCTGTCAAAGACTAATGACAAAACAATAATGCAGAAAAAAAACAAACTAAAAAGTAGAAAATAGTTTAAAAAAAACACGCTTTATATAGAAAACCAAACTAAAAAATAGAAAATAAATTTTAATAGTGTAAATAAAAAAAAAGTTTATTTAAAAAAAACCTTGGGGTGCTTTTTAAGATATTATCGAAATGATAATCCTTCTTCTCATATCTGTCAATGAAATATTTATAACTATTGACCCATGCACCCCACGATTTTTTTGAAATAAAACTTTTTTTTCTTATTTACACTATTAAAATTTATTTTCTATTTTTTAGTTTGGTTTTCTATATAAAGTGTGTTTAATAGTTTTTATACGCTTTATATTAGCTTCACTTGTATGTTTGTAACCGACTCCTTTGGATGCTATTTTGACCCACTTTAAACGGTCAGATTTCATTCAAATTTTGCACACCTGTCCAAGACCGATGACAATACAATAATGCGAAAAAAAAACAACTAAAAAGTAGAAAATAGTTAAAAAAAAAACACGCTTTATATAGAAAACCAAACTAAAAACTAGAAAATAAATTTTAATAGTGTAAATAAGAAAAAAATGTTTAATTTAAAAATTGCTTCTCATATCTGTCAATGAAATATTTATAACTATTGACCCATGAACCCCACGATTTTTTTGAAATATAACCTTTTTTTCTTATTTAGACTATTATAATTTATTTTCTATTTTTTAGTTTGGTTTTCTATATTTATTTTAAACTATTACTTATTTTGCGATAAACTGTTGTCCGCGCGGACGTAGTCGCGGGTGGGTAAGCTAGTACTATAATAAATCATTACGTAACAAAAAGTATGTACAAAGAAGATAATAAAAAAATGGTCTAGCATACTTAAAATAACCTACAAAACACGTAAAATATACTGAACCGATTGCAATGCGGTATTCACTGTTATATAGCTTAGGTTTTGACTTAAAAAAACCTGATGTAAAAGCTGAGCAATCGACATAAATCTATTTGACAGCTGAGCGAAATTTGGTATTTTGTACGCGGGCAACGCCTGGGGCACAGCTAGATAATAATAAAGGTGTCCTTGAGATTTCTTATACGTGGTCTGTTTTTATTAGTTTCACATGAGAATTTATTTACAAGATAAAACGTACAAAAAACAAAAGTTCATTTTAAAATATAAATTTTAAAAAAAACTTAACTATTTACACAAAACTATTCATTAGTTTTAAGTTGGATTTAAGCTGCCACATCAAAGTTTGAAGAGATTGCTGAGGTGATATTATCCACTTGCGGGATTATTATCAATTTATAAAAGAAAAACTATTGTATTGAGATGTAATAGAAAAATGTAGTCCTAGGAACCAAATAATTACGTATTTTGAGGGAATATTCATACCGTTGTTTAATTATATAACATACGGAGAAGGTGTCGAGGAGGTGTGTAAAATGTAATAAAAATAAAGTGTCAAAGACCATACCGTTTATCTTGCGGTAACCGTAACCGAGCAATCAATGCGCAATTCCTCTCACTGTTGCACTATGGTGTAAACATACGACCACTATAATGGGTTGTTAAATTTGTTGGACGCCTTATGGTTGAAACGGGGAACTTCGGGCAAATTTATGCAACGGATAATTTTATTCCCATGCGTCAAAGATGGCGGAATTGTATTCCTTGCCCATTCTCTAAGGCCAGCCTCACACACACACTATTATTGACACATTTTACCTAAATTATTGACAATTAAATTGCATCAACAATTAGCTGTTTGGGAAAAAAATAGGCTTGACACCACAATAGCCAAAGATAGAAAAAAGTGAAACTCAAAAGGGAAAACCTTTGCTTAACAATGGTACACTGTAAAACTGACAGTAATATTGTGTGTATGCGGTAGACATTACAATACAATACAATACAATACAATACAATACAATAACACTTTATTGACACACAAGTTAAACAAATTATAAATAGAAATTACATAAACAATAGGTACAATGGGCGGTCTTATCGCTCATAGCGATCTCTTCCACACAACTTTAGGATAGAAATAAGTTAATTGCTAATAAGGGTCGGTAGTGTGGCAATATTAAATTTACATACAAATTTAATGTAAATAATAAGAAATAAATAAAATATAAAATAAACTACATAGTGATAGTTACTTAAATACTATGTTAAAATATATAGCTATAAGTAATTATAAACTTACATACATATAAGAATATAATTATACATACATAAATACATCAAGTCAGTGCTAGTCAGTCAAGTTAAAGCCTGTGAGGAGCTGGAGAGGTAAAAAAAAAACACTAGGGTCTTAAAGCTATCAATAGATTGAGAATATTCATTCTAGAGGCTCACAGCTTGGACAGTAAACGAGGAGTCATAGAAAGAAGTATTGTGTACTGGGGTAAGGAGGACTAAGTATTCTGATGATCTTAGAGAAAGGGAGTGAGAGGAATGAAGAAACTGGAATCGTTCCTTGAGAAAGAGGGGAGTAGAGAGGTTGAAGAGTATGTTGTAGAGAAGAAAGAGAATGTGAGTATTCCGGCGAAGGCGAATAGGGAGCCACTTGAGCTTTGTACGAAATTCCGAGACATGGTCGTATTTCCGGAGGCCGAAAATAAACCTTACAGAGAAGTTTTGAAGATGCTCAAGCTTGTTCAGATGCTCCTCTGTAAGATCTAAGTAGCTGGCATCGGCATAATCAAGAATAGGAAGTAGGAGAGTTTGAGCAAGCGCAGCTTTAGTCGCAGTGGGTAAAAAGTTACGTAATCTATTCAGAGAAGCTGCAGAAGCAAACATTTTCCGGCTAGCCGATTGCAGTTGTGGACCCCAGGATGAACACCTATCAATAATCACCCCAAGGGTTTTCACCTCATCACTAAACATTAATTGACATTATTATAAAGAAATAATAAATACTAGCTGTGCCCGCGAATTTTCCAACGATGTTATTTGTCTGGGATAAAAGTATCGTATATGTTATTCCAGGAACATAAATAAAGCACATATAAAAAGTATATAAAAAAATGTATATCCGTCAAATAGATTTTTATCGATTGCTCAGTTTCTACCCATCGGATTAAGGTACCCCAGTATACCAGCATCACAATCGGTCCAGTAGTTATAACATTATGCAATAACAGACAAACAGACATACACCATTTTTAAACATGTTATATTCATATTCAAGCTATTTTCTCCACTTTTTTTTTAATTGTATTCTTTTACAGACTTTTTGTTTTTTTACTGACATTTTGACAGTTGGTTGTATCACACAGAAATAATACTTCGTGAATTCCCTTTGCTTTGACTTTGAACTTTTTTTGACTTTTGCTTTGACTTTGAACTCAACTATGACTTTGATATAAACTTCTTCATTGACTTTGAAACTGGGCTCAAAGATGTTGATGCTCGCCCTCCGGCCTCGCATAGGCAATAGCTCGGCCTTCGGCCTCGGTACAGCGTCAGTTTGAGTACCCGTGAACTAATTGCTTGAAGCTTGGCCTACGGCCTCGCAGAGATATGAGCTCAGCCTTAGGCTTCGCAGAACATAAGATGTTCAAAGATGTTGTTGATGCTTGGCTTGAAGCCTCGCATGGGCTGTAACTCGGCCTTCAGCCTCGATACAGTGTCCTTTTGGTTCTCTGGAACTAACTGTTTTAAGCTCGGCCTACGGCCTCACAGTAGAATGAGCTCAGCCTTCGGCTTTGCAGAACATAAGCTCGGCCTTCGGCCTCACTACAGCGTAAATTTTAAATACCGAGGACTTTGAATATGACTTTCACTGTCTTTGACTTTTGCTTTGACTTTGATATAAACTTCTTCATTGACTTTGAAACCAGGCTCAAAGATGTTGATAAGTGCATGCAGCACCCGTGGGAGAGAAGAAGTAATCATGTCGCAGCCAACTAGTTTAATTAACCGTTGAATTAACAGCCTAGCCTTTTTACTAAACGGCGCATATTCCAATTAGTTTGATAGAATTGCGCCCAAAAACTAGGTAGGTTTGAACATGAAAACTATGAAAATCATTCAAGCTGCTAGTTGAACGGCAGCCGTTTAGTAAAAAGGCTAGGCTGTTAATTGAACGACTATATAGGATAGTTGCCTGCGTCATATTACAATGCCAGGCACACAACAAATTGCGTTTGGACTGTTGCACTGAAAAAGTAATGTACGATACTGGGGTTTTCTTTATTTGCTAGGAAAGGATTAGTCGAAAATCAACCCTATACAAAGGGGTGATATTAAGTCAATTGCAGTTACTAGTCCACGGAGGCAAAGGCGTGGGTAATAAGAAAAGATCATCACTAATCTATCTTCTATATAATATACTTATCTATATCTATCTATATGTGTACTTATAATAAAGCAGTAGATAACAAAAAGTCTGTACATAGAAGATACATTTAAAAGAATGCTCTAAATCTAAAGAACATACATTAAGCTACTGAACAAGAATAAATCATATGTTTTATATCGCATCTGTCTATTTGTTTGTCTGTTCGCGCATCACGTAAAAACTACTAGACCGATTTAAATGCCGCTTTCATTGTTGGATAGCTAAAGGTTTGACTTTAAAACTAATTTATTTGGTATCTCAATCCTATGAGTAAAAGCAGTGCAATCGATAAAAAACTATTTCACGACTGAAATAATCTGGATGAAATTAGTATTATTATACTGTAGATACTTTGATCCTGGAATAAAACGTGGGCAATTTAGGTTACTTTTAACCCAGAGACATGAACATGCGGGAAAAGCTGTGGGCACAGCTCGTATTTCATAACTTTTCAAAATCCGCACCCTTATCATCTAGATGACCGTTTTTAATAATAATTTATTAAAAGCAGCATATAAAAGGAAAGAATTTGCCATCGTTAACACGGCAGAGAACTTCATTGATTTAAATTGATGATACGTTATAGCCCTTTGTTTCGCCATTACCATTAGTGCGGTAGAACAGTTTGACTAAGTAAGAATGAAAATTCGGCTATTGATATCCGGACAAATATATAAGTCGAATGAGAAATTGATAACCTCTGGTGTCAGAGTTTGTCAGGTCGCCCAAGGTACATAACTTGAAAATAAATATGATGATAAGAAAAGTCTGTTGGTATCGTCATTATTGGTAATCGTTTTCTCTGTCATAATTATGATTTCATGTATCTATACTTATAATAAAGCATTGAGTACGAAAAATTCTGTAAAAAGAAGATAAATAATAAAACGGTCTATTAAATTTAAAATAAGTTACAGGACAAGAATATTACCTGCCTTATTCATAAAAAGTTAAGCAATGATTAGTAATACTGCGCACTACAATATTGTACTGCGCAGTACTAATTGCCTGTATTAACTTTTTATAAATAAGGCCGTACATTTTTAATATTCAAGTCTGTTTGTATGTTTATTCACACATCACATAAAAACTGCCAAACCGATTGCAATGCGGTTTTCATTGTTGGATAGCTTAGGGCTTGACTTAAAAAACTGGGGTACTTGGTATCTCAATCCGATGAATAGAAGCCGAGCAATTGATAAAATACTTTTTGACAGCTGAAGGAATTTTGATCAAATGTTGGTATGTTGGTATTTTAAGTCTTGGCACAAACCTGAAAAAATTACCACGCCTGCAAAGCCACGGGCACAGCCTAGTGTGAAGTAAATGAAAGAATCAAATAAATAGCTCTAGACAAAAAACTCCCAAATAATTTATTAAACAATGATTGGTTCAGTTTGTCAATAAGAAAATATGACGCCACAAAAATCACATCTTGTTTCTGATGTGACATTTTAACAACTGGGCACTGTCTGTAGCATAGAGTAGTTTTTAAGTGGCTGTAGTATACCTACTGATTGATAGCTGTTACCTACAAGCAACCTACAACTGACAGTGATATCATGATGTCGTAACATGGTAATTTTACAGCGTTAACTTATCTTCGTTTTTTATTTCATCAACATTTCTCGTCGTTTCCGCTGCCAAATTGGATAAGTTGATTTAATTTTTCCTTCTTTGACTGCGGCTTGGGTACTGTTAATGTTTAACTTCAAGTTTTGCAAGAATTTTTTATCCGAGTAACTTTTTGCGAAAGTGAAAATGTTTTACTGAAGTTTTTATACCAGTTAGATAAATTTATTTTAATATAGGCATTGTGAAAAATTAAAATTACATTTTCATTTCACATTGACGAATGTGATAAATTTACTTTCTAACATCAAACATCAAGTACATATTACTAAATGCATGTACATAATAAAACGTAAATAAAATAGTCTCAAAGAGATATCCAGATTTTCTAACACCAAAAGGTTTTTTTTTCAGGGGCCTCTTTAATTAATACGAAATCTTGAATATATCGAATATATCGAAATTTCTGAATGTTGTTTGAGATATTAAAAACATTATAAATAAAATTGTTGGAATAATTGAAATTGATATCTTCAATTACGGTATCCTTTATACAATATCAAACGAATCGGTTTATAGCATTAGATAACTTGATTTTGTGACAGACTTGGACGGAATTAACGAACGGACAAACTAGGACAGATAGATACCTTGATTGATAACAGAACCCCAAAAAGTTTGAAGTTTTGTGTGCTTATCTCTATCGCTAGTAAATAATCAGGAACAGAGTACACAAAACATAAACCTTTAAAGTAAATAACCAACAAATACAGAATCAAATAAATACCTCTTTTTCATCTCAATCCGAGAGAAAGGTCCATATTTATGGCTCCACACCTTTGAGCCAGTGGGTCTGTACCTAATTTATTTATTGACCAGACCCGTAAGGTCCATATTGCTGTCGCTTTCCCGCACGAAGTGATTGTTTTTGGACCCTCCATGGGTAAGCCATGGTTTGACTTATTGAGGAAGAAAAAAGGTTGGGAATGTAAGGGAGAATTTCTTATTTTCATGGTCAATTTAACAATGATTTGTCTGGAAATCACTTGTGGTTGTTCGGGAAGTGATTATAGTCATCTATCAACTTGGTTTGTGTTGTGTCGATAAGGAGCAGCGGTGGCGAGTGAAGAAATGAACAGGGCTGAAGGTTATACGTGCCTACCTCTCGTTTATAGATATTCTACAACAACATGACAAGCCTCTCCAGAATAATACTTAAATATGAGCGATGATATGCAACGAAGGTGCTATATTTAATGCAGCATTTTTGTTGTACAATTTTGCTCTTAACCAGAGAGTATGAATAGTAGTAATGTACAGAATGCCCCCCCCCCCCCCCTCCCTCCTTACCGTCTGCACCTCGAAAGTCAATGGGGTTCATAACGCGAGTTGCAAGTCCGTAAACCAAATGCAATCACAAAAATGTGAAGCCCAAATCTATGATCGGTTTGTACGTTCATACTAGCAGGTTGTCTTTTTTTTTGGTTGAGTATGATAATCAATTGTGATTGTTTACGTTAGAACAGTGCGACCAACTTATCTGTGAAGAGGCAAAAAAGGAACTACAGCCGCGACAAAGGAGGTTCACATTTATGTATTTTTCAGTTTTTTGATTGGTTGGTAGTGGTGGAATACTCACGCCAATCACCATTAAATCCACAGATAAGTTGGTGGCATTGTACTCATATTTTTGCAGCCACATGTACTTTTGCCGCGTGTACAAAGTCATCTGTTTATAATTGAGAGAGTACGTACGTAGTACTATTATTTATTCTGTGGTATGACGTATTTAAATCAACACGGTTGTAATTTGTAAACAAAGGGCTTTTATACGAAATCGCAAATAAAGAATTGGATTTGATTTTAACATTTTTTTTACATTTCAATATACTGCACACAGAAAATAAGCTGTTAGCTTCAAAAAACAACAGTTCAATTCAAACTGCTAACCAAAAAAATGCGTAATATTCATTTAGGTTAGTCTATATGAGTGTCTGAACGAACATATATACTAATGCTTGCTAGCATTAAGTTCGCCTATGTACTATCTTATGTGTGAAATAAAGAATTTTCTATCTATCTATCTATATACCAAATTTCATGAATGTATGCATGTAAGTATGTTTGTCCATGTATTTCTTGGAAACTACGAGTTCGATTGCAATAATTATTTTTGTAATAGTTTGTATTTCTTTCTAATCAGGGATTAGTTTAAGTTTTATCAAAATCGGAGCAGTAGTTTAAGTGATATGGACTATTAACTGTTTCCAGTGTGGCTTTCTTTTTAGCAAACAGAATTAAGTACTTATTTTATTAGGCCATCTTTTACGAAACTAATAACTGAGAAATAAAAAATAAATAAAAAAAAAACTTATATTAAGTTTTATACTATTTGTAGTCGGTTTGAATACCATAAAATATTATAAACAAGAACGCTGACGCTCGCCGTTTTGTGTTATATATAGGTCACGACTCGCGTTGCGTTACATCGCGTCAGGGCAGGCCATGTTTATGCGCGTAATTAATGTAATGATATGTCAGCGTCAGCGTAACGTGTGCTGGCGACCTCAGGGTATTACCATGTTGTGTAGAATGTGGGATATAAAACTACTAAAAATAAACTTTATAGCTGCACTGTACGTACACTTAAGTTTTTTTATTAGTACTCATGAGCAGGGACCTTAATCGCTACTAGCTGTACCCGCGCATTTGCCTGCGTGGGCATTTCTGTGGGTTAAATGTAACCAACGTGTTATTCCAGGACTACCTATGTGGAACAAAATACAAAATTTTGTTCAGCTGTCATATAGTTTTTTGTCGATTGCTCGGCTTTTACTCATCGGATTGAGATATCAAGTACACCAGTATGTAAGTCAAAACCTACGTTATGCAACAGTGAAAACCGCATTGGTCGCAATCGGTCCAGCAGTTTCCAGCATTAGCGTATGCTGAAAACTAGCCCTCCGTGGACTAAAATTAGTCTGCGCAGTACAGTGCCGAGCTTACCCCAATTGCCAAACATTCAATGCAAATGCAATCCATACCAATATATAAAAGTGAAACGTTATCTGTTTGTTTCTTTGGGGAACTTTCAAGCGATAACCGCTGGACGGCTTTCGATGAAATTTGTAATGGAAATAGCTTATACCCTAGAATAAAACATAGGATACTTTTTATCCCGAAAAAATCCACGAATTCCGTGGAAGTTTCCACAGGAAAACTAGAACATGTTTAATACTCGCTGTAAGGAACGGTTGCCATGGAAACGAAATAACAAGTCCGTCAAAAATCATCAAGAGCGTTGGTGCCACAGATTAAGTCAACAAGCCACGGAGGCCATAACCAAGAAGTCTAAGTCTACTTTTGCATTGGTTTTTAATATCCAACAAGAACGTAAGTAGGTTCATTTTTCGCGATAAACTGTAGTCCGCGTGGACGAAGTCGCGGGCGGGTAAGTTAGTGTTTGATAAAATAGAGTTGAGTTGGGTCTCTGAGGTCACTGCTCCTTCTTTAATATTTTTTCGTTCTACCAGTTCACACGTACAGCATATAGCGTAGGTGTCTAAAGAAGGAAAACTTAAATCTGCTTTCTCTTTCTATGTAATGAGCTTGTGAAAATCATCTTTCATGCATTATGTGAGTTTATAATCGACTTCAGAAAAGGAGACGGTTATATGTTCGGCTGTATGTGGCTTTTTTATGTATGTCGGTCGATATCTCCGTCAATTGAAGACCGACTTTAAAAAAATATTTTTGAAAGGGTGTATTTTCCAGATGGTCCCATATAAATTGTATTAAAATTGGTTTAGCAGTTTGTCGAGAATAAATAGTTTTGTTGAGTAAATCCATTCGATTTTGTGTTTATATTGCCTTTATTATGTGTTTATCTCTAAGATTTCTGAACTGATTTAGATAGTTGTTTTTTTATTCAAAAGGGTAAGCTTTCCGTGTAGTCCCATATAAACTTCATGAAAATTGGTTTAGTAGTTTTATTAGAAAATCAATTTGTTTTATAGTTTATTTTCTCTAATCTCTTGAGATTTCTGAACCGAATTAGATGATTGTTTTTACTTGAGTAAGAAGACTTCTAGTGTGGTACTGTATAAATTTCATCAAAATTGGTTTAGTAGGTTAAGCTAGAATTTAATTCACTGTGTTCTAATGTTTAGGACTGGATTGCAAGTCAATTTTGAACAATTTAAGGACGTCCAAAGATGCTGAAGTTTTGTACATGGGTGTAGTTCTGATGACAATTTAAAATTACAGTAGTAGTAGTAGTAGTAGTAGTATTAGTCAAAGGAACTACACAATCGGATGATGGAATCCATTCAAGGTTGGGCTCATTTGATTTGTCTTGATGAGTTCTCTGGTATTATGTGGTTTTCAGAATCTGATGATGGAGCCGGAATGTAGTCACAGGAACGCAACCACAAAATAATGGAAAATGGTAAAAAAAATAACAGTTACTATATATGTAGGTTTTATTCATCCTTGGTTTTAATTTACCAGTGCTTTGAGTCTAAATTGAGTGTCTACTATTTTCTTTGGCATATATTCTTTCCGATGTTTGCTTAGACCTCTAAAAATCAAAAAATCAAATATATTTCCAAAAAAAATATTTCGACTTCATAATAAAAATGTTATTTTGTAAAGAACCACTAACAAGAATAAAATAATTACAATTGAGCCAGAACAGTATCACTTTTTCGAAATTACCAACGTAATAATAATGCATAAATACAACAAGATAAGAAAGAGTTTTTTGAAGGCGGTGCCAAGCCGAGCCATAATTATTAATATGGTTGAGCTTATTCAATCAAAAATATAGTAATTATATTACCAAAGTAATTATTATTACTTTGGTAATTTCGAAAAAATGATATTGTTCTGGCTCAATTGTAATTATTTTATTCTTTTTAGTAGTTGTTTACAAAATATCATTTTTATTATGAAGTCGATTTAATATTTTTGGAAAAATATTTTATATTCTTTTTAGTGTTGTTTACATTTTTTTTATTAGGAATTCGTTTTGGAAAAATATTTTTGTTTTGTTTTATTTGAGTGTTAAATTATTTAAATTATTTTTATTCTTATTCTTACGTAGTGCGCGAACACACAGACAGACAAACAAACAGAAAAAGTTTATTTTAAGTAAGCTAGACCATTTTTTTCAACCGACTTCAAGAGTAGGTTCTCAATTCGACCCGTATGCTGTTTTTGAATGTATGTTACGCGATGTCACCGGCAATAATAATTGTGGATTGATTTCAAATATTTTTTTTAATGTGTGTGCCTCATGGCTAGTCCCACTTAAATTTCATGAAAATATTCCACCTCTAATATACTTAATTGTATTAATTTTCACCCACTTTATGACGCGATATCTCCGTCGAATGTGGATCGATATTGTATAGGATATGCTTTAGGGAATCATCATCATTATCATGGGGGGCCTTTCAGATATCCAATCTTGGATGTAGGCCTCTTCCCTTCTCTTCCACTCCTGGCGGTCTTGTGCCCGACTCATCCAGTCATGACCTGCATGTTGCCTGATGTCGTCCACCCAGCGTTGCGGTGGTCGTCCCCGTCTTCGGGTGTTAGCTCTAGGCCTCCACTCTAGGAGTCTCCTTGTCCAGCGGCTAGCGTGCATTCTAGCAATGTGTCCTGCCCACTTCCACTTATTCCGGGCTATGATGGCCATCACGTCACTCACTTTTGTCTAGTTGCGGATCCATTCATTGCATTTACGGTCACGCAGTATGATTCCGAGCATTGCTCTTTCCATACCTCTCTGCACAACTCTGAATTTCTCCGCGGATCTTCTAGTGAGTGTCATGGTTTCCGTGCCATATCTAAAAACGGGCATGATACATTGCTTGAAGACATTCACTTTGAGGTATAGTGGTAGTTTTTTTTTGCCTCAAATGCCGCCTACGCTTGTGCGATTCTACGCTCTACTTCTGCCGTCTGGTTTTCTTAGCCTAGAGTGATCTTATGTCCAAGATGTATTCGGACACCACGTCTACCGGCAGCCGGTAATTGGTGATGTCTACTATATTTGTCATTATTTTGGTTTTCCCGATGTTCATCTTCCGACTCTGTCTTCAGCTCATCTATCATCATAAGCATATCACTCATATCATCCGACATGAGGACCAGGTCATCCGCGAATCTATGGTTGGAAAGTTACTCTCCATCCACCATAAGGCCTTTATTCTCCCACCTCATCTGTCTAAAGATAAATTCAAGTGCGAGCGTAAACAGCTTGGGTGATATTGTATCGCTCTGTTTGACTCCCCGTTCAATTCGGAACTTGTCAGTTTTCTTGTGCAAGGCGACACAGGCTGTGGCATTCTGGTGAAGGTGGTTTAGTATTTGGATGCATCTCTCGTCTATACGACAACTGACTGATGCTTTAGGAATGGTCAACCAATAACCATATCAAAAAGTCTGTACAATGATGAGAATAATAAAATAAACTTTAAATTAAAGTAAAAACCAACTTCAAAATGAATATAATATTCTTATCTATGTATGTTTATCCGTTATCTAGTGCCCATAGCACAGGGTAGTTTGGGGCTAGATAATTGGTGTGGAAATGTCCCGTTTTTTTTTAAATATTATATGTATATATATAATATACATATATATATACATATATATATATATATATATCAATATCTAGCCCCAAACTACCCTGTGCTATGGGCACTAGATAACGGATAAACATACATAGATAAGAATATTATATTCATTTTGAAGTCGGTTTTTACTTTAATTTAAAGTTTATTTTATTATTCTCATCATTGTACAGACTTTTTGATACTTACTGCTTTATTGTCCGAGCGAGCGTGAAGCGCGAGCGAAGCGTCTACTTTTCAGCTTGGGCAAAAATGCTTTTATATGTCCACTGGATTACCGGCGGATGTCCGACTGTTCTCCTCTACAGTTTGAATTTTTCAACCACTTTGCGAGCAGGTTCGATAATTACATGTATTTTTTGTCGATTCTGCCCTTCGAGCATGGATCTTATCATCGATAAAGATCGATAAATTTATCGATTTTATCAAAATTCGGTAGCATGGATCTTCTAGCTTCGGTAAAAATTTATCGATTCGGTAACATTCGTGAGTTTATCAATTTAAAAAATGGCAACTCTGACTGTACCACAGATCAGATAGATGACTAATCGACTAAACACTTCTTTTTTGACATTATATTGGAGATTCTTATTTTTTTGACATAATACGGAGAAACTTTTGGAATTCTACTCAAAGATTTTGAATTACGTTGGAAGGACTTTAAAATCAGTATATGTCTATAAGTACTAAGCAGAGTGGGGAGTGGCAGAAGGAGGGGGGATAACCCTACCCCGGCAAGGGGTGGTGGCGGAAACCCATAATTTGTGAGATAAAGCAAAAAAAAAGAGGTTATGTATGAAAAAACGTAAGGTTTTCAATACTTAATAAAAACACGAGGACAAAAGCTACGCTACGCTTCACTCCCGCCTTCGTCTTCTAACCTATCATGGCCAAGTCGGGCTTTCGCCTAGCGCCTCTAGCAGTGTATATTACACGAACTGAAATTATACAAAGAAAAAATGCATGTTTTGCTAAATATACTATTTTATGAATGTTTTGCTAAATATACTTGTAATAACGAAACGTCGCTACAAACAGCTGCCCACAGCTTTCAAACCATGTAGCGAAGAGCAAATTATCCCTACATTAATGATCCATTTCGTACGTTTATTCATAGTTAACCTCATTTATTTTTGTTTTTTCTCTAAAACTTTTAAATTCCTTGCCACCACCCCTGCAAGGGGTGGCGGTTATCCCTCATCCCTCTCTCACCCCAAAACAAAAAAAAAACAAAAAAAAAACAAATAAAAATATAAAAAAAAAACAAATACAAATGTACATATACCAATTCTAACGAACGAGCCATTACGCTTACTGGCGTAGATAGTATGTTCCTTGAACCTAACCTAAAGTAATAAATACCTTAGCCAGTTGGTAACTGCCCACGGCGAAAATGCATACAGGTGTTAGTTAGGACCTACAACAATGATTTTCCAGGTAGGTGTTTAGACTGACACACACCTACTAGGTACCATAATAATAAAATTAGAACATTAGGCTCAATTACTACACAAGTTAATTAATTAGAAGTAGGTAAAACGTATCTAAGTATTTTGATATTATTATGTAAAGTAGATACCTACTAACATTGATGTATATGTTACTATATGCTTACTACAATATGCACAGGCAGTACATTAGATTGAATCCTTGTCAAATCACCCTAAACACCTTGAATGAGGGCGAAAGCAATTTCCTTATTAACTGTATTAATGCTGTTCTTCCAGATCGAAAGGATCTGGAACAACAGCATTTTAAATTATTATTTTTAAGTATCCCTAAAACGTTGCCTATTAATCCTCACGACCGCGATGTTCTGACGCCTCCTACTTTTGGCTTTCAATGTATATTGCTGAAATCCATTTTACAAAAATATATTTATGTTTGTCGTGTAACTTTGGAAAGCCGATACAATTCGATATATTCGGTAAGATTAACGTAATTATACCGACAACAATTGTCAAAAATAAGATCCATGCTTCCTATTGTCGTTATAAATCGATTTATTCGATATGATTTAGTTATCGACTTTATGTCGTTTTCGATAAAGTGCGTTCCGTGCTACCGACCTCGTTTTATCGAATATTTACGTCAAAATTGACATTGAAATTCGGTAAATTCGGTAAGTTTATCGATCGATAAGATCGATGCTCCAACGGCAGTTTTTCTTCTTCTTTTTTTTAAAATGGCAGAGAGCTGAGGGTTGAAAACGTAAAAGAAAACGTATTTCAGCCATATCAAAATATGTTCAAAAATTTCACAATACATTTTTGTTAACCTTTTTAAGACTCATAAACTTCAAGGGGTCAGGAGTGTCAGGGGGCCTCTCAGCTTTTTATTTAAAAGTGCGCGGTGAACAATTACTCAGTTTTTAAAAAGACAGACTCTCGAGGTCCAGCTCACAGAGCCACTAGTTATAGAATGTATAGATAGATGACCATTCAGACACGTAGCGCGTCGGTAACGATCATCATCATCATAATCAGCCCGTGTCAGTCCACTGCAGGACATAAACCTCTCCCAAAAAACGCCACTGAGCCCGATCTGCGGCTCGTCTCTTCCATTTGCTGCCAGACACTTTGAGTATATCGTCGTTCCACCTAGCCGGGGAGCACCCTACACTACGTTTGTCAAGGCGCGGTCTCCACTCAAGAACACGTCCACCCCAACGGTTAGTAAACGGTTACGATATATTCGTGTGTTCCTGAATTGTCGTTATGACGTAACACTTTTCTGCAAAGAATCTCTTATGGCATAGCGAATAAGCACCCAGTTTTCACCTTTTGGCAACTCTCAAACTTGACCATCCTGACCATGACAATTGCAGTGCATACTGAGATTTCTGAGTTTGACTTGCTATTTCTTGATCAGTGCAGCACTGAGCTGAAATGACACAGGACATTAGCTTTTAAGTCTCATGAGGTGTGTAACTTTGCTGGTTATAATACAATCCAGCTCTTCATACTTTTGCACACACTGCTTGGCGGTAGAATGATATTTAGCACAACATATATATATAGCCACGAGTATCCTTGCTTGTCGTATGAGGTAGTAATAGACTCTGCTTTCAGAGTTTGTCCGGCCGCCCGAGGGGCTTTCACTTGACTTAACGACTATCAATAAATAAGAGCCGGGACGGACAGCTTGCTTTCTGAAGCAGCAATATAAATTCACTAATTACTTTAAAAAAAGTCATTAGTGCCGGATGACTTTTTTAAGCCGAGAACCGAACCGTGTATCGTTAGTTTCTAACGCGCTCTAGTATACCTCTCAGCCACCATCACTCTTGAGAATCCTAAGTAAGCAACATTAGAGTTTTAGCTGCACGCGCCGCTAGTTTGTTTACACGGAAAATGCAGTTTGCAAACCTCTCTGCGACATGTTTACGAAGCCATCGGACGGTTTGGTCGCGCTCAGTGAGTGGAACGTTGTCAGTACAAATTCACTCATGAAAAGAAGTTTAGTAGGTACGGTTTACAGTATGAATAGAATTAATCAATTGAACTGAAGCCTAGTCAATGTATTTTTAACCCCTGACGAAAGAGAGTGTTATAAGTTTAGGGTGTAAGACGGCTGAATCACGGTCATATATGTGTGAGTCTGTATGTGGCATCGTAGCTCCCAAACAAACGGACTGATTTTAATGCGGTTTTTTTCTGTTTCGAAGTTGATCTGATCGAGATGGGTCTAAGCTATTATGGCAGCGGATCTGATTATATAATATGTTTTTTATTTGTAGTTGTGAAAATAATGTTTTACATCTTACATACACGAAGTAAAATTTAGTTGACTTAATTGGAAGAAAACGCAATTCTTCAATGCTGGGGGTCGTTCCTATCATGACATCACTTTCTCTTTGATGACATTTCTCAACCTGGTAACACTTCCCGCGACATTAATTGAATCGGAGACACTAGCGTTGAGTGTCGTGCGGATTTGATCAGAGTCAGACCATCGCCACGAGCTCTTTCCTCTTGGTCTTTTCCCTTCCACCTTTCTGATCACAATTAGCGTTTCCTAGATATTACCTGATTCATTCGCGATATGACCAAAGACCTAATAATTATGTAACAGGGAGAACTTTGGTAATAAGCTGGTTTGATTTTGGGAAAATAATTTATTTCTCTCTATTCTATAATGACTACAGATTTTAAAACATCGAGTGAAGAAAAATACTTAAAGTTCCCATTTGAATTTTCATCACACGGGTACAAAACAAGTCTAGATCCCAAGTTACCTCACAAAAAGGATCTACCTACATACCTGCATCACTTTTTACACGGATGAATATACGGCTCCACTTTTTATTTCTCCCTTGACGTGCCTGCCTACTGGTAAAAACCGGTATCTCACAAAACCGGGTAACTGGTATAGAACGATACCTGCAGCATATCCCAAAAGAATAGTTCCAACCGGGTATTGTTTACGCCCGTGCATCCGCATTATCCGGTCAACAATGTCGGTACAGTGCAGCATGATTTCGTGAATGAAGTTAGCAAGTTTAGCAAAAGTCTAAATCGCTGCACCCAGTTCTGTAAACTGTAACTTCACTGTGGAACTTAATGCAAAGTTTTTATTACGTGAGTTTTAAACCTATTTTTAAATGTTTTAAAGGCCTTGCATACGCTAAGACTATCCATACAAAATAAAATAAAAATCAATTTAAAAAATAATTATACCGACTTCAAATATAATAAATCTTTAAAGAAAGAAATAATATTAAAGAGGTCAGTGATACGCCCAAACCGACTAAAGTAAGTTAGTAGGCTCAGACCTAAAAAAACAATTATTTATTTCTTATCCATACCAATATATAAAAGTGGAACATTGTCTGTTTGTTTGTTTGTTTGGGCGGACGGCTGGACGGATTTTTATGAAATTTAGAATGGTAGCTTGTACCTTGGAATAAAACATAGAATACTTTTTATCCAGGACAATGTATGTTTCCACGGGAAAACCGGAAAATGTAGATTACTCACTGTAAGGAACGGTTGCCATCACATAATGGTCTGTGGTTGCCATGGAAACGAAATAACAAGTCTGTCAAAAAACATCAAGAGCATTGATGCTGTACCTACTTTTGCAATGGTTTTTTATATCTAGAAGAAAATAGGATCCTTTTTTCGCGATAAAAAGAAGTCCGCGCGTACGAAGTCGCGGGCGGGTAAGCTAGTAAGTTTATATTATACTGCATGAAGTCAGTTAAAAAAAAAACTAATAAAATTTCGTTAAAATAGACCTAAGGAAATAAAGAACATAATTCCGTTCGCTACAAAGAAAACGATACTAGAAGTAGTTAACAGTCTATATCTTTTAAACTACTGAACCGATTTTAATGAAACTTTCACTAATACCTATGTTGAATGATTATAAAACTACTACAAAAAGAGTTATTGCAATTGGATTTGAAATTTCTGAAAAATACGTGGACAAACATACATACATAGATACGATACATATATTCGCGTGGTATATCACTGACCGCAATGTTTATTTTATATTCCTGTGTATCCAAAGGTTGCCTGTAAGAAATTGCAAATAGCGATAAGGCCGCCTATTGTACAACATTAGATTTTATGTATAATTACTGTTATATTATTTTTTTATTGTAATGTGTTCAATAAAGAGTTATTGTATTGTATTGTATATTTGTTCATATACTCATATAGACTAACATTTAAGAATATTACGCATTTTCAATAATATACATACGAGTACATACAAATCAACCATCTTTTATAAAAATCAGCTGCCATAGATTTGTTAATTAATATAATATATTGTATTAATCCACACCAATATATAGAAGTGAAACGTTGTCTGTTTGTTTGCTTTTTATCCCGGAAAATGGTAAGTTTTCACGGGAAAACTGGTAAATGTTGATAACTCGCTGTAAGGAACGGTTTTCTAAGAAAAGAAATAATAACAAGTCAGTCAAAAAACATCAAGAGCGTTGCTATACTTTTGTATGGTTTGTATGGAACATTTTTTTCGCGATACGCAGTAGTCCGCGGTGACGAAGTCACGGGCGAAAGCTAGTCCATACCAATATATAAGAGTGAGTGTTTGTTTTTTTGTTTGTTTGTTTGTTTGGGGAGCTTTCACGCGATAACGGTTGGACGGATTTTGATGAAATTTAGAATGGAAATAGCTTATACCCTAGAATAAAACATAGGATACTTTTTATCCCGAAAAAAACCACGAATTCCGTGGAAGTTTCCACAGGAAAACTAGAACATGTTTAATACTCGCTGTAAGGAACGGTTGCCATGGAAACGAAATAACAAGTCCGTCAAAAATCATCAAGAGCGTTGGTGCCACAGATTAAGTCAACAAGCCACGGAGGCCATAACCAAGAAGTCTAAGTCTACTTTTGCATTGGTTTTTAATATCCAACAAGAACGTAAGTAGGTTCATTTTTCGCGATAAACTGTAGTCCGCGTGGACGAAGTCGCGGGCGGGTAAGTTAGTGTTTGATAAAATAGAGTTGAGTTGGTAGAGAGAGCTTATACATATTTATATATTTATAGAATATTATATATATTGATAGAAAGTTGTAAGTTTCCACGGGAAATCTAGAAAATGTTGATTACTCACTGTAAGAAACGGTTGCTACCGCAGAATGGTCTGTGGTTGCCATGGAAACGAAATAACAAGTCTGTCAAAAAACATCAAGTGCATTGGTGTTATACCTACTTGTGCATTGGTTTTTAATATTCTAGAAGAAAATAGGATGCTTTTATTAGCGATAAACTGTAGTCCATGCGTATGAAGTTGCGGGCAGGAAAACTAGTATATTGTATGTTTCGTTTTACGTCCATTGCTGCAAGAATCTCTCTGAATCTTAATAAGATGGATTTGATCGTGATAATAATAAAAACCATGACATCCCTTAGGTCGTTATTATATAATGTTTTAGTAGCCATTTTTTTCGGATATATGGTGGTGTATCCATCCCAAAAATAAACGTAGCCAAATGACACAGGCCAAATTGAACTCCTTACTTTCATCACAGATAGTACAGCCATCATCTATGCTCTAAAGAAACCTATAACTATGTCGAGGCTTGTATCAGAATGTCATGAGGCTCTACAAAACATATCTGAAAGATATACAATTAAAATCGAATAGACGAAAAGCCACGGCTCATGTCCAGGAAATACCAAGGCAGACATGTTTGCCAAGGAAGGAGCTAAGAAATATATTGGAGAAGATGCGGTAAAGCTCTGTAAACCCACCGCAATGGAAGTAAGAAACCTACTTGTACAATACACAGAGAGGGAACATAAAAATTGGTGGAACAAGAAATCGGATTGCAGAAATTATGTTTCCATCCCCAAACAGGAAAATCACCAACAATCTGCTAAGGTTAATTAGGCAAGACCTTCGTCTCATGGTAAGTCTTATCACGGATCATTGCAACCTAAACTACCACCTGCATAAAACTGGAGCCACAGATAGTCCTCTGTGCCGTGGATGTATGCAGGAGGAGGAGACTGTGGAGCATGTGCTTTTGCTTTGTGAAGCCATGGAAGAGATAAGATTAAAAACTGGAAATTTACAACAGGGAAAAGTGGATTCAAAGGCTCAACAAAATTCTAAATCCAATATTAGTAATTTAACTCCATCTACAGCGACATCACTGGAACAGCTGTGCCAGCGATCTAAAGCCGTGCTCCGGTACATAAAGGAGCTTGAGTGGCTTGGGTAGAGGCTGGCAGGGAGAAATGCACAATACACTCCAAGCGGGACGTCAGTGCAGGCCTTACCGCCCCATCTCGAATAATAGTAAGAATAAGATGACACAGGCCGGTGACGGGCAGCAGCGTCACTGGTGCGAGAAGCTACGCCCTGCGATCGCCAACCCGCATGCACAGCGTGGCGGTTATGGGCAAAACCCTCCAATGAACGGCACAACCAAAAAATGGCCTCCAGTTCCCGGTCGCCCTGCTAGCCCTGACCAAGGTGGAGGTATCCCCCAAGGTGCGATGAATCCCCGGACTACCGTACGCCACTCAAAACAAAAACAAATGACCCTGCCTTCGTATAACGAACAAACGATTATGCTTGACGAACACATGGCAAAACTCGAGACGGAGCTTACAAATATCAGGTGGTTCTAGGGTTAAGTGAAGTCCGAAGAGAGAGGGAGGACACAATGACCCTGGAATCGGGCCACTTATTCTACTTCCAAGAGGGCAGTCAGAAGTCTCAGGGTGGCGTGGGGTTCCTCGTCAATAAGGTCAACGTTATCAATGTTGTAGAAATATCCAGTGTGTCGACTAGCGTAGCGTACCTGATTCTTAAGCAGACCGAAAGGTAAAGGCCTTAAAGTCGTACAGGCTTACACACCGACCTCGGCACACTCGAATGATGAGGTAGAGGATATATTTGATGACGAATCTTCAACCTTACATAACACCACAAGGACACGCTAGAACGTTATCATGGGAGACTTTAAGGCTAAAGTGGCAGTACAGAGTTGCAGTGAATCGAAAATAGGCCCGGCCCACACGACTATGGAGACAGGAATCACAGGGGGCAAACGCTAGTTAACTTTTTGGAAAAAGAGGGGTTATTTTTAATGAATTCTTTCTTCAAAAGCAACCCCAGAAGAAGTGGAATTGGCATAGCCCCGGCACTGTGACTAAAAATGAGAATGACTTCATCATGACGGACAGTAAGCACATATTCAGGGATGTCTCAGTGATCAGCAGGTTCACTACCGGTAGTGAACACTGACTTGTCCAAGGCCAATGTAAAACCAATTGGGTTTTAAAATTCCAGAGATATAAAAAACAGTCAACATAAGAACTTTCCCCTTTTTCAATTTGGTTTCAAAATTGCAAGTAACTACCACGTTTTAAAAATGGTGCATCATTCCTGTCAGTGTTACAGCAACGTGTTTTAACTTTCCAACAGGGAAAATCAAAATCAACCCCTAAAAATAACCCTTTCACATTGTTCAGGTGAAAAGCACAAGTCATAGTCTAAAAAAGATTCAATTTATCAATACAAAAGAACATTATTACGCACTGAAAGCGCGGCATAGAGCACGCGTGAAAAATTACTTTAACTCTATTGTCCAGGACGTTGGGGGACCTTTATTTAGGGTACCGCTTGGATTTAAAAAATAGATGTTTCCACATGTGAACGGAAATTAAAACACCATTTGAAACGCATTAAGGGATGCAGGCGCGCATATATATACCGCACGTCAGTATTAAATGTAACTTATTATTGTGAAAACAGGATTTGTACCTTCAGAGTTGATATTATTTTAGTCTAGCTGTATCCGCGGCTTCGACCGCGTTGTAGCTTGTTCCCAGAAACCCCAATATAATATTCCTATGTGTTATTCCTGAACAAAAACTACATATAAAGTATACGAGTAGCATACGAGTACATACAAATCAACCATCTTTTGTAAAAATCAGCTGCCATAGATTTGTTAATTAATATAATATATTGTTATTAATCCACACCAATATATAGAAGTGAAAAGTTGTCTATTTGTTTGTTTTTTATCCCGGAAAATGGTAAGTTTTCACGGGAAAACTGGTAAATGTTGATTACTCGCTGTAAGGAACGGTTTCCTAAGAAAATAAATAATAACAAGTCTACTTCATAAAAGCTTTTTTTGTTTTTTTTTTGTTTTAATTTAGTTACCTTCATTGTGCCAACCGATAACCGTTGGAGTAGATGAGTTCTCAAGTTAGGCAAACGTAGTGTAGAACGCCTTGTCGCCAGGTAGAGTGACGACCTGCGAAAAGTGGCTGGCAGAAAATGGATGAGGAGAGAAGACAGAGCTCAGTGGCGTGCATTCCGAGAGACCTATGTCCAGCAGTGGATAGGCTGATGATGATGATGATTATGCCAAGAAGGTTTAAAACGAAGAACGATGTAGTTTTTAATGTATTGATTTCTAAAACTTTACTTATAATATAGCTACGAAGGTTACGGCACAACGGTATAATTGTGCGAGAATAATTTTCCGTGTAAACCTTGATCTTTCTTTCTTTCTATCTATCTAACACCTGCCAAGCAGCCTGCCAATCGTGCTGACTATTGCAAAACCCCCGTTTAATGGGGCGGTCCATGTGCAGTAATGGACAGTGGAGGGCTGATGATTTGTGATGTGATGTGAATCAACAATAAAAAAAAATACGATTCTAACACTCCACTTGTAGGGTCCTAAAAAAATTGTTGACGCTTCATTACCAATTCGCTGACAAAACTTTTTCAACGATTTTCACCAGCTCCTTCTAAAATGTACGTTGTTGGATTTTCAACGAGACAAAAAAGTTCAAAAACGAAAACTAAAAATATTATATGAAACTCTTGCGATAAAGACGAAGCGATTATCGATTTTATACCTCGCTTGTCAAAATTGGACCGAGTTTTTAGTTTCAACACATAACCCGACCTTCACTTCACCGTAGTCGGGTAAAAAGAAAAAGCATAAGAGACTCTATAAATGAAGACGAAGCGATTGATACCTCGCTTTTTAGGTTGAACACAAAACCCTTCCTATGCTTCGCCGTAGTCTGGTTAAAAATGACCTATGATACTTTATTCCTGAAGACGAATCGATTGATACCTAGCTTGTCGAAATTGGATCAATAGGGGTGATACTATTGTCAAACATCCACGTACATACATACATGGGCTGTTAAACTCATAAGCCTTCCCTTGCTTCGCCGTTCTCGGGTAAAAAATTTTTGACGTTATCAATTCGCTGACAAAACGTTTTCCTTCGATTTTCACCGGTCACCGGCTGATTCAAAAATGTACCTAGATGGATTTACAAAAGGCTAAAAGCGGATATTTACCAACCTACCTACCTCTTAGAAGCATAGTTTCATTTTACTGTTAACCATAGATCTAGTGAAAGTTAACGCGTAAATAAACACGCGGAACATAACCTGCGGAACCCGATGGTAGTGCGAATTCCCTCGTGAGAGTTATTTCCCCTTTTTTGCGTTTACGAGCGTATTTTACTGACTTTGAATGGTGGGGCGCGAGGGGTCACTGTGATATACTGAAGCCGTGGTGTAGGCATAATACTTCGAAGTTATTTTGAACATGATTGAAAGCAAGTGGTAGGTAATGAATTCCTGTGTAATGAATATTAAAACGATTGCATCTTTCTTCTGTTTTAAGTGCCGCTCTATTATTGAAGGCTCCTTTTTACACGTCTGCATGCCCAAAAAAAGGAGTAAGGATAATGTTTTTAGGATTCATGTATGTTTGTATGTATGTATGCGAGTTTCTTTATTCCACCATAACTTTGAAATGCCTGATTTGGATGTTTAGGGTATCGTTAGAATCCTTACAACATCCCGTGTATGTAACATAGACTATAATTGCTTTTTTTAAATTGAATATGGCAGCGAATGGCTCCATTTTAAAACGGGGAAAAAACTTTAAATTCTACAATATCAAATTGAAGGCCTTCATGAGCACATTACAACATTATATAATTTATTGGCATAACTAGAAACTTGTCACTAAAAAGTTTGAAGTTTTTTTTTAAAGTCTCTTCTTCAACAGATAAATAAAATTGACATTGCAGTCTAATTTCATGAATCGCCGCTACTATTTTGTGTTATCAATCTTCTGACGCTATGTTCTTGGGTATCCCTTTGTTTCGCATAACCTTTTTAATACTAATTTACTTTGGCATAATGAGTTAGGCATAACTTTTAATGACATAATGTTAATTTTACATAAACAGTATTTGGCATACTGTAAAGGTAGGCTGTAACGTGAATAAAATTAATTTTGTAAAAATAGAGGTTTGGAAATAAAAGAAATGAATTTGATAAAAAAGTTGAATTTTGGAATTTAAATTAATGTTTCAAAAAGGGGGTCCTTGCATCCAGGAGTGACAGGCTAGGTGCCCTGAGAAGCAGGAGCATCTTTTTGGACCAGACGGGGCAAACGGAAAAATTGGTTTTATTGGATGGGGAATGACGCGATGACGCACTATGTTAATTTTGAGCTATCTGAAAGATGAACACACGTTACTAAGTGATTTTTTTTAATAGTTTACCACGACAGACACAGCGGCCAAGCAAATGAATGCTTTGTTTCAAGGACCATGTTTTGTAACTAGCTGTTAGATTCTAGGATGGATAAAATGACTGTATTATAATTTCCAGTTTATTACTGGGGTATGCAGAAGAATATACATATAACTGTGACTTAAAGTACATACAATCAACGATCAACCTTATCCGGTTATCGCAAACTTAAGCTGGATCGCCTTTATAATTTCACTTTACTTACATAAGCGTCCACATAACTTAAAGAGTATGACGTCTCACTGCTCAGTGCAAAGCGCAGTAGAAACCTACACTATATTACTAGCAGTTGCAATCACAATTGTCAATTTCAATCATACAGATTGTGATGCAGCTATCGTTGTCTGCCTTCGGCTTTATATCTTATTACGAAAATAATGATAAGCATGCCCGTGAAGCGGCTTTACAATAGTATTAAATTATTTAATTTGCGTCTCCAGTACTAACAAATGGAAAAATTGTGGGCTGGAAAAATTGTCCAGCCCACTGAGCCAGTAGGAAAATAACGTTCTACAAAATGGAGCTATAACGATAGCCTGATCCCGTGCGAAGCGATGCCGTGGTCGCGTCGTCAGCGAGGTCCACGCGTGGCCAGACTCGACTTGCGTCTAGACCGCCTTTGCGCCAGGAAATTTGTTTATACCAATCACACTGAAATTTTTAAAACTTATTTTTATGTGTTTTATTTCAATAATCACCACTTTATTTTACAAACGTTTGGTTCTATAATTTGTTTATAAATACGCTTTGACAGCTCGCTATCCATCATTTCAATATTTTTTCGAGTCTATACCAGCACCGCGTTTCGTTCCTACCAAAACGGTGTTCTTGGCCGCCGTCAGGATTGTCATCACGGACCGCGATCCCCTTCTTCGAACATCTACGATCTGTCTTCTATAATTTTACCTACGCCTTTACAATTCAAGCTTAAGGCTATTTTCTTTTTGTTTACAATAAATTCACATCTTCGAACGAGTTCAATTTTTGCTAATTAAATATTATTTCTGAAACTTGTATCGACATACTTCGCAAGCACATCACAAGTGTCAAAAAGATTGAGTCCCTTCCTAATCTCTGATCATTCGTCGTAGTTTATGGCTTGTTTACTAAATCATTGTATGTTTGCAAATACTGTTTTTGATTTCAATATTTAGTTATTAAATATGATTCACTATAAATCATGGTTAAATAACATTTACTTCTGTTACGAATATGCGCAGCGAATCAGTTGTTACCAACCTGTGAACCTCTGTTGTTTATTTACTCCAAAAACGAAGATACATCCTTATATGTGAGTATATTGAACAATATGCAATTATAATCCTAGCTTTACTTTTATAAAAATGCGTATAGATTAGTTGTTTATGTGCAATGTTGTTTATTCCTACGTTTACTTGTCGAATTGTTGTTTTCTATTGCTAGTAATAGTTTTTTTTTTAAATTTAAGTAGTGTTTTCTGCAACGCTACAAGGCTTAATGATCTCTTGGGCTATATTATTTTGGACTTCTATGGAGTCGCATAAAATATAATCTAAATACTATACTGTAACAGTAAGTTAAGGTGCGGCGGGGTGACCCTTGGGCCACCCGTAAGCCGCTAACTTGTTTGTTTTGCATAGGTAGGTACGTAAAAATAATTAAGATAAAAGTTATTTCACTCACGGTGATTATTGAAATTTTTATGCTAATAAATAATAATCTTGTTTATCGTTATAGATATGTACACGTTTAGATATGGTAAAAACGATTATGCCTAAACATTTATGCGTAATTATTATTATGCTTGCTTATTATTAGGATAAGTAAAATAATGCCACACTAAATCATGACATTATATGTTATGCGTATCAATAGAGGACCATGTTCTTGAACATCCATACCATTATATAAAAGTGAAACGTTGACTGTTTGTTTCTTTGTTTGTTTGTTTGGTGAGCTTTCACGCTATAACGGCTCAACGGATTTTGATGAAATTTGGAATGGAGATAGCTTATACCCTAGAATAAAATACTTTTAATCCCGGAACATTGTCCACGGGAAAGAGTTTCCACGGGAAACTGGAAAATGTTGATTACTCGCTATAAGATGGAGGTATATGATCGAGGGTGCCTAATAAAATGGCTAGGAGCCGTTTGATTGATTTAAATAACTGACCGCCGATTCGTAATATACCTTCGAGAAGAATCAGCAAGAAACTCGAAGGCGAATAATAACTGATTATGAATAACGGGACCTTTGACCGCGCCGGCGAGGTCGGTGTCTGTGTCTAAGTGTTGATAATCCCCCTGGCGGGTTGCCAGAGGATATAGAATTGGCCGTGTCCAGTACTTTGGCTGCGATGGCGTAGTCCGGATCGTCCAAGACATCTCGAAGGCGTCTACGGAGGGCTGTCGTATCTGTCGTGTAGTTCACGGCTTCGACTACAAAGGGGTTAGGGTGATGAGGCGCCGCATCAAAGTAGTGGCGAGGGGCATTTTTCATGAATTGACGGTTCGAGGGAAGCTCGATATTGCGGTGCAGGTCGGCGTGCCTCTGATCGAAGGAATTAATTCTGTATAATCTGGGGGGGGCAAAACCAATTAGGTATCTGATTTGAAAATTTTCACCAAGTTACAATACGCCTGGTGGTGGGCTGCGCATCGTAGTGTCTAATGGCTGTGTTTCTTGCCGTCATCAGTCTTCTCACGTCCTAAGGCAGGACCTAGAGGATTCACCAACAAGGGTGTTGAAGTGGCTGGTGAGGGAATCGAGCGGGATACGTCGTCTGCCGTGACAATGTCGTCAGGGATGCGATCGAGATCGGGTGAACTGAAAGATTTGAGGAATTCCCCCAAACGCTTCCAGTCCACTACCGTCTTGGTCGGTGGAGGGGAGGATCGGTCGGCTTAGTCTGGGCCAAGGTGCATGATGACGGGACGGTGGTCCGAGTATAACTCCTGAAGTACCCGAATCGAGTGGAATTGGAGGGATATATTCCTTAGGAGAGGTATGACTAGTATATCGGGTGTGCGGTCGGTATTGAACGGATAGTGAGTCGGTTCCAAGAGTGGGATGACGTCAAATTCAAGCGTGTCGACAAGATCGTAAAGTGTCGTACCGTCTGAGTTGGTGGCTACACACCCCCACATAACGTGCTTGGAGTTGAAGTCACCCGCCAGGATGACCGAGTGACATAAGGAGAAGAGTGCCTCGAGGTCACTCCTGAGTAAGTCTTTACTGGGGGAAAAGTAACAGGAGGCTATAATGATTGATGATCGGTCATTGCTAATCAGCAAACTGAGACTTCTAAGTTGATTAACGGAGGGGTATCTAGAGTTTTGTAGTAGTTAATATATCATTAAATTATATTTCTGTCTATGTTAATGACGTAATTTCTCCGGTTCTAAAAAAATATATATTTATATAAATAGGTCAAATATAAATGTCATTATCCAAAACTTAATAGCAATCTAGCGGCTCAGATACTAAACTCAACAGTTTGCTGCCATTTTCAAATCTATTCCCACATATATCCTAATCCCAGTAGCCTAAAATTCCACTTTCAATCGTCACTATAACTGCACACTCCGCAAAGCCGTATACAAAACACGAGTGAAAGCAATCCGTTATACAGCTATACGGTGATACAGATATACAGTGATTCAGCTATACAGGGAAGCTATACAGGGATGCAGCCATAGATTTAGTGGGAATAGATGCCACGAGTTGATCTGAATGCGTGCCCGAAAATTGGGGTTATTAAGCGCTATTGGTGCGCAGCTATTTTATTTTTGCTTCTTTAAACAATTAATTTTATCAATAGAAAATGGTATAAGTACGTTTACAGCTACATATTACAATAACTAGTTTTGAAAATGGCAGCGTGCTATGGAAAGGGCTATGTTTGCAGAGATCAAATCCAGAACGAGGTGATCCCACAGTGAACCAAAGTTACCAAAGAACCAAAGTGATGATGAACATGATTAGAAAAATAAGTTATTGACCTATGCTTACATGCTTGTCGTATGAGGTAGTGTTGGCCTCTCATGTCAGAGTCTGTCAGTCTGCCCAAGGGCCACCGACAGGCTTAACGAGCGCTATCAACCAATAACAGCCGGGACAGACAGCATAACGCACCCTCCTCGAAATATGGTCTGTGTACCCTCTGAAGTACAAAGCAGAAATCAGCACATAAATTAGAAAAGTATTTTTTTCGGACCTAAGGATCGAACCCGCTATCGTTGGATTCTAGCGCATACTAGTATACCGCTTGACTGCCATCGCTCCTATAATAATAATACCTACCTATAACAATGACTAGATTAACTCGTGGCGTATTCACATGAACGAAATATGTGAAATTAATGTTTGGTTTTATACAATTTTAGGAACTGCCGAATCTATTTTTTTATATATTTGTGAACAGCCTTACAGGGATACAGCGAAACGATATTTGCATATGACTTGATGGGTAACCACATGAAGGATTTCGGCTGCTTTGAATATGGATACGAGGTGGTTGCTTTGAAATTTTAACTAAAACGGTTGGATTTGACGTTTATTGAAACAACAGTACTGGAACTAGAGTGGTATAAGACTCTCCTACAAGAGGAAATACCACCACTTTGGTACTCGACCGCCAAGCAGTAGTGTACAAACATTACTCGTAAAACACTCTACTTGAAATCTCATCTGTATATATATATCTATAGTTATAATAAAACAGTAATACCAAAAAGTCTGAACAAAGAATATAATGAAAAAAAATAATGGTCTAGGCTTGGGTACTACAAATAAGCTACTGAACAAGAATATTTTTTTAAATATTGTAACTGTTTGTGTATTTGTTTGTTTTTCGGACATCACGTATAAACTACTAAACCGATTGCAATGCGGTTTTCACTATTCGATAGCTTAGGGTTTGGCACAAAACTGATGTACTTGGTATCTCAGTCCGATAATTAAAAGCCTAAAAACTATCTAAAAACAAAAATAAAATGGCAGAATTTAATTTGTTATTTTGTATTTACTCTATAGGTACTTTGGTCCTGGAATAACACATACGTAACTTTTAACCCAGAGATATGACGACGCGGGCAAATCCGCGAGCACAGCTAGTGAAACTAATAAAGAAGTACACGAAGTTTTAAGTATTTGAATGACTATTATGTTCATTTATGTTATTAGTGGAGTGATGACTTGCGAAAACGACTTTTGGGAACTGGAGGGGAGCCGATCGGGCTCAGTGGCGTTCACTAGGAGAGGTCTAGGTCCAGCAGCGGATGAATATCGGTTGATGATGATGGACAAATGGAAAGACAGATAGATAGTCAGACAGACGGATAGAAAAACGGACAGACGAATACTCTTATAAAGGATCCTTGTTGGACTAAGGGTAATATATTCGAGTAACAATAAAAATCTATAAGTTTTTCAGTGAGTTTTAGTTTTGAGTGCACTCACTAAGTGGTTCTACAAATATTATAAATTGAGCGTCTCATGTAACTCGGCACTCTAGCTCAGATATTAAATTATGTATCTAATATCTAAGTAAGATTGTTTGTGCAAACCGCATCAATATTGAGGCAATAAACTAGATTTGGGCAAATATTATTGAACCAACGCTGTCGGTACAGTGAGTGCCCGACGAAATGGTTTCTGAGAAATTAGTTTTGCCTTGAGTCTTATTCAAAAAAAGATTCAATACTAGAAAGAATAGAAAGGAAGAAAGAAAATCTATTTATTTGCAAAAAAAAGGACACTGACATCAAAAAAATATAATATTACTAAAATACGTTTAACTGTAACTATTTGCAAAATTGCCCCAGCTCAGCATATTGCTCTGTTTTTCCGTTGGGACCATTCGGTGACGTCATGGTATAGATAAACGGACAGTATAACAAAAAAATATATATATATATACTGAAAAGGACCGTTGCCCGGCTAAGGAAACGGACCTCCTTCTCAGGTAAAGGCGAGGAATTAAAACAAGATGGTAAATTCAATAACAAAGGGCTTTATTACAAAAAATAGAAAAAGCACACATGAGTTATCGAATATTGGTACTCTCCCCTTTACTGAGGAATTCAAAAAGAAATATTTTACACTTAATTTAGTTTGTTCTGCATCAAAATAATTCTAAACAGCAAGATCTTATAATAGGAAATACTTCTAACTTAATACTCAAAACTCAAAATTTCTCAAATATGATTACAATTTCATCTAACATATAAATTTTAGTAGATAACTCCGGCCTGTATGATATGAATTTACAATAGAAAAGCTGTATCCTAGGCTAGTAAAACTTAGAGAGTCTGTGCTCAGCAGATCAACATTGTATTGGTCACAACGCAACGGAATAATCTTGTCTTTGCCATAGAATGTTCTAAATTAAAAGAGAACCTGTGCAAACAGAGTGTGTGTGTGTATGATTGTGTTTCCCAGAGGGAAATCAAACTCTAAAAACAGAAAGTAAAACAGAATCTAAGACAGAAAGTATATAGAAAGTATATAGAAAATAAACAGAAAGTATCTAGGAAATAAACAGAAAGTATCTTTCAACAATATCTTTGCACGTTAGAAGGCGAAGGCTTCCCTCAACACTGTAACTCGCTGACTCAAAATGATTTGGAGTGGACCAACCTGGAGGCTTCCTGGGACGCCGTACCGTCGTCTCGCGTACCGCCGCGGAACGCCTCCTTACTCCACTCGATCAGCTCCTACTGCTTGACCACGAACGGTGGTGATATCTTCTACTGGACCGGTGGTGCGTTGGAGTCCTTCTGGAGTCCCTCGTAGACCGGCTTCTTCCACGAACGGTGGTGAGCTCCGGGTGATCGCGCACAGCAGCTCGCAGTGGTGACTACAATAGCCGACCGTAGATGCACGATATAACCTGGCTTTTGCACTCGTATACTTATTTCGCCTGTAACAGGGAAGCTTCGTTCTGGACAGCGTGCCTCGGTCGTTTTGTTCACACAAGAGAACTGCGTATTTTTCTGCCGCCTCCGTCGATCTTAATTTCGTGCCAACTATGTAAACTAAACTGAGTTTACGTCCGAATTCAAAATCCAATCCACAGGCTTCTCTCTTGTATATATATACGAACTTTGGTTTGCACTTCGAGTAGCATCTACTCCGATCTTGAACTTCCGGTTATCTCGAAAAGTCCAGAACTAACTCCGCCATTTGCTTCGTAAAGTAGACCTTGTCGGCCTAGTAATACTGGTCACTGTCCTCCAGCCATTTCCGGCACATACCAGCCAGCATCCGGTGTTTACTTGAACAAGTTTATAGAAAAAAAACCAACTCTCCGGAACTTTCATGCGATTTAGACATTATGTCAAAACCTTCCATGGTGTGACCATCGCAAGCTATTTCTAGATTTAAATTATTTTCGACATATCAAACGCTGCCTTCTGTAATTATTATTTGTTAGCTAACTTAAAGATGCGACCTATTCTGGATTTTCAAACAACCCGTTCCTCGTCCAAAGTTATTCAGAGCCCGAAATATTCCTGGAACGTCAATTATTAATAGCAACACTAAGAAGCTCGCTACTTGCCGATAGAGATCACCACTTAGTTTCCACCTTTCTTCTAGTTCACGCCATTTGTCGGTAGCTGTCGCTGCGTGGATTAACCATTTTATCTATTTTGAGACAGTAGATGAAAACTTTTCCCTTACACTCGCAGAGGCAAATTCAACCATTATTTCTTGATTCTTAGATAGGCGAAATTATCAATCTGTCTTCAACAAGAAAAGCTTTCATTATTCCTTTAACGAAGAAAGTGGCGCACGCGTGGTGGAGTTCGGCGTTTTTTACAAACTCGGCGTCTGGTTTTCAGATACGGAGAAAACACAACTTGATCTAATAGAAAAGACGCTGCTCCTCGCCAGATGGCGTTGTACAATATATTCTATTATCGAGATCTATAACAAAATGGAGTCATGATTTAACATGTCACAATACGAGTAGATAAGAACAAGTAACAAATACTTAGCATATCATTCTTATGTGAACATATTGAATGAATAACAAAAATGGTAAAATTTTTGCTATTGTCATTGCATGCCATAAAACAAAGGACTACCCTTAATATAATTATCAATTAATAAAAAATGAGGGTAGATACTCAGTACAAACAGTATATTTTTTGTAAAATATTGCTCCATGACTACATGAGCAATATAATTATGTTTTTTTTTTGTATTGTAATCAAAAGGAGAAAGTTAACAAATAAGTGAAAAAAATCGTAAAAGAAAAGCAGATAGAAAAAAAATATTGTTAATATTCTTGCTCATATAGCACTTAGTGTCTAAAAAACAACAATAAAATCATGAATAAGAAGTCCATTTAAGTGGCGTCGGGCTATTTGAATGGTTCGTTAATAATAAACTGGAATGTCATATTCACGTGAACGTATATTTGTCTCTCTATCTCGTAGCTATAGAAAAATTGCAAAAAAAGTAAATGTACAGAATGGTACCCCAAAACAAAATCAGCCGACTGTTATTTAATATTCACATTCTATTTATCGACGTGCCATATTCTTTACCAGGCACTGTAAATGACAGAGATGTATAGAAAGCACGCAATATCGGTTTCAGTTCATATAGAACGATCGCTATTATGCGGTTATGTAATATCTAATATGATTAAAAATATTTCTTATATATTAGAAGAAATGTAATATGTGTGACTGTTGAGGCAATAATTCGTTCAAATAGATTTTCCTAAGAATTTGATGGATCATTTTCGTCATAGAATCCAATAAAAAGCTCTGTTAAAGAAACTTTATCGAAAGTCAATCAAGGAAAATCTCAACTTTTTATATATATATATATTTATTAATTTACGGATACAGGCTACGGCATAGTACCTATTTGTTACTTTTTTAAGCTACCTCATGATCACCATCATTAGCCCGTGTAATTTACACTGGTAGAATTAGGCCGTATTTGGCTTTTAGGACTTTTAGTTTTAGTAGGCACGGCACCAAGGTAACCGACATAGCTCAAAGGCTAAGCAAGCTAAAGTGGCAGTGAGCTGGTCACATTTAACTAAGAACCGGTAACCGTTGGGGTAGACGAGTTCTCGAGTGGAGACCACGTTTAGGCAAACGTAGTGTAGGATGCCCTGTGGCCAGGTGGAATGACGACCTGCAAAAAGCGGCTGGCAGAAAATGGATGAGGAGAGCTGAAGACCGACCTCAGTGGCATGCATTAGGATAGGCTTACGTCCAGCAGTGGACGGATACAGGCTGATGAAGCTTTTAGTATTTTTCAATGAACACCACTGAGTCCGGTCTTCGGCTCTTCTCATCCAGTTTCTACCAGCTGCCTTCCGCAGGTTGTCACATTACTGGGCGTACTACATTATGTTTGCCGAGTTATATGATGTACTCGCTGCGCCCCACGGGTTCAACCACGTGATTGATGATGATGATGATGATGATGATGATGATGATGATGACGAAAAGTATCCTATGTGCTATTCCAGCGTAGCTATCTCTATTTCAAATTTCATCAAAATCCGTTCAGCCGTTTGATCGTGAAGGATGATGATTATGAAAATTATCATATGTGCTATTCCAGGGTATAAGCTACCTTCATTCCAATTTTCATCAACATCCATTCAGCCGTTTGAGCGTGACAAACATACACACATTTTCACCTTTACAATATTAGTGTGATGTTGGCTTCCTCTCCGTCAATCACCTGTTCTAAAAATACTTATTGATCTAAATGTATTCCGTCTAATAATATTACTTGATTCTATCCATTTTAGAAGTCATTACTCGCGGGGCTTTGCTTTAGTGATAGCGAATCATAATAACTGATCAGAGATGACTAAAATATTTCAGATGAAAATAATGAATCACAGCTTTAAAATTATGAAACTGTAGTTTAAGAGGAAAGATATGGCACGCTTTAATATCAAGTAAACGAAAAGTGGACTAGATACAACTACCCACACAGCTATATATCATTGCCGTGTTTCATATGCGTCAAAAACAATGATAGTGATACATACGCAGACTGTAGCGTGAATGAGATAACAATAATTGGCATGTTAGCAGAACATGCCAATTATGTGCGTTGCACCTTGCAGTCCAATGGAGCTATAAACAAATGTTCAATTTGTCTTGAAAGCTGTTAATTTATTCAATGTGACAAATAACTATACTAATTAATGTTGCAAAACTCCGAAGCAGCCCGGTATATGTATGTTCGTAAGGCCGTGAAATATCTCGGCAGAGCTATTGGTTTCTGAGTAATGTTCTCGCTCAACACTCAATGCTCGATGGCGATTTTTCCAATATAACAGCTGTTACGTGATAAGGGGAGGATCAGCAGAGAAATCCAAATATTCCTGATCGAATTCTACTAATATTATAAATGCAAAAGTGTGTTTGTTTGTTTGTTTGTTTGTTTGTTTGTAACGCTTTCACCACCACCAAAGAAAGAAAGAAAGAAAAATCGTTGATTCAACACTCCAAAAAAGTAAAAAAAGGAACATTCACATTGAAAGTTGATAAAGTTCAGTAAAAGTAGGAATCACTTAGCCTTCCTACCACGCACTTGTGCAATATGCACAAGTGCACAAGTGTAGGCTCCCCACTTTTTTCAGCCCAGCATGAAGCTTAGCATCAATAAAGACGACCAGCTTATCCTTTAACATAATTATTGCATGACTAGCTGTGCCCGCGGATTTTCCTGAATGGTATATACCATTCAGGCAAATCCGCGGGCATCTCTGGCATAAAAGTATCTTGTTTGTTAAGTTCCTATAAGGTTCAAAATACCACATTTAGTACAGCCGTCAAAAAGTTATTTAACCATTGCTCGGCTTTGATCGTATTGAGATACCAAGTATACCAGTTTTAAGTCAAACCCGAGGCTATTCAACAGTGAAAACTGCATTGCAATCGGTCGAGATAATGTTATGAGACGCGCGGAAAAAGAAACAGGCAGACACCATTTAAAAATGAAATATTCTTGTTTATTAGCTTATTTTAAGTAGTCTAGACTTGACAATATTTTTTTATTGTTTTTGTTGTACAGACTTTTTGTTACACTTCTTTCTTAAAAGTATAGTTTTTTTATGTTGAATATGGTAGTGACGAGTTTGTCTAGCAGCTAAAGGGCCTCTGAAGTGGCTTAACAACTGTTACCAATAATTATTAGTAATCTCAGGCTTAATTTGCTGTCTGAAGCACGGAGCGTTGGCAAATCTGCACGGTAACTTATTAAAAGTCATTGGCGCGGGGCCAAGGATAGAATCGGGGTGTCTGGATTGCAAAGCCCACATATTACCACTTTGCCATCATCGTTTTACATCTGTATCTTTTATTGCAATAAACATAATGCGTTCATCAAGAATGTTTATAAAATTACGGATTCTACACCGCCAAATTGAAAGTGAAGAACCCAAGATATGCCAAATCCGCTCGTATACACAAGCCTCAAGCACTTACTGACACTTACTTGTTACTCGTGTTAATTCTGTTAAGTTCTCACGGGAAATAAAAACAACGCTGTCTTTTGTGGTGAAATCCATACCAATATATAAAAGTAAAACATTGTCCGTTTGTTTGTTTGGGGAGCTTTCACGCAATAACGGATAGACGGATTTTTATGAAATTTGGAATGGAGATAGATACCCTGGAATAAAACATGGTATACTTTTTATCCCGGAAAATTGTAAGTTTCCACGGGAAAACTGGGAAATGTTAATTTCCATGGAAACGAAATAACAAGTCTGTCAATATACATCAAGAGCATTGGTGCTATACCTACTTAATTTTTAATATCCTAGAAGAACACAGGATGCGTTTTTTCACGATAAACTGAAGTCCGCGCAGACGAAGTCGCAGGCAGGAAAGCTAGTTGTATATAAACCACAAATTATCCACTCCGTTTGCTATGCTTCACTCGTATGTTTGGCAGTGCTGACTCCTTATTTTTTTAAAGCTTATTACTAATCACCATTACTTCCCCCTAGCTTCCCCTTAAATCACCATCTAGGAATTAATAATGAAACGCCCCGGCTTTTACAATATTTCCCGTGATTCATTACCATATATTGAAATTTTAATTGAAATCAGAAAATTGCCGGTACAATGGACCGGCCGAAGTCGATCATAAATTTTATTGACAATCTTTTACGGCACGCACTGTAATGGACGCATTTTAATTATTAATTATGAAAGTAATAATTTTAATGGTAATTCCGATGGGCGATGTGATTGAATGATCATTTTAGTGATTTTATTTAATCAATAAATAATTATTTTAAACTTGTTGAGCCCCGCGGTTTTGCCTACGTGGACAGTGATCAAAAGTATCCTATGTGTTATTATATATACTTACCATACCAAGCAATACAACCAATCATCCCCCCTCTATATTATTAGGGGTATATTAACACCTCCTATCCCCCTCAAGTGGGTCGTTTGCCTGATGGTAAGTGCTACGACTGCCCCTAAAAATATTGAAGTACACTAGATTGCAAAATCTTGTGCGGCATTGCACTGCACTATCCTGGGATAATAGTTTTTGTCTCATAAATGCCCAGTAATTTTGCTGGAAATAAATATACTCGTATATGAAATATATTCGGGACAATTCACACCAATTACCTAGCCCCAATATAGGATGCAGGATACCTTGTAATAGACAACGGATAAACATACATACATACATACATACATAAGAATATTACATAAAACATTCCTTTCACGAATAATTGCATTTTGCGGGATTCGAACCCGTGGCCGTTGGTTGATTTCACAGCCAGGGTTACTAAGCATAAAAAATCTATCTATCTATCTATCTATTTACATATCTATCTATCTATCTATCTATCTATATATCTATATCTATAATACTGCAATATGAACGAAATATGTCTGTACAATGAAGTTTATTAAGAAAAAAATGATCTAGGGTACTTAAATTAAGCTACTAACCAAGAATACAACCCTTTTAAAATTCGTGTCTTTCTGTTTGTTTGTTAGTTTGTCTGTATTTTATTACTGCGGTCATAACAGTTGGATAGCTTAGGGTTTGACTTAAAAACTGGGGTACTTGGTAACTCAATCCGATAAGTAGAAGCCGAGCAATCGAAAAAAAACTTTCTGACGGCTGAACGTTTTTTTTAGAAATGTAGTATATTGCTGTACTTTATAGTTACTTTTGGTCCTGGAATAACACGTGTGAAATGACAACGCGGGCAAAGCCGCGGGCACAGCTAGTATCTAATAAAATAAATATATCCCTTCAGACTGGTATATAGTAATGATTGCACACTACTGCTTGGCGGATGAATATCTTTAACAATTGTGAGTGGTAATTCCCCAGGTGAACTCTAACCGAATCGGCCTACCACTACGAATAGGTGGTCTAGGTGCTGACTTAATCCTTACAATAATTCTTTAATTCAAAAATTGAATTAAAATGGATTTTAAACAAAAAGAAATACTAAACCAATAATGCTTGGTTGCTTGTCGTATGAGGTACAGCTGTACTCTGGTGTCAGAGTTTGTCAGGCCGCCCAAGAGCCTCTGACATGGCTTAACGACTGCTGTTAATCAATAACAGCCGGGACCGACAGCTCAACGTGCCCTCCGAAGCACGGAGCGATGGAAAACCGCACATAACTTAGAGAAGTCATTGGTGCGGAGCCTAGGACCAATAATGATAATTAAGGGAATATAAGCAGATCTGCTTTCCAAAACATAAAATCGATTCAGAAATCGAACAAGTAAAACAGACAAAAAATACGACAGATTAAGAACCAGCATGCCCTACTTTGGAAGCTGATTAAAAAGAGTATAAAAACAAAGAGAGATTTATCTTGGTGTGTACTAGATCTTAGCAGTCTCATAAAAAACTTAATTTTCGCTAAAAAACATTTCGGGTGAAAATATTACAAGATCTTGTAAAATGTTAAGCCATCCCAATTAAAATTAATGAGCTGCTTTAGAAAATCGCTGTTTTTAGAGTTCAAGCGACATTACAGAGAAGTTTTGATATTATCATGGATCTAATTAAAAGGGAGGAGATACGGCACGCTTTAAAATTAGGTAAAGATAAACAAAAATTGGGCTACATAAAATAACAGGCAAACACACCCACAGAGCTACATTCCCACTGCCGTGCTTCATGTGCATCACTACCAACTATAGAGAGACTGTAGACGCAGACTTTAGCGCGAATGAGAGTCACTACTAACACAGACTACACAAACACCACTCCATTAAGCCGCGTTGACATAATCAAAGGTTGCCACACTGTATATTAATATAATTCACAACACCTCCCTCCTAAAGATTGAATCTCTGCGGTGGCCTAACCATTCGACCACTCCGGGTTACATGTTGTGGAGTTAACGGAGTTTCTCTTAAAACATTAACATCAGTGGGCTCTCTACTGTCTTCAGATGAAATCCTATGAGGTGTGTGGCTTCTAGCGGATCAGACACAAAAGAAAATGTTTCAGTACTGCTGCATGATAATTTCAACTGAAAATTATTACGCCTTAGAGTTGATCCTTTCTCAGTACAAATTATATAAGATCTAGGTTGCTTACAATATTTTATTACTTTAGCCTTCAGCCACTTTCCTCTCTCTCTATAGACTACATGATCACCGAATTTAAATGATACATTTCTCTTAGCAGTTTTATCATAATGTTTCATAGCTATATACTGTTTTAACAATAAATGATTATATATATTGTGTATTTTGGGTTTTAACCACTGCATAGTACAAGGTACCTGTGTTCTAACATTTCTACTATTTAGTATCTGAGAAGGGGTAATGTTTAACCCTGAAAGTCGAGTATTGTTATACTGCATCACTCCATCTCTAAAATCTGTCATATCTTCAGTACATTTTCTTAAGATTTGCTTAGAAATATAAACAGCTTTTTCAGCCATACCACTGCTCTTTGGGTAATGCGGAGTGCTTGTGGTTAGTTGTATGTCTTTAGACTTAAAATAATTTTGACATTCAATTGATGCAAATGGAACATTATCTGCTATTAATTCTACTGGATAACTAAATCTAGTGAATACACACTGCATCACATTAATTACTGATTTTGAGGTCTTATTTTCCAATGGTAGCAACTCACGCCAATGTGAAAAGTAATCAACTATAACAAGATAGTATTTTCCATGAAAATCTAATATGTCACAGCCAACTTTTAAATATCTTTCTTTGTGAATTTTGTGTGGTAGCAAAGGTTCATTACAGCTTAGTGGACTATACTTTTCACATACTCTACATTTTTTTACAAAATTTGTTAATTCTGATCCCAGATTAGGCCAGTAAAACATGTTTTCAGCTCTATTTATACATTTAGCAATTCCATTATGACCTTGATGTACCATCTCCATTACATATGACTTTAATGAACTTGGTACAATTATTTTATTCTCAAAGAACAGTAATCTATCTTGTAAATAAATATTGTCTTTTAGTTTATCAAAAGTTTGACAATCTTTTGGTACAGTTATGGGCCATCCGTGATAATAGTAGTTGATAACCTTGCTCAGCACAGAATCATTAGAGGTAGCTTGTCTAAACATTATTTTTCTTTCTGGTGACATAGGTAAGTATCTAGATATAGAGTGGACCATCTGTAACATTTGACTATCATATTCAGTGAATTTAAGACTATTGCGTGACAACATATCAGCAAAATGTACTAGTCTGCCGGGCACATAATATACAACGATAACCACAACGTACCATAGACATTCTATAAAGTAAAAAGGTTGCCACACTGTATATTAATATAATTCACAACATAACCTAGTAGTTTAGGTATATCTATACTTATAATAAAGCAATATAAGTACGACAAAGTATGTACAATAAAGATACATTTTTTTAAATGGTCTAGGTTACTTAAAATAATGTACTGAACACGAATATAACATTTTAAAAAGTAGTATCTATTTTTTTGTCTGTCTGTTTGTATGTATGTTTGTTTGCTTGTTTGTTCGCGCATCACGTAAAACTACTTAACCGATTGCAATTGATAGGAAGTGACTTAAAAAGTGGTGTACTTGTTATGTCAATCCAATGAGCAGAAGCCGAGCAATCGATTAAAACTTTTTGACGGCTGAAGAAGTTTTGATCAAATGTTGCTATATTGATATTTTAGGTTTTGGAATAGTACATAGAGTATTTTGTATAGCTAGTACTTATAATAAAGCAATAAACAGCCTCCAAAGCCGCGCGTACAGCTATATATATGTATCAGGATTGGACTCTTTAGTCCAATCTTTTTGAAACGCCTTGGGCTTGAGATCCGAAAAAATAACTTAATTTTTCTGTCAAACCTTTGACAATGCATCCACTCCGTTTAAATGTGAAACACTTGTGAATATTTTCATATCCACAAATTATAAAGTATTATGTACAAGTACAGATAGGACAGAACGTCACCGTAGTGAATTTGGAAGGCGAGCTTTTTTCTGCTAGGTGGCGCCTCTGAACACGTTTCGCTTATCGATCTGCATCCAAAGTATCGATTTTCTTTTCACTTATTATTCAAATAAGTTATTGATTGGAAAGCAAAATTTAAATGAAACACATAAGTAGGTATATACATGTTTTATTTTTTATTATCTTCACTATACTTTGAGATTTTAACAGTTTCTGGAACTGATTCTTCCATGTTTTGCCTTCTTTTACAATAAGCATGATCACCAGAACTGACTGTGATGGATTGCCTGTTAGGTATCCCACTTGATATTTCTTCTTCAGCGAATAGAGTAGGAAAGCCATGGTATTTTCTTCTGTTATCGTCAATATATGGTTTTTCAAAATAATGCCGTATACATATCTTCTTCCTAGCTAGTTGTTCAGGTGACACTGGACTATGTGGCGCGACTTGCAAGAGCCAGAGGTTTTGTATGTTTTTATCTCGAGGAAAGTAGAACATTACTATGTTCTTAGCTAGATAAGAGGCTACACAACACACGGTGATAGGCATTTTCAATTAAATCCTCACGGCAAACAATCACAAAACAATCAGATTATGAGTCCTGTCTCTAAAAGTCACTGAATCACCACATGGATGCAACGAGGAACAGGAGCTTATTTCGACGTTACTCGTGAATTTGCGGAAAAGTAGCTAACCTAACTAATAACAGCGAAATATGCAATAAAATACAAAAATGCGTACATTTTGCGAGCCAACATCAATTTGTTGTTAGAAACAAAGAGATTAAAAAGCGGTCTCAGCTGTCATACTTGGCACAAGTGTCAGAGCGAAAGAGGTTGGTAGAGCCTCCTTGTGTCGTTTCTAAGTCGCCCTCCAAACTCATAGAAACGTAAAAAATGTTCTAGCTGTCATCGTCGTGTTCATATCTTTGCGATTCTGCCGTGGCTTAGCCCGCGTGGACATTTTTCTAAGGAATTTATTCCAGGATCAAAAGTAGGATAAATTACAATTTACCAAATTTCGTTCAGTCGTCAAATATCGAACAGTGAAAAACGTATTTTAGTTGGTTCATGCGCAAACATACAGATACTATATAAAAAAAAAGTAGCATATTTTAAATCACATTGACTTTTTTTTTTTATTATCTTCTTTGTATTGTGTGCCCATGGCTTTGCCCACGTGGTCATTTCTTCGGGTTAAATGTAACCTACGTGTTACTCCAGGACCAAAACTAGGAACCTATAAAATACAAAATACCACATTTCGATCAGCCGTCGCACAGTATTTTATCAATTTCGCCATCGAACTCGATCCAGTAGTTTTCACGTCATGCGCGAACAGACAAACATACACAGACACGATTTATAAAAATGTGTTAATATTATAGCATATTAAAAATTATGATTATTATTATAGTAATTACAATCATAGGTATACTAATAAAATCTTAACCTTCCTTTTTTGTTGTCGGGTAAATACCCACCAGTAGCAACCCTCCGTCTTCGACTGAAATTAGACATCAAACTCGAAAACAATGCTTCGATACACTACTGTCCGTAAGGACTATAATTACACTACTGTTCGTAAGGTAATCATAGGTATACTAATAAAATCATAACCTTCCTTTTTTGTTGCCGGGTAAATACCCACCAGTAGCAACCCTCCGTCTCCGAATGACATTAGACATCAAACTCGAAAACAATGCTTCGATACACTACTGTCCGTAAGGACTATAATTATGTACTGTGCCTGAGGTGCTAGTGCCTAATCTATATTTAATTAGATCTATGAATGTTATAATTCATTTTGAATCTTGGCTGAGTTAAGACAAGGAAAATTAAAGTTAAAAACTTAGTTTAGTACTCTCATAAGAAACAGGATATTTACCACGAATTTTATTTAGTGCGGGGGAGATACCTACTGTTAGTATTGTGTGTCAGAAAGATCTTCGATTTGCAAGAGACATTGAAAACGGTGAAGTATCGACCGTAAAAACTTGTGTAAAAGGAGGTAGGTCGATATGTCTGCTGTATAAACTACCCGCCCTCAAGAACATCATTTTTTCGGGTATGGGGGGTAAGGATTGTAGCTCCCAAACGAATGGACCCATTATGATGTAGTTTTTATGCTTGAAAACTGATGTGATCAAGATACTTCTTAGCTATAATGAGGGTAGGGGGCAGGGGGTATATACATTTTTAATTTGTGCTTATTTTACTAAAATCAGGTGGCACATTGTAGGGTTAACTGAAGTACGAAGAGAGGGGGAGGACACAGTAACCCTGAAATCGGGCCACCTATTTATTATGTTTCCAAGAGGGCGATTGGCAGTCTCGGTGGCGTGGGGTTCCTGGTCAACAAAGTCCTCATGATAATGTTGTAAAAGTATCCAGTGTGTCAAACAAGTTGGTAAGCTGACCGAAAGGTATAGCCACATCAACCGCAGCACACTCGGATGATGTATGATGACATATCTTAGGCCCTGGGTACATAACACCACAAGGTCCCACACTACATAAAAACAAAAAAATAAACTACTAAAAAGAGGCCAACAAGCTAATTTTTGATCAAAAATCTATTTTTTTTATTTTAAATATTAAGATGCAATCGGAGGCATGGAGAGCCATGTTAGAGCTGATCCTGTCAAAGGAGAAATGAAATGCATGATGCCTCCGACTGCATCTTATTTGCTGCCGATAACTGAGACATTCCTTAATATGTGCTTATTGTCCATCACGATGAAGTCAATCTCATTTTTAGTCACAGTGTCGGGGCTTTGTCAAGTCCACTTCGTCTGGGGTTGCGTTTGAAGAATGAATTCATCAAAGATAACTAATTTTTTTCCAAATAGTTAATTAGTATTTTCCCCTTCTGATTCCTGTTTCCATAACCGTGACCCTATTTTCGACTAAATAGTAATGCCAAAGTGGGAGTCTGTACTACTGTGGCGTTACTTTTTGTTTTTTTTTGGTTTAGTTTTTTTTTATATCTCCCATGATAACGTTGTAGTGGGACCTTGTGGTGTTATGTACCCAGATATGTCATCAAAAATCATCCGAGTGTGCTGAGGTTGCTGTGGCTTTACCTTTCGGTCAGCTTAAGAACCAGGCACGCTACCCTGTTTGACACACTGGATACTTTTACAACATTATCATGAGGACTTTGTTGACCAGGAACCCCACGCCACCGAGACTGCCGATCGCCTTCTTGGAAACATAATAAATAGGTGGCCCGATTTCAGGGTTACTGTGTCCTCCCAATCTCTTCGGACTTCAGTTAACCCTACAATGTGCCACCTGATTTTTGTAAAATAAGCACAAATTAAAAATTTATATAACCCCCCACCCCCTACCCCTCCTTATAGCTAAGAAGTATCTTGATCACATCAGTTTTCAAGCATAAAAACTGCATTATAATGGGTCCATGCGTTTGGGAGCTACGATCCTTACCTCCCATGCCCTCCCAACAGCTACGATTTTCACCCGCATTTTCTCACCTCCTCCCCCTAACATTAGTATTATCATTGAAAATACTAATGTTAGTGTTATTTCCCATGTATTTTATGTTGTTTTGAGTCCTTGATATTTCGGCACCGATGTAGTTGTAATGTTCTTGAGGGCGGGTAGTTTTAACAGCAGACATATTGACCTACCTCCTTTTTCACAAGTTTTTACGGTCGATACTTCACCGTTTTCAATGTTTCTTGAAAATCAAAGATTTTTCCGACACAATACTAACAGTAGGTAAATAAAATTCAATGGTCTCCTTTTATTCATTTATGGGGTTTATAATAAATAGATTTATCTTGTTATGAGCCCTATATAAACTGTTTTAAAGAAATCATTTGAAAGGCCCGCTTGAAACGAATCGAATGGCATAGTTAGATTTTATGAAATATGCGATGAGTCCCTGCACATGTCATAGCCATATAGAAATGATAACTTCATTTTGGTGTTGATAATTTCAAGAAATGGTTCTATTTCATGAAATGCCCAGCTAAAATTGACCATTCTGTTGAAACGTCAACGTTTAATGATATTACAATCCACGTTTGGCCATATCATTAAATATCATTAATGTACGGTTTTCATGATACCAAAGACAACATTTATTTTCATGATAACACGAAGACGAAGGTGGGAGCTCGCTACGCTTCAATCTCTTCGCCTTCTAACCTATCACGGCCATGTTGAGCTTCCGCCCTCGCCTTCTTTTTAACGATATGATCGATAATGCAAACTGCTCGCTGCGAAGGGTGCAACTGAAAATCGGCGTGTTATTTTGTAGTAAAATAACACAATAATGCTGAGTTGTGCCCTTTTGTTGTAGCCAAAATACAACATATTGTTTTAAGACTTTTTATATAC